>CM037837.1:26717-757967 GCA_021234535.1 Stichopus chloronotus | reverse complement strand
TAACACTTCAATGTCAAATGTGATGGTTTTCGTTATCCGCTGACTTTTTTTTTTATTTTTCGAAAGCAGTATTGTGCGTCACGCATAATAAATTAATTATGGATTGTTACTGCTGCAGTTTGTATGGCGTCAGGTTAGTGTGGAAGTATACCGTGCTGTTCTTGTGTAATCCGTCAATTATTTTGCGGTGTTGTGGTGACTGTGTCGAGTCACGATTTTTGAAGACTCTACTTGACTCGAGTCACTTGCGTCAAAAGACTCGACTCAGAAGTTTGAGAAAGTGCAAAAGACTCGAGTCAGTATGTGGGAGGGACTCGACTGGAGTCACTATGCTGGAAGACTATACTTGACTCAAGTCTTTTCACAATGACTAGGGTGATACATGCACATATTTGGGTGTTATTTGATAAATGTTGTGTTACTGATGACTGGGGGAAGGACAGATTTTCAAATTTTATGGATTACAGGGGACTATATGTATGCCAGTGTGTTGGGCTATTCTCGTTTAGTGGAGAATGTTGTTTTGTTCAGTCATGGCCATGGTTGATAGTTTGTTAAATGGTGGGGCTATTCTTAAGTGATTATCTTGATTACTTTCCACATTTTGTTGAACAGATTGAGTAAAAAACATTAATAAAACCATTAAGCAAAAGGGGGATCAAGAATAACGGCATATATGAACAGCGACAAATTTTTATGTAGATCGTATTGCTGTATTCATTTTCTGGGTGTAAGGAACAAACCATTTATTTTAAGTATGATTTATTTGGTTATCATGCCAAGGAGGAGTCATCAGAAGGAGATACAACGCTTTGAAGTCATGTACTTGTGTACAGCGGCAAAGTTTACCCAGTAGTCTATCTCTTGTATCCTACTCGAGATACCAATAGGAGTTGAAGATGATTAGAAAGTAAACACAATACGGTATCTGTCGTCTGCTACAGTTACGGCTTGAGTAAGGATATTTTTGTACTGCAATAGCATTGCCAGTTGTCAGATGGAGATTTGGTTTTGCCTAGGTGCCGCTCGGTGCCGCGTATGGCAGTACAACATCTAGGTTGTATGTCAGAACGAAAGTAATATATGTCTGTCTATTTCAGGAAACTTCACATCTATACAAGACTTCTTGCTCTTCAGTTCATTTGCATGCAACTGATAACTTATTATTAACAACAGGGACAAATGTTTTCATTTATGCGGTCGATTAAACAGTCGTTTCATAAAAGTTTTGTGCCACCTTCTCTGAAAATGTTGGCGACTAAACACCTCAATTCAAAGCATTGTTCTGAGCGATCTAATTGTCTAAGGATTAGTTGACTGAAATGACTTTGCCAGGTGAATCATATTAAACTGGAATCGCTCAACAAAGAAATGACATATCTTTGAGCTAATTACACAGCTTATCTTCACTGGATTTGGTGGGTTTTAAAGTATTTTCAGTAATTAAAATTTCCGTCAAATCTCCTCCTAATGACTCCTCCCTGGTTATGCTCACCATATAAGATGCTGTCCAGGGAACAAGGGTACATTTTGAACTGTGATTAACAGAAGAAATCATTTTTATGTGTGGCACTCGGTTTGCACAATGGCTTTTTTTTTTACTGATTTTTTCGTTTCTTGTAATATTTTTTAATCGCAGAAAAGGTTTGCCGCATGAACACTTTTCTTGAAACCTGGTGGTGTGACATCAACACTGCAGCTTCTGATATAGATCCCTGGACCAAAAAATAGAAACGACATGTAATTCTTGAAAGACGAAAGAAAAAAAATAGCAGACTAAGTGACATGGAGAGTGAAAGTGACTGAGCTGAGCAAAGTAAAAACGTTCAAAATCTGTGATGGTAGAATTCTTCTTGTTTCGATACTCGCTGATATATGGATGAAAAGAGGAGGCACGATTCTCGCTCCAAAATCGGTTTCATGATCTGGGGTGGATCTGCATGGGGTGAATAAGTAAGCATGTTTAACAACTGTGTACATAACTTGCTTGTCTCGGTGATCTAGTATTATAGGCCAATTGTAGGTCAATATGCTCAAGTGACTACTCGAGATGACTCGAATAGACAGAGTGACTCAACTCGAGTGTGGTTGATGACTCTACTCGACATGACATGACTCGTGAAAGACTCTGACTTGACTCTGACTCGACTAGTGGCAGACTCGACTCGAGACTCGAACTTAAGCTTCGATTGATTACTAACAAGGCTATTTTGTGAAAAAGGAAAAATCTATTTTCAGCTACTTTGGACTAGATATTTTTCATTCGATGACAACTCTTTGTTATTTTAAATTTACTTTGTCGTGAATACAGAAATGGACTTTGAATAAAGCAGAATTGAAAACAAGAAATCTGTTTGCAAGTTACTCAGTAGCAATATAGCTACGAACAGTGCATGTATTTCTTTTTTCACATAATGACACACCATTTCACATCACACGAAGGATGTTACCAGGCCTGTCATGGGTGAGTGGACCTAACTAGTCTGTCTCTTGCGAGGAACTTACAATTGCTGCCTTCCGACCGGCCCTTAAAGGGAAATAGGGCGTTTAGAATACACCAACATGACTTGCAAAAGAAATAGCTTTAGTCATTGTTAAACCATCACGTCTCATCAGTAAACACCTGACAAAGCTTCATCTCCTCAAAACATTATGCATGTGATGAGTAACGGAAGATGCATCATTTGAATTTTGAAAAGTTTGGGTGAACAAATTAGTGCTAAGCAACAAATAACTGAGTTTCTACCTGTGAGAAACTTATTTCATGAAAAGAAGGCTACTGTCCTTTCTTATTTTGAATAATCTATCATTCTGCGTCCACAAACATTGGTTTTAACAATATGGGTGTTTTCTGTAAAACAAACGCCCTATTTCCCTTTAAATTATCAATATCACGAAAAAGTACCCCCCCCAAAAAAAAAAAATCACCAATTTAAGTGTCATCCTATGATATTTCTTTGGCAGAATTTCCTGAGGTGGTTACAATGTGGCGTTTGTGCATGAATTCATTAATTAATGAATGTTTATATCATTAATCAACAGAATTATTCAGCTAAAACAATTAAAAAGAGGGATAGATAAAAACTATAGGGGGAAGCTGAGGCACATGCCAACTCGTTGAAAAACATGTAATTCATCACTCAACCTGGTAAAGCAGCTCAAGAAAATTAGGAGGGCGCACTGACAATATTCGCGAACGATAATTACCGTATAGCACGTAGCCTAGCCAATGTCATAGACATATACACCATCTTCAGACCTTACCCAACAACGTAGTCACAGAAGCACTTACCGTTGAAGTCCCTGAAATATGGGTAAGTTGCTAGCGTTATTCATTTTCACTCCGTTGAAAAGTTTGCTCGCATTCACCATTTTCGTGAACTAATTTACTTCACCCTTTGAAGGCCTTGAACTAACTGTCACTCATAGGCTAGGCCTAAGCTCTAACTTACTGTATTACTTGGATACTTTGTTAGGCTGTACAATCTTCAGGCCTACACAATTACAATCTGGCTGTAAGTGTAGGCCTACAGCACAAGCTAGTACAACACTACAAGCAGTGGTGACAACTTCCTTACTGAACTAGCAAGTAGCAATGTAGCATTACGCGAAGTGTACGCGTAACTTAACGCCTAAGCTTGTTGTATAGTCACACCGGACTCACAGTTAGTGATTCTTGGTCTGCACATTCTGCAGTGCAAGGGCAAAATTTAGAAGTTCTAATTTCTGAGTGTGAGTTGTTAATGTAATTTGTAAATTGTAATTCATGGGCATTATCTCGAAATAGGCATTAGGCCCTGCTAAGAGAATTTCAATACAGTCGTGGCAGGGCATATTTCATCCGAATGTCTATCATTGATAGACATTCGGATGAAATATGCCCTGACACGACTGTATTCTTCCTAGCATTGAAACTCTCGTCCAAACAGAGTAAAAGTCACATACAGTGGTGTTATGTTGAGATTGACATTATCGCTGGCGAGTTATAGATGTACATCAAACTGACAACTCCTATTTCGAGAGTATACATATATCATTAGAGTGCCTTCACACCGATCTAGTTGACGACTGCAAGCTGTGCGAACTTACATTTGCTATAGCAAACCGATTACAATATGATAATATATAGCAGATGTGAAGATGACATCCTGTGTATACTCTCGAAGTAGTCTCTGCAGATTTCTTATATATTTTATGAATTTTGCATGTTATTCTGTATGTTTGTCTTATTCAGACTTTCTATTCCATAAACCCCTCATTCCCCTTGCTGAAATCAAGACAGCGCAAGCCATCTTTACCTTATGATAGAAATGAGTGACGTATATACTCTTGAAATAGGCCCTGCAGATTTCTGAAATATTTCATGAATGTTGCTTTTTATTCTGTAAATATTTCTTAGCTGTTTCAAGTGCCCCTCATTTCCCTTGCTTAAATCAAGACCGTGCAAGCCGTCTTCACTTTGTTACTAGTTTGCTATGTAGCCAAGGCTCACATCAGCAGGCCATTAATATTGAAAGATGAAAGTATGAAGTGGTCTGTCCACTTGTATTTGCTTTTGCTAATTGTCTGATTAAGACTTAGTCTTTGAAAACAGCTCAAGTCAGTATTGGTACCTGTAGTACTTACCGGTATTCGCAGTACTGGCAGCAGAATCTGTGGGAGTGCTGTTATTTTTGAATACTTCGCAGTTCTGGGGAAAATTATCGGTATTGTCTCCAACATATCAGCAAAATTGTCCTTTTCAAGTGTAGCATTAATACTTACATATCAACATCAAAATGGACCAAAAATAAATTCCAAATTCATTTTAAAGCTTTTCATATCAGTATCTGACAAAAAATAAACCTCAACGCCTCGGAAATTAAATTTTGTTCATTGCTGTCAGCGATCGTGGTTAAGCTGGTACACAGTAGGCCTACATAGTGACTGTCTTAGGGCTTATAATGCATCTATTTTGCATTATGATGGTAAAATCATGCCAATGGTACAGGCTAGGCCTACATGTATTGCCTATTTTGTTAACACTAATTGCTGTAAATGAAGAGTAAAGTACCTGTGTGTCATACTAAACGAAAGTCAACTGAAGGGCAACTCAGCTATTTAGAAGTGGAAATAGTTACGTTTAGATTTAAGTGTTCCATTTTTTTTTTTTTTTTTTCGGCTTGCTGCCTTCTGAGGACTCATTTTTGTATATTTCTTAGCCCCATGTGATCATCTAAGTAGGAATGGCTCATTCAGTTACTCTAGCAGGTTAATATTGTTGATGTCACAGGTTTGATTGTTGAACGTATTGGTTTGAAAACCTTTGCTCAATTTTGTACGTAGCCACAAACCCCATTCCTGTTTTGCTAATTATAACTGAGTCTGTATCAATTAATGATAACAAAAATGGAGCAACAAAAGAAAAATAACAAAGTTGGAAAGAACAAAAACAAAGATGAACTGGTTTTTCTGGCACCCACCCTTTGTTTTATTCAACTTGACATTTTTTCATGACCTTGAGATGGACTGTGACTACGAGATGCCATTGGGGATACATAAAATGATGTTATCGCATGTAGGCTATAGATGCTAGAACATGCTACGTAGGCCTAACTTTATGGAAATCAGGTTTCTTAGAAATTAATAAAAAAAGGAAACAAACAGTTTAAAATGCTTGAAAATTGCTTTTTACGGTATTTGAGCTCATAGTTGGTGACCTTTATATACCTGAACTACTGATTGGTCTATGTTGAACAGTGTTCGTTATCATAATACCCCCCATGAACCATTTAGGAAAATCCCATACTAACAGTTTACATCAGAAATGTTTTGTTATCGAATTTTGTGAAACTTGTACACATCATTGTAGCTTTGTCGGATCAACTCCAATTAACACAGAAATTGCACAGATTCAAAGATCATACAGTACTGAAGATGCTCTTTGAAACTCACTCTATGCAAGAAAAAAAGTCTGTATCTCCTTCGCATTTCGAGTTATGAGCATTTTTGTCTTTTAAAATGTTAACTTTCACTGCCTGCTACATCCGTGGCATAACTCTTTTAGGTTATCCTGCTGCTACATCTGTCCCATGTAGTCCAGTTTCATTCATTACTCAGTCGATGGGCTTATAGTGACTTCAACCAGGGTTGCCAGTTTGTTTGCACTATGGGGTAACTGGCCAAATTGCCAGCCAAGTCACCTGAAAAAAAAAAGGCCAAAACAAACTAGCTCCTACAGTACCTGGGGAAACTTGACCCTGGTGTTTTGGGGGGATGATTACAGTATGTCTGAAATGGAAATTCATAGAAATCGGAAACTTGAACATGGAAAAAAACGTAATTTGTAAAGTGGAAAACAGAATTTTTGTTTGTGAAGCGAAAAATTGGGGCCCTAAATAACTTTTAGCAGTTTATTGTCAGCAGACACCAAGTTACTGAAAGATTACTTTTTGATTGAATGAAAGAGTTTGTGTGTACAGTACAGTAGGGCAAATCTTATTTTAGGTACTGGTATACTATACATGCTAGTACTGTATCAATTGTACAGGTTAAAACAATGGTCACAATGCTCAGATGGTGTGGGATAGATCTTTGTTTGCATGAGCAATCTGCTATAAAAAAAAAACAAAACAACATAAGCAAGTACCAATACAGTACTTCTGTGCATTGTCATTCTAAGGTTTGAGATTTCTGTCCAGAGAATTTTACACTGGTAGGGTACTGTACTGTACAGTATTTAATATATCCCCACAATATTGAAATGTAGAGAAATTGAGAAAAAGAGAATATAACAGAGATGAGCTGTCCACACAAAATGTAAAAAAAGAAGAAAAGATGACCGTCTAGCTAGTTTACCAAAATGTTATCCACACACTCTACTACCATGAAACAAGCATGTGGTTGTCCACTGATGACAGATTTTTGAGCGATGTAAGAGATAACATTTCTGCAAATTCAGGGAGAAAGAAACCTTTGTCTGCACTCTCTTGAACTCATCACAAATATCCTCCTTGCAGTTTGAAAACATTGCAATTGGGTGTTCCCCGTACCTTGCAGTAACCCATTTGTTTGTAGCATGAGCTGCTGACTGATATACTTTCACAATACTAACCAGAAAACTGCAAGGATATAAATTTCACGATTCAATTATAGCAAGACTCTGCAGTAAGACTGGTACACTGTGTACTCCTAGGATAACTTTCCATCTTTTTGTTAAGAGTTTGCTACATTTGGCACAAATTCAGCAGCAAGAGTTACAGTACTGTACATACCAGGTGATACTGTTTATTTGGTAAACTCATAAGCCAACCTCTAGCTGACTTGAATAGATGTCTACTGATCCTTTTCAGTAGCAGCTATTTAGTCTGTCCTTTTCCCTTCTGGTGTCTGTTCCCCCGAGTTTGAGGTAGGCTACATGAAGGACCTCCCATTTATTTAGTGCAAAATATTTACTGTCGCAGACGCATTTTGTTATTAGAAGGGCCACTATGACAGACTGTAGTACTGTAGGTGCTTTTGCAGACTTTTTCAAGTAATCACATTCTTCCGTGTTACAGTATATCTTCTGTGAGATCAGAAATGCATCATCATCCTTTACAATTTTCTTCTAGGTATATCGAAATGGCCATGAAACCTGCCGAAAACCTCAAAAGCTTTGCCTACCATCGCCCTCCATTTGTAATTTTCTTGGTGTGTCTTCTTCTGTTTGCTATTGCGCTTATATCACTTGGCATCTACATACAAAACCATGAAGTCAGAAACTATGAAGAGAAGGTAAGAATTTGTGATTTGATGCTGCACTCAAGTTAGCCAATTCCTGATTTTTAGTGTGCTTAATCACTAAAGTGTCTATGGCAGTACATTATAATTTCAAGGTCACAGTCGATGTAGAAACTGTAGGCTGTTTGTAATTTGTATAAAATCTAACAGTATGTGAATAACTGGAAATCTATACCTACGCAATCTATGCAGTTTATTGCTAGGGATCTGTACTGCATGTACAGTAGAATCTTAGCAAAAAATGAAAGTTGTGCCATAATTAGCGGTACTGTACTGTATTTTGTGTACTTGGCAGCACAAAATGTCATGTTTATTATGGTCTTTTCTGTGAGCATTATTTTACAGGCGTTTGGAATCTGCAATCTGGTTTGTGACAGATTGTCATATTCGTTACGTTCATTTGTGTTAGCATTGTTTTGAAGGGCTCTGGACTCTGCAGGACTCTTGTTTGTTACAGGATGTCATGTCCAGCATAGTTTGTGTTAGCATAGTTTCGAAGGAGTCTGGAATCTGCAATCTTGTGTGTTATGGAATGTCATGTCCATTGTGTTAGCATGTCTTTGTGTTAGCATTATTATGAAGGGGTCTGGAATCTCCAGTTTGGTTTAAGTTACAGAATGTCACGTCTGTTGTGGTCTTTTCTGTCAGCATTGTTTTGAAGGGGTCTGGAATCCGTAGTCTTGTATGGCACAAAATGTCATGTCCAGTATGGTCTTTTCTGTTAGCATTGTTCTGAAGGGTTAGCATTGTTTTGAAGGGGTCTGGAATCTGCAATCTTCTTTTATGTCACAGAATGTCATGTCCAGCATAGTCTTTTGCATAACAATTGTTTCAAAGGGTTCAGGAATCTGCAGTACTGTATGTTATGCCATGTCAATTTTGGTCTTGATTCAAGGATGACTGGCAAATTATCAAATATTGTCGTGATGGATGTTCTGAAAACATCTTTACAAACAGTACTTTTCCATTGCGTAGTATGTGCCAGAAATCTGCACTACTGGTCAGATTATATATCATGTCCCCAGTGGTAAAGTCAACCAATACTTGTTAAGTACACCTGGCTGTGTAATGGGCTCGTGTGTGAGGGCACTGTGATGTGCGAACCTTCGCTGTATCTTTGCTTAAAACTTGTGAGCGTTTTGATCAAATAAGGGTGATCTCACAGCCCCAGCATGTTTTGTAGTTTTTTTTTTGTCTTTCTCAATTTCAGGATTGGAATGACTTCCTTCAGGACTTTTCGCAGCAGCAGTTTTGCATCCAGGAGCGCGATTCTGTCGACGTCCAACGGAGGGACACCTCTGCGGTGAGGAACTTGGCATCGACCACCCAGGAGTCTGCCACGGACTCCTTCAATCGTAACAACTTCGTGGCTTCAGGCAATGTCTCCTTTGCAATCAACTTAGAGTTTCATCCAAGAGAAAACCAGCAGTTGCAGTACGTAGTGGGACTGATGAGCCTCAGGAGTTCAGTGCCAGCTACCCAGATCCGCCTAGATAAATGTTAGTCAAGTTAATGTAACAATTATTATAAGGTGGTATCAACTAAGTCTATATTCCATACTTAAACATGCATCTTTACTTTCTTTTGAGGATATTTTTGTATGTTTTTTTTTTTGTAGCACTCGTTAGCCACTTGCAGCCTTGATGTCTATCTTTTACTTTTGTATTACACTCCTTACCATGGTAAGCTGTCTTCACTTTTGCAGATTATGAAGAAATTGATGTGAATTTTCATCTCTCACGCCCTTTGGAAGACCTCACCTGTGAGGAAAATAAACCTTGCCGTCCTGCTAAAGTGACTGCTTGCCTGACATTGGGATTACCAGCTGAGGCTCTACCACATATCACCCGCAACATGTAAACAATTTCTTCTGTTTCCATTTTGTGCACTTTAACACGAATATTGAATGTTCTTGTTAATGCTCAACCACATATCACTCGCAACAGGAAAACAATTTTTTTTTTTCCTTTTACCGTTTTTGTGCCTTTTGACCAATTCTGAATTAATGTCATTCAGCCTGTGTTTTATTGATGGGAATTTAACATTGGATCTCCACAGATGTGAGGTAATTGTAATTAGTAGAAATTGTAATCAATTATTTTTTTAGGTGATCATAACAAATTACTTTTGTGACTCTTGCAAAGCAAGTGTAATCATAATGGATTACAATGGCAAAGTAGTCGTAATTGTCTTTTTTTTATTACATTAAAGTTAAATTTATGAAAGGGGATTGGTGACTGTTGTGGTTTTTTGGATAACATGGAAGTCAAATTTATGAAAGGGGATGAGTGACTGTAGTCTACTGCTCTCTTGGATGCTCCAGCAGTCGTGCGTGAGTGTGAAGTGCTAGGATTCCAATGATCCCCACTTTGTAAGACTTGGTTCTGTGAAGACTTGTTACATTACAATCAGGAATGCACATTTTGTTCACTCAGTCCCACCTTCCTTTTCCTGAACACATCCTTGTTACACAGCTGGTTGACCAAATTCAGCATTTAAATTGAACTTAATTTAGTTAACAACCCTACTGATAAATCCATTCATGAGCCATTGAGCTAGGAGACTTCTAGTAGCAACTATCATGATATTTGAAAGCATATACATGCTGCCCATCCTCCTGTTAGTCTATTATTCTTATTTCTTGTTTGTCTGAAGTGTCAGTCTCAAGTGAAATGCTTAGCAGGGCCAAACTTTATGTTCTTCATGACATGTTAAAAATGAAAAAAAAACAATGATGTAATTATGATTACACTGCAGTATGTGATTAACAATCATACAGTCTCAAGTAATTGTAATCCCAAAAAATCACATTCAGATGTGATCACATCAAGCCCGGATCTACATGGTGACTAAAGGGAGTCAGGAGAAACCTTTACCTGTAGTTTACTATGTGGAAAATTGCAATTTGTGGAGAAGTTTTAGAATACTATTTTAAGATTGTTGTTGTATGCATCTGTGTCTTAAAATAGCCACTGCTCCCCAGTTAAGCTGCTTTACCTCATAGCTGCAAGTGCAACCTGGATTCTTATTGACTTTCTGTCACTGGTTTATCGCACCACTATGCCTGTAACAAGTTTTTGATGAATATGTTATTTGAGCCAAAACTAGTCAACATTCATTTTAAAGACAAAGGTGGATGGACTGTTCTGCCAAGTCACTCATGGTCATAAGTAGGCTTAAAGTAGCCATTTGCCAAACTGTTTGGCAATGAAAGTGGCATGTTTTGTCTAATTTCTCTTTGGTTTAGCAGGCTTGTGATTTGACAGAAAGTGATAAGATGCGATCTGATGAGAACCAAATCATGCCACCTCCCTTAGGAGTGAAAATTGTACAGTACTGTATGTGAATTGGATTGGTCCAGTCAACACATCTTGGGAATAGGAATTACTCCGAGATGAGGTAAACTGAGACTAGCATGAATGCTGGTGTCTCCTCAGTTTCAACTCAGACCGTTACTTTTCTCCACAGACACCCTACAGCATGTAATAAAAGCAGCCACCACGGTTTATTGAGTTCCTGGATATCACCCAGAAACCACACAGAAGATGAGTACTTTTGTGGCTCTGGACTTGCATTAAATACAGAATATATCTACGATCCAAAGTATACATTCTATTTAAGTGAGGTAAGCAGATCTTTCAGGTATAGCTACATTAAATTCTTTTGAATAGCACTGCTCAGAGTTCAGTGTTAAGCCATGTAAGTCACTTAACTAGAGAAAGTAGTACCTCTTTCGATCTGACAAAACTTAAGAAAAAAGCTTGTCAAGTTCTTGTCAATATTTAATGGATTATCAATAAAGTATGTTGAGCTGTAGATGCTTTTCATGATAACCTCAATCATCCAGTGACATTACAACTTTTACATCACTCATGAAATGCCCATGTTGAAGATCAATTTTTACACTGGCAATCCCTGGCAAAGCATGGTGTAAAGTGATGAGGACATCACTTTACACCATGCTTTCCAGTTTCAGTGGCTACCAAAAGCAGCATGGCCATAGAGGTGGGGATTTTTCTTAGATGAGGGAATCTAAAAAAGAGAACAAAGTATATTCCTGTGGTAAATTTAAGTGATCTGAATCTGCCCAGTTTAACTACGATCAACCAAACATATGTCGTCCTTTTCCTTTAATTCCAGGAACTTGCCCCTTCAACTTCCTGTGGGGCTTTCCCCTCGCACCCCACTGAGCACTTTAGTGGACATCGCCTTGTTTCTCAAGCTACTCGCTCAGGTCGCCCCTATTGCAGCAAGGGAGTTTCTACACCATGAGATATCCCTCTTCTTTCAACTTGGCCATGCTGCTAGTTATCATACCCCCCACTTTGAGGAGGGATCCATTGACCATCTGGGCATACACTATTCAAGATCTGACATTTTCTAGGCTCTGCAAAGATTTTAATCTTTCATTGTGAACTTGAAATGACACTGCATAAAACATAGATTTTTTTTCTCTCCTTCACCTTCAGGAGGAGAAATCAATTATCAACCTTCATCTAATGTACACTAGCTACTTTCTGTTTATCATGCTCATCACTTGCGTCTTTTATGCATTAATAAAAGGGCCCCCTTTGAAGTCAAGGGTCTTCAATGAAAATGGAACACACAAAAAGGTATGCAATACATTGTCCATCCCTTCTAGAAAAATTTATATTCTTCAAATTCTTGGTCAATTTGAGTGTTTTTTTGTGTTGACATTTTCACAAACTTTTGCTTTGCTTCTAGTTTTCAAATATGTATTGTCCCTTGCAAGGTCAAACTTTAGTTTGGAACTAAATGAATTTAAAGACAAGTTACTGTACTCCACTGTCCTCACTGCAGTGCACTGAAGGTCAGACTTTTTGTTGAAGCAGTGTTCACACGACGGAACTGAAACTGGGAGGGAATTCCTCTCTACAATTTTCTGTATTTACAATCGTAGGTACGATCTTAGCTGTAGAAAAGTGTGCAGGGTTTCCTGCATAGGATTTATCTTTGCGTGGGATTCAGGAGACAAATACAGGTTTCACGCAATCCTGCTCCTTAGTGGGAACACGGTCTTCATGTACAATTACATTCAATACCATCCTGTTTTCCTGAAGGATACAGTGTATGTTATGTTGCTAATGTTCAGTATGATGTCCGTCTGTTTGCACTTTCTGCTAGCAAATACTGTTCATTGTCATAGGTACGTACTTAGATCAAGGCTAGTCTTTTTTATGCCATCTCTGGTGGCGTGAAATCAATAATGCACTGTGCCACTGTTGAATGTCACCGTAATGCTATGCTATCAAGTAAACGTTTAACAAAAATAACATCGCAGGATGTGGTTTTGGAACTTGCAGAAAGCAAAGACTATTGAAAGGTGCTGGTTGCAGTCCTTCAGCTACAGTATCGGGACATGTCTAATGCACTGTTTTCAAAGTCTCATGTGCAAATTCTGGTTGCGGTTGTATTGTGCGCACAAAGCTCCTCTGTGTATGTTCAAGTGAAATCTTGATGTCTGAAAATATTGATTTGCAGTCAAACGTTGACACAATTTACACACAGGAGAGGGTAACACTGAAGGTTTGTACATATCTTTTTTTATTTTTCAGCAATTGCAACCAATCTGATCTGGTGCCTCCTCTCCTCGATACGAAACTGACTCTCCTCACTGTGATTGGCAGAAAGAACATCAGCTTGCAGTGGATCTTCCAATCCACTGCTATCCGTGCAAATGTCTATGTACACTCCTCCTTGTATTTGCAATATTGAAATCATGTTAAATTTTGTTACTTTTTGACTGAGGCTGTTTAAAGCTTGCTTTGTAAGAGCAACTTGCATGGTCAGATGTGACTGAAAGGCTTTGCAGTACTCTCTTGGGATTCATAATTGCTTGTACCATATGGGACAGAGTAAAGGGTGTGGGTTCACTTAAGTGTTAAAAGAACAAATCAAAAATCACTCAAAAGTGATTGTGTGGCAGCATGTTGGACAGACCATAATTTTTTTTATATTGGTTATCGTATAGAAAATGTTATTTCTTGATTGAACACTCTTCTGTCTATAATGCATAAGTATGGATACTGCTGATTGTTTAAGGTGTCTATGTTACATAGAGTTGACAGTTTGTATCATTATTACTGTTTTACATGAAAAGATAATTTAAGGAGTAGTGGTTGACAATTTGTAAAAATCTCACCAAAGATACTAATAAATAATGTTCAAGATCACTCTTACTTTGGGGTACGCGTGTTTGAAAACAATTGTTTTAAGATTAAAGCTAGGCATCACAGTTTATTGAGTTAGGTACAACTTGTCGGCAATTGTAACAGTTCTCTATAGAAGTTAGCTCCTTGGGATCGGGGAACTACATACTTATTACGACATTAACTATGAAGTAGATTCTGAGATTGACCTTGACTTGTGGAAATGACTGTATTTCCAGGAAAGTGTAACTAAATCATTGTGGGATGGAAAACAAGTGGCAGTAGATTCCTGATTAGAGAAAATATGTCTGCTCTGCAATGAAAATAGCACTAGACTGGTCTATACACTAGACTGCATGTATAGAACAGAATATGCTCTTTTGTACATCCATATTATATACTGTTTTAAATTACTGTTTCTGCCTGTGAAACTTTTGGTTTTTCATTCTGGTAAACGTAACTCAGGCATTTTCCAAATGCTCTCCCAGCTTGGAAAGCAGGAAGTCTGACGTCCAGAGCATGCATCGTTTGTTTTTTTTCCAGACATCTAAATAGTTTCTTCTGTGCTCAAATCCATGTGCTTATTTGTATGCCAGTACTGGGAGTCTACACTCTGTAGCAGCAATTTGAAACTGATATCACATCATTTCACTACTAGTGGTATACATTCATTGTGAAGTTTCTCTGCAATAAAAGGCAAGCTTGAGGTATATTGGTTGGTATCATATGAGACAGCTATAAATGATATTGTTACTCTATGTGCTACCATGCATGCTTGTGGAGTAAGGTAACAAATATCTTAGATGTAATTTTTTTTTTTTTGCTATATAGGTGTCTTCATTTATATACCTATGATTTTCAGTTTGGAGTTGCCATTTACAAAACAATGAAGACAATAAAAATTATATAACTTAGCTGGATGTTCAGATTAGCTGGGGGTTGCGATAATCCTAACTTCGGGTTCGAACGTGACTCATATGGTTTCAAAAACATAGCTCATCTTTGAAAGTGAAAAGAGTGTGCAAACACCCATTCTAAAATTTTCACTTCCATCCCAATTTTGGCTTCCTAAAAAGTTTCTAGCAAAAAAATCACCATTAAAGCAAGCCAGAATATGCCAAAGAAGCGAAGCATCTCTGCAGTGTGTGACGTGTTTTGAGCAACCATGGCAACTCTTGTTTTTTTATGTCGACAGCGACGCCAGATGTGTTTATTTCTGGGATACATTTGGTACTCACTCTGACCAAAATTTTGGAATGGAAGCACAACAATTTTGAACTTGTGATTCTGGACTGTGTTGTGTGGATAAAATCAAACTCATCAGTGTTGGATTTTAAAATCACGTTTTGGTAGCAGAGTTTGTTTCATGTTAACTGGTCAATGTTTTCATGTTATTAATAAATTTGTACATAAGAATAAATATGTAAGACTTCTAAATCCTACCTTTCAATTTCGTTTTGTGTGTTTGAATGTGTTAGAGTTTTGGGACCTGTATGCCAATTTCCGACACTTCCTTTGATGGACACATACCGTGTGCTATCTCTGAACAACACGTGTCTGTGGTAGAAGTGCAACAGCGCCATCACACCGTTTGGCAGGTCTGCCGTGGACGCCATACTGTCTGTCCAATTTCAATCACAATTCACGAATATTTCGTGTGCAGGAGTAAACGCTAATATACTATAGGCGGGGATTCGCCCTTATGTGTGTGGTAGTAGAAACTTACTATGAATGTGTTAGTAGCTGGCCACTCTTTGCCCACCCCAATTTGACAGAGGATACTTCGTTCACAGAATTTCCACTTAACAGCACACAGGGAACACAACCGGGACGAGACAAAAACAAAAGCCATGACACTGGCAGCTGTACTGTCTGTGTGGTGTACAACACAACGATGCCTCGTACAGTCCTAGAGATTCAAACGAAAACAAAGAGAACTTGGTGCTGCCACGATAAGAAAAAACATAGCTATTCAATCTGCACTGAGCATGGCACAGAAAATTCATACTGTAAAGGTCTGTGCGTCATATAATTACAAACCAACTACAGTCACTGTAACTAAACACTAGAATAACAGGCATGCATCTGCTTTGCACCTATCAAAATCAAGCCTACAAACTACGGTGAACTTGAAAACCACGGTTTACAACATATATATTCGACTACCTGTAGGTTATAGGGCTATGTAGTTTAAGAACTTGCCAAAGCAGTAGGCCTAGTATTTTTTGGAAATAACTTGAAACATATTTCAATGGCAATCAGTTTACATGTTCAACACAATCGAAACATGGAATCATCAATTGTTCCGATCAAAATTTCTCATTCAAAATCACTTGGCTGGCTCCTGCCGCCATAGGCCGACTTAACGAAAATCCAGTTAGAAAAACAACGCGTTTACAGAAAACTGCACCATGAATTGTCTAAGAAAATTCCATTGAACAAACCAAGATGTGTCGATTCTGATGGCTCATATACCTGTCTACAGCGCTTCACGTACCTTCGGGACGTGCTTTTCGAGGCGAGCTTGTTACTGATCAGGGCTCTTATTAACAAATACAAGTATTACAACACAAGAGGCGTGTTGTCGCGAAATCATAAAAGAATGAAACTTTACGAGAGCTTCAAGGTTTACGCACTTGTGATGTATGCTGAGAGCTGGTCAACATAATGGATCAAACGTCGCATCAGTTGATAACATGAGGCGTTTTCTACCGCACAATCCGTTTGTCTAGCTAGACTGGGCAATTGACAGGCAGTTAATGACGAAATGTATCTCCTGTGCATAGTCTAGTGACAATATGGAGTGAGCAAGCGGACGTACATGACTCGACTGACACTGGTGTACTAATTACATATGCAAGAATTGCATACGATACGTTTTGAGCTGTGGTAGTTTGCGGTGTGTCGTACACCCCGAGGTAGGCACGACAGGAATTTTGTCACACACAGTGCCGCAGTGACAGTGGCCATGAGACGATGAAGCGGAGAATTCATGTATACAACTCGCAGAACGAATACCGTGTGCGTACAGTACACGTGTGCTTTGGTAATACATGCACAAAACAGGGGTGAGACAAAGCACAGGGTGGGAAAACCGACAGACCGATCACGGCTAAGGATATTTTAAAATTTGTAAATGGACGCATTGACCTTAAAAGCGTTTTCAAGCAGAGTGAAATGCTGCAAATGTTTGAAGTGTGCGGTGTGAATTTGGGAATGAAGGTGTATTCCGCGCCCTACTTTAAATGAAGTAGAATGCGTAGGAATAATTGTGTAGAGAGGCATGTACATGTAATTATATATTGCAGATCTGTTCAATGTTCATATAATGCACATGTGCTTGAACGATGATTAGAAGCCACTTTTTTTTAGTTGCAAGATCAAGAAGGCTCGTTCTCCACTCAAATTTGAGCACTGGCGGGGCGTTATAGTAGAGTTCACCAGTAGCTGCAACCTAGTGCTGTTGTCTTCTTTACCTTCAGAACTTCTTGAAGCAAACTTGACGGGTTTTGATCTTCTCTTTTGACGCCTATGCCAGTGACTTAAATACCATTCAGTACCACATGACCTTTTGTGCCGTGCTTAACGAACAGGTCTTGGAGTAAACAACGTTGTGTGGAAGACGCCGATGCATAGCCTACATGCAAACAACTTCCGAAGGCGAAGCTACAAAGATGTCTACAACGTGTGCAGTCACTTACTGAAACAGCCCAAGAAAAGAAACGCTGATCTTCGGGGGCAAAACAGTTTATCGTGTGAAGTTATTTTAAAGCAGAGTCATGGCACTTTCTGGTTACCAAGGCCTTAGTAGAGCTGGCCTAACGTTCGACTTTCTTCATTCTACCTCGTGAGTGACAGGGTCCACCATTTTCTGTTTGATCGATACGGCACCCTCAAACTTCATTCGGTAGTTGCACGTATCGTCAAACAGTTTCAGTCTACCTCCACGGGACCTTTTGCATTTCCTGCCACATCTAAGCTACATCTCGCTAGGAGAAACAATCAAGTGTTGTATCGTTAGGGCAGATTATACTTACAGTAGGCTACAAATCCTCAGTACGAGTACTAATTATCTAACTACTAAGTAACTTGTAGACTCGGCGAGAGTACTCAGTGAAGAACAATACCAAAATCAGTCACATTCAGTTTTACTATGACTTACATAGCCGTACATTAGTAAAAAATTCTTTGTGTTGATCATTGTAGGACACGTAAACACAATAGGCCTAGCCCAAGTGCCTTGCTCATATTCTTGTACTACGGTACCACTACAACGAAGTGGCAAATATCATAAAACAACAACACACACATAGTTTGGGGAATTTGAAGCCTTTCTGAGGCAATCTGCAGCCAGAAAGATTTGCTTTACTGTTCATGCTACTGTACCTCTGCTAGTACTAAATGATGTTCCTTGACTTGGTTCTATCAGTATAAAAGCAAATGTGCTTGTGACAAGTAAATCTTAATTTGAATTTGATCACAATTTGTTTATCTTGTTTTCATTAATGTAAGTATGGTAGCTTTTGGTAGGTGCACTGTGTGGATTTTTAAGTTGTAATTTGCCGACTTACATTTCAACAACTTTCCACCATTCAGATTGGGTCACAGTTCACACACAGTACATTACTGCAATCATTCATGTGGTATTGAGATAGCTTTCAATTAAGCATTGTACTCCATTGTTGTAGATCAGATTTATGCTTACAATCATGCATACATGCAATATAAATTCAGTCAACAAGCATTCATGCTTGAAATTTCATTGCTGTTATGGTACCTTAGATGCCAATGATAGCATGGGTTATTGCCTATCATAGAGTAATTTACCACATAGTTTCATGATAAAGGGGAGTTTGCATGTCCCTGCTTCAGACAAAACTACCACTACAAAACATGATTTGTTGTTCATATTCCTGAATCACATTACATATAATGTAAAATCCACTCATATATGTAAGTACCGTACTTTGCATACAGTATGTAATTTTAAAGGGGGTATCTGTCAAGTTGTTTCTAGACATTAGAAAGCTATGTACAGTATGGCTTGCAGACATTTTAACAGCAAAAGTTGAAGCAATCATCTGTAAAGTATAATTTATTTGTCGCACTTATACATTGAGCTAACTTTCACAACTGCATTCAGTTATCAGGAACATGTGAATGTACTGATTTGCACATATACAAAATAAGGAATAATAAAAGAAAACGTAATTAGTCAAGTGTCAACTGAAACAATATTCAAATCAACAGATGTTACAAATTGCCTTACTGTGTAACTAGGACTATATCTTTTGGATGAATATAAACTGAATGTAACAAATGCACTGTAATAAAAACAAGCATATTATGCAAACTATTCTTTCATTGCTGTTCACATTCCCTTATGCCTCTAGTTTCTCTGCAAACGGTATGGAGCTATGTGCATTAGTAGTGTTTTTAATTGCTCAAATTTAGAGATACATTGTATTGAACCTAAAGGTATAGACGTATGTTATCAGTGATAAACATTATGAAAGATGTCATTGCCACTCATTGGTGTATTGTTTTACTGGCGTTAACCTAACTATATTGAGCACTTACTGCTGTTCAAGCTGCAGACACACATCAGGGTACATTTAGTGATTGCTTTCTAACGTTGAAAGCAAGTGATGTTGCTGTAAATGCTTATAATAGTGGAAGCAGTGCATGCTTATTTTTCATGCCTGATGCTGTTTTAACATCAGGCGTCACATCAGCGGTATTACATAAATCGTAGGGTACACACTATGTTTAGCAACCAGTACCTTTTCATCATTGAAGCACGTCATCAGAACATAGGATTTGTGATAGAGGATATTCAAAAGCATGATTACGTATACATATGTGATCAATGATTCAACATCAAACAGTTCTTTAGAAAATCAAACCTTTGGCAGTTGTGTATGTAAGGCAGTTGGATATGAACTTCTATTATCAGAACAGAGAGAGAACATATAAAGTCAACTTGGAATGATAGTATTGGCTGAAGGGGGGGGGGGGGGTGCATGTGGAGGAAACTCATAGCACAAGGATGAAAACTGATTAAAGGTGAGATGTCTAGACAATGCCAGACTACAGGAGGTAGCACTTGTAAATATGTCGCAATGGCCTCACAAGAGAGTTAAAAATTTAGATGTTCCACACTTCAGAGTGCCAATGTGGTCACACATTCAAACACACTTTCAAAGTTAAGTAGCTCCCCCCTAATGGAAAGCTTCTTAACTTTCACTGCGTTTACCATGCAAATGGCTTACTGTCCAGGACTACTTACAAACAGGCAGTAGAGATCAGTGCATGTCATATTACTTATTACATTACACTTGCTGCTGAGTACAGAGATGACTTGGTTACCGTAACAACAAGTTTTTTGTTGCTTGTTAACATCTTTCACTCTTTTGACCATAAGTTTTACATACTTCAAGTTGCCAACTTTTGGAATTTTGTGTCAGGTTAATAATGGGTCTTAAGAAAAGCTCTAGCACACGGTATCCTCATGTGTATGTGAGGTATGAAGTGTTTTTCAGACTTGCATTGTTTGTACTATCCAATGCAACAGCTGTTTCACAGATCTAGTGTTTGCATCTACTATGTAACTATTATGATGCATATTTTTTGTTGTTGTTACAGAACGTCTCACGATTTCCTGTTTGGTGCTATGGCTGAGTTATTAGACAACTCAAGGTTTGTATGGTACTCTTTTCAATATTCGTAACAGAGCTTCTTACTATGTTTTCTTGTATGCGTGGAATTACTTTACTATTAATGTTAACGATGATGTTGTATGACATGAACTTGCCTATGGATGATATATGTGAAGTACAGTTAAGTTGAAATGAAAAAAAAATACTACTTTCTATATTTTTCGCAGGGATGCTAGGGCAACAAGAATGGATATTTTCACTGGTAAGTATCAATTTGTGTGTTAGTAAACTAGGAGCAAAGTTAACAAACACAAAGTATGAAGGAAAACAAAGTGTGTGTAAAGTTCTCTGTATTGCAATGTAATATAGTGTCCTGTGTCCCTTCTTTGCTAAGAGAAATTTGTATTACAATTTAGGCAGCACACTGTAGTCATTTGCTAGTGGAAAAACAGAACATGTCTTGTGTAGAAGTAAATTATGCATGTATGATATGGATCAGTAAGCGTACATGTTCATCATAGGAAGATAACATCTGCTTACTGCTTGTGTTTGATCTCTGAGTTTACTTTGTCACAGCAGTTAAGGAAACAATTGTATTTATGTATAGAAGTTGAGAGACTGAAGAAACAACTGTCTTGTCAGAAAGAAGATCCTACATTACATAAAAAACACAAATTTGCAAAGTGTTGTATGATTGGGATCAGATTATTGCAATAGGTAACAAGAAAACACTGATAAGATCAGGATGTGTTATATTAGATTCTCGTGCAAGAGTAACCTAAGGTGTTCACATATGAACTGACCTTGTAGAGGAAAAGAATGTCAAATTTAATCTAGAAAATTGTTAAATTGTTAAGTTGATAATCACCTCACGTGAAGTTGTTGCAAAATAGCCATGCACTCCACACTTGAGGGGTGCACAGTGTTGTAAAGTAACTGCCCTTCAGGGCAAGATGTTATTGACTTAAATTCAGCTTAAAGTACTTTTCTGTTCAATTTTCTCTAAATGAGTCTTAAGCTTGCATCCTGCTCAGAGTATAACTGACCAGTAAATCTATGAATCCATGAGAAACGGATAATTTTGAATTCTTGTTTCAATGTGGGACACCCACATAACAAAAAATTTAACTGAAACTGCCATATGTACCAAGTGAAGTTGTTGTGAAATGAGTCCTGCTAAGGTTCTGTCTACACTTGTGCACTTGCTTGGCGTCATAAATATTGATTAAATAAATTTTGTTAATTTTGTCTGCAATATTCTTTGAAGTCACTCCTAAGCATACATCCTGCATAGAACACAAGTAAAACTGACTGACAAATTTCATAAATCCACAAGAAATTTTTTTTTTAATTTTTTTTTGCAGTGTGCGACACAAACGTAAGAGAAAAATGAACTTAAAACAAATGTGAACTTCAGCTACAATTTTTACCAGTTGAGAAAATGATTTAAACCCTATTTTGGCTGTTCAGCCAGTTCTAGTAATCACCTTCACAAAACATTTTTTGCTCCGTGGAGAAAGACTGCGCAGGCGAAGTATATGTTAGGAAGTGTTTACCATATCTAACTACTTATATTTCTTTGGGTGAATGTTTCAACATGTATTTATGTGCTGTAGGTTACTTTTCAGTGTCTTATACCTTTGGAGAATGCATCAGCATGTAGTAACATGCTGTAAGTTACAGTATCGGTCCCTCTATTCCTTTGGGAATGTATCATCAAGGACTAACATGGCTGTAGGTTATATTTACTTCTACCATGTTCCTGTTCCAGTTTTGTTATGTAGCTGTGAGCCTGGCACAGGGGATGACATGATTTGAAGTTAAATTTCCATGTGATTATACTTTTGACTAAAATGTCAGAGTAAATCAGAGGAAATGTACTTTTACCTTCCATACCCCTCCTCCCCAAATTCCCAAAGAGGTTCACAGAACTACTGTCATTGTCACAATAGCATATTGCACTCTAATTTCTTGGATGTGAGTTACTTAGCACCTGGGTCAGCCTGTCAGGCTTGCTGTATATACCAAAATAGAATATCTCAGCAATAACAGTGTTTAGATGCAGTGTAATTCTATTGTTGAAAATATCATAGCAGACACTCATTCAGAGTCAGGTACTCTGGAAAAACAATGTCATTTGGTGAGTTTGTTGTTAAGAATTGTCTTTGGACATGTGTATTATCAGCTTGCATGTCGTCTTAGCAAGCTCTCTCTTTGCACTGGTTTGTGTTAAGAATCTGACAGTAAGTATAGATGCCTTTGCTGGTTGTACAAATATCTGTTCCAAGGTTATCTTCAGTTCTTAGCGTAAGCAGTTGTTGCGCAGTATATACCTTTCAGGTGTGTAAATAATTTTGTATTGAATTTTTAAATGTATCTCTGTATAAAATATGTCTTTTGTTTAAACCAAGCATGTCAGTGTTTATTTGATACTTCCTGTAATGTGTGCCAATAAATGTCTTTATCTTGTCGTATTGCATTGCTGTTTATTTGTCTCATCTGAAGCACCTCATACTAATGTTGTAAATGTTTCTTGAAAATCCATGCGGAGATCCCCAATATGAGCATTTTGGTAGATCAGTAATTCTACCAAAGATGAAAGAAAAAAAAAATGAATTGCAGTACAAAGCAATCCTACACAGAAGTGGTGATTTCTACAGTAAAATGGCATTGGTACTATGCCATAATTCCTGATCAACTTGTGATACAAACCTTTAGGTAATTCTATGGACAGTTATTTATCTTCTTGTGCATATTTTGATTGTAAAGAGAGCAGTATTTGTACAGTATTTGCAAAAATTCCAGAGACCTCACCTGCTATCACCAAGCTGCCCCAGTTCCCTTCTCCAATTTTTGTAATCTACTCGAGATAATGTGGTTGAAGCAAAACGGAAGGCTACATGCAGTCAGCCATGTACCGCTTTAAGGTCCTGCTTGGGAGGGCAGTAAAACTCATGCTAAATAAAAGGGGGAACAAAGTGAAAAGGCTAAGTTTGAGAAACTGAATACTGCCCCCTTGTGTCAGATGTCATGTGTATTATAGTTTTTAATGAACTGAAGTAGTTTTTTCATACAGTTACTACCATTTACAAAATACTACACATTTTCTGACTGCGCTTCGACATATGGATCAGATGGTGAATGATCTCCACCATTACATAAAAAGTACAAAGAAATATTGGATTTTGGTGCTATTTTAGGCACCAGTGGCATACCCTGGGGGGGGGGGGGAGAGGTTGTTGGGTTCAACCTGGGCCCCATGACCGAAGTGACGAAACAAATTTAGGCACAAAATCGATTAAAAAATCAGAATTAGAAACGATAGATGGTCCTCCTGTGTAAGGAAGTTTGGCACAGACTTCTGTGATCTCTCTCTCTTCTGTCACTGGTCTGCTTCTCCCCATATCAGACTGTCGGTGGCAGTGAATATTACTTATTGCCATTTTATTTGCTGATAAAATTTGCATAAGCACATGACCTGGCAGGTGCAAATGCAATGAAAATTGTGTGATTGAAACATTTTAAATGTTGCAGAAATGATAAAATACCTGTGCATAAAAAGACTTACGTGTAGGCCTAACCCTCAAATGTCAATTGAAGGGGTTGAAGTTTAATGCGTGCATGTTTTAAGATTTGGTCTCAGATTTGTCTTACCGTTAGGGGTAGAAATATAACCTTACAGGAGCCATTTTAAATTACTGAAATGCTAGTCTGCTGAGGCCTTGCCCATCCTGGATCCTTCCCTGGACCCTGCGAGGTACCCTATTGCAGGCCCTTTTAAAGTGTGTGTTTGCAATTGCTGGTTTTGCCATCAGCATTATTTGCCTTGCCCCCCCACATCCCTGTTTTAGAACACTTCCAAGACATATCTCCTGGTAATATGCACCTGGTAGATGTCAAATAGTAAGTCACTGCATATGGTACCCTGCCCATAAAGTGTCTGATGCAAGTTTGAGGAATGTACTGCTAAAAGTTATCTGGTATCAGTCCCACACTGAGTGACAAAACACTAAAGGAACCCATTTCTAATTCAGCCTTTTGAATATTTCACATCGATGGTTGATACAGTTATAGTCTGTGATTGACTATAATGGTAAATGCATGTGGGAACTGGGCAGTGGTTGCATTTGGTAATGAACAGTTGGTTCTTTTGGGATGTTGTTTTCATATCAAAGCTGGTAAAATACCATGTTTAGATAAACACAGCTGTCAGTATGGTGTTCAAACTGGCACTGTTCAATAACTGAGCTTATTTGCATTACAATTTTGAACCCTTGTAGTGAAGTGATCATCAGTGGGTATTAATTGGTGTGATTATATCAGTAAGTCTGTGTCCTTGCTCACACCTATAAACCACATTCCCCTCACATCAGTACGCTTCCTTGTTGTTCATTCTGTTCCTGTCTCTGCTATTGAACTTGTAGTTCATGAATATTCATGGAGTGCACTTGTTTACTTGTTATCACAGTTAAGGATGAGAATGTCAGAGGTGGATTCCAGTTGTGTTTCCTTGACAACGGAGAAGGAATGAGTCCTGGTAAGCAATGCACTGATGCTGGAGAATCGTATATATTCGTAATATTAACGTAAGTAGTAATCCAGTTTACAATGAGAACTCGAGAGTATGACGTGTGCACATGCTGACTCAGCGGACATTTCAATCGATTTTGGATATGTACTTCACAGTTTTCAGTTTGTGTGTCCAAATTGAGACATTTGTAGAAAATGCAAATCTATACCACTGTGAAAAACAAGAGAGATGGGAAGGTGACATTTATTTTTTGAAAAGAAACCTTTTCATAACTGTGGCAGAAATGAAAAGTTGAGACCGAAATGTGTAACCAATGATATGATATGCAAATGAAGAGGTAATCTTTCTTGTTGAACATTAAGGTCATTTACTGCAAGCAGTCTTGCCCTAATTCACTTTTCCTTTTCTTTTCAGCTAAAGCAAGCTCTGTCATTC
Source organism: Stichopus chloronotus (assembly GCA_021234535.1). Lineage (NCBI taxonomy): Eukaryota > Metazoa > Echinodermata > Holothuroidea > Aspidochirotida > Stichopodidae > Stichopus > Stichopus chloronotus. Next base: position 732,411 of record CM037837.1, on the reverse strand, counting down.
TCTTTGGTGAATCATCAAAGAGGGGCTCAGAGAGCGAATACATTGGGCAATACGGCAATGGATTAAAGTCGTGAGTGTTCATTTAACATGTTCTGATATATACAGACATTACTACTATTATCTTGATATAATCTGTAAGAAGAAGTTGGGATCAATTCTTAAGGTGCTTTTTCTCATCTGTGGGAAAGGTCACACAAGAAAGCAGAGACTTAGTAGTGGGAGGGGAGGGTAGTTGAAACTTACCACATCTTAGTATGATGTCTTGCAAGATTGTCCTTTGACATGGGTTTTTGAATTTTATATTCTACAGAGAAATTTGCATCCCTCTTTGGCAGTTTTTTTTTTTTTTTTTGAAGCACTCACTGTGTTTAATCTTAACGTCATCCACAGTGGCGCCATGAGAGTTGGTCGTGATTTCATCCTCTTCACGAAACAGGGGCAAACCATGACCTGCCTGATGATGTCAAGGACCTTCTTAGAGGAAGAACAAATTAAAGAGGTCATTGTACCAATGCCGTCATTTGATTCAAGGAACCAGAAACCCTTAGCAAAGACAGCAGAGGAGAAAGCGAGGGTATGTTGCACTGCAGTATCGTATAGGGTGGAGCGAAAAAGGAGAGGAGGAGGGGGGTCATTACAGAAACTGTGCAAACGTGGGAGCTCATGAAGGTCTTCAAATGATCTCACATGTAACAACAAGAAAGTGTATCACGTTTATTGAAACCAGACTTTTTATATGAATTGATGATGCCTTTTAAACATGCAGAAGTAATGAAATATTAGCCATCACTCACTAATAGAAACCAAACTTAACCAGTTAACTGCAGAATTAAAACATTCTAAATTTCATCCCTCTATGGAATCAATTTGCACAAAATGGTCCTTACTCACAAATTCAAACTTAACATTGGAAAAGTAATACACTGTAAATATTTGCCTCAAATTTGTGTCATGACTTTCCTCCTCTTTTTTTGAAGCAACTAGAAGCAAAAGATGTTATTCTCATATCCGTAGTTCTTTCTAAATCACTTGCCCCATACAAATACCCTTCCTCATTTTCTGAGTCACTATGTGACTCAAAATTCACATCAAATAAACTCTGCAAAGCTTCTTTTGTTCTAAAGTTCTTCTTTTGGATTCCTTGCCGAAGGCAAAAAGGAATCAATGCAATGGTGATGTCTTGTGTTTGTGTATGTGAAGCCTTGCTTGTAAAACATGATATCTCAAGAAGGGTAACCGTGACTGATCTTATACTTGGGCTGTGGGTTGGTCATTTTGAGTTGATGATCCCTGTCATTTTTGGTGGAGGTCAAAGGTCATTTGAGGTCACCAGAGATGTCAAGTTGGAAACCATTGTAAACACTATATAAACAGTATATCTCAAGAAGCATAGCCTTGACTTATGCTGCACTTGGTATATGGTTCGATCATATTGAGTAGATGATCCCTTCTACTTTTAGTAGAGGTCAAAAGTCATTTGAGGCCACCAGAGGTCAAAATGTGAAAACCTTGTTAAGAGTATCTCAAGTAGGGTAAATATTGCTAATGTCATACTTAATGTTTGAGTTGGTCATGGTGAGTAGATGATCCCCATTGTTTTTGGTGAAGGTCAAAGGTCATTTGATGTCATCAGAGGTCAAAGTGTGAAAACCTAGTAAACAAAGTATCTCAAGATGCTTAACCTTGACTATTCTCATAGTGTGTGGGTTGTTCATAGTGAGCAGATGATCCCTATTGTTTTGGGTGAAGGTCAAAGGTCATTTGTGGTCAGCAGAAGTCAAACTGAAAACCTCGTAAACACGGTATCTCAAGGAGCGTTATCTTGACCAATTTCACACTTACTGTGTGGGTTGGTCATAGTGAGGAGATGATCTCTATTGTTTTGGGTGAAGCTGAAAGGTTATTTGAGGTCACCAGAACTCAAATTGTGAAAATATACAAAACTGCTCAGTACACACATTGGTTAAAAGAGCTTAGTGTAGGCCTGCTTTCTCTAGAATGATAAGGTGTTTGAATCTCAAAGTTGGTATGTACATGTTTTACTGTGTTCTTCATGAATGTTGGCAAGGAATCACAAAGTTATTTCAAATTGATGCTCTTGTTTGAAATAGAGGGGGCCATTGCGATATTGAAAGCAGAAAGAAAATGCTACCATATGGTCCTTACGGAATTGTAAACAGCGCAACACATTCAGAAACTCTTTCAGGTTCCACTTACTCGATCAATACCTCAATATGAAGATGAACATATCTGTCTTGGGCCATAAGTTAACAGACAGTAGGGTTAGAGTGTTCACCCTGCACAGCAAACAATCGCTCAAGGGTTGTACTGTTTATTTGCTTGGCATTATGTGACATAGTTTGGTGCATATATTACAAGATTGTAAGTATATACTTAGTGGCATGACTGTTAGGACATGAAGAATGTAGTGGTCAGATGCAATTAACTGGTTTTGATAATTTGATGATACTGTCTCATTCTTATATTGCGCCATATCCTGGTTTTGAAGTTGGTATTGTAGACAGTGAATATTAGGAAAGACATTTTGCTAGTTTCGTATGTTCACTAGTTCATATCCACTCGCAACTAATTCAGAAAGTAGGGCAGTTTATAATTCATCAAGTCTCATGTAAATTTTATTACAGTATGAAAGTAAAAGCGACCAGATGGCATTGCTGTGATAATTGATTTATGATGATATGTTTAATGGGGCAACCCTCATTTGTTCTTTGTTTTGAACAGCATCAAGTTGAGATGGAAGTCATTTACAGGTACTCTCCTTTCAATAATGACGACGACTTCTTCGAACAGTTCCAAAGGATAAGGACCAATTCTGGTAGGTGATTGTGTTCTGCGCTCTGTAGGTTGTGATGTTTTCCCCCTAAAGTTATGTAAGGGGTTTTTTGGCAGGATGCTGATACTACACACCATTCGGTGGGAGGGTATTTTTACAATTTGTTGGTTCAAAATGATGCCTCTGTTAATGCATTTCCTTACATTTAATAATCCCACACCAAATATGACATGTTGGCATAAAACAATAAAACCAATCAAAGTGGTTACTATTTTTTTGTTGGGGGGTGGGTGGGAGGAGGTGGAGTTGAGAGTAAGTGGGGATTTGTGAGATGTGAGCTGATTGGTGGTTTCTGTGTCACCTCTTGCTTGTAATTATGAAGGTCTTGGTAACATATTCCAGAGGTAAAAGCCCAAGCACAGTGCTATCTCTGTAAATTTTTTGTGCAGAAGTTGTAAGATACCGCTTGTTTAATTTCAGCTTGTATCTATCATAGGCTGTGCTTCCTAAACCCTGCAAATACAAATATTTCATTGTATTTTGTTATCCCTTGCCATGTTCAAAAGAGTTTGTGAAATTATTTCAAAGTGATATCTTTGCTGAAACACCATTTCTTTTATTTCTCAGCAATGAATTGTCTACCTTAAAGGAGGATAGGAAATTGTAGGAAGGACTGTATTAAAACTTTCTCTGTTCGGTCTGTCTGGCCAAAATCACCTAAACACATCTATCCAGAAAAGATTTTTCAGTGGAAACTGGCTGAATTGCCAAAATTTTGACTACACTCAGATGACAGAAGATTTACATGAACTGCAATTTTTCCTTGAAGTGTTTATGCCATTTGTGTAAAAATTTCAAATTTGTAGTGTCTCCCCTATATGTTAAAAGATTCACTGGTCAAAATTTCAGCTACCACTTAGCCAGTCCCTTATCCATAGTGTTCGCACTTTGTTTATGGGTCATTTGGAGAAATACCGAGCATGAAAAATTCTTTTAGCCTGCCTTACAACTACCGATTATCATATAAGTTGCGGACTTTGCTTGAGGACAGGAAAATGAAGGGCAGTTTTATCTTGCAAAGCGGAAATCAAAACCAAAAGCTGAATTATGCTTTTTACCTTTGATTGCATATGTTTTATGATGAGACTAATATTTAAGTGTATCATGTTTTTGCTATATTTGTTACTTAGTGCCATTTTGGCTGTTATCGTACCTATGGATATTACCTATCTTAAGAGTAATACATAACCCAACTCATGTAGCGAAACTTCGATGTGAATTTAACATTGTCTTCATTATCCAGGGACATTGGTGATAATATATCATGTTAAACTAAGAGATAATGGCCAACCAGAGCTAGACATCATCTCAAAACAAAACGACATCCTGGCAGCCGGTACACCAGTGTCTGATGACATGGATGACTAGTGAGTTGTACCAAAATCTTGCAACAGTAAATACCACAAAGAACACTTGAGAGTTGTAACCATAGAAACAATTTCCTTCCCCTCGCATCTGTTTTTCGTACAAGTACAGTTGTCTAGCCTCTCCATTAGTGCTTGCACCTGGGTCCAAAGTAGGGTGTTTGTTCCCAACCCACAGTTGGTCAGGTACCCATGTCCCCGAAAATATAACTTTTGTTAGGCTGCAAGTTCACATAATTTGACTATTTGCTTTGCATGTTAATTTAGCACAATTTATTTTAAGTATAGGTATGAAAGTGGAAGTTTTCTTAGGCATACATTCTGAATTTTGTCCAATGAACAGAAAAAAAAACAAACAGTCTGTCTGTAAAAAGTTTTTTATCACCTGTATAATATAAGTGAAACTTTGGACCTGGGTACCAGTTTCAGAAACAGATCCTGATGTCATGGACAGGATACCTGCTGTGTTTGACTTAAAAAAAAAAGAAAAACTTGTGTAAATGTCACAAGAATTTCATATACATGCCAGAATATAAATTTTGGCTGTAAGTTTTGAAATTCGATGTGTGTATTAAAAGAATGAAAGAAAAGGAAATAGTAAGTTTGCACTAAGGTCATGCCAGGCGTGCCATGGTTTTGTCAAATTTCATTGACTTCCAAAATATGTCGGTGTTAAAATCAAACAGAGGAATGTGCTTCTCATACGTCCATTGTATCTATTTGTACGTACACATGTACCGGTACCAGGTGTAAAAGAAAAAAAAAAGGACCATCCCGGCATAAAGCGCAGAAGCTGGTACCCAGTGCAACCACTAACCTCGAATTTGTTGAACTTCTAAATTTAGCTTGTCTTACACTTTCTCATAATTCCAACCATTGCAAGCATTAGTCGCATGTTTATTTTCAAGTTTGCTTGCTTTGTCGTACCATCAGCATCGCACCTGAGAGGAAGTCTCTACGTAGCTATGCATCTATCCTGTACTCCGAACCACGGATGAAGGTCTTTGTACAGGGTCAGAGGGTGCAGTCAAAGGTACTTACACAGTTGATGTATAAACCAAAGTAAGTATAAAGCTTTAAATTTGTATCAGTTTTACCATCAGCCCCCCCCCCCAAAAAAAAAGAAGAAAAGAAAAGAAAAGTGTATCATTTTCATAACTCTGTATTTATCAACACTGATGTCTATGATGCTGTCTGTAAAGCGCATCCTTGGTGTTTTCACCATCGTCATGACTTGAAACAGATTTAAATCTTTAAGGAGATGCTTAACATGTTGTCACCAATTTTTGCATCCAGTGGCACATCAGACCACAGTGCAGTTTCGCTTTCATTTGGTTTTACCTTGGATTTTTCAGCTATTGCAATTCGACACTTATGAAAAGTATGACATCTTCTTTAACATGTTTCACACCACTGCAGGAGGAAGGCCTCCTCACCAATTGCCCATCTCTTTCTATCTTGTGCTGCTCCTTGCCACTTAGCCCTCGTAAGCAGCGATTTAATGCCGCCACCTTCTATTTGGCCTCCCTCTGTTCCTAGTGGTACTTCTGGTGTCTAATTTGTTAATCTTGTTTTCACCTGTTATCTTTTCTCCTTGCTAAATGACCTACTTAGCTCCACTTCATTGATTTGATAGTAAGTATGATATCTTGAACACCGGAAGTCGACCTCAGATGGCAGATGTTGTCGTATAAAGGTGTAAATCGTTTGTATGTACTTTCTGTGAGTATTACTTCCTGATCTTTGTGCAGCAAAATCTAAGCCTATTTTCTCCCCACCTGTATCATGTCGGTACTTTCCTTTTCAGAATGTACGAGTTCACTTCGTATCGATTTAAGAAGAGATCTGAAGAAGCTGCTGCCAAGGCTTTGGAAGATGCCAAGAAAGGTAAATCCAGTAACGTCAATGTAGCACATACGCTTCATATCCTCTCGCATCCTTATTTTAAAGCAGCACTGTGATGTGTGGTGTTCTTCTGATTTGCTTTCGTGCCACATACCCAAATTTTTAAGCTGAATTCCTACTGTGTGGTGATGTCGTAATTTGGCAAAAGCCTAAATCTGTATCAGCCAGTGCTATTTAAGACATTGTTTAAAACACACCCGCTTACTCAGTTTACATTCTTAGCTAGTTCAAGGTGTATTGTAGGGTGAAAATTTTGTTCAATGAAGCATTTAGTACTTGCTCCCATTTTCACATAAATAGCTTCCTACTGCAGGTTCAATACTAAGTTACATTATGTGTTCATTCCCAGAGAACTTGTGAGTGTCTTTCCCCAGGAAAAGCTCTGAATTCCCGGGTGTCACATGACTGCCTTTTGACCTCATGTGAGGTAACAGATGCTTGTCTATCATTGTTCATTTTCCTGATACCCTATGGCCTCACAGGTGGTCTGTTTATAAAGAATAAAGAGTAAGCACTGTAGCAGTGAAGGACAACTGTCCCAATCTGTTGCAAGATTTTCCACTGAATTTGTTTATGCTGGGTGGACAGTTAGTAATTATTTTTAGTACCATGATCTGTGGAAGTGAGAATCCTCATGGAGGAATTTCAGGGTCACTGAATATGACCAGAAAGTGCACCGCAGCTGTACACCTAACGTCTGAACACATCATAAATCGGTGCAATTCGCCCAACACTTGCAATGTCCTCAGTTGTCATTGTGTTTGTAAGGCACTTTCTCTGTAACTTAAAACTTTCTCTGAACTCATTCACGGTATGCCTAGGATGACCAATACCTATGGTGTTGGCATCAAAGCTCACGGTGTGTTGCTTAGTAGAGCCTCTTAATGTAGCACCTTCGGTGATCTTACATATATCTATAAATCAATGGGTAGACATCACTTCACCATAGATCTGATTGTACAGGTTTTATCACCCAGCAGCACTGTGAAGGCCTTCATTTTGCATACATCCTGAACTCTAAGGCAGACATCCTGCAGGCTATTACTGACTACATTCAATGGTATCTTCATGTAGCAGTGCATCCTATAGACCTGCACATATTTGGAAATATTTTCAAGGTTGATAGCTTGATTGGGTGAAATTACAAATATTGCACTCCATGTCGCCTGTGGTTTCTCTCTTTATAATAATCTCTGTACTCTGTGAATTGCTTTTACTTCTTGTATCATCCCCTTACTTTCAGCTGAAAACATCGCCAGAGAAGCACAGAGCACTGCCAGAGAACTTGAAATAAAGAGGAAAGATGCTAAATCAAAGGAAGCAAGGGTGAGTCCCCTCCGAAGTGGAAGAGTACTTAATTGATATTTCATCAGAGTATTGTAATGTGGTCACTGAAGTACTTCATGATACTGCATCGAAGTTCTTCTTTGCTAGAGCTGCAGAAGCACACCATGATAGTGCATTGGAGTACTTCTTGCTAGTGCATTGAAGCACTACATGATAGTGCATTGAAGAACCTCTTGCTAGTTCATTGAAGTACTCCATGGTAGAGTACATTGAAGTACCCCTTGCTAGTCCATTGAAGCACTACATGATAGTGCACTGAAGTACCCTTGCTAGTCAATTAAAGCACTACATGAAAGCACACATTGAAGTACCCTTGCTAGTGCATTGAAGCACTACATGATAGTGCATTGAAGAACCTCTTGCTAGTTCATTGAAGTACTCCATGGTATAGTACATTGAAGTACCCCTTGCTGGTGCATTGAAGCACTACATGATAGTGCATTGCAGTACCTCTTGCTAGTTCGTTGAAGTACTCCATGGTATAGTACATTGAAGTACCCCTTGCTGGTGCATTGAAGTACTTTTTGGTAGTATGATGAAGTAGCTCTTGTTGGTTCAAATTGAAATGTTTCTTGATGGTTTTATGAAAGGCCCCTTGAAGCACTACATGATAGTGCATTGAAGTACCCCTTGCTAGTCCATTGAAGCACTACATGATAGTGCATTGAAGTACCCCATGCTAGTCCATTGAAGTACCCCATGCTAGTCCATTGAAGCAGTACTTGATAGTACGTTGAAGTACCTCTTGGTAGTGCACTGAAGCTCATGATAGTGCATTGAAGTACCTCTTGCTAGTTAATTGAAGTACTTGTGGTAGTATGATGAAGTAGCTCTTGATGGTTCAAATTGAAATGTTTCTTGATGGTTTTATGAAAGGTACTTCTTCATGTTTCAAGTACTCTAGTATAGTGCACAGAAATCACAAGTCTGTAAAGTTTATGGAAGTTCTGTCTCTTAATGCTTTAGTGTATTTCTTAATAGTACTCTGAAGAACTTCTTGCTATGCACTGACGTACTCTTTTATGTCAGTGCATTAATACTTGACAGTAGTACGTTAAAGTGCTCCCTGATGGTGTATTGAAGTACCATCTCCATAAGTTTCCCTGTTAATGTATCTTTCTGAAGGTTGCAGTACGCCAGGCTCAGATCAAGGCGGAACATCTTCAGGCGGAAGCAAACATGAAGAAGGAACTTGCAGAAGCCAAAAAGAAGACCTTGAAAGGACCCAAAACAGTCCAGTTTTATTTTGGAATGAATCTGGAGAACAGAAGTCAAGAGGGTGTTTTTATATTCAATAGGAGCAGGTTGATTAAGATGTATGAAGGATTGGACCTCCAGAGAGAAGACAGTTTGTGAGTAACAGAGATCAACTTGATGTAAATTGTATAGCATGTGATATTTGTCATGTGGTTGCTGATTCATTTAACCAACCAATGGTAAATGCCTCTCAAAATCGTGATATGTACGCAGGGAATGAAGGCATCTTGTTGACCTTGATGGAAGACATTAGCAACTCATTTTCGCCATTTGTCCTATCCAGCACTGCCTGGAAGCAAACATTATAAGTTATTTCATCCTCTGTTTACTGCCAAAATGCAGGTTATATCGCGGTATCGTCGGGATGGTCGAGGTGCCCTCCATTGTTCTGGAACCAACCAGCAACAAACAAGATTTTGCTGATAGAATGGAATACAGATTCTTGAGAAAGATCATGAAGGATCACATGATGCAGTATTGGAAAGATATTAACATCGGTGAGATTTGCTGACCTCTTTGTGTGTTATTATGGTTTACGTATGAGAGGATTAGGCTTCCCCCGTGAGGCTATACACAGTGTTAAAGGGGAATATTCCAGGCGAGGAGCACCTCTTCTGAATTATTTAGGCCATTTCAAACCGTTTTCATTCATATTCATGAGATCGTGAAATGATCTTATGGGCAACACTACATGTTCAAACTTCCTGCCCAACAGAGTCTCTAACATTATGCGTAAATGTATGAAGGGTGCCGCCGTTATCATGTAATTGACCGTGGTCTCCCAGACGTCACAGATTTGTGACGTTGTTGACGCCCTGCTCTGATTCATGGCAAGCGACTTGGTTGCCCTACATAATTAGTACACAACACAATGTGTGTATCATGAGATTAAATCGGTCAGTCGAGCACGTGAGAAGGAGACTTTTCTCGTGGAAAGACCGCATTACGCAACCATGAACAATGGCTTGAAGATAAGGAAAACTGATCCTTACTATAAAGGGTGAAAGATTTGAAAGTAATCCTTTCCAGAGATAGGGCAAGAAGCCATCATCAAGTTACTCAATGTTCCTTACCTGGAATCCCCATGTCAAGTCTTGAAACATGTCTGTTGAGTATAATAATGTAATGTCATAGCTGCTGGGATCAACTAGTGATGATCAAATTTAACCAAGTGGTCAACGATATGCAGTGTTCTCGGTGAGGGACGTGGTTGGGGAGGAGGTGGGATTGGAGTTTGTCCTCCCCTGTCCTGAGTGAAAATTGCCATTCCTTGAATAGCCACTACTCCTTAACAGTCACCTTCACAAGCTCTCCTCGGCCCAGGAAGAGAGGCTCCTGCCTTGTCAAATTTAGTCTTAGGGCTAATGTAATGTTGGATAAAAATATTGCAGAAGCTACTACCCACAGAAAAACAAAAATGCAAAACCCCCCCAAACCCCCTCCCCCCAAAAAAAAAACACATGAAGGCAACCTCAAAGATAGCTAACTTTTACATCATGATCTCCATTAATGTTTTTGCCAAACTTTTACTAGTATACTTTGTTCGTGGCTATCCGCGCTGTTGAAAATGTTTGGAGAACATTGCATCTGGTATTCGATGGACTTTGTATCCACTAATTATAAGATATCAGGAGCTTTTTAAGGGCATTGCACTTCTTTGGTTGCTTGCTTGTTGTTTGTAGGCTCCACTTGTGGGCAGATAGCCATTATAGTGGGTAGTTTAGTAAACAAAGATAAGATATCATTTTCAGTTTGTTTGTCTTTTCGCACACCTTCACTATATTGAAACACATAGTGGTGTCTGTCATATGTTTTATCAAGCGTTATCATACCCGTCTCTACTCAGGAACACTATAGATATCACCAAATGCAAGCACCATTGCAGCTGTAACACCCTTCTTTAACATTTGCATATTAAACACACTACTGAAATCAAAATGAAAAAAAAAAACCTGTTTTGTCCAATTGCATTTGTGATCTATGCTTTCATTTTATTTTCAATAAGTTTTATGCTCTCACGGTTCTTTTACCTCTCCTTTCAGAGAAGCAGGGTGTGAAGAAGTTTTGGGAAAGCTATGGGTATACCAGCCCACACTTCCATTACCCTCCCTCTACAGACGCCAAATATATACGAAAGAGAATTATGGATGTCCCCATAGTGGTTCAGTGTGGTAGGTCCTTATTGCCTAACCTCTGTTCTGCTATGTTGGCAGTGCTTGAGTTTTCTCCAATACATTTGCTATGATTGACATGTTATGCTAACTTAAAAAATACTTATGATATCTTTGTCTTGAAGTCTTGAAACCCACATTTACTTTACTGTAGGGCCACTGTGTGCGTTAGGTAACAGGTTCAGACATGCGGACGTGGTTCTGAAATTGCTACCTGGAGCCAAAATTACATCAATGTGTACACGTTGGTGTGGTAGAATTCATCGCACATCTACGAACAACTTCATTGTCATGCTCTTACGTACAATACATGGTGTTACATAAACATGTAACGATACATGGTGTTACATTAACATTCAAAACAAAATATCCTATTATGACTTCACGATGGAAGTTATATTTTTGAGCACACAGGTTTACCAACTATGGAATTTGAGCAACCTTGTCCTAGTTTTGGACCTAGTGCAAACACTATGTAGAGCACACATCGTTATTACAATCACTCTCATTAATGTCAATAATGCTTGTGGATCATGTACACAGACACAATAGAAATGATTTCATGTTTGCCGCAATTATCGAGGAATCATGTGAAAACATCGCACAGTCATAGTCAAATTCACCTGCTGTATGTCATCTGTGAAAACCAACTATGTATGTACACCAATAACTGACCTGTTTGGATACTTCCAAACCTGCAGTAGCCAGCCAGGACTGTATAAATGTTAACAGTGTAAGGCAATTCTGATCTCCAGTGAACAGCTGTGAGATCTTTCAATAGGCTTTTTACCCTTCAGGTACAAGCTAATTTCATTCTCAAGTCTCTTTGAAGAACAGAGATGTTGAATGGTGTTGGTGCTTGATAATTATTGAAAACTTAACTTTTTGCTAATTTCTTATACAATGTTGCAAGCCTTCGGGATAGTTAAGATACCAGTTCTCTCAGTCTTTGTTATTTGTCAGCAGATGTTTGTAGATATTGATATATTTGTGACATAGGGGACAGAAGCGTGGGTGAGCCAAAAACGTTGACCAAACACATAAATTTACCAATAAGACTTCCTGAAAATTTCAGTTGCTTGTAATAAATCCCCCCCCCCCCCACCCATCGTCTGCTTATGTCACTGGTGAATTAATGGTGGTAAGTCCAACTTATCCATCTTTTTGTGCAATTGTCAGTAATTCCCTCCCATCCCCCCTCCCATTGCATGTGCAAATGGTGAATGCATCATTGAAAATCCCATTTATTCTTTTGTTTGTCAGATAACTGTCTGAAGTGGCGGATCCTTCCATTCTCCAACAGTCATGTTGGCCATCATTTTGACTACTGGGAGTGCAGTATGAACACAGTGGCCAGTCATAAGAGGTAAATATAAACACAAAAAAAGACTTTACCAATGTCAGTTTTATTGGAATAAGGAGGTGAACTTCACATGATGAAATTTCTCTTCATCAATCCAGTTTTGACCTGGGTTAAACCCATGTGACAGAGATGGCCGGATTTACCTCTCTCTTACAGCAATCGCTCTCACGACGTCTTGGTACCTCTCCTGATTTTGGGTATCCTTCTTTCTCAAACCAACATCCCTAAGCCCCCCATCTTTCTCTGCCACTTCATCTTGGATTGTCCACACTTTCTTGGTTCGCTATCTCTCAATTTTAGTGCTTCCTTCAGAACACAATTGTCATCCTACCTCAACATGCCTCACCCTGTGACATTGTGCTTCATTCGCCTTTGCTAGCTGTTCCACCGATCCCTCCAATCCAAGCAACTCCATCAAGTTCTGAGAGATTGATGTTTCAATAATTTTAGCAGAACTGAAATATTTTAAATGTCTTTGTATTTTGTGTATGTGCGCTCTTTTTCCCCTTTCTTTGTGGTTTATTCTCGACCCTTTTCGAAGATTTCACTCCTTAAAAGGGATTGGCCACTGAAGAGAATTGATGTCTCTTAAAAATGTTTATGAATATTTAGAATATTTTGCTCTCTTTTTTGTAAAAAAACTTTATTTCAATAGCATGTTTCATTTGAAAGTTATGAATTTTTATAGAAATATATATTTCAAAGTGGTACTGTGTGATGTCAGTGTACTCTGTGATGTCAAATCAGGCACAAGTACAAGGATAATCATGACTGTCTCACAAAACATGTTTACAGTAATTGAGATGTTACCTTTATGTGTGCAATATTTTAAGGTAAATCTGCAATAGACCCAACCTACAATCTGACTAGTGTCAAATTTCAAGGTTAAATGGGGACTTGAATTTCAAAGAAAAAGAACGACCTTGTGCAATAATTTTCCACTTTTATGGTGATCCTCTCAACTATGGAAGTCTTTCTTCAAACAGCAATATTTTAAGCTAGGAACAAGATGTTGGCGTGAGATTTGAAATGCCTGCATTTGAAAAATTAGTCTCTTTCATTTAATGAACCCTTTCAAATTGTCAATGAAATATGCCTTTCGAGAGAAGAGTGTTCAGCTGATAAATGTTTGAGAAGTCTTTTTCTGAAAGTTAAAGTGTACGTTTAAAATGGTTAAGAGGTTCCTTTCTTGAATCTACATCCATTGTTCTTATCTTTTGGTTTTCAACTCTGTTCCTAAACAGCTGCAGTGTGCCAGAGCAGAAAATGAACATTCCGTGCAAAGTACTTAAGAAAGAAACAAAATCTGATGAGCTAAAGAAACAGAAGCTGGAAGCTGTGAGTTATGATTCTTATGGACTTCACTGCTCTTGTCCATTTTTTGACAGCCTCCTGTGTCAGCATCAGATCTGGTTGCTTTTGTAGAAATATCTTTGGACCACTTCCCTGCCTGTCGGTGGTCCAATTGTACTATGCCATAGTTGGGAAACTTGTCTGATAGGTTAATGCGCCCCTGTGGTTGGGAAGTAGCCTTCCCTGTTTCTTCTGTGAATGACTTTTTATGTGAACACCTGACTGAAATGCATCACAGCCATTTAGTTACAGTTGGGGAATGTAGCATGAAAAACTGTGGATGCTATACCTTTGGTCAATACGGAGCATTTCAGATTTGTGGAATTGTTGATGAAAATGGCTTGCAGTGTAATTTGCTAAACTTTGGAATCAAAGCAGGAGCTTTTACGGATCATTTTTCCTTGCTGAGATATCAAGCTGACTAGTCTCGCCTTTCTGAGTATCAGAATGAAAATATTGGGATGGTGACAATCATTTGTTGAATATATTTGTGGTCTTTCCTTTAGGATACTTAGCAAACTCTAACAATGGAACTTCCCACTAACTCTACCAACACTGTGGAAAAGTTGATTCCAAAGTAACATGCCAGTGATTTGTTGATTTGGTTAAATCTTTGCAAGTAAGAGAGCCATGTGCCTCTGTAAGAAATCCCCTCACCTTACATTGCCTGAGTATCTAAACTGAATAAAATTGTTCCAGCCAGCTTTGATGTCTTGGGTGGCCAAGGGCCTCCAGTTTCATCTTTAAGTGAAGATGATTTGAATGTGTAATGGAAGAAATTTTAATTGCGTGTGTGTCATTTTCAGTCAGCACACAGTGTGTGGAGCTATTGTGTGGACACCTAAGGTACAGTACATGGCACTCAAGGTGTGATCCACTGCTCATCTCAACCTGTGATTTACTCAAACTGTTATTAATTCAAGTCGTGACTCACTGATTCGCTTGAAGTGCGATTCACTCAAGGTGTATGACTCTTGTATTTGCTGACTTTTGTTGCAGGAAATAAGGAAAAAGCAAGAAATGCTTAGCAGGATGCAACCAGAAAGTGTAAGTTAAACTTCTTGAAATATTGCAAAGACATTTTGTAGGAATTATGCAATCTCGTCCCAACCGCTCTTGGATTCCCTTCAGTACAGGGGGGCTTCAAGTTTTACATTTGTATTTTAGGAGAATCACAGAAATCCCAGAAATTTGTATCAGACGAACAATAGCAGCTTAAAGTATAAAGATGAGAGAATATTTTGTTCATTGAATGCATGGGGGAGCTTGATTTGCTATATGCAAGGGCCTTGCAGTCCCTTTACTCTGGATCATGTACTAGTAGTACAAACTCCACAATGTACAAGAAAGTTGTGAAAATGTTTGCAAAATGTGGTTGAAGGCTGTACTCACACATAATGCACTGTACAGACAGATCACCTGGTCATGAAGGCCTCTGTGGTACTGATTGGTGTCAGTCGGCGTCAACATTAAGCTGAAGCGCTGACTTGCTGTATGGCAAGCGAGTGCCTTTGCTGATCTGTAGCAATGGAAGAGATCGACAAATTAATTTGATGATGAATATTGTGGTGTGCGTAAGGGGGGGGGGGAGAGAGTCGGGGGGATTTGGGATAATTATTTTGGTGTTTGTTTTCAGACTTCCTAGTCTTTGTCGTGTGCAAAGAACATACATTTTGCAATGAAGTAACTGCCAACAGTATGAGACATAGCTAAAGTATCGATTACATCTCTTTATAGTTTGTGTCTTTTTCTTAAATCCAGTCAAAGAAAGACAAAAAAGTAAAGAAGAGGCGATCTCCATCTCCTTCACCTCCGTCTTCTCCGGAGCCCCCAAGGAGGTCATCGAAGATGCGGAGACCCGCCAAGAGTCCTCTTGTCAAGGTGAGTAGATTCTATTGGCTTTGCACATTAGTGTCATTGTTTGTGGGTCAAGGGCATTTGTGTCTATTTGTGCATGTGTGTGAGGAAGGGGCAGGAGTTGCAGTAAAACTAGTTGGATTTACTTGTATTATTTGAAGCTTAAATGGAAGAGAAAACCAAGTTTTAAACCACATGCAGTCATGCTTTGGTGAAATAAAGAATGTAATGAATTCTCAAGGACTTTGTAGAAGATAATTTCATTTTCTTAGTGAAGGAAAAAGACCTATATTAAGGTTCTGACTTGAAATTGGTGAAGTAAAGAGTTGATCAAATTGGGCCAAGACAATCCTCCCCCCCACCCCAGACAATTCACTCCTGACAATTCTCCTAACTCTTTCATTTCACTGTTACTCTCTTCCTGAAGGAATTATCACCGGGAGTGGTCCAAAGGGGAATTCGCTGGGTTGGGATTTGTTTGGGGGGTGTCCAAGGGGAAGTTTCCTGGAGGGAAATTGTGTGGGGGAAATGGGGGGAGAGAGAGTTGTGTTGTCACAGATCAAATAACTAGCACCTGCATCAAAGAAACATACATAAAGATGGCATGAAGTATGTGGAAAGTGCTCTTGTTATTGTTGCTTTTATTTTTATTTGAATCAGATTCAAAGATCACCTCCACCAAAGCCTGTGGCTAAAACTAAACCAGTAGGAAAGGCCAAACCTGTTCTTAAAGCAGTAAGTAAAATATAACCTTTTTTGTTTACCTTGTGTAAAGAATTGCCAAATCATTTTGATCTTGTTGGTATTGAGAAGAGGCTCTGTGGAAAACCAGTACAGCACTTTATGTCCTTTAAGTGTACAGTATCTGTAACTGAGAGCTTTTCAAAACTCTATCACATTTAGCCAATTAATGAACCAAGACATATTGTTGACCTTTAAGTTGATGGAACCATTCCTGTATTAGACTAATTACTTGTCTTGCTGTCGTGCCATCCACTGTTGTTCTTTTAATGTTGGTACATTTTGTATACTTCTGCATAATGATTTGGTTTTCTTTGACTCAACGATTCATCAACTTTCTGTTACATACTCATACCCTCCCTCTTTCTCCTACCCTCCTTATTTCTCCTACCCTTTCTGGTCCCTGTTCATGTGTATTTGTCTTCCAACATGTTTGAATAGATGTTGCAGGACGCTACAGCTTAGTTTTGTTCTCTCCGTTTTTCAGTGTCAGTTTTGTGAAATTTCTGTTTCATTTTATTTCACCAACAGACCAAACCAGTTGGTAAAGCATCTCCAGTGATTCAGAAAGCTGCATCTCCTTCACCGTCTCCCAAGAGGCCTGCAGCCCCATCGCCGCCGGTGAAGGTGAGAGAAACTTGATTCAAGTCGACATGCTAATGTCACATAGGGTGTATCTTGCCACTCGATATTCTGTAACCGCCTCCACTTGTCATAGATTGAAAGTTTCTTCTTTTGTCTTCATCAGAGGGCTGCTGCAGTCAGAGCCACTGCCCAAGTATCAAAGGCTGCCAAGAAGCAAAAGTTGTCTCCCTCTGCGGTGGAAACCATGGAAGTCAGTTCCAGTGAGGTCAGTCACTTTATTGTCCGTCAAATTTATTTTTTCACCTCTCTGCCTCCCCCTGCTGCCAAACACTGACACTATGTACCACACTGTGCCCCAAACTCTACCACGCTCTACCACTTCATACAGAGACACACTCTTTATTGTCTACTTCTAGATATAACAAACCTCCGTTTGTTGTGTATTTACTCTTCCACCTTGTGTTTTCTCTTTACAGGCAGAGGTGGAGAAACCGTTGCAAGAAGAGAAATTGCCAGAACCAGTGAAAGGGGCTGCCGTAGTGCAAGAAAGAACATCCCAAGAGTCATCCTCGTCAGAGCAAGGCCCTCAAGAGACAGTAGAAACAATGTTAGAGGCAGAGCAATCAGACCAAACTGCAGAGACTGGCATTGATAGTAAGTACAGCCAAAACAAAAACTTTCTAAATTTGCATCTATTTTTACATGATATGCAAGAGCTATTTAAGCAATAAAATACTGGGTTTCAAGAAAGTCTGGAAGTCAGCTACCTTCTCGTCAAAACTGTCGATTATCTTTCAAGGGAACCATTTGCTTGGCACTTCACATCCTATCCATTTTGATGACCTCCTTTGCAGTGTTCGGCGAGAAAGTCGAAGCTTACATAAACGGACGGTGGAACCCAGGTGTAGTGGTCAGAGTGAAGAAGAAGACGGGGGCAGTCGGAGAGAGATGGAGAGTCAAGTTTGACAGGAATAAACAAGATAGGTTTGACAAATGGTAATGACGCTGAAGATGTGGGTGTTGTCTCTGCTGCATAACATCAGTTCTGTATTTATTTCATCTTATTGTCATGTTCAGTTTTTGATGAACCGTGATAGAAGGGATTCACAGGATGAAAAGTAGTGTCAAGAATTGTAGAATTCAGTCAATTTCAGAGTGAAGTGAGGAGAAATGCCAATTGCATTTTGTTCATTTGTTCTTCTCAACATGCATGTAGCATTTGCAGTATCCATAGGCAATGTGGCATTAGCAGTTACAAAAGGTGTTACAATCTGTGAAAAGGAATCTAAAAATTGTAAGACAAAATTTTTATACTCGTTAATAGATCTCAATTACTGACACATACCATGAACATGTTGAACGTAAAATAGTGGTGTTGGTCCCATTTTCTACAGTTTATGTTTTGGCAGTTGATTACATCCCATCGGGGACACATGTACATATAAATATGGATGAAGCTGTTACTTTCGTCTAACTGTTCTGCGTCACGTATACTTCAGTGTTTTTTTTAAGCACACTTAATGTGTATGAAAGCTTTCACTGTATAGTCTTGCTGATGTGTACTTAGTAGAATTACCAGTAGACTATGTTAGTTTTTATGGTACATTGATCAGTCATGACCTCAAGATGGTGAATCGCACATTTTATTGATTTGTTTGTTTTTTTTTTTTCATTTACACAGGTATGACAACGATAGCAAGGAACTTAGGTTACCCCCTAAGGTGAGTCACAACATTAAAAATGCAAACCCATGATCCATGCCATGAACTTTGTTCAAGCCACTGGTGTCTGAGCCCATTTGAATTGTGCCAAATAAGGGGGGGGGGGGAAGACTTTTGACTGCAGGTTTATCTTGTACTTTATGTGATTTTATCATACATTGTCATTGAGGTGTAGTTCTTGTCAAATAAAAGCATTAGCATCTTAACTTTTTGTGTTTGTGCCATCATTTAAATAGCTAAAAGTCAAAGTATAGAAATATTCCTCTTAATGTTACTTTCCTATGTAGTCTTTGTAATTAATTCTTCATTGTCATGTATTCTGAGTTCACGTATGTTGATATCAGTTTACCATTTTGTTGTTGTGCACGTTTAGGAGCCTGAAGTTGAGGGTCTACCTATTGATATCTTAGAGGAGGGTGTCAGGAAGAAGAATGAAAGTGCAGCGGCGGCGCTGCATCCTGCGACAGCAGATGAGGAATCTGCTGTATCCTTGGAGGAAACAGCAGACTCTACGCCTGCCTCTCTCAGCCAAACCTCTGCTTCTCTCAGCCAAAGCTCTGCCTCCCTCAGTGAAAACTCTGCCTCCCTGAGCCAAACTTCTGCCACCCTCAGCCAGACGTCTGCTGATCAGAAGATCAACAACAAAGCCAAACCCACAGAGAGTATCAAACCCATGCAGAGAGAGATACCTGCCACCTCTGAAAGGACTGCTACCATCAAAGAGAATAATGAACCAAAGTTGCAGATTGAAGGGAATGTGGAGGAGGAGCAGAAGGAGGTGATGGACCAAGCCAGGGATGGGGAGGAGCACCTCCAAAAGGACCAGGAAATGAAAGCCAGAATAGAGGAACTGGAGAAAGAGAACAAGGAACTGCTTGAAGAGCAAGGCAAAAACAGAGAGAGGATAGCAGCATTAAACAGAGAGACAGAGAAGAATACAAACACATTGAGCAGCCTCTGTGAAGGGTACAGGTAAGAGAGTGAAACAATCCATATGATTCTAAGTTTCTCCCAACCAGACGTTTGGATGGGACATCAAATTGTTCCAATAGAGGCAAGGTGTGGTACAGATATTTGTACATATCTGAATGTTCATAACATGCAAAGTAAAAATCTAGGTATATTAATATAGCTATTGAAGAATCATAGGCCAGGTTATCAATTGTTGTTTGATAGCTTTGATGGAAATTTTTATAGGAAAATGGTACTATAATTTGTACCAAAACATTTATTTTGGTGTTTCCCATAGGTAACTGGAGGGTCAAATTTCAAAACATTTATCTTAAGGGATAACTGCTCACAGAATGTAGCAATTGGTGTCAGTCACCAAAGTAGACTAGCAGCAGCTTACATTGTGAATACACTGCTGGTCGTATCTCTTCCGTTTAGTTATTAAACAAGGTATGCTGCACAGCCTTATGCAGATACAGAAAATCACTCCTGTCAAATAAACCAACAGGGACTTATTTTTTCTTCTTTTTTTTTTTCACCTGAGATTTCTGTCTCCTGTGGTATTTCTTGTATTTGAATTTATTGACTTTTTTTTGGCTGAAAGATAATCAGTTTTCCTCCCATGAAACCTTTTCTTCATCAGGAAATGTTTGAGGTACTTTCTTCCTCCATCCTGGCACATGACAAAAACCCAAGTTGGAAAGTTGACACCAGAGGAACTAGTCACCTTTGACCTAAATGGAGTGTTTGAACACTATGAGAAAAACTTGCGAGAGGTGAGACTTAGTGCTGTTAAATGCTGACATTTTTTTTTTTACGAACGTTTAAGTTGGCTCAACGATCCCAGAAATTCTCTTTGTGAAAATCAGTGTCTGGACCAAACTATCAGTAGAAGTGAAGTAAACCTGGGAGACATGTCATCTCGTGCAATCATGATGAAATTTGCCTGATTATTCGGTAACAGAGCCACTGTTTGTTCACCATGGACTTAAGACTGTGCGTGTTCTCTACAACATGGTTACTTAATCTTGCATGAAACCTAATTTTTTTTGCCCATAAATACGTAATATGAAGTGCTTTTGTGGATCAACTTCAAAAGCATGTTGTTCATGAGGAGGTTCTCTCACCTGGAGAAAGTAAATGAGACAGGAAACTGTGACCGCATGAAAAACCAATAGTAATGAGTAAATCTTGGCAGAAAGCAGAGACTGAAGTGAATTATAAGCCAGAGAGTGTGATAGATTTTAGGTAACTAGAATGTATGTAAATGAG
This sequence comes from Stichopus chloronotus, assembly GCA_021234535.1. Classification (NCBI taxonomy): domain Eukaryota; kingdom Metazoa; phylum Echinodermata; class Holothuroidea; order Aspidochirotida; family Stichopodidae; genus Stichopus; species Stichopus chloronotus. The sequence continues at coordinate 711,670 of CM037837.1, read as the reverse complement.
GCCGATGGTAGTGGTGGAAAGAGGGGGGGGGGGGGACAAGGGTGGATTGTACCATAGAATGACAATGCATGAGTGTCATCTCTCACATTTTCAATTGTTCTGAATCATCGGTAACGTATAGCATTGGTGTTGATTTCGTTGTTAGCTTGTTGGTGGCTATCACACAAGAGCAGAGAACAAAGAACAGGAAGCTAAAGAAATGGAGGAAAAGTTACACAACGTTAGACGGATGGTGGCACAACTACTGAAGACCATGACAGACACACAGGTGAGGCTCTCGTCTTCGGAGCATCTTGTCTATTTGCCTCATAGGTCTCTCTGAAGGTGCTGCTACCCCCCCCCCCCCTCACAATATTCACCAGTCAGTATGGGATTGTAAAGCAGGAGGTTTGTTTTATGTTGGCAGATAAAACTGAACTAATCATAGGTGAAAACATTTGGGTTTGTGAAAGTGACAACTGTGCGGGTTGGCCCTATATGAACTCTATGGGAAAGCAGTGATAGAGTTGTTTTGTGTGTTTGTTTTTTTTTGGGGGGGGGAAGGGGGAGGGGATGGTCAGGGCTGATGAGTCTTTACGGATAGCACTGTTGGTTCTTTTAAACCATTAGTATGTGCTAATTACAATTTGATTGCACATTGCAGTTGAATTAAAGATATCACTAGAGATTACACATACTTGTCTGGTGCACAAAGCCATAACATAAATGTTTCAAACAGAGTAGAGATTTATTGGTGTTGTTGAATAAGTTGTAAGATGAAACTTTAAGACTGACTGAACAAAGGTTCACTCTCTGTAATCTAGGATGTCACTGTAGAATCTATGTCAAGTATGTGTTGCCACACTGGTATCATGAGTGCACAGTGGGGAACACTTACTGCACTGAAGAATTCACCAGTTGTGTGTAATGACCACACAGCAGCATCACACCAAGATTTAGTGTCAGACGTACATTCTATGTGTCTCATCTCAAAGTGCATTTTGCCTCAATTTGTCCTTTTGGAAGAAGAATTGGTACTTTCAAGAAAGGTAATTCTCACTTATCGCCTTACCCCGTCCCCCATTTCTGTAAGTTGCTTGCAAGCTTCCTACCCTCAGAAAATGGTGCAAAGCGTGCTCACTACCCGCTCTATGTACACATGAACATACTTCAAATCATGCTTCGAGAGAAACGTAATAATAATAGTCAGTTTTTTCGCTTGCAATCCTTTCCCCTTGATTTAGGAGGATCTCTTACCCGAGAACCAAGAAGGGGACGAAGTAGACGAAATTCTGGCCGTCTGCCTGAAAGAGGCAACACAGAGCTCTCAGTGAAAAGCAAAGAGCTGATTAAGGAGAAGGTTCTGAATGGAAGTTCCAAGTCATCTTTTGAGGTAGACAAGAGACTCAATCCTGTGACCTAAAAGAACGTGAGGTCAGATGTCGGGGGGGTATTGAAAGAAGAGAGACACAGATACTGCTGCTGGTTTGGTTATTGCAACTATATGGCTATGTTGGTGGTCCACCCTCTAATAGACATCATGCAAATGGTTGAGACTCACTGAAGGCTTGTGTTAGTATTGCTTCCCTTTTGTTGTAGGGCTAAAATTTATCTGCCATGTAAATTAATGTATTCTCTGGGAAGAGAGCATGATTCTCAATGTCAAATTAGCTTATTATGTAACCAAATTAACTCAAAAGTCATATTCTGGTAAGTAAAGTGTATAATATGCTGCTGTTTTGGAAAGGTGCTTCAAATAGTCTGTCCGTGGGTGCTTACCTTGTAAAATGACTTGTACAGTTAATACCGAGGGATGGCGGGAGGAGGGGGGGGGGGGGGGGAACTGCATTATAGATCGCAGAAGGAACACAAGGAAAGGCAAAGGAAAGGAGTGTTCAGGGTTTTAATTTCTACGTCTTTACCTATCCACCAGATTATTGAAGGGCATTAAATTTATGTTTATTTTCTGTGTATCATTTTCAACTTTTTATAGTTACAGTCAATATGCTTTAGTGGTTTCCATCATTTACATTGTTAATTATGTGTTTCTCTCGACACGCAGTAAACGGTCAAAAGTATGATCCATGTGATTTGTCCCCCTTTTTGTTTTTTTTTTTTAAGGGGACACTGATCATTGTCGTAACATAAGCCGCTCATCATGCTGCCGTTCAGTCCAAATAATCTGTTACAATGTACCTTGAATAAATCTCTTGGTTTTCACTCACCTGTTGGCCATCTTCCTCCTGCCCTCTCTCTTATTCAGATTTTTCAAGAACCTCTTTTCTTTTTCTAAAAGTCCCCCTGACCCAGTGTAGGTAGTCAAGTTTCTCTGGTTTCTTGTTCTTGGTACCATCTTGTATGTTTACTGTCATGTAGCTTTACTTGAATTAAACTTTCCTTGACATGTTTTACCCTAAAAATATGATGACTTTTTTTGTGCAATTATATTATTTATTTTGCTAACCATGGGTCTTGTCAATGTGCCAGAATCAGGTTTGATCCACTTTTGAGAGTAACTGTCAAGAATTGTAGAAATTAAAGCTCTGTTCTATTGGTATCAAAGCTAGCATGCTACACTCGTGAAAACTGGATCATCCATGAAAGGCTTGACTCGAAAATGTCGCTTGTATCACCCAGTGAACACACAGCTGCTATAATTTGATGCCAATATGGCAGATCTTTGAAAGGTCTTCACTCGTTTGTGACTTAGTAGCCTCAAGACGTTTCTTAATTTATGTTGTCAGGTCTGCGTCGGTATAAGAACTACAGAGAAACTGCAAAAATCACTTTGTTAATATCAGAGGAATTGGTGGTACCAACATCATTCAAGTGTCAGTTGACATGTAGTTGTCTAACTTGTCCTATGGTAACACATGTTGCGGTAACTTGAAGTGCTTAGTTGTTGAAATACGAGGCTCATTTCATGAACAAAACTCGTTCATTTTTGAAGTTTTTTCTTTTGTAACCTTGTATATAATGTACATTTTATCAATACATTTTTATGTACATTACAAGCGAAGATTCTTCCCTCTTTTGTTTCTCACCAGTGTTGTTGTCATGTCAATGCCATTCATGTGCCAGCAAAAGCTTCTTTATTTGCATCGTAATTATATTTCTTATGCAGTATGCTATTTTGACAGAAACTCATTAATTTATTGCCTAAACAGGGATGGGATGGCTCAGTTTACAAGTTGTGGGTCAAACAGCGGGGAAGGTGCCCAAAATAGTCCCAGCATGTGACACACCAAATATAGACATATTTTACCCCAAAGTCTGTCAAAGATTTTCCAACATTATTTCCCACATGATGGTGGTGTATGAATGCAATATGGGAGGTTCAACTAATGTGTGCTGTCATGGAATATCATTTTATGGTAAGGTTTAGGCGTGGATGTCGTAACCACTTGCAGAGCTGTTGTAATTGCCATTCTGCCCATACTGCTTTTGGTTGATGTCGCTTCTCTCTGAGGGTTCTAGATATTCACAGATTGTGGATGGCGGTGAGACATCTCTTTTGGTGGCAGTATTTTTTGGAAGTATCCCCTTTAATGGCACAGTATATACTACACTTAACTTTTGTAATTTACTAAGTTTGTTGCAACATCCCATCCTTAGGAACTGCGAGTGAGGGGATAGACGGAGAAGCCTCGGGTATTCTACTCCACTGTAGAATGGCAGTTCCGGCATGTCGGGGACTTTGTTAAAGATGTAGCCACTTTTGGACGCTATTTAAGGTAAAGCAAACGCAAGGCTACTCTCTGCTTGGCACGACCAAGATCACCCCCTTCTTTATTCCCAATGATCCATTGTGACATCAGAAATCCTAAGTGCATACAAGTTGGGAGTCGACCTGACAACAAATATCACTTTCCACAGTAGTGTGACGGTTCAAACTCTCAACAAAATTGGGCTTTTTGTTTGAAATGATATGGCAGTCTGTATAACGGTGGCAGGTGGCGGTTTGACGTGTATGGGTACAGATAAGAGATAAGCTTTTATCATATTGTACGGTAGTCATGACACCCCTCCGCCGCCAATTCTCCCTCAAACGCGCTGTAATTTCATGATCATGAATCTCCGAGTCAATGGTATGTACTAACATAGTGGCCTCTGATGTGTGCTAGAGCAACCCCCTTGGGGTGGAGATGGGGGTTGCTTGGTCGTAAGACAGGGTTAGATAAAGCTACTGCCCTGTATAATGCATGTCATTTAAAACGTAACTGTTGATCTATACATAGCCTATATTGGATGGAATTGACAATATCAATGCTATGTGAGATACGGTTGTCATGGCACAATAGCTTACTGAGAAGTCGATGTTAAGATTCGATCGTACCCAGTTTCAAAATGCTGGGACAACAGCAGGGTGGTGGTTAGGGGATAGCACAGCACTGCTTCCGCACCAAACATTCCGTCAACTTCCCATCTGGCTGGCGGAGGACTGCTTCCCACCTGGCATCAACAATTATACGGTATGACAGATTGGGCTTTTAAGATTTCTCAATTTCGGCCTTTCTCCAGAGGTTGGCTATTTGGCTTTATAATGTGGCGGTCCGCTTATAGATAATCCAACTCGGCCCGTGTTTCATCCCACCACATGCTGTAAATCCTGGAAAGGCGCCAGATTCCCCACGTAACGATCTACTTTATTTCACCAATCAAGATGAGGATGAAGAAATAAGAAACCTGAATATTCATCAGTTCAAATCTTGCTTTAAATTTAGCGCCATTGTGCAGCAAGTCCACCTTACATAAGCAAAGAATTGCCAAGGTGGGGGACCCCTCAATTCCACTCTATTACCATACCGATACAGACCAACGTACGCTCCCTGCCACTCCCCCTCCCCTGCCACTCCCCCCCCCCCTGCACTGATGTCACTCCACTGTCAAAATGAAGCTGACACTCATGTCACCTTGAGAAGTTAGGGGAGTTTTGACGTCCCCCATCTGGAAAATATCATACCTACTCCACTAATTGCGCGTAAGTCACATGTTTGGAACTTTCCTTGCAGGATGTAGAAAGTTCCCTGATGCAGTGATGCTCACTGGCACACACACAAATAAAAAAATCGGAAAATTCAGGTTTCCCTCTTGGAGAAGGTCTAGCACGTGGTGGGGAATGATTTATCCTCTGCGACAAATTTGACAGAAAGTGGCCCTCCCTGGCTTTGTTTTTCGTGTTTTAACTTGGAGAAAGGACAAATACCGTGATTTTCCTTAGGTGGTTGTAAGTACGAACTCAAATTCCGTGATTACAAATCACATAACACAAATTATTTTAAGCGTATCGTGCCTATTTACAGATTTAGAAACTCCATGTATGGCCTTTCAATATCCCATTAACCCCACCAGCAGGTGTTATGTATATGTACATATACCGACGGTATGGAACGTGCATGCCGAAACACCTGCGAATAATTTGAGATTCGTCTCATCGGTGATGCAACTGAGTGTGTACTTGATTACGTCGGCATACATCAATTTAGAAAGCGTATAATCCATATGCAGCCAATTCTCATTCGTGGACTGCGTCAGGATCCAAGGGATAGTTCGCGAACGTTGGTGTTACGAATGCAACACGCTGTGCGGTCTACATCCCCATTGAATCCGATATAGGTTGATTTCTTGGAACATCGCAGATATCAATTTACCTTTTTCTTCATCATTTATTCAGTGGTTTTCCCATTTATTTTTGACAAGGGAAACGCGTCTTCCATGAACTTTCGTTTTTTCCCCTGGCCTGCCAGTGTTTTCCCCGTTTTTTTTTTGTTTGTTGTTGTTGTTGTTTTTTTTTTTTGTCTGCCCAGTGACTTATCATTGACACCACGATCTTAGCGGCAAATTTCAACTGACGGAATCGGTTTGAGAATTTTTGACAAAAAGTAGGCTTCTACTTGCCAGATCGCAGGTAAAGTGACACTTCTCTAACCCGTTTTCAGTGTAACATGTTTCATTCAAGAGGACTTTGATGATGGGGGGAGGGGGGAGGGGGAGGGGGAGGGGGAGGGGGCGGGACAAAAGTTCCTTGGTTATTTTTGGATATCTTGAGGCTAACAATAAGAGTAAATTTGTGCGGACAAAGGTATTCTATATTTTTATGGAACGTTGAAAGGAGAATACATTCTGTTTATGTTGCTTTCTTTTAACGCCGTTGTCTCTTTTACTGTTGTTGTCTCCTCTGATGTTCACTTTAGCGCTGTTGCTTCGATGCTGCCATTTAAGAGTACGTATAACTCATATTCATCGTACTGATCTATTGAATACAGTGTAACGATTAGGACTGTGGTATAAGCAGTCAGTTCAGTGAGCTGCTAGCTAAAAAACTCCCGGCTTTGAAGTAAGGACCTTCAAGGATATACCTACGGTGATCTGTCCTTTGTATTTCGTTCTTCACAATCCTAGTATTATGCTTAAATGGGATTAGAGAGTAAACCGCACGATACGGTATTTGTCGTCTGTTCAGGAAGTCTCTAGCAACTTTCTCGTCTGTTTGAGCGAGGAGGTTCTACAAGGAGAACCTCCTTGGTTTGAGTTACATTGGAAAGGCGAGATTTTACGTTCTGCCACCACAGTGTTGCCAGTTGTCAGGAGAAATCCCCGGTGACGTCGCGTATCACAGTAAAACTCTTTGGTTGTTTGTCAAAATATGAAAAGCATATATCTGACTGTTTCAGAAAACCGCAGAAAAGAACACATATGTGGAAGTCAAAGAATTAGGCTCCTGACTTCTTCAGCTCATTTGCATGTGTACTCTCATTAAGGTGGAGCCTAAATGTATTCACTTATTTCAAAGAAACTTTCCGACGTCTCCAGTTTTATGCCACTTACTCTTAAAATATTGATGGCTACAAACCTACACACCAAAGCATTGTTCCGAGCCAGCTACCTGTGAATAAAGATGACTTAAATGATGTTGTTCAGTGAATGCTATTGAACTGGAATCCTCTAAACACCTTTGAGCCAATTGCACGGCTTATCTTTGCTGCTTTGGTATGTTTTGAAGTCTTCGCAGTAATTAACTTTTCCATTCTGACAGCGCCCTCAGTCAGTCACACAAAAAGTAGTAGTGAAAGAAGTAGTAGTAGTTGCCTATGTTTGTCTGTGCATGACCGGCTGACCACGGCCGTGACAGCATGCAGGATCGACCCGACGGGCAGTTCGAATTCATTTCAGTCCATTCCTCCCCCCCCCCCCCCCGTCCAAATATGTAGTTTGGGGTAATGAGTGACTAATAAATAAGGTGTATATGATCCATCGAACACAAGTATCAAGTCATCAATTACATGCCAAAACGGGGAGACCACTTATTTTGGTCCATGACTGAGAAATCTCCCTTAAAGAGGAGTTTATCTACGTAACTCGGCCTAATTGAATGGAAAACTATTTGTCCTTCGTAGGTGCTTCCGAAGAGAGTGGCTCCAAGAATATGGAAGAAAAGAAGGGGAAAAAACCGGTAGCGGAACTAAAGGGCTGACGATTCTAACATGTTCAGCTTTGCTCAGCCTTTTTCTTCAAAACAGCCATCGAGTGACCCATGTATCCAGTGATCATACACTGACCAGTTGCCACAACAGACAGACAACCACTGAGTCCGCCTATTACGCCTGTGAAACAGGCCTGTAGTAGCCAATGGCTAGCCATGCAGGTCAGATTCCTGCATGGGTGGTGTGGTGGGCAAATCTAGGAGACGACACTTGTGACATACCGTAACTGTTCATCAGCCCCAAAAATCATCTAGGGGAGTAGAAAATTGCAGTTTGAGAGGGAAAATTGTTTTACCCCCTCCCCCACCCTCCTTACATGGGTCTGTCACTGCGATTATCACCGTTCTCCATATATCGACAAAAGAAATTGGAGTGTGCATTTGGCCGTACATACCAACACCTGCATGCTGTGGAGGTTAAGGATGTATATACATATTACCCAATAAAACTGCTGCATTAACACTTCTTAGCCGTTATCTGTGTATATATCATTATGTGCGGCTGTTTCAAACCCGCTGTTTTCAAACCCATTGCGAGGCAAATTGTTACTTCATCCAGGTGGAGAATCAAACACAGTGATACCGTTTTAAGGGCTGTTTCAAGTTAAACACATTTTCAAGGTCAGTCTCCATCTAGATGCTGATTGAAGTATTCGGGAAGCAGACTTACTATTTCCACTATCAATATGGTAAATATTTTCTCTGTTTTTTTAATTAAAGTTTTCCTAAATATATGTTGGCTTCAAAATGATAAGAAAAGCACAGACAGTTGCTACATATATTTTTCTTCATTGGGCAAGTGCTCAAATTTATGTTAATTAGTAGTTACCCATACTATACTCAAAAAATGACCTAGCTGGTTGAAATTGAAATAAACGCTGGGTGCTGGAAATCGAGTGTAGGCCAACCCAACCCAACACAGCCGGGGTGACATAAAATAAATACAAATACAGCACTGATGGGGAAGTCGAATCAACTGCAACAGGTAAATTAAACAGGGCAGGAAAGTGTCAGTAGGTGTTATTTTAACACGACACGTCGTATAAAGAAAAGGTTTAAATTACACTAAAATTCAACCAACCCCTGGAGGGTAAAGACTTACTCGCTACCCCCTGAGTTTTATCAAAACACCACGACCGATAAACCTGCTTTTTGACCAATAAACCAGGTTTTTCGATCGAATTACTGGGCATCATGGCATCAATAAATCAAGTTTATCAACCGATAAACCAGGCTTACCAGTCAGTAAGCCAGGCTAATCGACACCGAATGCTCAATAATTCGATGAACCTGGCCTCGGTTGATAAACTTGGTTTATCTGTTGATATCAACCGATAAATTCTCGAATTATGGGGTATTTGGCTTGTCACACACCCATCACTAGAAGTGATAAACCTGGTTAATCACATCGAGGAACCAGTTTTATCAGCGGGTAAACCAGGTTTATCAACCGAACCTGGTTTTTCGACTGATAAATCGAGTTTATCAACGGAACAACCAGGTTTTTGATAAACACCGTTTATCAAAAACCGGGTCTACCAGCCGTAAACAAAAACAGGTTTACTGACCATGCAGTGCCAATGATGCTCAATAATCGGAAAATCCAAGTTGATCGAATTGATAAACCAGGATTAGAGTGAGAAACTTGATAAACTTGGTTTTACAACTGATGATCATCTGGGCATTTGATGTCGCTAAACCTGGTTTATAGGTTGATAAACCCAGTCAACCGAGAATATGATCCAACTATAGTTACTCGAATTACTGGGCATTTGGCTTGCCATACGCGCCTAGAGTAAGCGCTTTAAGAAGAAAAACCTTTTAGAAAACCTTTTAGGGCAGACGTTCCTCCCCCCCCCCCCCCACACACACACTTTAAACAACGTGCAAACCGGCGCTCATATTACATGACTCAGTCATGGTGTAAACAATTAGACAAAGTCTATTTGTGTCATGTGAACTATAGCTCTCAGCTGTTTGTAAGCATGTCGGAAGTGAGGTACACTAGCAATGAAAATGCCTTATCATTCCGTATGATCCTTTTTGCAGATGTGATCAGTACAGTCAGAATAAGTACACGGACTGACCTAACACTAACAGCAACGGGGAGCAACCTAACGCGCTGGCTGCTAACGCTATAAGTATATAACTGTGCGAGATCCGAGAAGTAGTGACGGTAAGATTTAGTTGATGAAAGAAAATTGCCAGCCACATTCAGTCGTGAAATATGAGACGACGTTTACCTTTTTCTTCAGTCCTACTACTACAGTAGTACTACTAGATACGGGGCAGTTTATACCTAACGTTACTGTCAGTGTACTGACTTCAAGTGTAACTTCGTCTAGTACTGTATGTAAGTAAATGGGTAAGCCTAGGAAGTGAGGAGGCCCTTAGCCTGACGTAGGCAATATTATGCTAGGCCCTCTGCTAAGTCAAGTGCTAGTGAATTTACAGGCATGGCTAGCCGACTAGGCCAACGTATCAGTCTACAGTATGTCTTGTAGTTTTATGGGGCTAGCACAACTGACCCAAACTAGTACTGTACATAGCCTAAGCCAGGCTTACTGTAGGTGTACCAGTTCTGAGGTGTGACAGTTCTGCGGGTTCATTTACCACTTTCCATTCAAAAATCCGAATACATGAATATATTCACTAACTCTTCACCCAGCTTTATATAGGCGATTGCTTGCAGTACTTTACTGAGAAAAATTGTGCTCACGCAAGATTCTGCTGATGACTTACAACGAAGCCAAAACAAAAGAATTTTGTTATCAACAGCCAGCGACAGTAATTTACATCGTGTGAGCACAATAATTTTTCCACTTTTTGTCTTTTCTGACCCTATCAGCTACATCGTTGCAAAAGTTTGATATGCACGTGTAGTGTTGGTTGTGTAATTTCCACCATCAAATAACTGCTTTATCTACCGATCCCTGAAAGTGATATTTTTGTCTTCAAAATTCCTGAAGTTACTGCCTCATTCTGTGGAGCCACCTCAACCAGTTTTGCAAAATATAAGCTAGCATGCAAGTGCATTGAGCCAAATTCTATGGAACGCCAAAAGGGTAACTTTGTAACAACAACCACTTTTTGATGAAGCCGAGGTGTGGGACTCTCTATGTGGAAACTCCAAGTCAACAGCTAATTTGGCCAATGATTTGACTTATCCCTGCATGACTACCACCACTGACCAGCACTCATGCAAGTGTTGTTATGGCATATATTTAAATTCATGTGATACCATTTCTGTAAGGTTTATTGTAATATATACCTTACATTAAAAAGTCACATAAAACGGTTACATTTATTGGAAAAGACCCACTACTTACTGTTAACAACTTTTGGGCCTAATTTTTTTAGTATCGTACAACTTTTATTCCTTTTCTCTAGAGCACATGTCATCCAATGATTAACAGTTTTGAATGTACATGAGGTTGGAATGTGGGACGTCTATGTAGGAATGAAAGTGATTTGAGAAAATACTCAAAACATACATTGGGGAAAAAAGGGAAAGAATTAGAAGTAGAGTCAGGGCACAGTGTTGCCAAAAAGGATGACACGAGTATAGGATTGCTCCACCTTTGACTCTGGAGATTATTAATGGACATGACAGCATGTCCATTATTGTGGTTGGTCGCAATTTGTTAGAACCGTCTGGTTACCTATATAATTTTATAATCAATTTATGAAATGGTTATTAAGACATCTGTGTAAATGTGAAAAAATAAGTATAATCCTTTCTGGCAATTCCCTGGAATTTTGGCATAGCGGTCTGCTATGATGTCTCCGTTCGTCGTTTGAACTGCATACAGTTTATGAATGTACAATATGTGTACAGTAGGTAGCCGGGCCGGGGGTGCAGATCAGTGATCAGTAGAAAGCCAGTATGTATACGGTCTATTGCAGTCACTCTACAAATGATGTGACCAATTGCATGAATTAGTTTTCTAAGGTGTTTTAGGTAAATGTTCGTAATAAACAAAAGGAATTTCTAATGTCCTACGGAAGGCAAGTGCAATCAAACCTCAAGTCCAAATTTTCGATGCAAATCTTGTCTTTTACCATATGTATAAGTTTGAGCTGAAGTGTTGTCCAAGTAATGAACACTGGCTGTGAAAAGTTTATCTGTTAGCCGTTAGGCATATTTTTGAGGCTATAAATCAACACTCAGAAATGATGAGAATTATTTCTAATATGACCTGTTACTGACTCAAATTTATTACAATCCTGAAGCAATGACAGAAAGCTCATTGAAATGAAAAAGAGAAGTATAAAACCATGTAAGTCAGATCTTAATATTGAATGTTATTTTCTGCCCATGACGTTACGAGGCCGAAAATCAGGCATGGAATCTTCCAGTGGTGGAAACTACTGTAACTGATCCTGTTTGTTACAGAGTTACAGTAACAAGATCCATGCAGGCTACAAGCCTGGACAAAACTCATTGGTACTCTTCAGGATTGTGGGTTCATTCACCCTTTTGCCCAACAGTGGAAGGGGATGGGGTTCACATTGTAGCGGCTTCATCCAGAAGTCATAGATTGGAAGCCTGCCCTCACTTCCGGTGTCCACTTGGCAAACAAATTCTTCCAAATTCTCAGAAAAGTTTTCTTGCCAAGTTTTGGTATGAACATCCCTTTGTTTCGGCGGATGACTAATTATGCATCAGCCGAAACCTCTTACTTGACACGAGGAGATGAACAAAGAACTCTTATCACTCTGCGTCCTACTTCTCAACGATTAGGCACGAGCCTCCGTCTCTAGTGAGAGTAGCGAATTTTAATTAAATACCCGATTATTGACACCAATAATCCTCGCATATTCATCTTCATATTTTTACCCCAATTTCACTTTATATACTTCCCGGAGAACTCTTTCAACTTCCTTAGCAAAGCCACGTGGTTCGCGACAGGAAAGCGAAAAGTTCTTTACAGCATCACTTAATTAATTCGCCGATTTATATATTTTACTTGTATTTTTACAATTTGGAATATCGACCAGGACCGGAATATATTGACCACGGATTTAGCCAGAGCCAGTGTTTATAAACGGACTTTAGATTTGTTTTTGGTGAGTACACTTCTGATTTCCTTATTCGATCTATATAGTTGCCCCCATACTCTCCTAAATTGGTGACCCCGACGTGATATACGTGCCCGACGTGATATACGTGCCCGACGTTATTCAACACACAGATCGAAGCAATAGTTTTGGTTTTTCGGTATTTATTCTGGTCTTTCTAACGTTCCAATAACTGTCAAAATGCCTGAAATTACTTCAGACTCCACAACGATCCAAGCCGTTAGTCTGAAATTGCCACCATTCTGGCCGGCCGACCCACTACTTTGGTTTGCGCAAGTTGAGGCCCAGTTTAGCACTAGGAACATTTCAGCTCAGAAGACAAAATACGCCTATATAGTATCGTCCCTTTCTGCTGAAATAGCGCAAGAAGTACGCGACTTACTTCTTTGCCCCCCTGACGAGGACCCATACGATAAGCTTAAGGAAGCCATTATTAAACGCACGGCCTTGTCGGAGCAGCAACGCCTGCAGAAATTATTGACGGAGGTAGACTTAGGCGACCGTAAACCCACCCAATTGCTGCGCCATATGGAACAACTCCTCGGCACGCATAAATTGGAGGAGTCTATTTTTAAACAATTATTCCTGCAGCGCCTTCCTTCTAACGTACAACTAGTGCTTGCGTCTAGTGGCGATGAAGTGAAGTTGGGAAAATTAGCTGAGCTGGCAGACAGGATAGTCGAAGTGGCTACCCCTACTGTTAGTTCGGTGACCACTTCCCCTAACGACGCTTCGGAAGTCACCAGACTGCGCGACCAAGTGGAACAACTGACGCGACAGGTTCAGAAGCTCGCAGCGCGCTTAGACGGGCGAAACGATCGCGGCCGATCCCGCTCCCCGCGCGAAAATAGCAAGACCAAGAGCGAAAACCCAAACCCAGATGGAAAATGTTGGTATCATGCGAGATTTGGAGATAAAGCTACCAAATGCCGCGCGCCGTGTTCGGAAAACTCCGAAGCCAGCGAATAGGCGCGACGACTTCCGCTGGCGCTACTTCTAAAAGTCGCTTGTGTTTTATTTCTGATCGAAATTCTGGTCAGAAATTCATGATAGATACGGGCGCCGAAGTAAGTGTTATCCCGCCGCGACGCGAGGACCGCAAGCGAGGTTATACAGGATTATCGTTACAGGCTTGTAATAAATCCCCTATTAAAACCTTTGGTTTGCGTTCTCTTACTTTAAATTTAGGCTTGAGGCGCACTTGCCAGTGGATTTTCATTATAGCTGATGTAGAAACCCCTCTTTTAGGAATAGATTTTCTGCATCATTTTGGTTTTCTAGTTGATGTCCGCCGTTACAGGCTTATTGACCCCAACACTCATATGTATGTCGAAGGTATTAGAACTAACACTACGTCATTATCGCCATCCTTTTCGTCTATTCACCCCGCTTCGCGTTTCTCAGAACTCTTGGCAAAATTCCCTAGTATTACCAAACCATGTTTTCTTGAGCGCCCTGTGAAACACAACGTGACTCATCACATAGTAACGCACGGGCAACCAGTGAAGTCACGACCTCGCAGACTGGCACCTGATCGCCTAGCCATTGCAAAGCAGGAGTTCGAACACATGCTTCAGTTAGGCATTATTAGGCCATCTAAGAGTAATTGGTCTTCCCCGTTGCACATGGTTCCGAAGAAAACGGCTGGTGACTGGCGACCTTGTGGTGATTATAGGGCTTTGAACAACATTACTGTTCATGACAATTATCCTATCCCACATATACACGACTTCTCCGCTTCACTGCACGGTAAAAAGATTTTCTCCAAAGTAGACCTAGTTCGTGCTTATCATCAGATTCCAGTTAATCCTTCTGATGTTTGCAAAACAGCTGTGATAACTTGCTTCGGCCTCTTCGAATTTGTTCGCCTCCCCTTCGGATTACGTAATTCGGCGCAATGCTTTCAGAGGTTCATTGATGAGGTCACTCGCGGACTCCCTTTTTGTTTTGCTTACTTAGATGATTTACTGATCGCGAGCGCTAGTGCAGAGGAACACATACAGCATCTAACACTACTTTTTAAACGTTTAGAAGAGTTCGGTGTTATTGTTAACCCGGCTAAGTGTCTACTCGGTGTTGATTCTTTAGATTTTCTAGGTCATCACATCGACGCGCGTGGCATAAAGCCGATTGACGCTAAGGTGCAGGCGATTAGAGACTTCCCACAACCCGAGAGTGTCCGCAAGCTGCGCGAATATTTAGGTATGATTAACTTTTATAGGAGATTCATCCCGCGTTGCGCGCACCTGCTAAAACCCCTCACGGATATGTTGCAGGGAAATGTCAAGAAGTCAACTCAACTTGTATGGTCCGACGAAGCTGTAGCTGCATTCCAAAATAGCAAGGACGCGCTTGCTAACGCAACACTTTTGCAGCATCCTCAGCCTGAAGTTCCTATTTGCCTCATGGTTGACGCGTCGGATATCGCTGTTGGTGGCGCACTCCACCAGCGCGTAGATGATCAATGGAAACCCGTTTCTTTCTTTTCTAAGAAACTGTTACCAGCAGAAACTCGCTACAGCGCATTCGGTAGAGAACTTCTCGCGGCTTACCTTGCCATCAAACATTTTCGCCATTACGTGGAAGGGCGCAAATTTTTCGTATATACCGATCATAAACCTCTTACATACGCGTTTGCTACCGCTTCGGACAAATATTCCCCGCGCGAAATTCGGCACTTAGATTTTGTGGCCCAGTATACCACAGATTTCCGGCATGTGAAAGGCATTGACAACTGCGTTGCCGATGCCCTTTCACGAATCACAATCAATGCGACCCACCGACCAGCGGCTATAGATTTGCGTGAACTCGCAAAAGCGCAATGCGAAGACGAAGAATTGGAAACGCTCCGATCTTCTCCGCGCACTTTTAAGCTCGAAGACGTCCCGCTCCACGATAGCTCCGATACTATTGTTTGCGACGTATCTACAGGTTCAAAACGACCTTTTGTACCCGAGCACTTTCGCCGCGCTATTTTTGATTGCTTACACAGCCTCTCTCATCCTGGCGCGCGAGCGACGCGCAAGCTCATTGCTGCGCGATACTTTTGGCCGTCTCTGAACAAGGACGTGCGTTCATGGGCTAAATCTTGTGGGCCTTGCCAGAGATCCAAAGTTCACCGTCACACTCATTCACCCTTGTCTGTATTTCCCCCGCCGGACGCGCGATTTTCTCACGTCCACATCGATATTGTAGGTCCTCTTCCCACATCATCTAGTTACTCATACATTCTTACCTGTGTAGATCGCTTTACACGCTGGCCTGAAGCTATTCCGATTGCTGATATTCGGGCTGAGACAGTTGCGCGGGCCTTGGTAGAACGTTGGGTGGCTTTATATGGTGTGCCTACAGTTCTAACGACGGATCGTGGCAGTCAATTTGAATCGTCCTTATTTACATCATTAACGAATCTCTTGGGGATACGACGACACCGCACGACCGCTTATCATCCTCAATCCAATGGCATAGTGGAGCGCTTTCATAGGCAACTGAAAGCTGCCTTGACTGCTTACATGGATTCTACCGCTTGGGTTGAGCATCTTCCACTTGTTTTATTAGGAATTCGTTCAGCGATTAAAGAAGATTTAGGACATTCCGCCGCGGAATTGGTGTATGGTACTACCCTTCGTCTCCCTGGACAGTTCTTTGATAAACCTGACAACTCGACACTGTTAGATCCCAGTAGTTACGTTCATCGTTTGAAGTCTGCTATGACGTCTCTCATTCCTACTTCACCTCGTCTTCCGACCAATCGTTCTACGCATATTAATACCGATTTACATACTTGTACTCATGTTTTTCTTCGACGCGACGCTGTACGCAAACCTTTACAACCTCCTTACGACGGTCCCTTTAAGGTTCTCGAACGAAGCGACAAGGTTTTCAAACTTGACGTCAACGGACGGCATGAGAGTGTATCCATCGATCGGTTGAAAGCTGCTCATTCCGACTCGGATGTAATTGTCAATACCTCCAACCGTTCCCACGTCCCACCAGTGACCACCACAGCTTCCCCACCTACTAATACATCTACTACACCTGTACGCACGACGAGGTCAGGACGGCGCGTACACTGGCCTAAGCGCTTTCTGGACACCTCCGCTACATGTTAATCCTTAATGACATTTATATTTTCTGTTTTGTAGTTTTGTTTCGATCACCAGCTTTTCTTCCCATTTTTTCCGGCTTGTGATCTGCGAGGGGGCTACTGTAGCGGCTTCATCCAGAAGTCATAGATTGGAAGCCTGCCCTCACTTCCGGTGTCCACTTGGCAAACAAATTCTTCCAAATTCTCAGAAAAGTTTTCTTGCCAAGTTTTGGTATGAACATCCCTTTGTTTCGGCGGATGACTAATTATGCATCAGCCGAAACCTCTTACTTGACACGAGGAGATGAACAAAGAACTCTTATCACTCTCCGTCCTACTTCTCAACGATTAGGCACGAGCCTCCGTCTCTAGTGAGAGTAGCGAATTTTAATTAAATACCCGATTATTGACACCAATAATCCTCGCATATTCATCTTCATATTTTTACCCCAATTTCACTTTATATACTTCCCGGAGAACTCTTTCAACTTCCTTAGCAAAGCCACGTGGTTCGCGACAGGAAAGCGAAAAGTTCTTTACAGCATCACTTAATTAATTCGCCGATTTATATATTTTACTTGTATTTTTACAATTTGGAATATCGACCAGGACCGGAATATATTGACCACGGATTTAGCCAGAGCCAGTGTTTATAAACGGACTTTAGATTTGTTTTTGGTGAGTACACTTCTGATTTCCTTATTCGATCTATATAGTTGCCCCCATACTCTCCTAAAACATAAACTTAGACCTATTCATGACAAAGTGTTTTGGCAACACTACACTTTTGTCCATATTGTACTGTACTTCGTCTTGGCAGCACATGCAATGACATTCTGAGATGGGTTAGCGTAGAACTGCATTCCATTCTGTTAGGCTAGATTGTGATCGTTGATTTCTGCTTGTGAGGAATGAAATGGATTGTAATGCTACGGTTCTATTCAGACGTTCAACTGTTACAACCTAACTTTCTTTGCCTAGGCCCTACTACTGTCGAAATCATTCACGTTCCTGATTGAGTTTTATTTGTTACAATTTTGACAAGTTATGTCACCTTTGTACCCATCTGCTGCAATCAGTCACACTGTTAAACATCTTTGTTCTCTATTTTGAACATTCTTCTACCATACATGTACAAATTTGAGCTGCATATACATGCATCCTTAAACTCATAAGAGCATTTTGGTTGCTGGAGTCTGAATACAATTAGGCGCAATTCCGCTTAGCAGTTAAAAGTAAATCCATAGTGTTAAGTTTCACTGAAATTTTGTAATTTTGAACGATTCTCTGTTTTCCTGATTTCAGCTTTCAGGAACAATTTACGAAAATAAAGAAGTGTAATTTTCAACCACGACTAGCTAGTATTCACCATAGACCAACCTTGTCAAGCCTTCCCAATGTCAACAGCAGCAATAGCCATACCACTGTGCATTGTTGGAGGTTACACAGTCATCTCGGCTGCCTTGTTCAAGTTTCCTCATGTCTTACACAAGAGGAAGAAGAATGGAGTTAATGCATCCTTAATTGCTCACAGAGGCGGTACGAACGATGTTCACTCTTTTTTTTTTTCGCTGTAATTTATAAGTGTATAATTTTTCAGCTAAAAGCTGGTCAAACCAAGTGCTTCAGTAGTGTGCCCTCTGTTTGGTGAAAGAGTAGAGATCATCAACAAGCTTTGAATTGCAAATGTCAGTGTTATCTCAGATTCAAACTGTTGTATGATTGGTGATGACAGGGTCCTGTTGATACCAATAAATTACTGATATACTGTAGCAGTTACATGCACTTACACTTTATACAGTAAAATGAACACCTCCAATCCCTCATTGACTGTCAGTGATGTGCCCTTGAAGTTAGCAAGCTAAACCAGCTGTAAATTTAGCACTGTATGGCTGAGAGAGTGTCATTGAGCATGTATGCCAATTTTTTACAAAGAAAATCTGTATTTTTTTCTTGTTAATGGTACATTATGAGGTGATTGCATTTATGTGTATGATTCTCTTGTGATGTTTATATGAAAAGTCCAATGGCAGTTAAATTGCATTATTTTATTGCATTATATATGAGCACATTTTTAACATCCACAGGTCGCCAGGTTCCAGTAGTAGGCAGCCATATCCAGTGATAATTACATAATTTTCATGGATTCATATCTGTAATCGGTACTAAATATTTTTGTAGTGATTGCCCATGACCTGGAAACAAGACCATGAAATGTTTATTTTTACTGTGCTGCAATATTCTGAGGATGATACGTTTGTTTTCCTCCCATAGGTGCCGGTGAGAATCTGGAAAATACAATTACAGCCTTCCAACAGTGAGTGCTAGTGCTACAATTTAAATAATATCCTCACGTCATATCATGAATTTGGCTTCAGGGTTTTGCTAATAGACGTTCTTTGTCATTCCCCTGTCAAACAATTGTATGAGAGGGATTCATTAAAGTCCTAGCACTTATTTTTGTTTTTTGTTTTTTATTTAGGAGAAGAGAAACAATATCTGGAGTACCATCATACAGAACATTGTTTTGCAGAGAATTCATTTGAAGTCCTTTAGGGGAATCTTTAAATATTTTTTAATCACTAAGAGACCTTTATTGGAGTGACCGATTGTACAGTATTTTCTCCTAGTTGTGAGTCATTCATGTTTTATTTTTTGGTTTTAATAGTAGTTTTCTCTTTCTTTTGGTTCTAGTGCTATTAATAATGGCATGCACATGTTGGAACTGGATTGCCAAATCACCAAAGACAAGCAAATTGTCGTGTCTCACGACAATAACATTGTGAGGACTACTGGTGAGGAAGTGCTGATATCTGACACAAACTATGAGGTAAATTCAATGACAGTGGCCGGAGAGAGAACTTGCGAAGACTTGGGTGGGAGGTCATTGATGTAGTGTGGATGAATGTGTGGATATTGATTCACAGAGAACATCATCCTCCATGGAGAATGGGAAAGTAAAATTGTCAGGGTTTTTCTCAGAACAAGAGTGGGGGTGGGGAGTTATTTTTTTAGTATTTCTGTTTACCCCTACACTTTAGCCATGTGAAAAACCCTTTGAGACTTCTGCTAAACCAACCATTCAGGGAAGTGATGAAGAACAGGTGGAATGTTTTGCTGCGCCCTATGTGTTGAGGTGGTTTAAAGTGCAGACCATATACCGTAAGTTAGAACACCTGTGAGGAGCAAACTGTTAAATTTTTGGATAGTTCAGTAAAGAGCAAGTCAACATTAGAGGTATCTAACAACATTACCTCTGTTAATAGGCTAATATAAAGTCTACAGATAAACTGTATTTGGTATTATTATATTACTTTACATCTATTCTTATTTATTTTTGTGTGATTGGTAAGGCTTTTTACATAGTCCTCCAGGGATATTTTTCAGTGACCAAACTGACCTTGTGATAAAAGATACCAAATTTGATCCAAAATTGTTAAATTGGCAGTCACCCGACATGAAGTGGTAGTATATAAGCCCCAGGCTTCCTCCACACTCTTGGTTGCTTAGCATCATAAAATGGCTGCCCTTCAAGGCCTGAGTTATTATTGTTTTTATTATTCAAGGCCTGAATCATAGTGACACCATAAAGATAAGAACATTTTTGAATTACCGTTGTTTTTTTTTTGCCTGTGATGTTCAGTTTTATTATTCACTTCATAATTGTTTCTCTCTCCTCTCTCTATTGGCCAGGATCTACCATGCATCTTGAAAGGTCTAAAGGTCACTTTCTGTAAAGGTTAGTATAATAAAGCCACAATCGGATTTGTTATTGACTTTTTCAGGTTAGTTATTCTTTAATTGGGTATATTATTACCATTATTACCAAAGTGCAAATGAAATAGATTGAAATATAAATAAATATCTGAGGTATAGCACTGCGGGTGTAGTAGCGAGGTATTCGTTTACAGCAAACAAATGCTTATCTTTTTGGCATTTTGCTGTATCATGACTCTCGTATCAGCTGTAAGCACCAGAGAATATTCTTGTATCAGGAATGATTTTTTAGGTTTACAAGGTACACTGTATATAAAACATTTAAATCAACAGTATTCGTTGCATATTGGAAAAATGCAAGTAGCATTTACAGTAACTGCAGTAGTACCAGATGCTTTAGTCGGCACTGTGACCTGCAGACATTTTTGTTCCAGCCTGATACCGTATGAAAGCAGATAATACCCCTTGTGATCTCACAAGCGCTAGAAAACCTGTTTGTCCTAAAGGAGGATATTTTCGTTAATTTTGACATACTTTTAAAATAAATTTTTACAGTTTCTTTCTTTTAATTGTGTGTAAGCATATCTCCTTCACAGCTTGTGGTAAAATATGAACCACCATAACCTCTGTCAGAAAATGTCTGAGTAGAGGAAAAAAAAAACTTTATTTTTTAATTTTTTTTTATGTTGACATCCCATGTAAAATAGTCATGAGTATGTCACTCATACCTCGTCCTGTCCCTGCAGGAAGAATGATGTAGGTTGAAGGTCATTGATGTTTACCCGCAGACTTAAGAAAATATTTATGACCTTTGACCAAACAACATTCCTTATTCAATCTCAGAAAAAGCATAAAATACATACTCATGATTATTATTTATGGGATGTCATCATATTGTGAATAAAATTTAAAAGAATTATCAGTTTCTTTTCTGTCTGCTAATTCACATTCTGACAGAGTTTGCCTGATCATTTCATCACTGGAAATTTGTGAGGGAGATATGCTCATAACCAATTTGGAAGGAGAGAGTGAGCAAAAGTTATTTATGATGTGTGTACACAACTGCTGCACCTATCCTCCTTTAATTAACAGTATGAGGTTTTTTTCATTGTTTTTTGAGGATAGGTCTGACAGAGTAAATGTGTTGAACGGCACACAGTTTCTTGTTTATGTTTTCTTGAGATGGGGAGAAAAAAGTGGTACTGTAACCCTTCTGTGTCCAAGCAGATTTGTCACACACTGTCAAATATTTCTTGCAAAATAAAAGTACATAGTTTCCCTGTCGGAGTGAGTTTGCAGCAATTTTAGGTTTTCTTTCATGTATCAAAAGTGTTTCATAACTTCTTCTGTTTGAATATTTGTACAGATAAGTGGTGTCACAGTAACTCAGAGGATTGCCAGATACCTCTCCTCACTGACGTTTTTAAGACGTTCCCCGACACTCCAATCAACCTGGATATTAAAATTCACAACATTGAGCTCATTGACAAGGTACTAGATCAGTTGCAAGTTAATGAAATTTATATTCATAATGCAAAAATTTAGGCAAAGCTAAGACGTGAAGACAAGGTTTTGAGGGCAAATGGAGGATGGATGAGGAAAAGTCTATCGTGGAAAATCACTAGTGAAAGATGATGAAATTGTGATTCATTCCAGCATACTTTAATACTGTAATTCATTAGCAGTAGTTGAGTCTAACAGTGTCCAGCAGTAGACTCACTTTGAAGTCATGGTTAGCAATTTAAACTTTCCTGTCCAGTTTCTCATCTTTTGCCTTGTTGTGAAATAAGTTTCACGTACTTTTGGATCATCTCAAATCAATCCTACCATTTCCTTGTTAACTTTTTCTTTTTATGTGACAGGTTTTAGACATCATCAGGGAATATAAGAGAGAAGAAATCACAGTGGTTGGAAACTTTAGAGAAAGCGTCACAGCAGCGGTGAGAAAAAAGGTAACTTTTGGAATTAATGTGTTGTTAAAACATGTACGATGAAAACCTTTCATACGATAATGTATTTCCTCAGTGTTTGATCTGTTTCCAGTATTTAACATTTTTGTTTTCATTAGATAAAGTTCCTTTTTCTTACATGCTCTCATTTGGCAGGCTCCAGATATCCCCACCATATTCAGCATGACTGGTATATTAAAACTAATACTGCTCTGCTACACGGGTCTCTTGCCTTTCTTCCCTCTGAGGGACTCATTTCTGGAAGTCCCTGTCGGCAAAGTGTTACGACAAGAATTGTGAGTGCTTGCCCTTTCATGCTGTACAGTTATCACTCTTTGTGTTGTGCGGTACCTGGGACTTGCTCGGGAGTTCACATTTATTTCAATTTGCTCGCAGGGTGAAGTAAAAGTGACCTTTTTTAAATCTCTGCAATAATTGCATGAAGAGGTGTTTGAGCAAAAACTAGTACACAGAAGTAAATTTATTCTGCAACAGGTGTATGCCTCTGGTTTAAAGCAGGATGTGCTCTTTGGAGTGAAAAAGTTAGCCTTTAATGTTAATCTTACCATTGCATTCCATTTGATACCAATGTGGAAAATTATATCTACGCCATGTTTCTTTCTGGAGAAATTCTAATGATAAGAATGAATTATGGTACAAAGTTGAATCATTTAGTTTTTTTTTTATCTAAAAAGTTAGCAGAAACAGACCCTGTGGTAAATGTACACAGGTGTGGTGTTCACAGTGTTGGTGGGTAAATACATAAAGGGATTTTGTTTATATTTATCATATTGATGATTATTTTACAAATTTTATACCATTGTGAGCATTAAAGGCATTGGCGTCCTGTCATCTATGCAGACAAATAAGTATACATATGATTGCCTCTGTACAGAATTTTTAGTCTGATGTATTTGTAATATGGAAGGTGAATCTGGTTGCTTAGCAACTGATTCGTGACTTTCTTGTTGGATCTTTCAGCACTGGGAGGGTGTATGGACAGCTTGAATATGTCATACTTTGTTAGACTGTACCCTCAAGACAGCGTAACATGATACCTGCCTTCCCTTAAGAGATTGCATCGTAATTTCTTAACATTCTCTAGCCCTGGAATAATTCTCTTCACATGTTTTTCACAATTTGACTTTTTGTTGACTGCAGTTGGAGAAAAGGGCTCATCTAAAAATGATGACTTCTTCAAATTCTGGATATGTTTCTTGCAAGCTTTTCCATAGCTTTGACATGTAGTGATCTCTGACCTACCTTGAAAAATGATTGGAATTAATAAGTGGTAGCAAGTCTCTTTCCCTGTTTGAAATGTAGAATGGACAACCATGCTATGAACATACAATATTTTGAAATGATGGCTCGTTGTGATGCTGTGGTAGCTCGTGCACACTGCAAGGATCAAGAAAATAATTCTTAATCCTGGATGTGACAGCTTTCGTGAATTAAAATCACCTTTTCAGAAACATTTGGAATGAGAAACTTTCTTCATGTGCTTGCGTGCCAACCTTCATCAACTGACATGGTAATGAGGTGAAATATTAAACCAATCTTTGATTTTATAGTAAAACCAGGATTATGTTATTTTCATGGTTTTACCTGTATTGACAAAATACAACCTTGGTCTTTCCTTCAGATTCCAGAGAACTGCTGAACTTACCAATACTGTAATTTTGGGAGACTCCATCATCCTCTCAATGGAAGGGGGGGGGGGGAGAGTCAGAGGGGTAGGGATGACCTGAAGTAAGTGTCATCGTAGAAATGTATGGTCAGGTGGTATCAAGGAAGCAAAAGCAATAACTGCCAAATATTTCTGTGACTGTATTAACTGCCTTTGTACATGGAATGTACCAGGTGGAGATCAACATTATCGTTCTTTCTTTGTTTTAGTGGTGAAGCAGCACCGTGGTACTTTCACCTCTTGCTGAGCATTTATGATGGACTGCTGATGCGTAGATTTCTCTTTAGACATTTGCAAAGACGTGGTGTTAAGGTAAGTAACATAACTTGAAATAACTCCTTGTAAGTTAGATGGCTTAATTGCTATTACATGTGCAAATGTATTTTAGTGCTATGATGATATAGTGCTGTATTTGTATGTGTGTGTGTGCATGTTTGTTCGTATGTTCCGTGTTGTTTTCTGTCATGCACGATGACTTTTCTTCAAGGATGTCATTGGCTTTCTTGGGGGTCAGGAGGTCAAGATATTTTGACTTACTGCGCTCTTCATAGTGGCCCATCTTGTTGTGACCAATAAGCAGCTTCTACAATTGTGACTTACATAAGATTATCAGACGGGTATAAGTTTATCTGCAACACAATGGTGAGGTCTATCACAATATTGTGGTTTGACTGAGCTGTGACTTACATTACTTAAGTTGGAAGAGCAATATTTTAGTATTTTAGTTGTACCATAATTTGTGAGGTCCATCACAACAAAGTGGTTTGACAGTACTGACTTGCATTGCATTATTTAGCAGCTCAGTTGTACTGTTGACCTCCATCTTAATGATGTGGTTGGAGAGTAGTGGCTACCATTAAAGTATAGAAAGGATTTCAGCTCAGCTGTACCATCACGGTGAGGTGCATTGCAATGATTTTGTCCATCAGTCTTGATGAAGAATGGCAGTTCAGCAGTACCATAAAAGTGAGATGCACTGTAGTAACTTGTTTTGATAGTAGTGGCTTACATTGCGTCATTGGATGGCAGCGCAGTTGCACCATAGTGGTGGGGTCCATCACAACGATGTGTTTGGACAGCCATGAATTACATTGCATTATGGGACGGGTAGCACCTTAGAGGTATCATAATGACAATGTTCATTGCAATGATGTTGCTCGACAGTAGTAACTCACGTTGCATCATCAGTTGGATATCAGCTCAGCTGTACCCATGATGATGAGGTACAGCAGTGCTATTGCAATGATGTGGTTTGGTAGATGACATGGCATAATGGGAAGGGCGGCGGCTTACCCGTGCCATAAAGGTGAGGTCCATCATCATGATGTGTTTTGACAGTGGTAACTTCCATTGCATTGCAGTTCAGCTGAGGTCTATTTGAAGAATGTGGTAGTGGACATGATTTGCACAAGAACTGGCGCTTTTAACGTTATAGAATAGAGTGATGGTAAAGAAAATGTAATTGTTGCAGGAAATCCTATGTTCCTGAAGTGAAAAGTTTGAGTAAGATAAAGTTTGTCATAGAAATCATTCCAAAGAGTTAGTCACTCAAAGGTGTGTTGATGCATGCCTTATAAATTTACAGAGTCTGTTCTTTGTGGTGCCGTATAGCCATAGTGCATTTTATATCTCTAATGTTGCATACGCTTGATGAGATGATTGTTGGGTCTACCCAATGTTGCCTTGGTTCATTGTTCCCAGGGTTTGATGTTTCCTGTTTTTGTATTGCCGGTCAGTACAAGGTTAATTTTCCCAGGGTTTGATGTTCCTAGAAATGTCACTGTAATTCCAGAGGTTCAATGTTTCCGAGGTTTGATGTTCCTGAGGTTTGATGTTCCCGAGGTTTGATGTTTCTGAGGTTCAATGTTCAAAGCGCTCACTCTTCATGAGCCCTAGGAGCATGGAACCTTGGGCACATCGAACCATGGGAACATTGAACCTCAGGAACATTGATATAGCCTCATTGTAGCTGTGTTGTTGAAATCTTGACCTATGCTTTATTTTTAGGTTTATCTCTGGGTCCTGAATGATGAAGAGGGATGGAGGCTCGCTCACAAACTCGAGGTAGACGGAGTAATGACCGATTATCCTAAGTTACTAAAAACATTTGTAGATGAAGAGGGTTTCAAGTATCCACCAAAGAAAAGGTAGAAGCACCATAAGGAATGGGTGGGGGGGGGGGTAATGCACTACGGGGAGGAGAGGACAGAATGACTGTATCATAACCAAATCCCTCACAGGTACTATGGTAAGTCCTGTGTGCCCTTACAGTAGACAAAACATTGTTCGTAATTTCACGATAAAAGCTAAGTGATATTGGCCCTCAAATAAATGGCACAAAAATATTCCCCCACAATGGTCACCCATCTAACAAGAGGCATTTGACATCAAAGCTAGAGGTTAATCAATGACAAATGGTAGATCGATTGTGTAACCAAAGATAATTTTTTCAGGTATAGCTCCTTGAATTTGGAGCCAGTGTGGCTGACCTTAATGGTCAAGGTGTAGGCATTGCAATAATTTGAATGCATCTTTAGTCTGTTAAGAGGGAAATATAATTGTTATGCAGGATAAACAGAGAGGCAAGTTTTTCCTCTTGTCTCATCTTGACATCAAGTGCAAAATGGGTTTCATTGGATCCTTTCATTGCATATTTTTTTTTGCATTTTAGCATTGATGTTGTACATATGAACTATGTATATATATATATATATATAATATATTTTATTTTATCTATATCTATCATAAAGTGGGAAACAGTAAAATGGAATACTCTTAGCTCCTGTATCTGTGAAAACAACTCAGGTTGGTACGGTATCGTCTAGGTGTTCGATGATGGTGGTCACATCAAGTACTTAAAAGAAATCATTTGTCTGATATATCCTTCTGCTGAGAATTGAAATTGCAAGAATTTTACAAATTAAATTCCTCAAATTGCAGGAGGTAAGTGTAATTGATGCAAGCAAAAAGTTAAAGCACCAACAAACATTTTCTAGTAGTTCCCCCAAATGGATGTTGCTCAGCTACCCGCAGATATGTTAAACACACACAAATACAGACACTTCACAAAATAGCTGCTACTTAAGTCTGAGGTCCCCCTTAGCATGTGACTTTGGAGGGGGACCTCTCAGACAGTGACAGAATCATCAGTGTCACAGACAGATTACCAAGTCATGATTTGATATCATCTGTGTCTCTTTTTTTTTTTGTGGTGGTTTCTATTTTGTACATGCTCTCTTACATTTCTAGATGTTTAAGGAGATATTTGACATTATTAAGATGTTAAAGAAGATTTACATTGAGTCATTTGTATTTCTGTAATTAAAGCTTAAATTTTAATATTGTAAAGCAGGGTCATATTGCTTTATCTTTTCTTTCAAGTCCCCACAGGTAAACCTGCTCAGAATAGTTTCCAAAAACTTTTAGTTAAAATGTTACAATTTTGTGTCAATTACACATCAGTATTCCCTTTCTTAACTGAGATATGGTTTTCAAAGATGCTCCTTTTATCAGGCGTCACCCATGCAAGCCCTGCTGGATAGAATATGTTTCAATCAAATTTAGTTCGCTTCATACGGGAAATTTGAGAACAGTGAAGACTCCCAAATAGCATGTTTGCAAGTTGAACAACTGATCTATTAAATGTGGTGTGTTAATACGGGGGATTGTATGATGGTCAGACCAGTCCATGAAGAATTGGTCCACTTGGATCTACTGGTGAATTAATAATTGTCTCTTGGTAGCATTAATTATTGCAGTCTATGCCCCCAGGTTTCATCTCTGAGCCCACCATCATAGACTCGACACCATATGATTGTAAACATTGTGAGCACCAATGGCCAGATCTATACTTGCTTCTGTTTGAGCATATCTGTTTGATCACCGGGCATGGAAGATATTTATTCACACTGTAGTCACTGAACGAGGTTGCTCGTTGGACAGTGCATTCAGGGTAGCATTGCAAAGTTGGGTGGACATTTAGTTTCCCCTTTTTGGCAAAAAAATGGTTAACCTGGGTAGTTTTCTCCATGAGGGAGATCAAAATGTGCAGTAACTCTACAGTACATTACTCATTTCACAAGGACAACCAAGTATAAAATTCCCCTTCTCAATTGTGGCAGTCCTTTTGCATTTTGAAACCCATCTTTTACAGAATGCATGTAGGATAAGGTATTTCGTTCTTCTTAGGCTGTCTCCCCAGATATATCAGTAAATAGGGAATGAGTCTTAATCGCTGATCATGGCTCTGTCCTTTTTTTTTTTTTTGAATTTTTTTTGTGGGTAACTATTTTTTTATACTTTAACATGATCATACATACATAATTTTGTATTAGTATACAAACTGTTAGGTTTGTTAATCTTTCATAAGTGAAATGATTTAAATTTTTAACATTTTAGATATCAGGAGAGATCTCCTGTGTACCATTGATCTATATATATATATACGTTTTCAGCTAGGTTTTTCAGTACTTTTTTTTGTCTGGTTTGGTTGGCTCTTCAGATTGGTGTGATGATAAATTTTACTATATTGCTATACATATATGTAAATCTGCTTACATGCTTTTAATTTTCATCTATTGTTTTTACTGCCGTGATCTGCTCTAATCAAAACGTGCAGTCTAAATCATTTCTTCCATTTTCATAACAGGTTCTAATCTTCTCTGTTTGAAAATTTTTTTGTTCATGTTAATTGAGTTACTTTATTCTTCATATAAAGACGTCTTTCATTGAGCAGCCCTCCTTTTGTGTCTTTGTATTTTTACTTTCTTTAAAAAAAGGTATGTTTTGAAGTTTGATGCTCAACCAAATTTGTGACACAGCATTGTTTTAACATCATTAATTTCATTCTAGTTAAATTTGTGTTAAAATTGTTTGTATTGGAGCTGTCTCAAAGTGTCACACATTATCACAGAAGTCATTTGTCACAAACTGCAGTAATTTGAAATTCCAAGTTCATTATTTGCAGTGAATTTACTTAACTTGAAGACGTGGAGAAATAGTCGTGTTTTCAGAAAAGTCCGCCCATTACCGGTGAGGTAGGCTTTTGCTCTATGACTCCGGTGTTTATTCCACCGAGATGAGAATTCAGTTTGCCAAACTTCAAATGGTGCATTGGTCAGTTGATGCCTGTATTGTTCAATCAAATAAAACAGTTTGCAGAAATTGTAATAAAATTGATGTAATTGGACATGGTTTCACTGCGATATGACAATGGGATTTCCGAGTATGATGTATTACCGTATTCTTGACAGTTTTTCAAGTTGCTCTTTGGATGATCATCTAGCCTGATATGAATGGCATTATTATTGACCGAGAAGGACAAATGTTTAGTGAACTAAGTAACCTCTAAACATCTTCAAAGTTTATCGAGTTAATCCCACTGTTCAGTTTCTTTTTTGTGTGCAATCTGTAAGGGTTATATATTTATCATCACAGTGGCCATCATCACAAACATTGGGAAGCCTCCTTCAAATAAGTAACTGCTGGAACTAACTTACAGATACCAGCAAATGTGCAGTTTGCCAGTTGACACTGTGAACCATTTTTGCAAAGGCTGTTACTGATTAAAAAACAAAAAGGCCAAGCCAACATTGTTTTAAACAGTACATACAATGTACTGAGGTATGCACAGATTACTTTGTTTACCAGATTGTGAGCTGAGGTGGTCTCTGTAGATTAATATCTTCAATTACCAGTGCAATTAATGAGTTGCAGTAAGGTATACGTCAGAACTGTTACTGGATGTCATGCTCAATGAGATGTTTGAGGAGCACTCTTGATTTGGACGAGAAGCTAGTCGTCATCGTTCTGAGGTATTCAACCTCTTTTTTTTAGCTTTTTTTAACTTGTTTTTTTGTTGTTATTGCTTAACAAATATGTTAATCTGGCAACATCTTTACTGCATAGGTGTTCTTCTGTAATTCATAAAATGTGCAGTCTAAATTTTCCTTCCATTTTCATAAAGTTTTATTAGAGTTGACATGTCTTGGGCATTTGAAAGTCAAACAAAATGGTGCACCTTCTTTCGTTTTGAAAACAAGTTTCAAAAAAGTTTCTTGTGAGTTTGACGTCGGCAAAGAATGTTAATGTAGGCTATTGTTACCTTCTACAGTATTTTCAGTGGAGTACATATGCTGTGAGATGTACTCATAGGTGTCCTTTATTGAAGCCCCTCTTTGTGATTGGCCAACCCCTATCCTTCTGAAAAAGGAAAAGTGCTAACATTCTGTGCCGCTGTTGTAGAGCTATAGTGCTGGTAGGAGCTACATTAACATTGTGCCTGTTTATTTTGTGCTTTCCATATGAACCTACTGAATAAAGCACATAACAAAAATAAGTTGTGCTGATTCTCTTTGCTACCTCAGCGCAGGGCAAGAGAAGAATATCTTTGAAATGGTTTCTGAAGGGTAGATGTCTATATTTTCACAATGAGTGGAATTATTTTGCACTTTATATAACCAAAGATATATTATCATAAAATGGGTGGGTATGTGTATCAAATTATAGTGTACAGAGAATTGAATTAGTGAATTGGCCTTTTTCCTTTTCTTGTTTCTCAACTTATCTAAAAAGTAATACTATAAGATAAATATCAGAATGCTGAATACAATATTTCCACAGTATTTCTGAGTTTATTGCAATATCTATTCATGTAATATCTTTTCACAAAGTTGGCTTTCAACAAAACACTTCCAAAAATTTCAACCACCATTCTACTCATACACTCATTGAGCCACCTACTCATCCACCTCTTCACCCCTTCAACACTACCCACTCTCTCAACCACCCACCCACTCACCCACCCACTTACCCACACACCCACCCACTTACCCACACACACACCCACTTACCCACACACCCACCCACTCACCCACCCACTCACCCACCCACTCACCATCTACCTATGTCATCTTCCCACCAACCCACTGACCCAATCCACTTACTCTCCCACCGACAATCCACATTCATTCACCGACTGGCCGTTGCCTCACCCTCTGATAACCGCAATGTCACACACAAGGGCACAAGTGACCGGATAGATGGTTCACAACATCACCAGAGAATTGTCCAGAAACACATTTATCAAGACACTGCAATTTCATTTCTGTCATGTTCTGGGTGACCAACAGTTCTCACCCTCTGACGACCGTCAATGTCATACACAAAGACACCAATGACCAGATGGTTCACAATGCTTTGGTATCGAGAATACAACATCTCAGCAAACCAAAGGATTGGCACTAGTCATTCCTGTCACATTTCTGGTGACCAGCAGTTCTTGGCCGCCGAGGTTGCTTCTCGTATCTCTTTCCCTCTTGCATTTTCAGGCCTTCATATCAAAGCTAGAGATATTCATGCTGATGGTGTAACCTGATGAAAGAGAAAAACAATCACTAATTTCAAATGTGCGCACTTCAAGTTACCACTCGCATTAGTGATCCTCTTCAATTCATAACGGCAGTGGCTACCTGAAGTGAATTTTTCAGATTTTCGGAGGAGTCTGACCTGTGTCTTTGAGGGCCCATACAGATAATGGTCAGTTTAACTGGAAAATATCACGTAAAAGTGACGCAAAATGAAGATTAGTGTGCTGCACATCAGAATTAGTCGCCCTACAAAATCGCAAATTAGTTATGACTTAGCTCTTAGCTCTTGGTACGACTGGTCACAAAATCCCCAAAGTAAAAGCCAGAACTATTCTAAAAATGATTTACGGTGCTCACCATCTCTGTCTCGACATGACCTCGACAGCGGCTTCAGCTTTGTTTTTCCTTCCTTTTTGCCTTCACCCATTTCAGGGCTTTGAAAAGAGATAAAACCACTGGAATGCCCACAGGAAGGAATAATGGTATATATATGGCAAATCTGACAAAAGAAAATAAATCACATGACATGCAGCATGGATGACCGCAATAAATCAAGTCAGAATCCCACCCAACATCAGCAATGCAAGTTATCCTCCATGCTTTTCAGGGGTAACTTATTTCACAATATTACCCTCGAGAAAAATCATTGCACACAAAATAAGAAGGTGGTCTCTTACTTTTGGTCCTCAGGAAAGTAGAGCAACTCCAGGAGAGACGGATCAAAGAATGCCTTTTCAGCTGAGAGGATGGCCCTCTTGGAAAGGTGAAGAGCCTTCATGAGTTCACCCTCTGCCAGGTAATCGTGGGCCTTGCGAAGGGATTGTGCTGAACTGTAAACCTGAAGGAGAGAGAGTTACAAATGATAGAAACTTTAAAAGAACAAGCTAACTTGATACAGAAGAATATTTAAGCATGGTTTAGAGACTTACTTGACTGAGCTCTCATGTAGCAGCAGAAGTCAGAATTCAAAAAGACATCTGGGGTACTTTTTGGGGTACTTATCTCAAAATATTACCCTCAGGACACCTAACATCAATGACATTAAAGATTCACATCTCATAAAAAATCCTCACCATGCAATTCTTACGGTTTGTCCCTTCAAATATTAGAGAGTCTCACAGAAAGAAGTCATTATCACCTGCTCAGGTCCCATTTAAATGGTGACTAGGGGCTATTGGTAATTTCCAATGCTGTTGGGATGATTTCTGTTTACATATTGAATATTCATTGGCAACAGAGAGAGTGACCACAGATCCTGAAGGGTGCTCCGAGTTGATATTTGATGTAACTGGGTCAAGTCGCATTTTAAGAGGGCATGCTTTTGCAATAAAACGTAAACAGTTAACATTAAAAGAAACATTTTGTTGAAAGAAAAAGTCCCTCTCGACAAAAAAAAAAAATTTCCGACATTCTTTCCCAAATGCAAGCGGTGGCAAAATGGGCTTCAACTGCAAGACACTGACTGCCTGCAAAAACATCTGATCAAGAATCCAGATGGACGATGACAATCCATCGAACCAATTCGTTCTGCATGTACGCATACACACATTACATTTTGTGAACTGTATGGAATCCAGTAAAGTAACTGTCTTCTCCTAGATTCAGCAATAAAAGAAGATGAGCAGGAGACCTAACGAGAACATGAATCAGCCTACAGTACCACTAGCTAGAATGAGACAATCAATCACAAAGTATATGTTTGAAGAACAAATAGTAAAATATTTGACCCTCGTTTTTCCACACAAATCCCTTGCAAAATTGTTTAGAGAGAGAGAGGCATTCCTCCCAAATTTGAAAAGCTAATGCAAGCAATGCAATTCACACATTCTACATTTAGGTCATGTCTAGGAATTAGGTGAGAGGCTTAAAATTAGCATGATCCATTTTTTTGAAAGTACGCTACAACAAATTAATGGCAACGGGGACTTACTTCAGCTGCTATATCATCATTAATCACCATGTTGTTTATTTTTTCAAGTAGCTTTGATAAAGAGTGAAGGGTGCTGGTAGCTGTAGCTATGTTCTCTACTGCCCTCTTTCTCAGCAATGTCTGTAGTTCCTATAAGAATGAAGAAAGTATAACCAACAACTTTTTAAAAAAAATTAAGACAGAAAATTAAAAATATCCGCGTCACTGAATGAAACGAGTGACTGATATGTATGAATGATGCAACTATAGCATATTATAGTGCAGGCCTGCAAGTTAACATAGCATCAGAAGGATGACACATTACATCAAATAAAATCTGATATTGTAACAAACCTAGGGCAAGGGAATGAAAGTCATAGATTTGCAACCTAAAAATAATGACAACATATGCAACTCTTTTTCATAATTCATTTTTTCTTTCTTTTTGCATGTCATTATTTCCATGTTTCTGTGAATTGAACAAAGAGTATTGGATCATGCCAGGACATTGCACACATAACATGATGAATCAGCACTAGCTTCATTGTGAGGTGCAATAGAAGGTCACCGTAAAATGTTGTCTAACCAGTAGATCTATTTGGTGTATTGGACATTTTTGAAGAAATCACATTCTTGGAGGATTACGAAAACTTTGAGAGGAAGCTTTTGGATCATGCGGGCAGCGGATGCAAACGTGTGACTTCCGTCCTCCTAGCCTAAGGTAAGACCACGTAATATCCTCACGACAAAGTGAAGGACTAACTGCAGCTATACACGGTAACTGTAGAATTAACAGCGACCAATGGAAACTGGACCGAATACCAAACAGCTTCAAGTTTCCCGAGAAAACCATCCCTTATCAGCATTAAACTGTATGTATTGACATTTCTTTTGTGTTACATAGGAACTTTCAATTGAAAGCTGGTGAAAGTTCCCTAAAATCAACAAATGGCTTACATTTTTTAAATTATTTTGTGACATCGTTGGAAGTTTATTCTACTACATCCACATAGTTTGTTATGGTGAACTACAAATCTTGGACGAAATTGTTGGGACAATTTTCTTAAACACATCCTTGAATCTCAGTTCCAAGGATGACATGAAACACCACTCCCCTTCAAAATGCTGTGCAAAAGGAGACGACGTATGCTGTCAGTTACAATCCTGTAGCCGACACTGAAAAGAGGAACAACAGGGTGCACCAGCAAGTTTTGTCCAAGATTGTAACTTAAACTTTACAGTGACATTACTTACCCAATCAGTTAAAGCCACTTGACCAGGAGAGGCAAACATCACATCTTCACTGGGTCTCTGAAAAGTCAATGACAAGTTTAGTGGGGCTTTATAAATTTTGAAACATACACCTTTCAGGGTTCAACGTTTGACCTGACTGAATATGACAATGAAGATTCCTCATAATTCCATGGAGAAAACTTTGTTGTTATGTTTTTGATTTGCACTTTAAAGATATTCCAATGACGGCTGTAATTTAATCTTAAATGGAAGAGCATATTTTTTTTCACTACAGACACCTCAAACCATATTTTTTTTTCACCACAGACACCTCAAACCACAAATCGCTAGTTTATTCATAACGTACGATACACTGCTATTCGAAGGACTGCTCTGGTAAGAAATTATGATTTCCAATTGTCTGAAAGGCTACAAAATGTTCTGTAATACCAAAAAATGACGGCAAAAAAATTGTGTTATTTGTTGAAACTGAATTTCAAGTTTATCACTGAAAACTTAAGATTCATTGTAGTATTTGTGAAAGCCAGATGAAATTATAAAGAAATGCATTGCATGTTCAGTTAGTTTGTCTTTTATGACATCAGATATGTCCCACAATGGGATGCACAACTGTTCAACTCCATGACTCCCAAACAATATTTTTTTCCTCGATTTTGAGAAAGGAAGATTTCCCAAATTTTTACAATATTTAAACCTTTGATCGATGGCAATTCCTGTACTCAGGTATTAAATTCTGAGGTACGCGAGAGCAATAGCACGCCATCACTAGATTCAGATCACTATGGGAAATGAAATATATTTAATATATTTTGCACACCCACTGTCAGTTAAAAATTGGAAACTTGAGTGAATCTGGTAAAGATTGATGATAACAGCACGCCTAAGACATGCCTAACTTTCCAGAACTCAAGATCCTCGCACTTTAACCGGCGAACCGTTACCTGGTCTGGTACTCCGATGAGCAGTCTGAGCTGTGACAGGTACACTTCCATGGCGGACTTCATGTTCACGTCATACTCCACGGGGAGGGTACCATTTTCCCCGGAAGTTGGGGGGTTCTGCACTTGAATTCCTCCCCATCTTGGGCTGAAGAATGCATTGGTGTCAACTTTATTCCCTGAGTTGGAGATGTATCAAATTACCTCATGTTAACATCACATCAAAATGTTTGAAATATTAAATCACAGAAATCTTTTGTGCTTCTTTGTTGCTCAGCCTTCCTTTGCACTGTTTACATATCTTATTCATTTGCATGCAGTTTTATTTTTCTGTTACATATCTTCCAGTATTGAGTATTGTATGTGTGAGCCTTTCTAGCGTCATGAGATAATATAATTTATAATGCTCTATAAATATCATTTATGAAATTATATGATAAACTACACATTATCACTACCATATAAGATATTCTGCAGAAACACATTAAGAAAAACAAAAGCCAATCACATTTTACCTTCTTTATCATGTATATGCAGAGGCCTGTACTTCATGGACGGAATGTAAACAAGGAAGTTCAGAGTCGGATACATGGAGACATCAGTACCTGATTAAAAAAATTAATAAAATGTGAATAAAAGTATGCAAATGAAAAAATATTAACATCTTCACATTTAAGCAACCATATAAAAGAGAGACCCAGTACTAAACAATTTACTAATTCTGAGCACATCGTACCATTTCAAAGAAATGACTTTTCTCA
This sequence comes from Stichopus chloronotus, assembly GCA_021234535.1. NCBI lineage: Eukaryota > Metazoa > Echinodermata > Holothuroidea > Aspidochirotida > Stichopodidae > Stichopus > Stichopus chloronotus. The sequence goes on along the minus strand of CM037837.1, from coordinate 675,457 downwards.
CTTATGAAGTCTCTGTCACATGATCTCACCTATCTTCGTCTCGACTGGGTTGATGAGAAGAGGCAGTGCTGATGCAGAGAGGTAGAAGTGGGACCCGTCTTTGTCCTTCTTTGGATTCAGAGGTAACTCCGAATAATGGAGAACCTGCGAGCTGACGGAAAAGTCGGCGAACATTTTCAGCTTCTCTAAAAATGGCTGCAAGTAATCTGCAAAAATTATGAGAATGAAAGCATGAATTTGCTGCATCAGGAATCTACCCTATAACAGAATCGAAATACATGGAGCACCAAGTAACAGCCAGTGAATAGAGCACAGACGAAATCCATTGAGTGACAAGAAATAGCCAGTAGACAGGTATCTAAACCCACAGGAAACAGAAGGTGCACAGTACACAAAAATCCTTTCCCAAACTAAATGCCTACTAATAACTGTGTACATCTGAGAAGAATACAATTACTTTTAAAAGTATTGTTTCTTACACTTCACAATGGGTTATTTTTGCCATTATGTAAAATAATCATAAATTTAATTTCCAGCAAGCCAGGTGAAATATCACTCAATCTTCAAGTAAATTTTCATCAATATCCTTCAAAGAAAAAAAACAAAAAGAAACAGAAGCAATACCTTGTACAGCTTGGTCAATACTCCATCTGGCAATGACCTCACTGGGGTCAGAGTTCATGAGAGTAAATGAAATTTCATATCCTGGAGTAGACTGGACTGCTCTCATCATGTCAGGGTCATCCTACATCAAAAGAAGAAGGTAATATCATAATCAATTGCCCATGTAATACAAGTGCAACGGCATAAAAAATCAATTAATTTCAAAATGATAAGAAAAGGAAACAGACTGGAAGCAAAAATACTACAGAAACTTAACGATGTCACATCTGTCATTTTGCCCGTAGCAACCTGGAAAAGATGTGATTGAAACTAATACCTTCCTCAGCCTTGCTCCTCTGGAAGTGATGTGTGCACCAGCCAATGATTCTTCACTCAATACTCTCTTCTTTAAAATTTTGGCAACATCTTCCAATCGATTTTTAGGGGACACACCGGAAATTTCTGAAAAACAACAAGGCAGTGCTATAGCAAGAAGGGTTGCATAATACTAAGGTAAGCATTGGTGAAGGATGAACAAAATGCCTTTTTCCACAGCAAGGGTATATTCAGTACCTAGCTTTGATATGGTATAGAATAAACTTGGAAAGATTTCTTTACACTCTAAATGCATGCACATTTGTTTTGGTAGTACACTTTGTTCGTTTCACATGCCCCTACATTGTGGGACAACAACGTAAAATGGCAACATGATGACCATTTGATTGACTAACAAACAAAAATAAATCTTTTTAAACATAACTTCTCAGTAAAGGTATTTACTCTAAAGGAAAAGAAATTTTGCAAACACATTTGTGACATACATATGACATATGGATGACTTGTGTGTGACATACTGTTACCAAAGTAAACCCACCAAGCTAAAGTGTGATTCTCTCAAAACTGAACACAACAAAACAAGCAACCTGAATTAGCTCACCAGCTGGAGCATAGATGGAATTGTGTTTGCCGACGTAAATATTGCCTTGGGAACTACCCCAAACAGACTCTGAGACGAGGTACACCTGAGTGTCTATGGAGGGTTGGCCATTCAACAGTCCCAATCCTTTAGCAGCAAGATCTGTCAGGATATCAGACAAAAGTGGATATATACACAGTATATAACATTTTCCAGAATGTAATAAATTCATCAATCAACATACATTGATAAATATCTTCATTATCATGAGTTACAATAGCTGTGTTTAATGCCTCTAAGGAAAGAGTCCGAAAGACATATAGGAAATGTAATAATGTAGCCAATGGTGGCCATTTCTGATGACAAAAAACGAGGGCAACCCTACAGCAACTAAGCTAAGCACTACAACCAGTCTGCACATAATGTAGTAGGAAATTTCTGGTATTTCTCAAATTAGGTATAACAAATTCATAATCCACAAAAAAAAAAAAAAAAAACAATCTAACCACTGGATACTTTAAATTCAAGTCCAAGCATAGAAATGTCATCAACTCCTGTAACTTTCACATCCATATTTAGGAAACTTCCAATTTCAAAAATTTGACCAAACAGTTGAACCTCAATTATCAGATTGTCCACAAACATTAAAATAATCAAATTTACTTGAGAATTTTTCACATGCACATACAGGGTTTCCTTGGGAGGAAAATCTCTCATTCTTACATTGGAACACCCCCCCCCCCCACATTATTTTCAAAAGAGTTAATGCTTTCTTTCATGCCTTGATATAAATGAAGCAACTGAGTTACTGTAAACTATTCAACTCAACAAGTTGCACATATGAAAGTCACAACTTAAAAGGATTTTGTTTTGGGTTTACATAAAGCACAACATATGCAAGTGGTGGAAGTACCTAAATAAAGTGAAAAAAAAAGCTGTAAGTTTGTGACTGAACCTCAAGTATTAGTACCACACATTCATCAAATGCACCTTCAAAACCAAATTTTAATTAACGACAAAAACTCATCACCCAGAAAGTTCTAATTCTCTCAACCACTTACATCTAATCCCTCCCATGGCCTGTCTTAAATTCTTCCACATGTGTAACCAAAACAATGAATCAAGGATACACTGTGCAACGTGAGCTATTCCTCATCGTTCAAATTTGCTGTCAATTAGAGAGTGGAACCAGTTAAGAATTCTGTTACCTGGAAGCCAAAAATAGAGCTTGGGGTGATGAGTTACGGCCGGCTCATTGACCGCAAAAATACAAACCTTCAATGTTGGTTTTGGAGTTCAACATAGTGGTTTCTCTTTCAGCACAATTTCGAGCAGAAACAGAATACTTCATGGTGAAGCGAGGTGCAGCAGATGAATCTGTAAATAGATACAAGAAATCAATAACTGGAATTTGTCATTTCAAACATCACCCTTTGCTGCTGTACTTTTGTCTTTAAGCAAGGATGTTACACCACAGTGGTGGAAAGAAGCCATAACACCTGGCAATTGGATGGCTCAGTGACTCACTCATACAAGTCTAACTACACCACCTCCCCCCTTCTGTTCCCCCACCCCCGCGAGACATGGTCAGTCATTGGAAAAATGTGCAGCGATAAAATCCAAACATTGAAGCGACACTCAGTCACTCATCATAACAAGGAAGTCCACTTGTAAACTGATGCACTAATTGGTAACAAACACTACCCCATATTTTATACATTTGACCATGGTATCTGTTGAAATGACCCACCCAGTCACAACAGCACTGGATCATTGACATCACTGCTAAAGTGACATATATATGTGAGTCAACCTTTTGAGCATCAATGACCCATACTTGATTGACCATGCCATGGGTTACAGTAATTGAAATAACTAACAGAGAAGTGACATGGGCATAATTGCACATGAGGTTATGTTATTTTCAAAGTACTGGAAAGAATAACAACAGATATAAGTACTGTAGCTCTAAACCAGACTTAACATACAAAGACTCCAAGGTAACACAAAACACACTTTGTTTTTTCCTCACGTTTGTCCGATGCTAAGAACAATTTCAAAACTTAGATTGTGCTTTCCATCAAAATAGGTTAACTAATTTTGGTCTGTCACCTTTAAGTACAATACTTACAGTATGGCTCCCATTGGGAAAATTTGTACAGGCTTCGCAAAGCAAGTAACCCTTTCTCTCAACTTCATTGTGCTCCTTTAATTTATCACTTTGTTCAAATTCCAAACAAAGTACTCCCCCTTGCAACCAAGACTATCAAACACCCATCAACAACAAAGACTTTTTAAAGACCATGTAACAAAGCAGTTAGTTTTACGAGCCTAGTACAGTCAGCGTGCAATCAGGTTTAGTGCTCAGATCAGCAAGCTTATAGCTAGAATGTACAAAGTATAGCAATCAAGCACATTCACTGCATCCTGGCCACTGGAGGTATGAGAAGCCAAATGTAGGTTCTTTGTAGAATAATATCTTCTTAGAAAAGTGTATGGTTAATAATTACACTGAAAGCACACTGTGTGTAAATTTGATGCTTCTGTAGCAGTTATTACAATTAGGTGTGCCGCAAATCACACTCCTCAGGATGTAAAGGAAGTGTGGTAGGTGTGCTGATTTATTAAACTTTAATGAACTTAGCTAGATCTAGGTGGGCAAAATAATCACACTTCTCACAGTGATTTGAGGTGAGTGGTGGTGTGCAATCACTCTCTTCAAAAATTCAATGGCTGAATAAACCTAACTTAATAACTTTCCATTCAAAATACTTAATGTACATCTAAAACATTTAGCGCGGACACAAGTCCTTACTTAAATGAAGAAGAATATGAAGGAAATACTGCTGGCAACTTAATGCACAGAATGGTTCCTCAAAACAAATTCCTCCATCAGGGAGAGAAAAGCACCAAGGGGAACAAACTAGACAAAATTCTGTAGAGCAAATGTTAATGCTCACCTCTGTTGAGAAACTCTTCAAAAAGTTTCCCCATCACTTTCAATTGGTTTGGAGGCAATACTTGATGACATGTGACCAAAATTAGTGGAATGTGACAAATGAGCTGAAAAAGATATCGAACGTAAATGTCTGCATATTAGTTTGTTTCACAAGAAATACTAAGAGAGAGTTTTCTTATGTCATTTAAAAAACATTTTAATGAAGTATTCACTCTAAACTACAGGCAGTTGTTCACAGGTAACTGCAGTTTGAGACATACAGTGTGACCTGGTGCAGTATGTACAGTAGGTAAATTATCAAAGTTCGTATTAAATACCTTTGAGTCAAAGCAACTACTAAAGAAAGAACAAGAATAGAGAAACAGATGTCTATGAAAAAAATGTAGAGAAAGAAGATGAGGTAAAAAAGTGATAAGGAGTGGATAAATCCAAGTTGCAACATGCGTTGAGTAGGATGGATCATAAAACTGGGAGTTCCAATTCGTGTTATTAAAGTACAGACACTCAACTTTGTTGGGGGATTCTTGAAACATGATCAGCTGTTACAGAATGTTTTCATTTGTAAAATGTTGATTTATCACTCAATGTGTCACAGTAGATGGATGTATTCATAGGCACATGGATTTTTGGACATTTCAACTTAAAAAATTTATATCATACTTTGCTTTAAATGATATGTGCAACGTTCATGGAACGTTTTAGAAGAAATATCAATGATTTTTCTGATCAAACTTTCATGTTTTCACCCCATACGATAGTATTTTTCAACTTTGGAGGTTGAAATTTAGCGCAGATTTCAAGTGATTTGGACAAGTCCAAAATCAATACAATTGCTAAGCTTCTGAACCTGACAAGGGACCCTGAGGCAGGCCCTTGACCTGTGCAAATGTGGCAGATGGTGCCTTCGGCATGATGATAGGTCTACTGGGAAATTCAACTTCATCATAATTAGCCTCCCAGGAAATTTACACATTTTCCAGCTGTGCTTAGCTGTCTCATTTACAAGAATGGATCCAACATTTTTGTCCAAAAACGGGGGGGGGGGGGGGGGGGGGCGGGGGGGAGGGACGGAATACACCCCCTGCCATATACGAGCATTTAGGATCTAAGCTTACCTCTTTATGAGCCAGCTCATGAATGTCACTATGAGGTAGATATGCCCGATAGGTTGTTGTGGTCTTCCACCACAGTGGAACTCCAATCACAACAAAGAACAGACCAATGGCAAGGGCCGTCATCATCTGAAGACCATCTGTATTCAAATCACACAGAAAAAAAAAACCAAATTAACAAGATTACTGCAAACTGGGGGTCATTTGTGATTCAATTCTTTCCACACCCATCTTGGTAGAAGCATTGTAGCAAATGTTAGTCCAAATGACATCATCATCAATTAACAAAAAAAAAAAAAAATAGGACTGTTACAGGTTTCTCCAGTAGAATAAGCTGTTGCATGAATCATCCCATAACTTACTACATACATAATCCTAAATACAGCCTCAGCCTGAAAATATTAGTCACTTCCTGTATTTAATGTAAATTACTGTATCATGTACATGTACAGAAGTTGGATGCACATCTCTGTTCTATTTGATTCTTTGTACTCCACACTATGAATACTCTATCCTGTGGCAGTGTTCACCCTAAGGAATTGAACATGAGAGAGCAGTCACTATCTAAGAAAAAAAAAAAAGGTCAGGGACTGATTTTTAAAATCAAGGAGAGAGTTGTCACTTGGTAAAGATGCTGTTGCACTTTACTGTGTATTTATAATTGTAGTTACAAACTCAGCTGTGGATTTACAGTACCTTTGAGCAGGATTCAGGAAGGAAAGGCAGGGATTGAACACATTTACTGCAGTCATGCAAAAATGAATGCCATCATGATAGAAGTTGGATCACCTTTCAGGATTACTAGTGCCAGCTTTAACTAGATATCACTTAGTTCTGGTGTTGCAGTCACACTACGACCACTGGCATAGCCAAGAATGGGGGTGGGGGTCATGATGGTAAGACGCTTGGGAGTAGGATGGTTGAACACTATTTAACAAAACATATAGTGGTCAGTATCACTGAGACGTGAACTGACTCTGAAGTGGTTACTGCGACTGCACGTCCACCATAATGACTGGATGGAGATTCATTAGTTGACTAGTGTAACTTGTAAGTTGAACAACTTTTAGGCTACGACATAGATTCTCGTTCCTCAACCAAAAATGTGAGATCCTGACACTGACAGAGCCTCCACCCCAGAAATTTAGAGGCACAGTTTGACTTAACCTAATAAATTTTGGGGGATAACAGTGTCAATGCACACAGGCCTATGTATAGCAGGGGGCAGCAACCTACAGACCGCAGGCCAAGTCCGGCCCATCGGTGTCAAGAATCCAGCCGGCGAAAGACAGTCAAAATCGCATACAAAATGCACCATGTGCAATACTGGCAGGAATGCCTAGCCATGAATGTCTGTAATACTTATTTGACCGGCACCCCCGAAGGGCTGCTGACCCTACAGGCTAGTGTCGTTCTCAGAAATGTTTGAATGGTCCTTTGCTCTCCAACATCGTTTCCGGGTGTCGGTGAGATGAAGCGTTTGCTGCTAACTCTAACACAATAACAACTAACACTAAGTAACAGTCAACTTAGTGCGTTACACTGTATCAGTGTACTATAGGGCCTACTGACTTAGTGCTAGTATTAGCAGTAGCAATAGTAGCGCCAGCCGGTGTGTGTGTAGGCATATATCGCACAACCAGTACATTTGGGTATTGCAATACAAGACCACTCTTGTCCAAATTCAACATCACATTTTGTATCACTCAAAGAGTTGGCTTATTACCGTTGTCCTCTTCCTTGGAGATAGTCTTCCTGTCCACCATGATGACTTTCTGGATTTGTTTTTGAGCTTACCTCACTGTAGGCTAGATTAGAATGATACACTCGGCAGGTTAGGTTTTTCCCAGTTCAGCACGGAACTGATCAAGGTTAGCTGCCCCAGCCTGAAGCTAGCATAGCATGCGCAGGATTTAAGCGGATGAATCCTGCGCTAGCTTCAGACTGGTTAGCGACTTCCAGTTCGCAGTTCGGTGTGGCAGCAATTTAGTACTGTCCGTAACTTGTGGACTGATTTTGTGTGAGACGGAAGAACTTACATAGGCCTATATCGCCACACCACCACAATGCCTGTTTCTGTCTTTACAATAAATATGAAAACCTTTAAGTTGGACATCACCATCATCAATAAAAGCATCGGAAAAAGTTTCGCTCAAGCAAATAATCTGAAAAGGATTCATGGCAAGCATGAACTTTACGGTTGCTATATTTTTGAGGATAGACCTCTGATGTTAAGATGGCACTAATCTTAAGTCCTTTCATTGAAATAATGGGAAAAGAACCATTTATTAGTGAAGCAAATTGGAAAAATTATCGTAGTATACACTTACTGGGTTCTGGTTGGTTTCCTTGTGAACTTTCATTGAAAACACTAGAGCGATTAAAGCTAGGGTGGACAGGAATTCTAATCTTGGCCACTATCCTATTGTACCAGACAATATTTCGATTTTTGGCCAAAACAATTGCAATTATAGCATTTGATTTTACTATCGAATGTACAATTTTCTTGTGAATGATTATAGTATATAATTCCTTAACATTGCCTGAAATATCTTCTTGTGAAATGTGTTTCCTATATAGAGTTTTTTCATATCGATTCAGGATCTCAATTTACGCAATAATTTTAGACATTTATAATGATCGAAAAATTCTTCAAGTTATATTGATTTTTATGAATCCACAAGGCTATACTCTTATCAAAACATCAGAAATTGGTAAAAGTCAACTAATTTCTTTTATTGATTTTACCGTCCGAATTCTATTTCAAATGATGAGATATCAACGTCTCATCAGTTTGAAAGACCTGCAAAATTTATAAAACGTTGTTAATGACTTCATTATTCTCATTAAAATATCACTAGAAGACCAACATGGTAAACACTTCACAAAATGCACGATATATTTTATTTTTGTTGGAAGTCCTATCACAGAACGATCTCTTTCAATAAGCAATGGTTAGATATTCTTCTACCTTTTAGTAAACGTCAAAAATATTTATTTTGAGATGCCATCATAGATCTCTTGAAGTATTTATGTCTAACTTAACAAGAAAGACATTTGACAAGATTGTACTTGTGGGCACTACTATACGATGAGCCTCTAGGGCGATCGTATGGAAAATGACGGTATACTTATTTTATAGCAAAACATGAATACTTTAAGAGATCTATGATGGCATCTCAAAATAAATATTTTTGACGTTTTCTACAAGGTAGAAGTATATCTAAACATTGCTTATTTCAAAGAAATGGTTCTGTGTTAGAACTTCCAGCAAAAGGAAAATATATCGTGCATTTTGTGAAGTGTTTACAATGTTGTTCTTTTAGTGATATTTTAATGAGAATAATAACGTCATCAACCACGTTTTATGAATTTTACAGGTTTTTCACATTGATGATAGGGTTTTATCTCATCATTTGAAATAGAATTTAGACGGTTAAATCAATAAAAATATTTAGTTGACTCTTACCAATTTCTGATGGTTTGGTAATGGTATCGTCTTGTGGATTAATAAAAATCAATGTATTTTGAAGAATTTCTCGATCATTATAAATGTCGTAAATATGGCGTAAATTGAGATTCTGAATCGTGTTCAAAATTCTCCCTAATTCAACAAGAAACGTATTTCACAAAGATATGTTTGTAGGCAATCTTAACGAAGAGCCCCAAGTAAGAACGTATGGAAGATATCCATATGGAAAACGACGGCATCCTTAGTTAATAGCAAAACATAAATACTTTAAGAGATCTATGATGGCATATCAAAATAAACATTTTTGACGTTTTCTACAAGGTAGAACTATATCTAAACGTTACTTATTTAAAAGAGATCGTTCGGTGACAGGACTTCCAACAAAAATAAAGTATATCGTGCATTTTGTGCAGCGTTTACCATCTTGGTGTTTAAGTGATATTTTAGAGAAAATAAAAGCGTCATTCACAACGTTTTATGAATTTTTCAGGTCTTTCACACTAATGAGACGTTTATATCTCATCATTTGAAATAGAATTTTCTGACGGTTAAATCAATAAAAAAAAATTAGTTGACTCTTACCAATTTCCGATGTTTTGATGTGAGTATAGCCTTGTGGATTAATAAAAATCAATGTAATTTGAAGAATTTTTCGATCATTATCAATATCTAAAATTATGGCGTAAATTGAGATCTGAAATCGATATGAAATGATGCAGAGTTCAACATTCTCTCTAGTTCAACAAGAAACACATTTAACAAGAAGATGTTTCAGACAATTTTAACGAAGAGCCAGGAGTGGGAACGTATGGACGATATCGGCGTCCTTAGGCAAATGAAAAACATACATACTTCAAGATGCCTTTGAAAAATAAGTGTTATTGATTTTGTTTCTAAGAAAAGAGGTAGAACAATATTTAAACGTTGCTCATTATTTTTACAAAGATTGATCTGTTAGAGGAATTCCAAGAAAAAGTAATATATGGTACATTTTGTTAAGTATATACAATGTTGTTTTTGTTTTTAGAAATAATTTAATGAGTTAATAACATCATCAACAACATTTTATGCATTCAGCAGGTCTTTCATACGTATGTGATGGTTATATCAAATCGTTCGAAGTAGAATTTTAACGTCCAAACCATAAAGAAATCTACTTGACTTTGACCAAATTCTGATGTCTTGGTAAGAGTTTAGTCTTATGGATTAATAAAATCAAGGTAATTTTATAAGTTTTTTGATCATTATAAAAGTCTTAAAGATGGCGTAAATTTAGATCCTAAATAGATATGAAATGATTTAGAGTTCAAACTTCTTTCTGATTCAACAAGAAAAACATTTAACAAGCGGATTTTGTAAGCAATCATAACGAAGAGCCGGGAGTGTGAACGTATGGAAGATATCGGCGTCCTTAGTAAAAAGATAAAAATACATACTTCAAGATGTCTCTGAAAAATAAACGGTATTGACTTTTTTCTAAAAAGTAGAACTGTTAGTATTTCAACGGTGCTCATTATTCCACAAAATTGATCTGTCAGAAGAATTCAAAGAAAAAGTAATATATGATATATTTTGTTAAGTATATGGTAACAGTATAAGCCTTGTGCATAAGTAAAAATCAAGGTAATTTGATGAATTTTTCTATCATTATAAAAGTCTTATAATGGCGTAAATTGAGATCCTAAATCCATATTAAATAATACAGAGTTCAGAATTATGTCTAATTTAATACGAAAAGATACTTAAAAAGATTGTGCTGGTAGACACAACTAACGATGAGCCTCTTGGGAGATCGTATGGAAAATGACGGCATCCTTATTTAATAGCAAAACATAAATACTTTAGGAGATCTATGATGGCATCTCAAAATAAATATTTGTGATGTTTTCTACAAGGTAGAAGTATATCTAAACATTGCTTATTTCAAAGAAATCGTTCTGTGTTAGGCCTTCTAGCAAAAGGAAAATATATCTTGCATTTTGTGAAGAGTTTACCGTGTTGGTCTTTTAGTGATATTTTAATGAGAATAATAACGTCATCAACGACGTGTTGTGAATTTTGCAAGCCTTTCACACTGATGAGAAGGTTTTATCTCATCATTTGAAATAGAATTTAGACGGTTAAATCAATAAAAATATTAAGTTGACTCTTATCAATTTCTGATGGCTTGCTAAGGGTATCGTCTTGTGGATTAACAAAAATCAATGTAATTTGAAGAATTTCTCGATCATTATAAATGTCGTAAATATGGCGTAAATTGAGATTCCGAATCGAGTTCAAAACTCTCTCTAATTCAACAAGAAACGCATTTCACAAAGATATGTTTGTAGGCAATCTTAACGAAGAGCCCCAAGTAAGAACGTATGGAAGATATTCATATGGAAACGACGGCATCCTTATTTTATAGCAAAACATAAATACTTTAAGAGATCTATGATGGCATATCAAAATAAATATTTTTGACGTTTTCTTCAAGGTAGAAGTATATCTAAACGTTACTTATTTAAAAGAGATCGTTCGGTGACAGGACTTCCAACAAAAATAAAGTATATTGTGCATTTTGTGCAGCGTTTACCATCTTGGTGTTTAAGTGATATTTTAGAGAAAATAAAAGCGTCATTCACAACGTTTTATGAATTTTTCAGGTCTTTCACACTAATGAGACGTTTATATCTCATCATTTGAAATAGAATTTTCTGACGGTTAAATCAATAAAAAAAAATTAGTTGACTCTTACCAATTTCCGATGTTTTGATGTGAGTATAGCCTTGTGGATTAATAAAAATCAATGTAATTTGGAAAATTTTTCAGTCATTATGTGTCATTGTCAATGTCTAAAATTATGGCGTAAATTGAGATCTGAAATCGATATGAAATGATGCAGAGTTCAACATTCTCTCTAGTTCAAGAAGAAACACTTTTAACAAGAAGATGTTTCAGACAATTTTAACGAAGAGCCAGGAGTGGGAACGTATGGACGATATCGGCGTCCTTAGGCAAATGAAAAACATACATACTTCAAGATCCTCTGAAAAATAAGTGTTATTGATTTTGTTTCTAAGCAAAGAGGTAGAACTATATTTAAACGTTGCTCATTATTTTTACAAAGATTGATCTGTTAGAGGAATTCCAAGGAAAAGTAATTTATGGTACATTTTGCTAAGTATATACAATGTCGGTTTTTTGGAAACAGTTTAATGAGTTAATGACATCATCATCAAGTTTTATACATTTTGCAGGTCTTCCATACTTATGTGATGATTGTATCTCATCGTTTGAAGTAGAATTTTATGTTAAAATCAATAAAGAAATCTACTTGACTTTGACCAAATTCTGATGTCTTGGTAAGAGTTTAGCCTTGTGGATTAGTAAAAATCAAGGTAATTTGATGAATTTATCAATCATTACAAAAGTTTATATACAGCGCAAAGTTAGATCCTAAATCGATATGAAATGATGCAGAGTTCAAAATTGTGTCTAATTTAACACGAAAGATATTTTAAAAAATTGTGCTTAATTGAAGGAACTACTAACGATGAGCCCCTAGGGCGATCGCACGGAAAATGACGGCATCTTTATTTAATAGCAAAAGATAACTACTTTAAAGATATCTATGATGGCATCTCAAAATAAATATTTTTCATGTTTACTACAAGGTAGAAGTACATCTAACCTTTGATTATTTCAAAGAAATCGTTCTGTGATAGGACTTCCAACAAAAATAAAATATATCGTGCATTTTGTGAAGTGTTTAACGTGTTGGTCTTTTAGTGATATTTTAATGAGAATAATGACGTCATTAACAACGTTTTATAAATTTCACAGGTCTTTTACACTGATGAGATGTTGATATCTCATCATTTAAAATATAATTCGGACGGTTAAATCAATGAATAAGAATACTTGACTTTTACCAATTTCTGTTATTTTGATAGGGGTACAGCCTTGTGGATTAATAAAAATCAATGTAATTTGAAGAACTTTTTGATCATTATAAATGTCTAAAGTTATGGCGTAAATTGAGATCTTAAATCGATATGACATGATGCAGAGTTCAAAATTGTGTCTAATTTAACAAGAAAGACATTTAACAAGACTGTGCTGGTAGACAAAACTAACGATTAAATACAGTTTTATCTATTTTTCTAAGAAAAAAGATCAATAAATATTTATTTTTCAGATGCATCTTTAGTATGTATGTCTTTCTATTTAATAAGGACGGAGATATCTTTCGTACATTTTCACTCCGGACTCTTCGTTCAGATTGCTTACAAACATCTCTTTCTGAAATGTGTCTCTTGTTAAACTAGAGAGAAATTTTAACCTTGCATCATTTCATGTCGATTTAATACCTTAGTATTTACCATATTTAAATTATCGAAAAAATTATAAATTGCTTTGATTTTTATTAACTCACAAGGCCTTAAGCCACAAGACCGACATGGTAAACACTTCACAAAATGCACTATATTTTTCTTTTTGCTAGAAGTCCCATCTCATAACAATCTCTTTGAAATAAACAATGTTCATATATACTTCTACATTGAAGAAAACGTTAAAAACATTTATTTTGAGCTGCAATCAGAGGCCTCTTGAGGTACGAATGTTTTGCTATTAAAGAAGGATGCCGTCTTTTTCCATTCGTTCGTTTTATAGGCTCATCGTTAGGAGTGCCTGCAAGTAAATTCTTTTGCAATGGATTTTTCATGACATTAAAGAGAATTCAACGCTCTACATTATTTCATGTCAAATTAGGATCTCGACGTACGCGATATTCCAGACTATTGTAATATTTCGAAAATTCATTATTTTACCTTTTGTTTTGTTTATCTCATTTATAAGTTTTGTTGCCTCATTTATACCAAAATCGTCTAACTGTCTAACTTTCCGAATGTCTTCGAACCTAAAATATGTATTGGTAGCGTTGAAATATAAACGTGCCCTTGTGTCAATAAACCAGAAAACGCATCATATATAGCTGATGACATCATTAAAAATTCTCTTCGTTCAGAATGTTAAAAACATGTCTCTGTTTAATCTGTGTGAAGTGCTTAAAGTGTGTTTTCTCTTTTAAATAAGGATACCGGTATATTCCAACCGTTAGCCATTGTCTTTGTTCAGAATGTCAAAACGTGTCCCGGTTTAGAGTTTTCTTGTTTGATTAGAGACAATTTCGAGCTGTATATCATTTTATATCAAATAAGGATCTTGAGGTGGGGATTTTTGACGAATTTGTTATGATCGAAAAATTCATGAATCTGTCTCCATTTTTATCAGTATATAAGGCTACAGCTTTACGTTAATGTCTTATTTATGCTAAAATCGTCATTCTTCTGAATGTGCTCAAACTTAAATTATGTATTCCTAACGTTCAGATCAGTCTAACCGTGCCTTTGTGTGAATAAACAACAAAACCCATAAAACGTAGCTGATGACGTCATTAAAAGTAGTAAAATATCGGAGTAACCCCAACACGTTTTAAAATATTACAGAATATATTATGTATACTTTTTTAGCTTAAACTACTGTCATGTGACACTCTCGTTGACGCAAGCAGAGTTTTAATATATTTCTACCTTCTAGAATACATAAAAATAACTATTTTAAGATGAAGTCAAAAGAGTCCCTCAGGTGTGTGTTTTCTATTAAATAAGGTTGCCAATATCGTCCACACGTTCGCCGTTCTCTTCGTTCGGAATGTCAGAGACATGTCCCTTGTTAATGTTTCCTTGTTTGATAAGGGACAGTTTCGGAATGTTTAATATTATACATCGAATAAGGCAATATGGACGAATTTTGGTTTTGATCGAAAAATTCATGTATCTTTCTCTATGTTTATTAATCCATTATGCTATAGCTTTACCAAAATGTCTAATTTATACCAAAATCGTCCATATTTCCCTATGTGTTCGAACATGAAATATACATTCCTAACGTTTAGATATAACCGTTCCCTTGTGTAATTAAAGCACAAAAAGCATAAAATGTGGCTGATGACGTCATTAAAAGTATAAAAGTATGAGAAAGACCACAACACGGCCTACATTTATATCTTTCTTTTAGCTTAAACTACTGTCGCGTAACAGTCTCCTTGTCATAAGCACAGCTTGAATATATTTCTACCTTCTACAATGAATAAAAATAAGTATTCTCAGACGAAATTAAAAAAGATGCCCTAAAGTGTGTGTTTTCTGTTAAATAAAGATGTCGACATCGTGCGGCATACGTTCACCTTTCACATCGTTCAGAATTTAAGAAACATGTAACTTTTTAATGTTTTCTTGTTTGATTAGAGACAATCTCGAACTGGATACCAGTTCATATTGAATAAGGATCACAGCGATGCAAGGAATATCGGTAAATTTTGTAATGATCGAAAAATTCATCAATCTGTCTCTATTTTTGATAATCCTTAAGGCCATAAGTTTATCAAAATATCTAATTTTACCAAAATCGTCTTACTTTCCGAATGTGATCGAACTTGAAATACGTATTTCTAACGTTGAGTTAAAGCCATTCCTTTTTTGACTAAGCCAAGACGTCATAACAAGTATCTGATGACGTCATTAAAAGTGTTAAAACATCAGAATAACCCTAAATGTCAAAAACATGTTCAATTTTAATGTTTGTTTATGTTTTTTTTTGGGGGGGGGAGTTTTTAATAGAGACAATTTCGAGCTGTATATCCTTATATATTGAATAAGGATCACGATTAAGAGAATATAGACGAATTTTAAAATGATCGAAAAAATTATGAATCTGTCTCTTTTTGTGTTAATCCATGAGACTAAAGCGTTACTAAAATGCCTAATTTATGCCAGAATCGTCTTTCTTTCCGCATATGTACGAACTTGGAATATGTATTTTTAACGTCGTGATATAACTGTTCTTTCGTGCAAATAAACCACAAAAGGCATAAAACGTTGCTAAGACGCCATTAAAAGTTCTAAAATATCAGGATAACCCCAACGCGGTTTTCATTTGAAAGAATGAACCGTAAGGTATCTTTCTTTTAGTTTTAACTACTAGTTTTATGTTTTAACTCCAACATTTGAGATGTAACCGTCCGATCGGTGTGAAAGACCTACAAAACGCATAAAACGTTGCTGATAACGTTATTAATCTCATTAGATGCCATAAAAACCCGAACATCGTATATCTTTAACAGATTGTAAGATCTCACACAGCAAGACCAATAGTTTACGCACTGCACAGCTAGTTCGAGCTGGACAAGTAATTTGAATTCGTCAGTAGTCAAGTTGTTCACCTCATAATATATTCAACACACAAGGCAATCACTGTAAACATCTGTATATGGAGTATTGGTGATGGTTATCATGAATGGCACTTGCAGAATTACAAATTTTTCTGCATAAAAAAGCATGTTTGTTAACATATAGTCACAAATGTAACATGAGAGATCAAACGACCACTTTGATGCATTTTGGGGTGTAAAAACCTGTGATACAACTTTTGTAAGCGCTTGCATGTTGTCCTATCTCTGAAAATTGTGACAGTATCATGAGCACTGCTCTGAATGTGGCAAAAAAGTCATGGAACTTGTAATGTAACATTCCATGTGAGTAACTGCGCATGGAGTGAATTGGGCACACTCAAGCCATTTATTGCAGCAATGTGAGATTTAATACTGTTGTAGTGTGAAATGTGAGCAGTATTAGCTCAGCAGATGGCCGTATTGCACAACATCAGCAAGCATAAACATAGTATGATCTGTCCGACATGCATTTTATTATTCATGATTGACATACATAATACAGTGACACATTGTGTTATAGCAGCTATACCTGAAATATTCTAGATTCATGAATTTGCAACCACCTTCTGGCGGCCCAGAGAGATTAAAGTCTTGAAAGGAGTCATCAAGAACTTTGAAATATCACTTTGGAAATAACTACTTGAGAATAGGCATATATTTTATTGCATGCAAAGATAATTCCTGTCTTCCTCGTTTATTTTTACTGTCTTATGATCAACGCCTGTGCCGACATTCTCGCTCAAACTCAATGCATCTAAATTTGATATTCTCCATAATGTAGTTATTTGAAGCATTGTGTATTATGTAGAAGTACATGAAGCTAGGCCGGACTCGGACCATATAGGAAGATGATCATGCAGGGTCTACGCGGAAGTGGGCCCAACAGAATTAAATTATTGTATTTTATTTGGGTAGTCAAAAGGAAGTCTATGGAATTCATCCAATTGCAAGTGCCTTCGTGATTGCACCAGTGTAGTTTTACAGAAAATTCTTCCCAAAGGTAAATCGGCTACTACTCGTGGGACATGAGTTTCTCTTTACAAAACCCAACTACCACGGTGTTGTAACACGTACCAATACACACATGGATACATCATGCGCAGAAATCACTTATCCACAGAACTACTTACTAGTTACGATTAGTGAATATGTTACAGATGTTCAACTATTTACAATCATTGTTCATACTCAAGGTTTCAGTGAATGAATGCAGAGAAAGTCACCCAAACAATGGGACGTTTTGGGACGGAATCCCTTGCAATAATGACTGTGTCACACTAAAGAAAGAAATCCCACTTATATCTGCTTGTACCTTTTGGAAGCCTAAACAACTTGAAATTCTTCAGTCACATATCTATTAGCCTACGTAATGTTTGAGTGAAGGTCTCTGGAATTTCTAAGCCCAGTAAGTCTCGTGGTTGTTCAAAGCACCAAGAGATAATTCCCGCGAGGTGTTATTGTTGATTTCTCTCCTCTCCTTATTTTCATGACTGTATTCAGGCTCATCCGCTGAAAGATTACCTAAATCTGTAAGAAAGTCGTCGGTGCGGTTATCACTTGTAGCGCCTAATGATACTGCAGGAATGTGCTGTAACCAAAGAGACGGTCGGATACTTCTCAATGGTTGACACCAATGATATAAACACAACATTCATTTTAATTAAGTAGTTTGTGACTAGTTCCCATTTGTTTTCACTGAGCCGGTTTCAGTTCTGATTTCGTTTTTGTGCCGTTTCTATGCACTTCTTAAAAATTACTTTCACATGAAATTGGTTGGAAAATATGAAACACATCATCAGACTTTTTAGACCTTTTTTTCTTATAAAGTAGAGTTATGTTTACTGTTATGAATGTAAGTGACATCATCATGTGCCATATTACCACTAAATGAGACACGCTATTTAATGAAAGCGCTATTTAACAAAAACAATGCAACTGCATACATCCGAAGAATACTATCTTTTCGAAAAAGCGCCATTATCAAAAATTCTAACCCTCTCGGGGAAAGTGTGTATTAAGTTAAATTTCAGCAACATTATCCAAATTCTAAACTGCAGATGTGAGTAGCAGCATTGTACCTTTTCCTTCACAAGAAAAAGTTGAGACATTGTTTGCTCAATACTCAATTTTGCTACAATACGATAGTGTTGCATGAGTGTTCACTCCGAAATTTCATTCCAATAAATCTTGTAACACGTCAGATAACTACGATGGAAAGAAATGATGGCGCCAGTCCAATACGTAATAACAAAGAAGACTAAAAACTACAATGGTCCTTACAGGCTTCCGTAGGTCTATATCTAGAAGAACACGCCTCATTGGGCCACGTGTTCAGTGGACTATGGGCAGCACACATGCCGGTCGCAAAGAGCCTTTCAACCCTCTGGCCGAGTTGCATGGATTCACCTCACGCCACCTAGTACGCTTCTGGTCGACCTTTGACCGACCCTCCTCGTATCCTTCCGGGTTCTTTTACGACGTCAAGGGAGACATGGCACGGGATCCTAGGCCACAAAAAGTACCATACCACCACCGGACCATTGTAGCCCGGATGTGCCTTGAACCCTAGCACGGTTTCTATGACCAGCAGAGCAGGAGTCTTTCGTCCGCCCCTTATAGCGCATGGTCAGCACGTCAGCTAGTGAATTTAAAGTTTAAATTAATACTTAATGATAACATGACAGCTCTTAAAAATGAAAAGAAGTGAAACTGAGTGGGGCCCGAACCAAGGATCATGAGATCACTTGACGATAGCCTTAACCACTGAACCATCACACCAGATACAACTAGTAGGTATTAAGATAAGATTAAAGCACTATTGTAGCAAGGATCAATCCATAAATTCCTGAGTACGTAATCACACACACTACACACAAGGGGAAAAAAAATCAGTACTCGCTTCCTGCATTCCTTGACTGACTAAAACTTATTAGAAATGTGTCTACCTGTACTGATAACTGAGAGTTTACAACGGTTACTGATACATTCAAAAGACGAAAAACAGTTCTTACTCATCTGTCTCGGATACAGCCTGGTTTCCAGAGTATAAAGGCCGTGGAGAAATAGGATCGGAAAGACAAAAGAAAAATAAACATGACCCAGTTGATGTGAACTTCTGGAAATTACAATTGTACATTCCGGTCGTTCGGCTCATTGAGAAGGACTAAAAGGAACCAACACAAACCAGATGTGGTAAAGGAACTCAAATTACTCATTTGCATATCAAAAGGTGACACACATATTCGAATTCTTCTTAGACACCGAGGCGTACCAATAAAAACACAAGTACCAAAACTTGACAACAAACAGATTATATTACTCTCTAACTTCTTAAACAGCAAGACTAGGAATAGCTCGAAATTTAAGAGTGAATATTCACTCTAAAGGGGGTAAGGGTGATCACTCTCCTATTTCATTCTTACTAATGTAGAGTAAATCTTCACTCTTAATTTGGAGCCATTCCTAATCTCATTTGTGGGGATTTACAGAGGAACTCAGTTCATTGCATTACTTTAAAGTTACATGTAGACACACGTGACATGAAAATCACTCATGTTACGCGCAAGCCTAAATTCATGTCTTTCTCACTAAAATATAAAAGTAAATCTTCGTTCTCGAAATTCCGCAGAGAATGAGACACCAAAAATTAGCCTAGTAAAAAATAATGATAGCGGAAAGATATAATATACAACGAAGTTACCCACACAACGAATGAAAATGGGATTGTCATGGCAGCTGCTTTCTCGTTTTGAGTAAAACTATCACTCCTCTGAATGTATCGTGAAGGTAGTTAATCCTCAAGAGGCTTTCTACTGTTTCTTATCCTCTGCTCATCTAATTAATTCTCAAAAGAAGGATTCTGAACGATGCCCTAATTTCCTGTGTATACTATCACAAACTCATTTATCTGCAGTGCGGTTTTCAACGAGAATTACAAACAATAATTCCGATCGGTACATAAACTACACCAGCAGCAGGGGTTCCGACATGGCGACCCATAGGCCAGATCCAGCCCACTATGAATATCAAGTCAAGAAAAGCTTTATAAAGTTTGACAAACTGGAAAATTTCAATAGGATAAACGAACTTGTAATGCTTAACCTATCACAGTATTGACTGGAAGAATCAACGGCGCTCATGTCATCAAATGTCATCTTCTATCCGGGTATCGTTCCCGCAGAATTCATTTTCTTCAGTAGTTTTATTTTAAACTTTCAATCAACATGCTTCACTACTTCGGCTTGTTTTGATATTAACAGAGATATGCTTTGAGCAGTGTTTGAGTCATTTTTTTAGGACAAAGCTTTGAATGTAATTTACACAAAACACTGCACTATTTTTAGTCTAACAACCCTAGTAAGTACTCAAGGATTTCAAAACGGAAACACCTCTCTCGTTATTTATACTCCTTCGTATGAAAACCCACCGTAATCCTGACTTTGCTGATATATTGGATTTTGTTCCCCAGTTAATTCATAATAATCATACCCAAACGTAAAACGTGTTGAAGTTTTTCTGACATTTGTTCGCTGTTTATGATATCAAAAGCTAGGTTTTAATCTTTTCATTGGTTTTTCACACATTGGGGACGTTAATATACATCTAGACAATGTTAAAAATTAAATTCCAATAATTAAACAAGGAAAATAATTAACATTACGTATTTTTGACATTCTGAACGAAGAATAGAAGACGAACTTACATAGGGTTCCTTCATCCTTATATCTAGAAATAAAGATACCTACGTGTTTCATCACGCCTCTGATTTCACCTCAAGACTATTATTTTGGACGCTTGATTCAAAGTAGATGTCAAGTTAACTAGTGATCTTGCAATATGTTGCAATATTGTACTCTGAAAGTACACTCTTTTAAGTGTAAACCATGTTGGGGTTATTCTGACATCTGAAATGCTGTGAATGATGTCATAAAGTTACTTTTCTTTAGTATTTCATAGCTAAAAGTACACACGTGTACTTAAATACACGTTCGGAAAAGTAGTTTACTTTGAAGTAAGTCGAACATTTTAGTTTGGCTGCAAGCTTACGCTTTAATTGAAATAGACATAATATAATCATCACCAATCCATCTTTATATTGCGTCAATCGAGGCCCCATATGGATCGGAAATAATTCACAACTCAAAGGTGTCTCTAACTCAACAAAGAAAAACAAAAACATTTGAAAATCGGTCTTTATCCTTCTGATCGAAGAACAAGGCTAACGTATTGAAGTTTCCGAGGCATCGCTCCCGAAAGAATTAAATATACGTATTTGGAAACCCTCTAATTTAATCTAGAGACTATTATTTTTGACAATTTATACAAGGTAACAGTAAATTAAAATGTTGCCCACATCAATAGTGCTATGTGACAATAAATTTCATCGCAACTAAAAGTAAGATAAGAGTAAACCATGATTGGGGTTATTGGGAAGTTTTTAACTCTGTTTATGATGTCGTATAATGTTTAATTTAGGTTCTTCACACAAAGCCTATGGGGCTCTTATATATCAACTTTAAGATACATACTAAGAGTTAGAAAAAATTCAAGTAAAAGTTAAGAAAAATATTCGATTTTGGCCTAATTCTAGCTTTTTAGTGAGACTATTTCGTTATGATTGAGTTAAAATAAACACGAAGTGGTTATTTGTCTTAATGTTATCAAAGGTCTTTTATATTGCCTGAATCGAGATCCTCAATCGATCTGAAATGATATAAACATCTCCAAGGTGTCACTAGTGGATCTGTGGATTGGTAGTACTGTAGAGTTACCTTAAAATCTTGTAAAAAGTAAATAGTCACATCTCTTACACTATTGTTATGTTTCTTTTAAGACAGTATTCCCGTAGTTGTGCCTGGGGGACATCACAAAGGCCCCATTATACCATGCAGGACTAAATATTTCGTTAACAATTCGTAACTTCCGAATCAAACATGGTGATGAGATATGTTTGTACCAATAAAAGGGGAAAAATATTTTAACTTCATGAAATATTTTCTTCAGCGGCCAATCCCTTTCAATAGATATTACCAAACCTGACGTTACCCAAGGAGTGGTAGGTTTCCTAGATTGTCAATCATTTGTTTATCTCTTTAAGGGAAGGGAAGAACGTCTTAATTAAGTCATTACATTAATGAAAGCATCACAACATTTGTAGAGGTCGTTATATCTGACCTAGTCATAATCTTGTACTTCATAACTAACTTGAAGTGATAGCACTCATACTGAGGAATGTTTGGTAACGTATTTTAAGTCGTCAACCAGCGTACAGAATTCTTCGTATAAGATTGGAAAATAGTCAGTGCTTTTATCCTGAAATAACACTGAGCAATAGCGGGTAAAAACAGAAGCACATGGACTGGTGATGGGTACTTACATCAAAGTAAAGGAAAACCGTCTTCATTTAGGTTGCTGTGTGAAGATTACGCTAAATAAAGCACGACGTACTGTAGACCGTTAATAAAGCAGAAAAGATAGAAGAAAGAAGATCCAATAGCCGAGAGCGTATACAAACGTAAAACGATAACACTGAGTGTGTGGAGCCATACGCGAGCTGGAAAGTTTACTCCAAGGAATGAATAGTCAACATTCCAGTTTAGGGTTGCAGAACTTGTTACGTAATAATAGCAGCGTACTGTCGAAAACAACACACCCGATAATATCAAACGTTAAATGACCACAGAGTTTGTGAAATCAGGTGCATTTTCATATTTTCTTAATTATATATTTTTTCCGTCCGAGTTGATGGTCACGGAAACTCTTCGGTCTATGGTCAACTCACTTAAACAGCGGGAGGGTCCTGGGCCTTTTTTGGCAATCCTTGATTAACAAATGGCCAAGGTCTTTTATCATTACTAATCCACTTTGTTTTAGTTTTCGAAAAAGAAACTGAAATTGTATACCATGAGACTTGATGATCATCAATTTGTCAAATGTATCTAAAACATAATGCTAAAACCTGAACACGTGGTACGATTTCTGTCCAAATTGGCTTCTTTTCGGATTTTATTCTTTCCTCGATTTTTTTTTTCAACACACTAAAATGTCAAAATATGACAAAACACATTGTGACAAAGGGGCAACGTTATAATCTCTTTATTTATAATGAATGACTTCATTAATAGCTTTAAAAAAATCCCAGAGCTACTCCAAACTCGTGTTTACTTCAAATATGTCCAGAGTATTGATTTAAGCAAACATCTACGAAAAGAAGAGAGATCTCTTCGATGTTTAAGAGAGAAAAACAGTTCGGTGAGTAAAAAACAGATAAGTTTCATGATTTTGTTTCCAAATGATTGATACTTTCGGTTCATAAGTTATACTGAGTACAGATATCTGTTTTCTTCATACTATTGGTAGTTATAACGAAGAAACAATCACTTTTTCATACATTAATTTAACAAATCAAAGGCTATCATCCTACAAAAATATTAGATAAAGTCAAGAATATGAGATGTCAACGTAGAACAATTATGGTATTTGATTATTGAGATTAAAATAGGAAAGACGGGTCTGTGGTATTGCGTTATTTATACACTAATTTACTAAACTGTAACTGGTACATATTGTCAGTTGTCAACGTTTCGAGAAAAAGAAGTTGAGAAAGCTATTAAAATAGGTGTTATGTTATCATAGTAATGAGAGTGGGGATTTAAGTCTTTTCCCCGTAATGTAACTAATCTATTTAAGTAAACATTGTGCTTGTTGTTACCTCAAAAGGATATTATATAGGGGACGGGGAAAACAAGAGTATAATAAAGACGCCTGTTTGGGAACATGATGTGTTATCCTGTACAGAATACATGATTTCTTCGAAGTCTCCTAAAATACATTATCAATTTGGAAATTAAAAGTAAAGTCTCCCATGAATTAGTTCATGTGACTCTTTACATTTGAGTTATTAAACATGTGTTTCAATTAGTCTGGAGTAGATTATGCAACTTCATTACTCATAGCAGATTGATTACCTGTGAGATCATTGTGTCGAAACAATACTACAGGTTTTCGTCTGCAAAGAGACAGAATGATAACTTATTTGAGCAATTCGAGAAATCATTCATGTAAGTAAAAAAAGGCCCTAAAATATATAGATCCTGTGCGGAACATCGCAGAAAATGTTACAGTACTGTGACATTTGATCAGCGGTTGCGATACATTCTTTTGTAAAGGTATATTTTTAAATAAGCGTTATTCTATAGTGATGTAATTTATGTAAGAACATTTACGGTCAGTTGCGAAAGCTTTTGAAATGTCTGCAAAATAACAAATGTCGACTAGCTTTTTGGAGACACCCCAGCCAGTTTGACACACCGGTAACGCACCACTCATAGGGGTCGTATGAAAAAATGTAGGATAATTACTGGGCAATAGTGGAGGAGATAGACGGCTGGGAGCAAGTTGAGATGCCATCACCTGAAGGTATCTTACCTCCATTAACCTCCCCCATTGACTTCAATACTAAAATACAGGCCTTCGAAGGCCCATAGTGCATGCGTGGTACGTCATATCTTAGATTTCCCATCTTGGGGTAATTTCCGTATGTCGACCATTCAAACTTTGAGCTAGAGGGAGTGAAAGTTTTGAGAGGTGCTCCCGTCACATTGGCAAGACTCACAGACCGAAGTATCACTACAACACCTTGGATTTACTACAACAATCTGAATCTGCTTCATCATGGTAATTTTCACATCATCTGTAATTTAATCGGCTCTTGTCAACATCCAAGTAAAAAGAAAAAAGATATTGGGGATGATAACTGGAAACACGACGAAAAATTGTTAGGCACTTTTTCCATAGGGTTAACAGAACTCGCCAATGTACGAAATCTAATTGTGGTGCGGTAACTGAATACTTGTTCTTTAAGTTTCCCAATAATGTTATTTCTGACGGATTAAAAAGTTAAAATATTAAAAAGTTAATACTAGCAGGCATCCTCTCTTCTAAAGAGAGACCGAACTAAGAATAGAAATGCCTTGTCTACATCCTTATTGAATTTATCGTAAGACTTTTTGTGTTGTTGGAAGGTTTATTTAGCAATTAATCGATTTTTTCCATGTTTCTTTATTATTTTTTATTATTTTCAAATACTTTTAATTTAATGTTGTGCCTTCGACGACCCTGCACTCACAAAACGTAACGGTAATATAAGAACTCCATAACTTTTAGGTAAAATTTCTACTAAAATGTAGTAAACTTTACCAAAATTATGTAGAATTTACATATACTGTTTACATTAATTATATGTAAAATTTATGGAGTTCTCATTTTAAAACTTAAAATGTTAAAACATAACATGGTATGGTATATGGTATACGGTATATGGTATATGGTATATGGTATGTCATGTCTGTCTGTCTGTCTGTCTGTCTGTCTGTCTGTCTGTATGTATGTATGTATGTATGTATGTATGTATGTATGTATGTATGTATGTATGTAAGCCTTCTGTTGTCCTCACAAAAAAGTGGAGTTGTTTTCTAATTGCTCACAGTCTTCTGATATTATTAAACCTACGACTACACAGAGTACATTGCAGAACGCGTAAAGCAGACGGTCAGCCTTCGACAGAAGTACAAGGTGAAAGGAGAAAACTTCCCTTTATCGTTGCAGGGACCTGCCGCTTAATCCAAAAGGCACTCATTTTTGTAGTCTTATATTGCATTAGAGGTGTCAGTTCTTAGCTGTGGCACTGAAAAGTCGGAAGAGATCACTGGCCACATCATTCTCCACAGCCGTTGTTTTATTTATTCATTTCTTTTCCTTGAAGTGATAGACAGAAATAATTGATAAAGCTGAACTGTTTTTGTCCACTCCAACGTTACTTCAATTTGTAACATACGGTACATACTGAGTATCGTATGTTCACGCGTCCTGGACAGAACACCAGCGTGTCCAATCGCTTTCTTTAAGTTTTGTGTACGTTTTCTGGTAGCCATTTTTCTCGACTTCATTGAAAGATATTGGAACCATTATCTCCATTTTTTTTTAAGTATTATTAGTAAAAGGTATACCAAACTTTCTTGACCAAACTACAGTTCAATGTATGCCTCTAGTGGTAACGCTATACTTCATAAAATAAAATTTATATATGAATCTATGTATATAGCATTCGTTGCCCCATTGCTACTTAGGCATACCCTGATTTTGGTAACCGTCAACTCGTAACTACTCAGAAAAGTAAACACGAGTATCAAAGAACTAGGAAATCGATTTTTTTGATTTATATTGATACTGACTCTGTAGGTAACATTGATGTTTTGTTAAGTTTATACACCGCTCTGTGATATGTTTGTTTTACAACAGCTCATTTCTGGTACGGGGGCAATGGTACAACCAATAATGCAAAAATCAACCAATAAAATGTAAAACACAAAGCAACCGATAATGTAAAACCAACAGATAATGTAACAGTTTTACCGGATAATGCAAAACTTTTTGAGCCGGTTGAACGTACTCACAATTGGCATAAATGGACTCAAGCACTTGGATGATGAGATCCCTGCTGTAATCTATAGGTCTTTCCTGACATCCTTGCACGGAAATTTGGTTGATGCATTAATTTACATCGTGATGTAATAATATGAAGGAGATATTTTCACTCTAACTTTTCTACTGTGCTTCGTTTACATAGTTTTCTTCAAACCTAATTAGTATGTAAGTGATGATCTACCCACTTGAGTCCCGGTTCTCTGGGCAACATGCATGCAACCACACCGTTACTGTTTGTACTGGTAGGCAAGATAGCCTAAACTGTCAGATCAGATTCCACCTTTTTTTTGTTGCAAGAAAGCTCGATGGAGCATGCTGCCCGCTCCCTCTACAGTACATGATAGTGATGAGATAACAGCAAACCATAGCGATGATATATGCAACTCCGTGGATTGCCCTCTTTTTCTGTAAGGAAAGATTGAGTTCCTGACATATTATTCCGTATCTCTATTTTTTTTAAGTCTACCGGTATTTGAGGAATTTTGTGAATATTTTAGAAAATAAACAGACACGTTACATGAAATTTAAAATTTCTAACAGAACTCTTTGTATGTGACGTCACAATCATAAACTAAGTCGCCCCTCTGGAGAATAAGCTAATACTGTATATTTAACATGTGCTAGTACACATATTTCGTCTCTGCCATTTGATCTACACATCGTGAGCTGTTCCTTCGTTTATCCTCAGGGAGAACGTCATTGTTCTCTGTTATGTGACTTCAGTGCAAGGCGTTCTACAGATGTAGCAAAAGTGATGCATTCCTATATATCTGTGTAACCCACAATGTACGTACTCAGCTGTAGTCTTGAATAATTGGTATGTTCTTTCAGTGCGATCAATAAATTCACAGAGAATTGTACACACATTTAACAAAGCTTATTGTAACTTTAACATATGTCTTTTTCGGGCAATCGGGGCCGGGGGGGACTTATATTTCAAATATTATGAAAACAGTTTACTCACTGCAAACTTCACACTAAATTTTAGTAACTGCTTATTTTGCAGCAAAGAAATAAACTTCACGGAAACTAAAGATAGAAAATACATGTTCTACTTGCATTCTGCATCAAATTTGATATATTGCGTTGATCTAAATTACGAATTAAGTAATTAAGTTTGACTGTGTTATCAAAAGGTGTAGTTTTACCCATGATGATTTCAACATTAACTAACTTAGTGTTTACAACAAGTAAGGTTTGACCTTTCTTTCCAAGAAATGCAAAATTAACATCGAATTTAAAAGAGTAAAACAGGAATAAATTTAGACAGTCCAAAGAGAGACTAAAAGAAGGTTAAGGATAAAAGACTATGTAGCAATAAGTAATTGTTGGTAGAGAAGACGAATATAATTTCACAACTATGGCAATGGTAAAAGAATATCATACTCCCCCTGAAAATAAAGTTAAGAGAGACCGAGAAAAAAAAGACAAAAAAAAAAAAGAAAGAAAATGAAATAGCAAAGGAAGGAGCTCTGTACCCTCATAGACTTCAAAACTAAAGCAAAGCTATTACCATACAGAGAATAGTATGGCATTATTAGAAAATATATTCAGCACTCTATACGTCATTGTACATTTATTTTGAGCTGTCTGTATAACTTAGACTGAGAAGAAACCAAGCTTTCTAGAGATCATTGGAATTTCGACAAAACATGAACCGATACTTTAGAAATCCTAACTTATCTGGAGTTATTTATCACAATCTTGTTCTTCAATTCCGAAACCTCGATAAAGTGAACGTGGTTGAGATATTCTGTCAGCTGTACTACTGAAAATCGTTTGCATGCGATCATTTTTTTAATTCGACTATGGCATCAAGGTTTGATTCACTAACATTAGTTACTTCATCTTCATCCCGAGTTGCTGTTTTCTTGTAATATCTGGTGCTACACTCTTCCTTTGTCACCGTCGAATTGTGTCCACGTCCGCGGCACCGATTGTATATTTCTTGAAACGTGATGAGTATGGCAGTCGTAAAGAAGGAAAATCCGGCCACGTAGAAAGATAAATCATAGTTGCCCGTTACATCAAAGAGGTAACCTGTGAGTAAAATAGCGGATACCCTGTAAATTATACAATTATATAAAAAATGCAAGAGTTACTTACCTTACATTAACGAAGAGTGTCAATTTAGTTACCTTCGTACTGGGTTTTTCTAGACCATGCGGTCACAAGGCTATTAGTGTTAGGGGTTGGTTTGGAGATTAGGTCAGGATTACGTGACTTTGCTAATAGACATTCAACGTTCATACAGAGGGGCGTAGTAGCACGGACGCACTTTGTAAGACTGTCGTAATTTGGAATATAGTATATCGTTTGAAATTATAAATGCGAAACGCAACCTATTGGGATTTTCATATTGTTTGCTACCATTACCAACGCTTCGTGCGAACGTTCATAAGCTGTACAGTAAACACCATATCTCACACGAGCCCAATCCCACCAAAATGAAACATTTACTTGCAATACGTGCAATAAAAATGTTTCCCCCTTGTGTGGATACGCAACCTGAACTTGAAGTTCGCAGACACCAAACTTTAAACATTTTTTAGCACGGTGTAGCATCTGGTTCTTAGTTCAAGCATAATTTGCAGGAAACATACAGCCAATAGCCTTCATAGCCTTAATCAGTACAGGTTCCTCAATATTCCTTGAAATTCTATGGTAGTGACATGCATGAGTTCAATGGTCGACAAGTATTAAATTCTTCTACATAGGATGTATCATGAAATGAACGTGGTAACATCATACCTGAATATAAAAGACCGCCATGTTTGATTCTTGTGAGGGTCAACTTAAGGTGAAGTGTTCGTGGGTATCCTAGCAGTTAGTCTGATTGGGTTTGGCTACTTTAGGCGGAACTGTTTCTTTCTAAAATTTCAGGTGTAGGTTCATATCTGTAAATAGTTGATGTCTTCTTTTCCATTCTTGGTCATTTCTATATCAGCAATGTGGAGAGTTGCATTTTACATATTGAAGTCTTTTCGTACTCTTATTCACAAGCTTTACCGTTGAGCCTCTGTGGGAGCTGGTTGTTTTATTTGCATAAATCATCACAAATAAAACGGGGGCGCGGTCATTCTTCCAGTAACCACGCTAACTTTGTTCAAATTTGTTCGTTCCGTTGAAAAAAAAACAAAAAAACTCACCCATCAGAAAGATGCCACCAATCACAGCGAACGAACTGCAAAACAGAGATACACTGAATGCTTTGGAGATGTCGTCACTCGGTGTAATCTCTCTGAGCATCATCATGAGCAGGGACCGCAGCGGACCGTTAAACAACCCGAAAATGAAAGCGCACCCGACAATTGGCCAAAAGCTGTACAGGAACGGGTAACAGCATATGTCCACAGCGGATACGAAGTTGGTGAATGCGAACATCGAAAAGGGCGACATAAATTTCAAATCCAGGAAGACGCCGTGTCCTGCACGCCCGATGAGATTTCCTAATCCGATGGCCGACACTACGTAAGAGGCACTCAGTTGGGAGAGACCTACGTCGAAGACCGCTTTAGCGTTGAAATTTAAAATGGAAGCTAAAGTGCCGACATTCGCGACGAAGAAAGCAACATTTACGTAAACAAACCCCCAATTTTCAAAGATGAGATTCATGCCACTGTTCTTGTAACAACTCTTAAAAAACAGTTTCACCGATTTCAGCTTCCCTTTCGTTCCGTGTTTGGTCCCTGAATGGTTTTCCCCATCTTCTTCCGCACAACCTCGTCCATCCTTAGACTTTTCTCTCATCGAGAATCGTTCCCTCTCCGTGAATTTGATGGATAGTCCACACAGAGGGACGATAATTGCACAACCGGAAAATATTCTTAAAGTTACTCTCCAACCGAACGAATCGACCAGAAGTTGTAAGACAGGAGGTACGATCATCAAACCGGCCCCAGCACCAGCAAACCCAAGGCCGTTCGCCACACCAATTAAACTGTCAAAGAAGTAACTGAGGGAGCACATAAAGGGAACCCAGCCGAGACATCCACCTAGCCCTGCAAAATGTAATCAAATTAGATTTTGACAACCATCGCTCACACTTGAAATATTTTGAAAGGCCGATGAGCTTAACGGAAATAAGCAGTCATCACTACTTATTTGAAAAAAAAAAATCATCAAAATCTTCCAATTTTCTTCTCATTTGTCTTTTATGGATTCTTCATGAGGTTGCTGAATATCAGTGTTGTATAAACAAGGTGATATGCGCAAAATTAATGCGAAATTATGCGCAATTCAATAACAAATATGATATCAAATAACGAAGAGGCCATTCATAAATTA
Source organism: Stichopus chloronotus (assembly GCA_021234535.1). Lineage (NCBI taxonomy): Eukaryota > Metazoa > Echinodermata > Holothuroidea > Aspidochirotida > Stichopodidae > Stichopus > Stichopus chloronotus. The sequence goes on along the minus strand of CM037837.1, from coordinate 644,347 downwards.
ACATGGGGGGTATACTAATTCAGTACCTCAGTCTCACTCCTTCACATGTGAAACCCCAACACCAGAAGGCAAACACCGGTAACTAAATCAACAAATTGTGATTTAATCTAGATATTAAAAAAACAGCTAGTCACCGTACATACGAAAGCTGGAATATGAGTTAAAAATTTGTCAGTCAAAGTCCTCGGAATATGTCATAGCCACTACAATTAAAAAGAAAAACATTGTATAAGCCCCATTTTTGTTTACATGAATATTCATATCCATTCCCATTGGTCTGTTGATTTCAAGTAACGGTGATTGACTGCTATGCTTTCTTTGAAAGTTTGAATTTTGTGGGGCCAACAAAAAATTTGAAGACGATTTTGATATTGGTGTAGCTGGCAGACGAGTGCATAGTTCCCTTTCAGATTTTGTGACAGGTTATCTCTTCCCCTACCTCCTCATCCCGGAAACACTGACGAAGAACAAAGGTCGATGACCAGGATAATATCCAAAATGAAAACATAAATATTGGCATTAACAAACCTGTTACAAAACAACTGACGTATAAATGCCAGAGCTTTGTCGAAAAAGAGGCTATCAGCAGGGAGACCATGATCATCACGCCACCTAATACCACTGTGATTCGAGTTCCACAAAAATTACTCAACGTGCTGGATACCAATGCTGGCGGTAAACCAAAATTCATTAAAATTCATTATATAAGAATGTTTACATAATGATATATGTGACGGGGGGGGGGGGGTGGGGGATTGTGAAGTGACCGATATATACATGTCTCAGTGTTACATTCTTATGTATGTCAAAATATATGTTTATGGACATACACCAAATCATACTTCTGGGGCAGGGAAAGATCCCCTATACACACACCCACCATGCTGCCACTTTGCACAGAGATAACGTAAGGTGACTCTCTCAACTTTACCATTATTCTATCATAGCACACGAAAAACGGAAAGCTTCCATGTGCCGATGGTAATCGGTTTGTTCGCTCTAAAAATTTTCATCTTGACGTAATTAATCACCACAAGGATGATGTGAAGTGAGTAACTTTATGTAGATGGGCCCCAACGACGAATAATACTGTTTAAAGCTTGTGTGATAAGTACCTAGAAAAGGGCTAGCGTCATTAAGAAGTTGCAAAGTAACAGCCTGAGTGAAAAATCCGTTTTCAATCACATTTTTTACATCTACTATCGCCTTTGAGAAACGACTTTTCAAAGAAGACCGGTATCACTCAACAACGTGAAACTCGGTCAATAAGTAATTAAGAGCGGTATTTGAGTAATTAAGGAAAATATGTATATATATAGCTATATATAACTATATATAAATATATATATATATAGATTGTCAATGTACCCATAGCTCCAAAATGTCATTTTTCACGTCACATGACCTTTGATGTACAAAATTAATACGCTAATTAATTACGTAAAGTTGCTTAAGTGATTGTCAAAGGGCCAAAATGTCGTTGGTTTTATCAAATAAAACCATCAGTCTCTCGGCTAAGCTGTCAAGAAGGTTGGAAAAGGTTGGATGAAGTTGGTCTTTGAAGCAGGTTGGGGAAGTGTCGCTGTAAACATATGTTCTACGCCTATATATCGGATAATACTTACCACCGACGGTCATGATGAATGCCACGGATATACCAATCCATGATACCGCTGTAGCGTCCACTTCATATTCAAGCTGCCATTCGACCATTAAAATACCAATGCCCTTTGTATAACCTGACAAACGAAAATAACATCAAAATAACCCTCAGGTGACGTGAAGGGACGTGAAACACAATCACTGGCTAGAAATCGGAAGTAAGGGGGGGGGGGGGGGGAGTTCTGAAATCGCAAAACAGGTGCCGTATCAGAATAACATTCAAATTACTTTCAACGAAATTGCAGTGAATTATCACTGGGTAGAAGTAGGGAAGTGGTGGTGGGGGAGGGGGGGGGGGTCTGAAGTCACAGGACAGGAACTGGGCCACGGAATAAAATACTATCGAAAAAAATTGAGGGCGAGGTACTACTTTGCGAGTTGTGTGTTGTAAGACGTCGAAATTAAGTTTTGTTTACCTCTTAGTCTTGTCAATTACGATACGATAATGACACTTTAGACAGGGGAGGAACTCGTGAATGCTTCATTCAAACACGGGAGTTTTGTAAATATATTTTGCAGGCCTGATAACAATTCTGGAGATGGTCCATATTTTCATCATTTCATTTTGTAATTTAGTAAAAGGGCTCTAATGCATACGGTATCTGGTGTGTAACGCTCATTCACATCTTACCTATAGGTCTATCTGTCCTTTGTTACGCGTGACGTATCGTAATACTAGTTTACATAATAAAGGCGAGACACCAGCGTACTGGTAGAAGTCGATACCGTATTTAACAAACATTAAAACAGGATGTGCTGTTTGAACCTTAAAATTAGCCTTTGTCATTAATCTTCTCTCCTTCTCTTTCATTTCATACGAGGCTGGAAAACAGCATCTCTGTCACGGTTTTTTTCAGGAGATATTTCATTCGTTAAAGTATTAATAACGGTAGATAGAGTCAGTCCTTTAGTCTTTTTTTTTTGGTCTAAAAAATTGGCGGAACCGGGCCCTGTGATGGATGTACGGCACTGAAAATAACCTACTGTACACCGAAACTCCTATGCGAACGACTTTCTTTTGGAACTTAGGTAGGGTATTTTGAACAAACAGACCTCTGTATGGTAGTTTCTACAGCTTTTTACTGTTGTCAGAAGCACAGCCAGTACTTTGGTGTGCTTTTGAAAACTCAGGAGTAACAGAACATTTAAAGGTACAATGAGTTACAAGCTTTGGTAATCTCATTTATTTCACCGATTTCATTATTACCTGCTGTAAATGCTCCGCACACGAAAGCCCCCGCTAGAACTACCCAACACCAGTGCCCAGAATGAGGCGCAGGTATTCTGGTAGATTCTGCATGATTTACAGTGGCCATGACTCGATATGAAGAAACTGAAAAAAATGAAACAAAAGATGAGCGCAACATATTTCATAAGATGTCACAGGTTCTCACATGTAAGAGTACAAGTGATTCCCTCACGTGGATCATTTTTCTATGATAATGGGGTCATGTGAACCACATATAATTGCTATAGTTGTACATGGACTACTTATTCCCTGCAAGTAACAATGTACTATGTACAAAATGAGGTTGGGTCGTTTCAGCAACCCAACATGTATGGGTACCGGTAAACGTTCGTTTGTCTGGTTTTGATAGAAACCGCACTGTATTGTCACTTTATGACGTTTTACCCCCACCTCGTCATCCTGACCTGTTGAATATTGCAGAGATTGTCACAAACTTTCAGGATTAACGATAAATAGGCCAACCGAGAGGCTGTCAATAGCCAACTAGAAATAGCAGAGTGGAAAAAATAAGATTCTTCATAAAAGTAAATTTTTACGTATCGTAATGATGCTGTAGAGGCGAGATACATATATGACATGGAAAATTTAGTTCTTTATCAAATTTGTTTCTGCATGGACGTCTCTCGCAATGAAGTATCTGGTTCAACATAAAGAACAACATAGGAAAACTTTATTCCTGACTATGGGGACAATCATCATTCAGCAGGAACAGACGGTTTTCATTGATATTTTGTAATACTAATACCTCACTAAAAATCGTCAACAGAGTACCGCGGTGTGCACCGCATTGCAATCAGTGCTACCGCGACGGCGTTCAAAGCCCTAGATTCATCGCACACGGAAGTAAAAACGTATGTGTGACTCGGAGAGCAGTTTCGACCGAAAATTTGCATATGGGCGCTTCCTTCCATTCGAAGGGATATTCCCAAGTTGTTGTAAATGTACTATTCTTTGTTGTAAATGTATTCTAGTGACATTGTTATTTTTAATGGGTGTGGTTTGATTGAGTTTGTTTCTCTAGTAGGGGTCATGGTGACTTAGTGAGTTAGAGGACGTCATTGACCAGTTACCGAAACTCATATGATAATGCGTTTGCAATCAGTGATATTAGCTCAGATCTCAGGCTGTCTAGAACTTGGAAGGTGGTAAATGGGGGATATCCCTCACCTTAAATGTCTCTTTAATTTCCTGTTCAAACATTCCCAATTACATCCTGAAAAGGAACCTGTTTCCCTTTTCATTTCAAAAGGTATAATGTACATACCTGTGAGTGCAAAAGCCGTATACACCCAGTGCTGCATATACCTGCTGTATAAAACCACACTGACGCATGAACATGATGTTATGACTGTAAAAAATATTCAACAAACTCTCTTCCATTCTCGATTACACAAATGGTTTGCCTATTGACATGACACCCAATAACCTTGTCATGCATGCAGCTCAAGAGAGCCTAGACATTGGATTGACACCTGAACTACTTTACGAGATCGATGTTTAATTGACCATGTGGATCATGAGGTGAAAAAAAAACTGACCAAAGGGGATGGGGGTTTTGCAGCAACTTGAACCTCACTAAAACAGAGCCATGGTGAGGTTGGAGGTACTGGCTGTTTAGCTCAGAGAATTTGGCAAGTAGTCGTCTGCATGGCAGAGGGACCCTTGTTTTATACCAGGACCATGAACCATGTGTTCAGAGCAAACTGTAATCAGCTATGTAACCTCTGGGTATCTCAATGTAATTTGATTTTGAAACAGTGTACCGTTCCATGCATTGTATTTTACTTTTTGCCCCCGGACTTTTTGCAAAGATTAAAAGTGATTCGAACCGCAAAGAGGAGAAAGCAGGGAAAACAAATGTTCCTGGCCTGTGGCAATTTGGGGGCCCGATAAATTAGATCATGGAATATACGAAAATACAGAAGAATTTCAAAATCAAAGCAATAATTTTATTATTCCTTGGATTCGTGATTTAGCCGGCTCTCATTCACTCAGCATGGCAACCCAATGCACATTCGCAACTTTACGAAATCTTTGCAAACGACCACATGCCGTAGAAAGTCGGATGGATGGTACTACTAGTACTTGGTAAATACTAACAGTTTTGGATTGACCCAACTGGTTTTAATCCCCCTACCACAAACTTACTGAACATGTTACGTCCCTTGGACTGCACATTTCTTCATTTCGTTGGAGCAGAGGTGTGAGGGGATTGTTGACTCAGCTCCAATAGAAAGAGTAGTGCTAAATGTTCAGTCTACCCCATTTAAAAAGAAAAAAAATGATTCAATTCATCAAGAGTCTGATGTCATTTCAACCCATTCGATATACATTGCCATTCTTCAAAGATTGTTTCCATTAAATAAAAAATTGCCAACATGCGACTAGGAACACCCCTGGAAGTGTCGTTTTCGGCTACCTGTGGGGACGTGGAGTATTACCATTTCTCGTAGGCTGCTCTTCACCTTTTAGATATTCCTGAAGGGACTCCCCCATGCATTCGCGTCCACTAGTTTTTTTGTTGTTTTTTTTTGAAACACTGAGTCCAATCACTTCTGACTCTAGGATGAGAGTTAATTGACTCTCGAGTAGAGTCTCATTTAAACGTTCCGACGGTAACCATGCGCATTTTACTGGCTTAAAGAGTCATTAGATTCCATTGGATTCTGTTACGTTATCATCGGAGTTAGATGACTTTCCCATTGTTAGTTAACTCCATTAAAGAGTAATCACCGACAAACCCCATCCTGAGAGTCAATGACTAGATTATGGCTTTGAATACAATTGCACTTCAGAACGACTACTCTCCAATCTTGAAAGAGCAGACACTTTATTAGTTTTGGGTCTTTGTTTCCGCTTAATATATTCCTATTTATTTTGTTCCATGAAGATGGTTGTTGAAAGTAACATAGTGTAAACACTAGTATGTCACGATTACCCGTATTACAAAACTGTTTGTAAGTACTGTCCTAAATTAAAGCCACAGTCACCAAGCGGGTGGTGTGACCATTGCCTAGATTGATAATGTTCTACTGTATTTATGACATCAATGTAAGAAAGTGTGTTCCGTATCCTCCATGCATACGTCTTACTATTTATCTTTGGGCTGTGATATCGTCAACTCGCTACGGAGACCGTAGTGTTTTTAATACTTGTCTAGAAGCTTCTATGGGAAAATCCTCATATTCAAGAAATGCTACCCGTGAACAGAACAATTAATTTTGATTCCTTTACACTGTGAACTATCTGTAGGTACAAATTTACATGTAGAATGAGCACAAGTACGTCTAGTCTTAATGTATTAACATAATACATTTGATTTTGATTTGATATATTGTTCAGAGCAAGTACAAAATGGTGAATAACATCAAGAATAAAGAGAGAAGGAAGCATGGAGAACCTAGATAAGCAAGAGCTTTTACAAAGCAGGTTTACCAGTAAAGAAAACTAAAGAGAAAACAACCCTCTCCCCAAAAAACAACAAAAACAGACGAAAACACTTGACTCCGAACACTAGTAGCCCCTCCACCGCCCCTCACCCACTCAGTGAAAACAAACACACGTTAGAACAAGATGTTACCACTTTTAAGTGTAACCTCTATATTTTGAGCTAATTGCACTGTTTTTCTTTTGGGAAGTAGAACCCAACAAAAATGAGAAATTTTTCGAAGTTTTCCAGTTTAGGACCAATAATAAGTGTTCGGTAATTTATCGTTCTCGTGGTGAGAAGGATTAAAGCGTTTTTTCACAGGAGCTTAGGATACCAGTACTTTAAACAAAGCGATCCATGGGATTGTGCTTACCCAACACTGCGATGGTAATAACCAGATCATTTTATGGCTTAATTTGGCGTCGTAGTGGAGATTCTGAGATATCAAAGTGAACCAATTAGCTCGTTGAACAAAAAGATGAATATTTAAAAGGCATCTTTTGGGCAGTTCAGATCTCAGGTCTGTTAATGGTACCACGTGACCCAGTACACTACCTGCATCAGGGTCGGGTTGTCGACGATTAAACCTGGCCCCCTCACTACAGCTCTTCTGGGAATTCGTGAGGAGGGTGGCTGTGCGCACCAAACATGAGGATTGTAAGCTCGCAGGTCAAAGGAGATTGACTGTTGACCATCGAGCAGGGTGGGAGGAGCACTCCATCTTCTTTGGCAGGAAGTCAGGGACAGATATGCGAAACAACAAAACTACCCCCGCAATGACCGTCGCACACGTTACACCTGTGGGACCGTTTGGGCGTCAAGGGCGAGAGAGTGGTGAATAAGCAGCACACCCTTTCATCAGTTACAAATATTCATGTGCTGGTCAGGCAAACAGGTTGCAGAGGTCTTCATTCAGACATGAGGACCAATCTCGGCAGTTGACTTGTCTGCCTAGCTACTCATCTTTCGTCGCCTGAGCACGTGCAAAAATACCATTCTGTACCTGCATACCCACGACTTCATCTAGATATAGAGGTGATAAGAGTCTATCCGGTAGAAACTTCCACCCTCCTGACATATATAATTTTTTCAACTTTTGGAAAAGTCAACCACTCCAATAAATAGCCTACATAATATGAAAAGAAAAAAAAGAGGTGCACACATTCTGTATTTAAATTGAAGCATATAATGTAAAGTACATATGGATGATTTGCGATATTCCAAAAAGTAAACCAATGGATACAACCCACATTTATCTCTTCTTATTTTTCCTGAACAGGGAACTTAAGAGTGCAATAGATAATTATCAATATTAGATGGCCTAATGTGAACATTCTTGAAAAGTAAGAGTGCAAACCTTCGGTACAAATTATCACGACAAAGCACGCAATGGTATCTTTTGTGCAGTGACGATATCCAATAATAATTTTAATTTTTCCTTTTCAGAACGAATCGCGTCGTAGAAAGAATTTATAATGCACTTGCATGTAAGTTTATATATTCTAACCCGTGCCCCGTTTTGCCATCGTGTGATAAGAATGTAGTTACCTGCAAATGTTGCAACAAATAAGCACCATATACAGTACAAATTTCACTTTGCATGGCGCCTGTTGATAACTACATCAAAGGCCTTGAGGTGGTTGTTGCTATTATGAAAATTGTTCTCAACAAATTTAAGCTAGGCCTTCTAGTGCAAATAATTGTTCATCCAACCTGAGAAAGTTGCAGGTTATCACTCGATGTGTGGCAACCACGGTTTTGATTAGTGGTCAACACAGCATTTGTGTAACACGAATTAGGTCCTTATTTTCGTTTCATTTTCGTCCTTCTAGAAATAACTTCCACTTGCTTAATTCCCACCATGAAATGATAAACTAATGGGAGACGTGCTAACTACTGGGCGTCACAAATGCAGCTACTTCTACACTTTGTTTCAGCATTTTCCTATCACAAGAATGTTTCTACCAAGCACGGTGGCCAACAAGTTTTAGCAAACACCTGTACTGTTTTTGGAATACAATGAGCAACTTGAGACCAGCTGCATTGTGATGCACGTTGTCCTACATCAAGGTAAACTGGTGCTATGGCCTCGTTGATAAGGTAGACATGGCAGAGATGACGCTTGACTTTTTTTACAGTTAATTTGATCTAATGAAGCCTAAAGTACTGAGAAGTGAGAATTAAGGGCCATTTGAATAGTACATCACCCACAGTACATGACCACATTCTCACACATTCTGTTTGGAGTGTAGAGGTTGCACTAGTGATTTGTTCACCATTTTAGCATCTGGAAACTCTGGACTTTGAAATAAGACCAAAGAAGCATTGCTAATCAAGGAATACAGACCTACACTTAACTCACAATTACTACAGCATGGTTCAACATATAATTTTTTTTTTAAATTTTTTTCTTTTTCTCTGACTCTATTTGTAACAGTCTGACTCTATTTACAACAGTCTGAAGTCGAGTTGTTTTTCTTTGTATCTATTGAATATTTTGTATGATTCAAACTTTTGTATATATTTGCCTGAAGAGAAAGATGTGATATCTTCGAAAACGTTCGCATTTTGAAATGCCTCTCAAGGACTTTCTTGTTTGTATTTCCTCTTTCTTCTTTGTATTTGCTCTTTTATTTGGTTCTTTCTTGTTTGTATTTCCTCGTTTATTTGGTTTTGCTCTTTCATTTGGTTTTACAACCGCACAACTCTTCCAAAGTTTTGTAGGTTCAGTGAGTGAATGAACGGTCTCGCTATAAGACTACAACATATCTTTTTGTGAAGATTGTCTAAGATTACCTGATATTTGATAAATGTCTCATTCAATGTGACATACCATTTGAATTTCTCGCATCACAATATAAGAGCGACTATAGTCGAAAAGTCGGAAATACTTGCTGGAATTTTTCGTTTCTTAGTATAGTCATTTATGACTTTAAAAGACGTCAAATATTGCACCAGATTTGACTAAGGTTGCCTTGCAGTTGAAAATTTCTTACAAAGACAAAAAAACCAGCGATTTAATAGGTGGAAATATTTTACATCAATAACAATTCAAATTATTGCTATACTTTTAAAGATTGATGTTTTCTTATTAATTGTGAAACATTGTTATTTCAAGGTTCATGCAGGCCAGCTAGTACATCTGGAAAGTCTCCGGCCATCGGGGGTTAGGGGGATGAAAAGCCAACAATTTTGTGGTACGTTTCCCGCCTACAAATGGTTGGCCGTTTCAATAGTCATGCCAGTCTGAATTTGTGACCTTCACACGCCCCAAAGATGTACGGCCCTGCTTATAACATTTAATATTTAACATGTCAGCGTTCAAAATTGAACATGAAATGTCAAAACTTAAACACTTTGGGCGCACAGTTATGCTCACTACAACAGGGAACTAATCAATCATATTGCTGTGAATATTTACGGGTGGACCTGTCAAACCACGATGATATTGCTTGGTTTTTGTGTCATTACAAATTACACCCAATGTAGGTGCATGTTAAACGGATGCTGTTACTTTCTTCCATGATTTATTCTCCACCATGACCTTGTCTGGAAGCCTACACATCTTTCGCGTTGGTTTTGATTTAGCTTGAGAAGAGATTAGTACCCGTGGATGGGCTGAGTGTGTTATTCTATGGGATTAGTCTCTTGACAACAGCATAAATCCTCAGGTCTGCCTGTCCTCTACATAGCTTTATTTTGTCACATTTTTTTATGCCTATTTGCACACAAACGTCGATATCAAATCAAAGTGCGTTCCACCAGCGTGTTAGTGACCGACTCGTAAACAGATTATGTTTAGCTTCATTCCCTGACAAACACGAATCCAGTATCCTTAACATTTCCTTGATCTATGGAAGTGCCCTTTGATGGTTTTCTTTTAATTTAATCGCCCTGCAGTGGTAAGATTAAGTGTGATATTGTGTAATAGTTAATCACTTTCTGGGCTATACATTACACTATCAACATTGAAATGTTTGATATACTGAAACGTTTTTTTTTTTTTCGTCTTTGAATCAAACGTGGTCTGGGTTATTCACAAGTCTGTCAGCTACTGATGGCCGTCGGCATTATGTTGATGTGCATGTTGTCACTGTGTGCCGGTAGCATTTTCAAGGATTTCAAAAGGAGTCGTTACTTTGTATTTGCAACTTTATGAAAATATCATCTCAGAGGTATAGCAACATACATTTTAAGTTAATATTATCATTTTTGTCTCTGAGTAAACGATATCGTGCAAATATCGTACAAAGTAACTTCCATAATAACCAACATATTGTAGAACTTCACAGAACAGACGTGTATCACGAAATGTACAATAACTTGAGTATTCAAGGTTATCGACCGATAAGGATCCACTATAAACAAAATCTCCATGTGAAATCTTTCTTAAGAAGTTTCAAAAGGATGAAGTGCAGAAAATGGAAGTATCTCAATAACAACGTGAGGATTTACAGTCTTCGTGCCCAAATTTTTTTGTTTTTTCTAACATGATCCGGTGGGTACTCGTATTGTTTTATCCACTGGTGGCTGCCGCAACCGTGACACGTTCCCTTCCAATCTGGACCATATGGGTCAAACATTTGAAGATAATCTCTTTCGTCAGTAGTGGTGTGAGATTTTTGTCTCCGTTCGAAATATTGTTTAGCTATAGAACAGATGACATTATCTGAAAGATGATTTTGGTAATGCTCTTTAATGGAGTGCTCCTGTACTGTACCTTTTGTCTTCCATTGGAAGTACTCTAAATATGCCGTGTCATTTTTATCTAAATATTCCAAGTGTCGCTTAAGATCAATAGCTGACGCAAATTGATCGATATGAATGAAAGATCCAGGAGGAGCTAATTTTATGTAATTATCAATACGAGGTCCAATAACCACAGGAACAACCCCGATCACCAAGCTGTGCCACAGTTTCTCCGTCATATAATCTTCACAGCAAGAGTTTTCTAATGCAAGATAGAATTTATACCTTTTTACAAAGTCATCCTTTTCCTTGCAGTTTGCATCCCATGTCTTTTTACAAAAGGAGCCATTGCCGCATTTGCCAAATGTATCCACATTCATTGTCTTTTGTAGATCTTTTACGAAGGCTGTACGATCCCATTGAAGAGTTTCACAGTGACTGGCAATCCAGATCATAAACCGGGTTTTGTTAGCCAAGTTCACTAAAGGCATCTTTACGTTATTTGACTCTTCGTTGCGAAAAGGCTGGTAATAACCGTATGGTGAATAAATATTGGCGATCGTTTGATAAGTGTTCGATATATCGAAAGAATTATTCCTGAATATCCAAGGAGGAAGCAAACCAATCGCATAATATGGACTCTCCTCGGTTTGAAAAACCCACATCTGATCTGACTGCCTGTATTTTCGCAAATCACTCCATACGTCAATGTCCAGATAATTGGCTACAAATGAGAATAAAACTATATTGGATACACTGACTGAACTCGGTTTATCCACGTGCTGTAGGACAACTGTAGTATCCTTTATCTTCGGGCAAGAAAATGTGGCAGGGAGAGTACGAAGACGTGTACTCCAGTCGCCACAAAGACCAATGATGCTGACATGGATACAACTTCGATCATCATCTGGACAATGCAAAGAACGTGTTGTAGTTCTGCAAAGAGTTCGTGAACCTTTGTAAACGTAATGTAGCCCTCCAGTTACTGATGTTCCTGGAACCATGATATCCATGTAGGATAGTATGTTGTCTTTGAATTGAGGAATTAATGCGCTCCACCTAAGTGTGGGAATATAGAACAAAATACAAATACATGTTGTCACCAAAATCATACTTATCCAAAAACACCAAGCGAAAGATTTTTTACTGGTCGTCGCCATGGATTATTTATTCCTCAAGAAGGTTGCTTTCAGTTGTATTCGTTCCTGCCACAATGTAACTTGCTCGCAAATAATGCTTCTTCCATCCTCGATGGACTGACAACTGTACGAAAGATGAGGGCGATTTGGGCAATTCTATTGCTAACACGCACACAGAACTACAGTCCAACAGCATGGCAATCTAAAAAAAACAATGAGCAATCCGTGGAGTTGTAATACCTATCGCAATCCCTATCGTTTTCCTCGCAAGTGAGTGGGTGTCAAGATCATGTGTGATCTTAACTGTCTCTTTATTTTTAAATGTACACGCGATGCTGTTCATGATCCGAATACGTCTTTCGATGGACGGAAATGATAGTAACTACTTTGACAAGCAACGGAACTGGCACAAAAAAGGAAATCATATTTGAAAGTGAATGGTTCTGAATTTAAGAACTGAATAATGAATGTGCAACAGCAAGTCTCGCTGGTGTATGAAAAACATACTACTCAAGTCGTCACCCCTTGGTTGGTATTGGAAATTTAGACTGCAATCTGTGTGCCTTTATCGTTTCATTCAGTGACCCAGTAACGAGGGTGAGGATGAGAAATATCTTAAAATGTTAAAAAAATAAGAGAATTTTGCTCTCTTTTCATAAGATCAACTCCTTTACATTTCATTGTAAGCTAATTATCATTTATAATTAAATCTTTTCCTCGTTCGTTGTGGCTGGCAAGGCAATCCAGGGTTTCATAACATTCTGGCGCCGCCACTGCTTACGACACTCATGTTCAGCAAAATATTTCCTTATTAAGTCTCATCGCGTAATAGGTAACAGGGTAATAATTGTATACTACCTTCCAGGGAAATACATGCCATGAAATTGTTATAAAGCAAAACTTGGTGCTATTTTACTTTTATGTTGTTCTACCAACTATTTAAAGGTATTCACAAGCAATGCTTGAAAGCAAACCCACATGTTCCTTCTTTTGACATAGCTGGATGGAACCTTGACAAAGTGAGCTGTCAATCAATTGGATGAAGCTTCCATCTGCTCCAGAAAGTGTCCTAGAACTAACACACTGGGACAGCAGGAAGGAAATGTGTAATAATGGACAGTTTTGTTCATGTTTGAAAAGAAAATTGCTTGCAGAGAATTTGCAGATGCAACATGCAAATGCTCCAGGGCGTGCAGAAATACCATTGGATCTGTCAATTTCGATGAAGACGATGAACCAAATGAATTCATTCATTATTAACAGTGAGTAATCTTTATCATGTTATCATACTTATAAAATTTATATTATGCAACCTCTGGAGAAAGACTCAAAAAGATGTTTGCGTTATTCATTATCATTCCTCTTCTAAATGTGAAAGCAGTAAATACATTTTGTCCTATGCCCTGAGAGGAGAGCTTACTGCTGAAGTTGATTAGAGAGCTTGTCTCTGATATCTGCAGCTGGATTACGCGCTGCCAAGGGCTTATGAAGTACCAACCCAAACTGCGTTTACATAGGGGGAATTATTTCCACTACTTTTCTGAAACAGTGACTGCTGTCTGCTTTCATTCCACAACTTCCACCGATGATTTCAACATCTCCCGGGTGATATTCGGTTTTAGTAGCAACTGCCTCTTTAACTTATATTCAGCATAATTTGCAGCGCTACCTTTTTCTTACCCCAACAGATCCTTTTGACTTACAATTCCACACTCATCGAAAAGGCACAGTAGATGCAGTCGCCACAGAGAAAGTCAACGACACAGTCACTTACAGTCTACTAACTAGTAAAATCCAATTGTGCCTGATAGAGGGCGCTCTCAAAACTGATTTGGTTTGTTTCTTTCTGATCAATGTGCATTTCAGTCATGGTATGTGCATAACACTTTGAGCCCTTTGACAGTCCTTTGGGACACAATTTCAACTCATGAAAAGCTCAATAGACTGTAAACCAGATGACAAATCGCAGAACGGAAAATCATTATACAGGGCGGTCTTTAATAATCTACCATTTTTTTTCTATTTTATCATATAGCTACTTGCATTGTCATCAACTCTGCCAGAATTCATGTCAATCGGATTTATATAACTGGAGTTATTTCAAATAACAAAAATAGAGGGCACACTTCCACATACGTCTGACTTTGATGCCCAATTTCTCGGTAATGTGCAGCATCTGTGACTGTGAACAAACATAAGTCATTGGTAAGATCATTTGGCATAGGAAGACACACTTTTCATGCCCACCCCGTGAGGTGGGTCATGGACCCTAATTTAGAAGTGCATATTTGCCCTATGGCTCAATGTTTAATTCGCAGTACTTGGTGAAAGGAAGGAACGTAGTTACGAATAAACTACAAACTGATCTCATCATTGCCGCTTCAGTGATAGTCAGTTGCAGCCAATCCTCACATGATATCATACATGTTTATGCCTTCTCAAGAGGACACACTCTAACCATTATGGTACGTCTGGATGTCACGTCATCATGTGTTCTATCATGCAGAGAAGTTCCTCTCGAGACATGATTTTGGCACATTACAAAAATCCTTCGAGGTGCTACGTTGTTTTGACTAAGTGGATATTCAATACTACTATGCTTCCCATTGGCTTATTCAGAAAGAAGTACACGGTTGATTTGAATGAAAACTGTCAACCACTAAATTATCGTATTTTACGCTTTTTGTCTTTATGTTAGAAGAATTTGAAATCAAATGTCAGACTTCCCCTCCTGAAACCTATTAACTTTCCAAAATTGTCTGAATGGTGCAATTATAAGCCTTCCTAAACTTTTGACCATGGAATTTCGATGTTCTTACTTTTTGCCTTCGTGTGCAACCACTTTAATCATTCCTTCTCTAAAACTTCCATCACACCGACACATACAACAATAAAGATAAACTATAACAATGAAATCGTTCTTGATAGAGCAGTCCAGTGGCGAACCTACGGAACCCCCACAAAATCGTCGAGTTCCCCCGAGCGTCCCCACTGGTAATGTGGGCAAAAAAATCGACTTGTTACTCAACTGATAATGATAAAATCAATTCTCCGAAATTTATCAGGATAACGCCATTTAATTACTACATTTGGAGAAACTCTCACAGGTTGCAGCAAACTTACCTAGTAGTAATCTCTTGTTTCTTTGTTTAATCGTCAGTGATCCCAATAAGTTCATACACTATCACCCACAAAATGCGTTTTTTTTTCAATATAAAAATTAAGTGTCATATGTATTTAATCATTAAATTACTCCTTTGTTTTTAAACTAAACAGTAATAACACCAGGCTCGACAGCACAAGGAAGTTAAAAATTATCATGTTTTTATGGCTTCCGGACAATAAGATATATTCATTCACTGCATCTTAAGGGTAACTGTAACTTTATTTTCAGTTTCGTTATGAAAAGTTAAAAAGAAAAATTACAATGAAATATGTAATTAAAGAAAGTGAGGAGTGAGGAGCTTTTAAAAGCTTGTCGAGGTGATCACCACTGGAAAAGAAAGAAACAAGCTTAATCATTATACAAAAACAAAGGGAAAAGAGAACAAACAGCAAGAAAACCAAACAAAAACAAGAGCTCAATCCACGAAGTTTCGTATCTCATCGCCAACATGCATTGATTTCAACACAGGGCCTGCACATGGTGATTTGTAATAGTTTACTGCAACCATATCTCACAAAGACCTTGTTCCGGGCATGCACTGATTGCAAGTTAGAGCCAAATATTCTTCAAGCATAAAGTGGTGGTAAGCAGAAGAGCCGAAAATAACATGGCAAGACTGATATTTACTGTAAGCTAGCAAACTTTAGCTTATAGCCTGGTGCCACCAGGCTCAAGTAACAACAACAACAACGGCTCAAAAGTATCTGTGCATATTACGCTACATCACACAATTATAACATTGGGTTATTCCATGTAGGTTAGGTTTAGTGGTTAGAGTTAGGGGCAGGATATAAGAGCATTCCTCTATGGGTTATTTGCACATTAGCCTCCTATTTACCTGTGCTGGACCTGGTCCCTCTATGTTATTGTGTGTGTGTGTGTTGTGCCTAACAATCGGCGTTTAGTTAAGGACAGATATTACACACTTCTGTGTGTTTGTTAGTTAGCTAGTCACAATGATACATCCTGGAACAATTTGATAAACAATCAACATTTTACTTTAAAAGGAAGTTTAAAGTTGCTCTTTTCCGTTTCCAACATGAATCCTAATTTTAAGAAATTCTTTTACAAACTTTAAACTGTGATTCTGTTGACTACCGATTTTTTTTATCACTTGATCTGCTAAATCGTTTCTTTTCTGATAATGGTTGCAAGATGCATGTTTTCGCCTCC
Organism: Stichopus chloronotus; assembly: GCA_021234535.1. Lineage (NCBI taxonomy): Eukaryota > Metazoa > Echinodermata > Holothuroidea > Aspidochirotida > Stichopodidae > Stichopus > Stichopus chloronotus. Next base: position 627,839 of record CM037837.1, on the reverse strand, counting down.
CTTTTTTTTTCTGTTTTGAGAAACTTCAAAATTTTAATAGCAGTATTTTGACCATTTCACCCATCTATGTAGTCGCCGTTTTTTTAAATATCGGTATAGCGTCCTCTACATAGAGGGCTGTTGTCCGTTCCTTCTTATGAACCTTCAGGCCTGGCCAATTACCCGTTGAAATGTTCTGCAACTTCGTGGCTGTGATTTAACTACCTTACTCAATCTCCAGTACTGAACCCCCCCCCCCCACCCGTAAGAACAATTTGCGTTGTAGGCTGGCAAATCTGTCAAGTGTAGACTCACTGTCATAACAGCAACATTGTCAGGGTAATAATGCATCATTGCGGTAGCAGCTGCTGTGTTCGGGAAAAGACCAACCTTTAAAAACAAAAAGAAGACCAACCGTTAAAAACAAAAACAAGAGGGCAATTCACGGAGTTGCGTATCTCATCGTCAACATGAATTGATTTCAACACAGGGCCTGCATTGGGGATTTGTAATAGCTCACTGCAACCACATCTCACAGAGACCTAGTTCCGGGCACTGATTGTTAATTAGAGCCAAATATTCTTCAAGCATAAAATGGTGGTAAGCAGAAGAGCCGAACATAATATGGCAAGATTGATATCTACTGTGAGGTAGCAAACGTAAGCCTATAGCCTGGTGCTACTCTTAGGCTCTCAAGTAAGGATAGCAATAACAGCTCAAAAGTATCTGTGCATATTACGCTACATAACATAATTATAACATTGGGTTATTCCATGTCGGTTAGGTTTAGTAGTTAGAGTTAGGCGCAGGATATAAGAGCACCCCTCTATGGGATTTTGCACATTAATATATGCACATTATTCCCCTATTTACCTGTGCGGGACGTGGTTCTGATAAAATTATTGTTTGGCTCAAAAATAATGTTCTCACAATTGACAGGGATGTTGAAAGACATTATCCACAAGGGTCAGTTCTGCTAAAGATGTCTTGGCTAAAGTTAACAAGAGCCCAAGGGCACTGACGTTACTTGCACAGATGGGGAGTATATAATGTAAATTATGAAGTTAAAGGGAGCATATTGCATTATTTTGTACGGTAGCCCATATGGCCCATTCCTGACCATGACCTCTCACTTTTGTAACATGAAGTCTGTAGAGAAACATATTTCATGCTTTAATAAAACATATTGAGTTATATATTGAGTTAGAGAGTACCTAAGCAAGCGTCACAGATGCACACACACACGCACCCACACACGCACACACGCACCCATATTGACACGGACACGTTTGCATTTACCACCCAACAGGACCTACCTGTACCCGTGGTCACTCTACCATGGGGTCACCCCTGAGGTGTGGCTATTCATCCACTCCAAGCGTTTCGATGGCAACCATTCTCCCATGGGTGCACAGTACAATATATAGCTCCACTAGTCAAGTGACTACAATACCTCATCTTAGCCCCTATAGGGCGATGAGATAAAAAATCCTGCCTACACAAACTCATTTTGCTTCCCCTTCCTATTTCCTTCCTCAGTTCCCCAATAAATAACTCTTTTCCTTGTCATCCTCCCATACCTACCTTTCAATGTCTTCACCAGCTGTCTACCTCTCCCAGTTGACCCCATTCCCCTAATTTCTCCATTTTACGGTTTACTTCAGTCTTCGAATGTTTCCATGCATGACCCTCTCTGCTCCCCCCAAATTTATCAAAATGCTTGTACCTCCCTCCCTTGAAGATAATGCAAACACTCTTACCTCTGGATTAATCCATCATCTATGTAACAAAGTTGAAAATGTAAAAACGAAGTTAGTGCTGTTGCCAATGAACAGGTCTGGAACCTAGCACAATAGCCTATGAGAATTCCCAGTTCGGCCACGACTTACTGTACGATGCTTAATCAGGAGGACAGAGAGGCATCTCCTCTGGTTGAATTTGCCCTCTATGGAGCTCTGTAAATAGCGATACGCAGGCAGAACGTACTAACGCATAAATGCCTCATAAACTTAAACTATTTGATTGAGGGCGACAAACCCTAATCATGATAAGAGTTTCTTTATAAGGCCACCCTAGTCATGACATATCACATTTTGTGGATATTTTTGGGCAGCAAAGACGGACAAAGAAGTACATTGTTGTTGCTTATCATTCGCAAACGATTTTTTTTTTAATAGGTAAAATTCTACTAAGTTTATCTTTGCCTTTAACGGATATTTTAAGGAATCCCAGCCGCAAAAAGTATCTATATACATTGGCCAGGCATATTCACCAGTGTGAAAGTAAATCGGCGCATAAATTCACCATTTGTTTTGATTGTCAATGTGCGCATCAACTTTGTTTGGTTTATAGTTCTTGAATGTTAAATCATAAATATCGGCAGATTTTTTCGATCTTCTTAATAGCTTATAGCCGACGGTATAGCAAACGTAACATTCTGCGATGTTTTAAGGCGATCGCCTATAACTCCTTCCAGATTACATGTAAATCAATAGAAGGACTTGAGTCTTGCATGATGACCTCAGTACACAAATTCGTAACTTACATCCGGGCCCATTGTCGAGAGATTGTTTTTCCAAAGTGACAATCTGGTCACAACAATGATGAAGAATCTTTTATTTACAAAAAGATAACATTGTCATCTGAGCTTGCTTACCTTTTACTACCATTCACTGTTAAAAGTTTCTGTAGATTCACGTAACAAAAGAATAAATATATACAAAGCAAAACTGTCAATTTGTTTTAAAAAAATGACACACTTTTTTTCCGCTTTGTATTTCCTTCTGCAATTCTACAACAGTTTGGATGTAGACATTTTCACAGTGTTATACAATTCAAAGGTTAAAAAATGAACATGATGAGTAAGTACCACGGTGAACTTTTTCATTGTTAAACTGATAGCTTTTGACTTAAATTAAAAAAAAAAGCCACTGTCGTACTATGATTCGAAGTTTTCGAGAGTAAGAAAAGGGAAGACAAACTATGTGAGAATGTGGGCATAAAACTGAGCTAAAACTGATAGCAATATGTTATACCACAAAGTAGGAGTTATCATTAAGATGACGTGCTCTTACAGTGAAATTATTATTTTATAAACAAATAGAGAACACAAATTGAGAAAGCTAAAAGGTTTTTTTTTTACTAATGCTTTTAGAAATACTCAACCTCATTATATTTTCTAAAATATTAGACACAGATTTAAAAATGATAATGGCTGATGCCTGGATTAAGAATCATCACATTCCGTGTCTCGATCAATTGGAAATAAAAAAGAAATGGAGAAAAATACGAAAAAGTAAACAGTCGCGGCTCCTGAGGGCTATTTGCAGCTACTACAGACGTTGAGAACTAAAATATATATCCCGAAAGAGATATGCCTAGAGATAAAACTTGGAGGATGCTGCTTAATGTCAGTGAGGTTCCTGAGGGCCATGTATTTCAATGAAATCTACAATGTCACATTAATCACGGGGCTTCAGCCATCCATATATCACAACAAACAACAAAAGAAACAAGACTCTTTCTGATTCCGTTAAAGGTAATCGGTGTTTTCTTGACGAGGGAGCCAATCTCGAACCATTGGAAGCTCTCACAAGCACACGTCCTAAAACTCCCTGCCCTTTGAGTAGTTGTCAGACGCTCCTGTCTTTTAAAGCATGGCTTTTGACTCTTTACATCGAGTACTGCACAGTGTGAGGAATAAAAAAAAATAAATAAATAAATGAAGAAGACCCTTGGATGTTTGAATCTGTATATCGCTGATATTATCAAACGGTGACGTAATACACGAAACGCGGAAGAACTGAAAATTCGTTTGACAAAAACACTCCAAACATAGACACACAAAGTCGAGACCGACCACGCATGTTTGTCGTCATATTTAAAAATGAGGGCGTCATGTCCTTTGTTTGGGCGTAATCAAACTGGTTGTATACTGTTGTGGGGGAGGAGTCAAAAGGGAGACCCGTCCTACTTTGGAAAAAAGTTTTCATAATTGAGTGATCTCAGGTGCGATTTGATGCATTAAGTGTACAATTGTCAATTTTATTGTCTTGCACAAAAATCCCCTTTCCTCCACTTTTATCATGTGAACAATGTCTCTGGGCCATTTTTGGGGGGTGGGGGTTCCCCTTTCCCTTGGATCCCAATGCATGAGTGCAAGACCCTGACTTTGAATTGGTACTTGATTTTTATCCTGGGTCCGACAAAAGATAGGTTGATATCTCTGCAAGGCATTGAATTATAAATTTTAAGTCCTCATAATTGCGTACAGACGATACTCGTTACACATGAATTGTGCATTCTGCGCTCACCTAAGGACATTAATATTGCTGTATACAACATTGTTTGAATGCGTGACGTTGAAAACGATTGCAGACAATCGAAAGTGTTTCATTTTTGTCTCAAATCGTAACCCCCTTAGTTTCACCGTCCATTGATGAAACACGGATCTCATATGCCCTGACAGTATAGGTTTCGAAATTTGTAAATCCTCGTAGCATCGATATTTGTATAAACCGCTAACCAAATGACCGCTGACCAATTTTACACTTGTAGGCATAGAGTTCGAAACGGACCCAGTTCAAATAATTCACTTCTTCACTTATCAAACTTTCAACTTGCTTTGAAGATAAAAAAAAAATCAAATTCCAATCAATTACGAAATACGAAACAAATTTGAAGAAGACTTTGCTTTACAGCAGAAGAAATGTGACGTAATCTAATTTTAGTTGGATGATAAAATATTTGTAATAAAAAAAAACAATATTAATCAATCATTCCACGTGATCAGTGTGTGGTGATTTTGCATTATACCAAATTATAAGCAAATTATAAGTGTCGGGGAAAAACATCATGGATATATCAATGAAATATTAAAAAAAAACTAAAAGACAAGATGTTATCATCCTACTATTCGTTAAATCCATATATTTATTGTGATTTATTAGAGATATTGTGAACATCCATCATGCTTGATACTAATTTACATATATTTGTCAAGTACAAATTCTCCTGGGATAACAACTGTGTCCGAATACAACACTCTCTTTTTATCGGATATATGAAGGGCAGCAAAGTGTTTATCATTACCTATCCCTTGTTGTTCAAAATGCAATGTATACACATATTTTGACGGTGGGTTCTGCTGACGATATGAGCATCTCATTTTGTCTATGTAACGTTTCAGAGAGCAGGATCGTAACGTCTCATGACTGGCAGTTATCAATCAAATACCATCGTCAAAGTGATGGTGCCAAAGTAAAAAAAAAAGCAGCAATGAGAGAACTTTGAACATTCTTTGAAAAGCAAAAGAGTGAAATTCACTCCAAAAGGAGTGTGCTCAAAGCCCACTCCTGGTAAGAGGGAATTTTACCCACGGACGGAATGTAAATCTACTTCCAAAATGGAAGGATACATGGATGGACATATAACTTTTTCTTGAGTAGAATTATCACTTCATTCAGGGTAAAATTCACTCCTATACTCCATACCTGAAGCACAGACTTTCATTCTTTCGTTTCTAAAGCGTTGTCAATTCAATCAATACTGACGGGGAGTACTGGGTCTCGGCCCATACCTATGTGGTCCTTCATGAAGGCTGTGATGCTCTGCTAAGGTACACAGATGGTATTTGTTTTGCTCTTCCTTTTGTACTTTTGCCTAACTGTCATTATGTGCCGTTAACCTTAGCAATGGCATAATCCCAGAGTGCATGGCGGTACATCTGCTCCTGACTGTTGTAACCATTAGTGACTGTCGCCAATACGCCCAATTCTAATTTGCACAAATAGTTACATTGCTATAGATAAGTTTACTTATGCGTTGATAACAGCGTTAACATATACTTGTAATATGTACGGGTATTGTATGGGAAATAAGGAACGGATATCGCCATGGATACTGGATGTCTAAGCGGTCAACGTCAAGGTGGATCCAGAGGAAATGCTGTTGGTGGGCGGGCAGTCCACCCCCTCCCCCTTCCCTCGATAACAGCAAAAAAATCCAAGCGAAAATTTTCACTCACTAAGGATTCTATCTTACAACGTACCAATTCAACTAGCAGTTATTAAATGCACATTGCATGCCGTACTATGGATTTGTGTCTTTGATATTCTTCCGCAGATATCTCACTGTTGTTTGTCACTATTTCTATACAGAGACTTGATCACCATTTTGAAAAAAAAAAAAACACTTTTTACATAGCCCTACAGACAAATGCTCTCCCACACTGAGTATATCTAGTGTACCCCTCCCCCACCCCGTCGAAAAAAAGGGACAAAGGCCCATTGCCACTACAGTTTTGGACGAAACATTCACTGGCATCACCGGCCTAAGCTTGCAGGCCTATAAAAACTAGCATATGGAGAACATATGGAAAAGGATACACGTCAATGTAATACTTGCTGAATCGTCATTTCATCATTAGTGGTTAGGAGCGTCTCATGAATCATTCATGTTCCTGAAGTGCAAAGATTCATTAGCATGTTTCTCTTCATCGTTCAATATATGTCGAAAAATCAAATTTATGTCATAATATTTTCAGAAATACAGTGCTGATTCACGAGACATATTATAGCTTCCTGGGGGTGGATTCGGCCTAAGGGGTTTTCGATAAAACAAACCAGTACCTTAAAGAAGTACATGACATTATCGAGTTCCTTTACGTATCATGGGTTTATTTCTTGTTTTACATGACTTAAGTTGGCTCATTTTTCAATTTTAAATGAAAAGTTTGCCTCCTGCCTGAAGTCTTGTGACATTTTGTGTGACGTGGGCAGATATTCAAACTCACTTAATGGATTTGCAAAAGATATAGGCTATGAAGAAATGGCTCAAATAAATTGCGTTTGTACGGATTGAAATCCGAGTCTCAGATAGTTCTTCAACCTGTATTTGATTCTTTTTTTCAGTTTTAAGAGACAGTTTTCTTTCGAAATAATAAAATCTCTCCGAATACAAGATTGATCATTAAAGGTATATTATCTGCTGAATTAATTTTACAGAATGCAATGTGATCGATCAACATAGAACTTGTGAGAAGTAATATAGCAACGTGGAATAAAAGTCAACCAATCAATCAAATACATCCAAAATGAAATGAAAATGTAAAATAGCAAATGAAATGTCTAACTGTCAAAGGTAAATTTCTCTGCAATCGTCTTCGTCTTGGTTCAAAATTTCCTAGATTCTGCTGGGACACGCTTGAAACTGTGCAACTAACACAGTACCATATATATTGTTTCTGAAATATGGATTAAGTGTCTAGGCAGGATTCAACTTCCTTGAATCGTGGGAGGTTGGGCGATGGGCTCTAGTAACAATCGAAGGGGTCTTAGGTCCTTTTCTGGATAAGCGCACATGTTTCATCCGTCTGATATTTCAAACTTTTCGCACAAACATGTGAAAACACAAAGGTTTAACTATTTTGTTATTCATTTTCTGTCGTTGATTTTGGATGATCCTGTTAAATTGTCTTTAAGCCCTTAAAATAAAATCATGACAGTGTTTTAAGAGCGCATTTTTGATGCGTGTATTGCGTGTTGCAAGTAACGAGGCGACCACACCGTTCAATCGTGTACCTTTCAATGGAGTAAATATATTAGTTTAAGCGAACTGAAGCTATTGCTTAGAACGTTACAAGAGCTTAAATTTGATATAAAGGGAAATTTGTGATGTGGGATTTTAGATATGGAATCTATGATTATTACATTACGTGTCTTAGACTCCTTTGCAGGCATCTACATATATTTATTAGGTAAATGGACCAGCGTATATATCATAAACAAACATTACATGGATTTGAAAAAATAGGGGGCATGTCTGTTCCACCTCCCTTCTTACTTATCCGGTATTTGATGAGCCTATGACTCGTCCCACTTTCCTAGATCCGTCCCACTGGGTCACCTTCCTGGTGGCGGTCCCTAACCGTCTCAAGTACAGGTCTTCGTGGACGTACGCCCCCTTGATAAGTCAATAACTGCTCCTGTTTGACCTCATATAAAATAGGTCTTTATTCAGCCATTTCCACCCTCTTTTTGTTTTCTTCTTTTTTTTTAATTTTTCTTAAGCGTCAACAGATGTGGCCTCCTGTCTTGTTATACCCCTCTCTGATCCCCGCCCCCCTGAACCTGTAACGGTTGAACGATAATGTGGTTAAGTCAATTAAGTTATTTTTTTTTTTTTTTGGTTTTAAATTTTAGCCTCTTTCCTACTCTTGAAACAAAAATGCCTTTTATTTGTTGTTAGCAAGGTGATTAATTTGAAACCAACCTTATACCATACAGACTTATTATTTACTTTAATGCCTTGGTATTAACATTATGATATTGAGATGAATATGCTCATTATGTTACCAACTTACAGATCTGTGGAAGCGACAAGGCCTAAAAGACTTAAATATGATATTTCGTTACATGAAAATCATTGTATACTTACATAACACGAACAAAACTCTACTCAGAAAAGATTCCCTATCTCCTTCACATTCACAGATAATTATTCTCAGGGGAAAAAATAATTTGAAAAACTTCCATCAATGGATCACCAAATTTGTAAGATTTTATGTTCCAGAACTTTTTGCATATTTCCTTCTCTTACGAGAGCTAATCTAACTGTTTGTAGGAGAACGTTTTCGGTCTGTTACAATCGAAATAATTTCTAAATGGTGCAGAGGCCCTCCTCACTCAGGTCCCGGAGAAAGAAGAACTGTAACCCCCATGAAATATCGATATGTTATTAATGTAAAATCCCTCCTTTCTTTATGGAACTGCACAGTATCATCTAGATTCTGTCGCGGAACAACTTTAAGTTAATCTTTTAGTCTGTTGGGGTCAATGCTAAAGAGAATGAAATGATGGCTAAGATGGAAAACAACGGAGATCACTAGATTAGGAGAGGGAGGAGCAATTTCAATTCCACATCCCTGGTTAGGATTCATCCCTCGGCTTTGAATTTATATTGAAGATGACGCCCAAAATAACTGGGTGACTTTCTCAAGTTAATGTTGCTCCCCAGACATTTGACATGTTGACAAGAAAAGGGCATGGTTAAAAGGATTCTTAAATCCGAAACGGGAAATGTAGAAATTAAGTAATACAAAACAGAAAAAAGTCCAGTCTGAAACAAAACTCAATAATTCTCAGATCACATGACAATGTCCCGAGGCTCCAGGTTAAGTCCAAATATACATAGTATTGAAGATGTCTGAATCTGACTTTTGAAAGACTTCATTTATTTCAGCCTTCACAAAGTGAGTATAGTTACAACATTTAATGATAAATGTCACTCCAGTATATAAGATAATATAACAGGAAATAGGAGAGAAACAAAGGGTAATGTAACATTGAGGATTACAAAGGGACAGATAAAGGAATAGAAAAGGAAAGAAAAGAAAAGAAAGGGAAAGAAAGGAAAATATAAAGGAAAGGGATAAGGATTGTTGGAATCCTTAGAAGTTATAACAGAGAGAAATAATAAAATAGATAAGTAATAAAATAGATATTCCTTTACAAACGGGAAATCAATAATAAATGAGTTGTTACTGTAGAATTATAAGCTTGTCATGCCTTAGTGATTACAAAATTAAGAATAATAGACCCAAAATCAATACCAATAAGAAAGCAAATTGAGGGAGGTGGAGGATACATTTTGCTTCTTTATGTGAAAAATTCCTTACTCCTGAAATATTCTAAAGTATGATTGATCCCGAAAATGATCCTTCCATTTTTCTTTTGTTGTCTTTTTTTGTGTGTGTTTTTAATTTAAGGAGTTTTTTTTAACATCTGTGATAAATACGGACTTCTTTTGTGTAAAATAAATCACGGTATCGTTTTCATAATTCTGTTTAACTTTATGGTTGAGTTACCGAAAACAGTATGCTGAAATATATTCACACTCATCGATACCAATGCGGTATTTTTTAAATATGTTTTCTTTCTTTCTGTTTTCCTTGAGATGATTCCTTGCTTCTTTGATTAGAAAAGCAACCTTCGGGCACAAAGAAAGAAGAACACAAAAATACTTTCAAAATTAATCAAGAATGAAAACCAAAAAAAGATGAAAACAAGACGCCCAATCACTGGGTAGGATCTGTGACGTCAACCAGCATAGTACTATTCAACGTATCGTGCGTCAGAGGCGGTGACGATCCCTGATGCATGGAGCGCCGAATGGGATTTCTCACGTTCTTATTATTTTTTTTTTTCGCCAGCAACAACAATAATAATAATACGTTTGATGTGAAAGTAGGCCTTTTCTTGTTTTTGTCTATGTAATGTTTGCTTTAAAGGTATGGATTTATCAAAATGTTTATGTTAATCCTCTGAGGATTCAAACACGTTTACATAAAAGAGAAAGAAAACACCTGAAAACACATTATCTGTAGCACGTTGAGGAGACGTTATTACGTAAGTATGATTTACTGTACCCACCATGCATTTATTTTGGCCTAGGAGGAAACCATTTTCTCTCATAATAAAACCAGAGAATAACAATTAATAAGACACTTCAGACATTAATGTCTGTAGGCATAAGACCGAAACTTTTTCTTGTCTTTGACTTTGAAAATACCCCCCCCCCCCATATGTGGGTAAAGTAAATGGGGGATAATTACGTTTAATATAGGTTAGGCTATAGCTAAATGATTCATAATAAAACATAGATACAAAAGTCTGGTGATTTAGTTGACACTTGGTCTCCATAATACAGTCGTTTAGTTTACGAGAGTTGAAATAATGACATTAATAATGCAAGTGGAATGCAAAAAACTTCAATATTCGAACATTGTCGTGGGAAAGGAAACCTTACGTTGCCGTATTTCGAGATCATGATCAGTGTGAACATGGAAAGGTAAATAAAATGTTTAAATTTTAATATTTAATGTTCAGATTTATTAGTGTATGTCAGAGAAAGTGTCAATGTAGTCGTTGCTTGTGTTAATATAGATATATTGTAATTTGTGACAATTTTAAAGTTGTGGATGAGAGACCACTGTGTTACACTTCAGGGGTTTGTTTTATGCATTTCGCCTATGATAAATTTACAACAGTACAACCAAACAACTTTTTTATTAGACAGCTTCTAATGACAAGCTTAAACTTGAGCAAACATACTAGATTTGTATAGGAAGATAATAAAGTAATTGGGCATGCGATGTGAATACCCGTCGTGTTTGGCAGATATCTTACTTTGAATTATGGTATTATAAACAAAAGCTCTCCAACTTAGGTCAAAAGTCTCAGAAATCAATAAATGGATAATTAAAACTTGGCTTATTCAGGACGTAGCCTGCCTTGCCTTTATAGGAATGAAGTATTTCATGAATGAGGAAACAAAATTGTCACCACGGGAATACCTCTGATTTTAAGTGAATACACGTCACGAATAGATGACAAAAATATATTTTGTTGGAAGAGGAAATAGAGCCAATTATGACGGAATAAGAGGTCATTGTAATATTGGATATGACCTTTCTGCTTTTCTGCTTTTCTGCTCTTTTGCTTACAAATTTAAAAGATGGAAACATTCAACAGAATCAATTGGCTAACTGTCTCATATTGATTAGAGTAATTGTATTTAGATACGCAAGCTCCAAAACTACTTCAAGCTTAAGCGGGAATAATACATTGGTTGATAGTCCCTATGTCTGGTTGCATTCTTGTTTTCCGCAACTTTTTTCTTTCCTTCGTACCACCCAATTGCATGTTTTAATCTTTTTAGGGATGATTATACCCCTCCCCTACCCTATAAGCTACTCAAAGTTTACTGTAATCATTCTACAGACTTCTTTCCTGAATGGAGTTTCACGTCTTCTCGAATCAATAAACTGTATGATAAACCCCAACTTAATAAACTAAATAAACTTCTAAAAAGTGCCGAACTGCGTTGTACTCAGCAGGGGTCATCCTGACCGAACTATATGCTCGTGCAGGAATGACCCGTGTTCCAGGAATGACCCTCGTCCGGGAGTGACCTATTGGTTATTGGTTCCAATTCATGGTACCTTTTAACAAGGTACGTTTATCTCAACTTGTCTCCCTGTAGCTAGTTTTAGTTTGGGATCTGTGAGGAACCTGTGGGCGTACGATGCCATACTATTTGGGTGAACCTTGAATGAACTCGTGACACTTAGCTTTCTGCGATCATTACGATTGCAAGTCAAGTTAATATTCAACTTCCATATGTATGAATTTCTGTCAAAATTTCAAATCAATGAACATCTTATCACTTTCTATTGTGTACACTTTCGGTGATTTATCACTATATCTGATAGGCACGTGATGCTATGAACAAAATAATCCATTTTAATCCAACTTAAAAGGGCAAACACAAAATCTAGTGATTGTGATATTTAAGAATAAAAAAAAAGATTCGTGTCGTATAAAACTCCATAAAAGTCCAATTTATTTGAAGTAAAAACAAGATCTTTTTTCTCGTCAGGGTGACTGTTACTCAATGGTACATCATATAGACAACTAGCAGAAAGCGTGCGTAGTACAAATGACGTCCTTTACCAATCTAAGCGGGTTATTTTTGTCTCTCCTATACAGTAAAGTACCCTAGAGGTACTGTACTGGGTGGTTTTCAACAAGGAACCTTCAGGGAAATGGCAGGAGAAACATGCAGTCGACCTTGAACTGCGGCAAGTTTCTCTCTTTTTTCCAATGAAAGTTGGTTCACATTTTACGTTTTCAACAGTAGGTAACTCCAGTTGAATGCAGTGGTGCTTTGTACGTCAGTTGCAGTTTTCTTGTTTTGAAATCATTCTGTAAACCGATCTTACATTGTTTTGCAATGTTTTATAATCGATTTTCTATTTTTTTTTTTAGTATTCTGTAAAATGATTTTGTATCAATACCTAATAATAAGTGTAACAAATGTATCAACATGTCTTATTTAAAGTCATTTTTTTCTTTTTTTTGCACGAAGAGGTAAAATGGCATAAGATCTCTATTTGTGTCTAAATAATAATGTTCACCGTACTTCATATTGTGACAAAAGACATTCTTAAACAATAAGCTGTGTTTATTTCAAATGCATTACATTTGAAGGACAAATCAACAACAACGATTTTTTTCTTTATACAAACGGGAGTAGATCTGCATGTGAAAACTGATCTCACAGATCGCTCTTGTATACACCGAATTTTGACCGCAATTACAGATTAGGAGGAAGAACTTGATTGCAAAACATGTTGGGATTTCTAAACATCTAGTGGAGTACCTCCGTCTTTTCCATGTTTGGTCTGTCCCGGAGAATCCTATTAACGCGAGAAACATGTAACAACGTCCATGCTATCACATCATTAAATCTTCCGTGTAAGACTATGACACGATCGTGACGTCAAAGAAAGCCTTCAATTACATGGGCCGTGGTTCTTTAAATATAATCAATACAAGAAGGTTAATTTGGTAGCGTACGATAAACAAAATGAGTCTTTGTTGTTTACAATATTTTACATATCCTTAACAGTTGAGGATTCCCTTGCACACCCGTTCGGCCGCCGATTCACCCACCTCCTCAACGACCAGTGTAGTCAGATGAGTCCCCATCAATACTAATGGAGGCGCCTTACCAGTTTAATTTAGAATAATGAAGAGGGGGGAGATGGAAAGAAGCTGAATTAAAGCAGACACTGACACGTGACTGAGAGAAGCCCTAAGTGATGTTTAGTTGCAAAGGAAGAATGACTTATCACATTGACTTGAGCGAATATTTGCCCACAGAAAATCTAGAATAGATTTATATTCCTCGTAACAATATTAAAGGCTTCCATATGATATTACAAAGTGTGGATAACAGTAATTTTTAGAAATTTTTTCCCTTGTTGAAAATGCTCGCAATATTTATACGAAAATATTTTATCGATATTTTTTAGGGTATATTTTTTCACTTAAACTTATTAGAGCACAAGTTCTCTCTCATAATAACTCCCCGCTTCAGGTTATCAATCATAAACGGCAAATTACTTCCTTGTTAATTTTTAAATCCTAGTCTCTTTTATAGCCTAGTCAACTTACAGTCATTAATTTAGCTATCATAATATCGCATATAATGACGCATGGCATGTCAACGAGCCATTTTGCTTGCAGTCAACGATTTCAACGACTCATTCATCACAGATAATTTACTGCAGCATGCTTTGAAATACAAGAGACATGATGAGATAATATAGATAACAAATGCAATTACTGCAATAATGATTATGACGATGGCATTGACGGTTATGAAGACGAAAATGGCGACCACTTTGATGATGGCCTTGGAGATGACGATATATAAATGATGTCAAGATGTAGATGAAGATTACAACGGTGATGGTCATGGTGATGGCGTTGATGATGACAATGTTGATGTTGATAATTATGATGACGATGATGATGGTAACAAAGACAGTAATGATGAGCATGGTTATGCTGATGACAGTAATGGTGAAAAAGATAGTAATGACAATGATGATGATGCTTGAGTTGGTAGTTGTGATGATGATGGTGGTAGTAAAGGTGATGACGATGGCGATGATAATAACGACAATGATGCTGATGATGATCCTGATGATGATGATGATGATGATGAAGGCGATGTTTACGACCACGACTAGGATGTTAATGACGTCGATGCAGATGATGACGACGATGATGATGGTCATTATTATCATCATCATCATCATCATTGCGATGGTGATGAAGATAAAGACAGTGCCTCTGATGATGCTAGGAATGGTGGAGATGTGATGTTGGAGGTTTGATGATGGTAACTAAGACGATGGCCGTGATAACGATGCTGATGATGAAGATGACTGTAATGATGACAATGATGATAATGAAATTGATGGCTACTATCAATAACATAGATGGTAATGACCATGGTAGTGTTGGTGAGATGATTTACACTTTTTTGATACAAACTGAACGAAATATTTCCTTTTAAATCAAAAAGTGATTTTCGTCTACATGGAAATTGTTGTTGTTCATCCTGACTGTTTGACATTTAATTCAAACATATCGAAAACATTTAATATTTTTTGTTTTGTTTGGAATGTGTAGGTGTAACTCATACCGCAGCTACTCGGCGTTCTGCTTTAAGAATACCAATCACACAAGTTCGACAAACAAACGAACGCTTAAGCAATAATTATGGAAGTCAACTTCATGAACTGAAGGGGGAACATGATCTGACGTTAATTGAGGCTTTCCTAAGATGACGCCTCATTGCATTCGACAATTATTTTGAAACAGTTCGTCACCAATGATGATTCAGTTAATTAGGTCATGGCACATACGCAACTGCCACAGCGACGTTAGTAAACTTTGGTTGGGGTTTTCAGTTGCCATGGGAGAGAGCTCTTTATTTAAGATATTCCATTCCCATTATGAAATAGAATACTAATTCACTTTATCAGCCTGCCCAAAATTAAATCCACCTAATCGGCCAATCATAGATATATAAGCTTATCAACTAAAACTGCTGGAGTACCCAGGTCATCGTCTCAGGTACTTCTTTGGATAGGAAACGACGAGGCCATGTTCTTCACGAAGCACCTTTTACGTGAAAGAATGGATAGATCTCAGAAAGAAGGAACAACCTATAGCTATAGTCTTGAATATAGAGACATATTAAACAGCCAAAAAAGGTTTGGGCAACATTTTTGAGCAATAACAGATGTTTTGCAATCATGGTTGATCTCAGAAACAACAAGGAGAACAGTGGTTTTTGAAGTATTTGAAAACTGAGTGTGCAATTCCGTCAATGAAACTTGGAATAAAAAAAGAGGTTTTCATTGAAGTCTGGCAATTGAATAAAGATTGAGGTGATCACAAGGATTGTCATTTTCAAGGTGATTTCCTGGGTCTGTGTAGAAAAAGTTTTGAAATAAGGAGGACACATCATGGGTTACCGAAATCTCGTCTTGTGAGAGGTTTATTATCCCAATTACAACCTAGAAGTTCATAGGTATTTTGTGCATGTGATTTGAAAGACGACTTACAGAAGTCTTTGATTATTGAAATCAACAAATTGATAATACCTTTTTAAGTTGCCTGGCCTTTTGCTGTAAAGTGGTTTGTCTTCCTGGATTTCCCGTATTTTGGACTTTTTTGGTAGGCAGTAGAAACGACCAGCTTTAGGATTTTTTGAATAACGTTTCATTGAATGGACCCATCGCGCATCTATAGCTTTTCTCAACCCTATGATCAATTTTTGAACAAACTCTAATCCAAATCTGTCAGTTTGTCATGGGCTGGATTAGAGACTAATCTCCCTCATTCTTTCTGATAAAATTTAGTCACCATAGCAACAATCACATAATCTTTGTCTGCCGGCTTAATGAAGGTGTCATTACGTCGCGTTAAATTACGAATTGCATGCCGTTCGCTTTTGGCAAGATTGTCGCAAGACTCCGGAGTTGAGGTGCAACTTTCTCGGTAAAAATGTCCATACAAATGATTCTATTTGAGGACAGTGACCCTTCGATGGAGTTTGAAAACTGAGTATGAGAACTGAGACTATACGTCCGAAGATGAGATGGCATGTTCCAAATTTCCTCGTGTAACTTCGGGAGTAATACAAAGGGTAGGACATGCTTGCATGTAAGCATAACCGTTTTTTGAAGTCCAGTAAAGGGTGGTCCTTCGGGTTGTAACCACGTTTCAAGATGAATTCAGCAACAATAGCATTAAATGATTCAATTCTTCAACAGCTAGCTTTGCAGTAAGTAAGGCTATAAGCAAAACAGAAATTCATTCTGTTAGGGGTTTGTTTGTTTGTTTAACTGTAGTAATTTAATCCATATTACATACTGGTAGGTTCACAGCCGACGGTCGCTGACTGATGACGTCATCATACTGGCAACTATGTTAAGAGCCTGTTACGAGTAACTGGGTGAATACTTTGGACATGTTTATAATAATGAACAAAGCAAACTAAATTCAATGAATTTTAATGATGAATGGAACATGAGTGCCGTTTTTCTTTTTTAAACGAATATTTAACCGTGTCCCATAAAAATCTCTTTGCCGATTGTTGTAATGAAACGAAATGAAAGGGAGTGTTGACGATGGTTCACTATCTAACGCAACGATGTGACGAGGAACCTGATGAGATTTTTTAGGGAATGCCCTGAGTTATGCATGGCTTATTGCATGCTCCTCTGAGAAGAATTTCCACCTTTTTGGTGAAATAAACTTATTTTTGATTGAGTAATGCGACACGAATGGTCCTTGTGACCAAACTAGACCGGTTTCTGCTCTCAGTTTTAACGTAGGAGCCTCATCAGTAGTAAGCCTTTTAAAATATTTCTATTTATGGCTGTAGGTATCTTACCGCTTCAACTGCATACGTTACAGTGCAAGCGTGTGAGTTTCGGCTAATAATGCAACTATCAATGCGTTCAAGAGATCTTCATGTGAGCCTTGGCTATCGAACGATTTATTTTTATTTTGGAGATTTTTTGCTCTTTTAAAAGAAAGAATTCGGTTCGTTCAGAAACAACTTGGATAATTCAAGGTGACACGTCATTAGATGCCAGCGTTCAAGAGAGCCTTTTTAAGGTGCTGGATTTTTTTTATGTGGGATGTATAGGTTACGCTGACGACCAAAGGTGGTACCTTTTATTATTCCTGTTAGACGTGAAGTATTGCACACAATTATTAAACTTAATTCCCATGATGGCTGTGGCCAATTCCTCTTCCTTGTACATTCCTTGGTAGAAGTTTCTCTTTGAAACTTTCTCTCTTTTTTTGTGATGAAGGCAGTCTCGTTATTACAGAGACAGGAGAAATGCAATACTTCGCCTTTAATGAAGCCTGTAAAAGTGGCAAGCGGGTATTTCTATCCAGATATTGGAAGGTTTCAGTAGGTTTAACATAGATTTTAGTGTCTAGTATCACGACTGAGTGAAATCTATGACCTTTCAAGATTCTGAGATCTAGGTAGGTGACTTCAGTGTTGAAAAGTTCTACAGTTAATTTCAGGAGACGGTGAATTTTATTCATCTTATCTACCAGTCTTTCAAGATCTGTGGGTGTTTCATTATAGATTAAAAGAATGTCATTTCTGTAGCGAAGCCACTTAACGATTTAAGGATCAGTCAGAATAATCTGCTTTTCAAATCTATGCATGACAATGTCACAAATTTCCGGGAAGGTTCGGCTTCCCAAGGCGCAACCAATATTTTAGAGATAGAAATTATTATTGAACTCAAAACCATTCCTTTTAAGGATGAGCACAATCAGTTTGAGACAGAGGAGAAATTGTATTTATTTTATAAATGTCTTTGTCTGCCTTTTCAAAGGTTTCTTGACAGCACTCTAGTGTTTCCTCTTTGGAAGTTTTGGTATACATGGTGATACGTCTACCAGCAAATTTTGAGTCAGCTGGGGGTGCCTTATTAATTTTTGGCAGCACGTATTTAACTGGTGTTCGAATCTTGTGTTTATAGGCTGACAAATACGCCATTGTACCCACGTGTATCTCTTTTTGAGAAAGCATGTCGAATAGCAGTCCCTGGACTGAACCTTTGATTTTCAGACGAAATATCATTTTCCAACTTATCATAGTGATGACTTGTGAGTTGTTTTTTCAGTTTCGGCGTGATGGTCATCCTGACCATGTGTGGCAATGTCTCTATCTTTATCGAGGGTTTAATTACAATCATGCGGTCATTCTTTAGCACCATTTAGCACAAACATCCCTGATATGCTAGTGTGGCCTCTTACGTTTTGAATTGGAACACTAGCTATTTCTGCTTGTGTTGTCTCTAGGTATTCTTCAAGGTTCTTACTTAAAGTCATGTGAGGAGACCATATAGATGAAAGATGAAGTTTACTCCAGCCCTTCTGCTTTTTGTTTTGCACGATGAAACGAATTCCCATTTTTCTTCTTAGGGCTTTAAATTACTTGAGGAGATCGCTTCGTTTAGGTTTTCCTGGTGTAGGAATAAATTTTAACCCTTTACCCGATGCCAATTGTCTCTTTGTTTGACATTTGTCTGTGTGGGTGAGAGATTAATCACGAAGTTTTGAAAGTTTCAGCTTCTTTGCAAAGTTTGTTGGCTCTTGACTGACCAGAATTGGTCTTATATTCCCCATGTGTATCATACTATCTTTGTTTGTTTTTGCCGGCTTTAGATGATTGGACAAATTTACGATTCTTAGTGGTCGAGAGAGATGAGGAAAGAAAACTTTGCAGGTTTAAAGGAGGTGTAGACCTGCCTTTTCCAGAGGAGTTGATGGCCCTGAAAAGAGCCGTTGAAATCGAGTCTGCCTCGGTACTCTACTTTCTCTTGTAAGGTTAATGTCTGTTTTTGACCTTTTGGTGGCGACCTGGTCTCCGTCTATTCTCTTCTTTCTTTGCTGATGTAGTCAGAAGGATTGTAAACAAAAGGTAGCCTCTATGTCCTCAACTGTTGATTCCAGGTCCTTTGTTGCTCTAGATTCCTTTTCAAAGAATCTATCTCGTTGCCTCGGGATAACTCTACGGAGTTTCCTGGAGGTGAACTTTGGATAGACGTGTTCCAAGAACTCGTAAACTCCTCCGAGCAGTTCAGTTTGTTGGTAACGTTTGTCTCCTTATCAATCCAAGAGAGCTCTTTAGGGTGGTAACTGGTACTGTGGTACCACTTACCACCATATACGTGTAAAGTCTTATTGCTATGCTCTTATTGGTTGAACACCCTTATCATTTTAGAGCCTAATCAAACCTGAACGTTGTAATCTGAATCTGTCTAAACATGAACTCTGAACGAGTTATATTCTAAGTAAAACATAGAGCAACACTCTCGTTTCATCTTTCATCTGCTTGGGTACATATTTATTAGCATTCTTTTCTGTCGCCATTCCGTGACGATGTATTTTCGTATCCCTTACAATATAAAGTAAACGAGTTTATTTTCAGTTCCTTTTAATTCGCGACTTGATCATTCATTCCGCGAATACCCCCCGTTACCAATTTCCGCCAAATAACCGCTCAGGTGCCCCACCCCCAGTCATTTCCTGCACACGCTACTGCCTTGTATTAGACCTGCGGTTTCCTACTTAAGGGGCGTCAATCCAAATTGAAATTTGGGGGAGTTAACATGTGTAAGTTGACTGACAGGTTTGATTTTACTTAAGCCACCCCAGGAGAAGTCTACTCACTGCACTTTGTGATGGCTTTTGGGTATATTGGACAGGTCCAATAGGTTTTCCCCTGGGGTCTGGGGTTACGTCGATTAGCAAGATCAAAAGAAACTGCCAGGAAGATATGAGCTATTTGCAGAATTGGGAGCATTTGAATGAAGGACTTTTGTATCTTCGAAGGATTCTGTATCACTGGATGATACTGAACGGGCAAAACCGGTCAGAAATTTCATAGGCCTATGTAAAGACAAATGATCAATTTGATGATTGACAGACGGTGCCGCCAGGGTCTAGTGATTGAAGGCACATATATTGTCAAAGTCTGTGAAAGGACCTCTCAGGGGCGGTGTCCACGGGGTTTTAACAGGGGACGGAAAGTGGTCAGAGAGTATGTGTGACAGGAATATCTAAGCAGAGCGTCCACCATCAGTTGGTGGGGGGCACAAGAAAAATTTGGCCTTTTCATACCTCCCAGATGGCCGGAAATGGCATTTCCCGACCCTCCTTAGGTGCATATACCCAGCCTTGAAGTACGGATATCATGTCCGCAATTCCTCAATTCATGCTAAAAAAAATCAATGAAAATGGTTCGGCAAATACATATCACACAGGGGTTGAGGTTATATAAGAATCATAACAAATTAGGCAGTCAAATGAATTACGAGTACTTTGCAAATATTTGGGGCTGAGCGCATGGAGTAGGAAAATTCCTGGAATTTTTGTCTCTTGTTTTTTGGTGGGGAGGAGATTTTTGCCCGAATGTGCTTTGTACTAATTACTGTCTAAGCTATTAAAAGTATATATGTGGGAATTTCTAGAAAACGGCTCGTGGAGAGTGGTTGCAACCCTCAGCGAAATTTCGAGAAAAAAATCGTCGGTTAGGCAGAAGATGAATGTGAATAGAATGTAAACCGAAATTACCGTAGCACCGCCAGGTTCTAATGATTGTGGGCATATTTTGCTGATACGTAATCGATACCTCATATGAAGCCTCTAATCCAGGGTTTTTTGGAGGGGTGGGGACCTGGCCTGAGGGCAAAAGTCTTATGCGCGCACTTTAGCAGGACTATCTAAGCGGAGTGCCATCATCGGTTGGCTTACCTGAAAAATTTTGGCTTTACAACCCTCCCTCTACAACCACTATCAGGTGACATTAAACCATGACGTTACGACCATGCTAAAGTGTTGAACAAATACTCTTTCATACCTGATTACACATGTATTACCTCTGGGCATGGCACCTAATACCCCTTGCGAGGCAGCTCAAGAAAGCTTAGACATTGGATTGACACAACTGAATTACTTTACGATAACGATGTTAAATTGACCATATGGATTATCACAGCATGAGGTGATAAAACTGACTTAAGGCGATGAAAATTTGCAACAAGTTGAACCTCAGTAGAACAAAAGAAGAGTGAGGTTGAAGTGAATCCCATTTTATTGTACGAGTAGCGGCATGACAAAATCTGGTGCCATATTTTGCGGTCATTTTTTCCGGGAGAAATTATGATTTCAGAAAAGTTATCACAATAATTTTGACTTTCATTACAGGTGTTTATTAGTGTGCTACAACCTTCGATGATTGCATGACAAAGTAGAATTGGAAAAATGGAATGTTCTAGCAAGGGACTTACGTATATTGAAAGAGATGCCGTGCAATTGTATTTTGATAGATGGGAAGCTTGAGAAGAGTGATGGTTGGTCTAGATCGGTGAGAGGGTTGTAAAGGAGGAGGTGTCCCCACCCCAAACTTAGATGCAATCTAGTGCAATACTTAGCTTCTTTCGAAGTCATAAAATGTGCTAGATTGAGATATGAAAAGCTCCAACTGGTATGTCAGACTTTCTGAATACCCTCACTTCTAGACTGAAATATGGGAAGTTCATATGAAATTTCAGATTCAATGATATTTTTTCACTTTGTTTCAATTACCAGGTAACCTCACTATCTGGTGCAATACGGTATTTGGCATCTTTTTACGTCATAAAATGTGCTAGACTGAAATATGAAAGAAACCGCCTTTTATAGATTTTCCGACTATCTTCGCTCTGACTTTTATTTTGATGATAGAGGGAACCTTTTCCGGTCGCGACGCCTCTGATTGTGTATCTACAATTCATTCAAACATACGTTCACAAACGGCTTTTACCTAGGGTTTCTTTTTTTTCGGGACAATTTGAAATTTTGTTGGTGTATTTACGGGATGGGGACGTGGGTCATTCCCTTACCTTCTTCTGTCCAGTGACATAACAGGGCAAAGAAGCCAATGCGGATGTTGGCATTTGGGATGCGTCTAGCCTTGGTACATGAACACCTAAACTGCATGGTACGCAGACGGCCATTACATCAGTCACTCACCAAAAGTGTGGGCGATATTTGTTACAATGTCCACCTAACATTAAAAAGTGAGCCAAAACATTCCTCTTTACGAAATGTGTGGGAGTACTTGATATTATGTCCCCCTCATATCGCCCATGATTCTTGGACATAGAGAGAATGAATACGATAATGTGAGTATGTTTTTAAACAGTCGTTACACTTCTCTCTGTGACTTTAATCTGATACAGCTCACACTGATGGGTAACTAAGTACATAAACGAAAGTATGTCGTGTCAGCAAGTATTAGTGAATATTGGGGGGGGGGGGGGGATCAAGGAACATGAAAAGAATACTTTAGCAGCATACTCAATTTCAAACTTGCTCTTCGTTTGCTTATCGCTGTTAAAGCGATACATAGTTTAATAAGTTTGACATGTGGAAAGTTACTTCTATGTAGGATGCCCCAATGATCGACCGAAGAGGAAATGTATCCAGGGCCCGAAGTAAAAAGAAATCGTCTTCTTTTAAAGTCTATACAGTGAAGTAATATTAATGAGTTTTACATATTCAGCCTCTATGAGATGAATGTCACGTGTACTCCGATATTCCAATATTACCGCATAGTTGCCAGTTGGCTTGTGAATTGATTCATTATAAACTTGAATACTTTTCCAGAAAAAGCATTTGCTTATTTGGTTTTTTTTTAACAGTTTTGACAAATGTAGATGCAACCACCAGAGATACATAAAACCCTGGATTCCGTAGCAAAATACAGCAAGTTATCCCACATCCACGCTCGCACAACTCCAGATGCCCTGCAATATGTTCCACAAAGTTCCTACTGTTGTATAAGGTTTATTTTTTTTATTGCTTTCGAATTTCAAATGTAAGCACATATATCGGGTGAGACCATACTAGGAAGAGAAAATACTGATACTACACGGCGAATTTTAATATTTTTACACCCTGCATGTAAAGCTGTACATTGGTTCAAATACCGCGTTGCATAGTTCAGAAATTGAAAAAGAAAAGTTAATATTTCACATTCCCTGCACGTAGGCGGCACTGCCCATGCTTGAGGCAATAATGATAACACACAAACATTGTTGATCGTGCCCCATTAATATGGCCTTACTTACTGAAGGATACTACAGATCTCGTTAGAAGTTAAATATAAGAGCTGAAAAATGCATATTCTTATTTTACGTTTTCATCCCTTCCACCTTCTTACTTTTTCCTAAGAGTGTGAAATGTGATTTAAGGAAGTGGCGACTTCAAAACACGACAGAATGTACATCTCGCATGAGGTATATTCCTTGCACAGGTACCACTATGGTGATTCATTAAGTGATCTAAACACATTACCTGAATGATGAACGGGGAATTTCTTTTTTCTTTTCAATCTTTTTACGTTACGCGTATATATATATATATATATATTATATATATATAGGAGTTCGAGTAATTTTAGTAAGTAGTTGAGAATAGAAGGTCATGGTCGTACTTTTAAAATTCTTGGTGAAACACAGATACTAACAAATATGAGATGAAAAGGAAGAAAAGGAGTAAGAAAAAAAAAGAAAACAAATGAGAAAGATTGTGTTTCCAAGAAGAAGTTACCAACCTTCTATTTTTTAAGGTTTTCATTATAACTGATACGAACAACATAAGTATATTGTCAAGTATTTTCTCAATTACTACGGCAAACTTTATTTAGCTAAGTATGGAACGCAATCATATTAAGAACACGCAATAGGACAATTAACCTCAAAGACTAGGCAATTACAGAATACTATAAGGTTTATCGTGTGCAAAGAAAATGCTTACGTCAGAAGTCGAGTAAGCCTAATGGGTATTGAGGTTTTTAGCGTCTTTTGAGAAGGGGTGAGGGCAGTGTAAAATACGGAAAAAAAAACTTAAGTTGTTAATTTTTTGTCTTCCCTGAATTCCTCTGTGAAATGAGGGCATATTATCTAATATCATTACATTATCGCACCCTTTATAAATACACACATGTAATATGTTAAACTACAAACCATGATACCAAATTGCTTCCTCGAAAATTTACTCAAGTGTGGTATGAAATGATGGCATTCTGTAAAATCCTCTTATTTGATGATGTAACGAAACATATTGGAAGAGAAGGATGAGGAAAAGAAGCATAAAGAAAAATTGGAGATGAAAATATGTATTCATTTGAAATATGAAATTTTGGTCTTCACATAAGTTCGCAACTGCGCATCAGGATGCTAGGTATAGGCCAGTGCATGCGTCACTGTTTAAATGTTTCAGGTGAGGACCGATGAATGGATGTCCCCGTGTTAAATTACAACAATGCATACAGAAAAAAAAAATCAGGATGTCACTGAATAAGAATGGTTCTTATTTGGATGGAGAGGGGATAAGAGAGGTAATTGAATGAAGTGTTATATTCGATTTAAACTGTGGTATGACAAATATTGTCAATATTATCTTGAATAGGTTTTTACAAATAACTATTATAACGATACTTATGTAATAATTAAACTATTATAATATTATAATACTCATCATAATAATAACTAAATAACTCACTGAAGGCGGACGCTCTGTAATGTTTTATTTTTCTCATTCGACTTTGCTTTTTTCTTGCTACCCAAAATTCCGTCTTGTCCTAATTGCCTCTTAACTTGGTGTTTATATAAATGTTTTCACAAGTGTGACATGAAAATTACATTTTGGATTATTGGGTGCATTAATCAGTGGAAATGTTAAAGAATAACCACAACTTCCATCAAAATGCATCGAAGATTTGGTAATTTTACAGGCAAATTATTATCTCACAGCTACATCATGAATACAGGTTGGCTAAGTATGCCAATTTGTGACGTCAGGATATGATATGTCACCTATGATATGTCCTTTGTAAATGCTTTGTATACTTAAACTTTATTTGAAGGACACTCAACATTTTTATGTACCCAGAGGGTTTTATTTCGGAAGTGTATATTTTTCTCTTCAAAAATATTCACATCATTTGTCAACGTGAAACTCAGTAATTAATTAATTAAGATTCAATATTTATACAGATACTGTACTACACCCAACGTCATCTGTTTTGCATTTTTATCAAATTTTGAAGACTCATATTTTAAAAATGGTAATATATATAAACAAAATTCCAACGGATTTTCACCCAGGGATTTACCTTGCAACTTCTTTATTAAGAAGCTCTTTCCTAGATACATGTCACACAACCTTTAAAGATTAACTATTTTGGTAAGATGTGAGACACATAAGTAAGCCATTTTTTTTGTTCCCTGTTTCAGTGTTTGCATTTTACTTTCCTCGACAAGTGTTGTGTTTCTCTACAATTTATTTATCTTATTGGCACAGCTTGTAGTACTTGTGTTTCTTTCCTCCAGACATTCGTTACTTTTTGTCTAGTCAGAGGCAGGAATACCGATGATAATCTAATCTAGTTTTGCATTTGATGATGAAGTGCAATATTAAATGGTGACTTCCACTTAAGATGGCGCCAAGGTATCAATAGATCGACGCAATTCACGAAAAGGAGATTGCAATAGAACAATATTGATGAGTCCCTCTATTCGTTATACCATCTTTCGTTTATTTTTCTTCTTTCAGTTTTCCCTTTTCCTTTTCTAAGAAGTATTCTTCGTCACATTTCATAACGCCATCATGCCCATAACACTAAAACTGAAGATGTATTTTCATGGACTATACTTTTTAGGTTCCATTTCTAAGCTGACATAACTTCAAAATCCAGTCCGAGGCATGTGCTCGTTCTTTTTCCTTTCTTCCTTACCTCTCCGCTCTCTTTTTTCCCTTTTCCTTCTTGAAAACTTTCAAATGTTTTTAGGCTTGATATTGGCAATGGTATTGATTCCGTGGCAATGGAAAGGATATAGCAGCAGGGATGGGCACGAGAAAAGAAGACATAATCACATAACGATGCAGGATAAACACCTATTAAAATAAAGTAACAATGTACGAAGACGGACTAAAAGGATGACCCAAACAAATATAAGGTTTAATAGAGAATAACAGAAATGACATGCAGTGTCACTGAAATTCTTTATTTTTTAAACAGACAGGTGACTGAGACGTGTTAAAATGACACCGGACGCAGATGAAGGGAAAACAGAACATGAATATGTTATGCCCAGGAAAGGGGGGGGGGGGCTGATATGTACTTGCAGTGACGTCAATTGCTTGCTCATTTTGCATACGTATATAGGAAGCAAGTAATCTGGCCTCGATGCACTTTTAAGTATAGTATAGTATAGTGTATATAGTAGTTACCAAGCAGAATAAACTATGTATAGGTAATATCTGATTGATATATGATAAAAAACTAGGGATGTTCGTATCTGCATTTCTATAAATTCAAAAATTTTATGACCATGTTTGCAATCAAATCCCTGGTCGTTCCTCATTATTATTTTAATACTTTCGTTCTTTTTAATATGTAATATATACGTTTCACCAAGCACATCGGCTTTTAAGTCTTTTCGTACTTTGTGCCCTCTTCCTTGCCATCGGCTATGTTACTTCCATCCGTGAAAGCATTTATACTTGGCACATATCCCGTCATGATGACGTTATGAAAACGTAATGCCCACATATTTCCTTAATAATCCTTAAATCAGAGGGTTGCCACTCTAGTTATTTAGATTTTGAGTAATTACTTCACACAATGCCAACAGTCGGCAACTTAATAGAAAACAAAGATAGTGATATTTTTAGGATGTATTCTGAGTTCGTCTGCCAATGTTTAATTTAGTAATTCATTTCCTGTTGCTTATTAACAACAAATTGAACCACTGACAGGACGGGAGTCATCAACTAGCAACCGGCCAAAATAATCATTCAATGTATGTACACTGCATAATCTTCCTGTGTTAAATTTTTCAGTTAAAATTTTAATCAATTTTATCTTTCTTTTTTCCCTATCCTCCTATCGGCCCCTTTCTTTCTGAACAGTAAATTTTTAACTCAAAAGTGAGTGTGTCTTGATTGCAGAGAGTTCTCCAGTCTATTATTACGTCAACAAACGATCAATCTTATTTTATACATTTTGTTTATATATATATATATATATATATATATATATATATATATATATATGAAAACTACCTCGAAACAAATTTCCCCCTTCCCCAAAAAATATAACCACTATGTTAATTACTCCATATGATTTATGAAATACGACGATTATGCTAATTCCAACTAACGAGATGCAGATCGATGTAGTAATGGTGTTTCGAAACAAGTCCCACAAATAACTGAATGGTGTACAAAGTCCTGCTGGTAATTGGCAGAAGGTAATTTTCAAAACCTAATCATAGGTTTCCGCGTTGTACCTTTTAAGGCTTTGGTTATTTAATGTGATTGGATGTAGTCCCGAGGATGTGAAATTGTTTCCTGTGCAAACTGTAACAGATTAAAGGGGGTTTTGTTATTCAATCATACGAAAATTGATGGTTGCGTTGATGTAATATAAAAGTGGTGATAAATTGGTTAATGGTGACATGAAAAAGTGTTCGCGCGTCAATTCTCTCACGATTCTTCTGAAGCAACCTGTAATGATTGCGACGGATCTTCATTTTTCAGTGTCATTCAATCCAATAAAATATGTGATTGTTTAAGATGATGGAATCCAGAGGAACACAAAAATTCAATGGTTCCTTTACGATCTACGATCTACTGATAACAACGACAGCAACATGATTTCCGCTTTTCATCGTCTTTCTTCAGGTTACCATGACTACACATGTTATCGCATGAACGAAAGTACGGTAATGTGTATCAAGAGCATGATATGTAGTTGTGTTCTTATTATATAGGATACCGTGTTTAACCCTAAGCGAATGAACTCAGTGGAAGATCCAAACTAAAGTGGGGATGGAGGGAGGGGGGGGCAGGATCCACGCCCCTCTAAACGTGGACCAAACTAAGGAATGTACTGCATTCCCCTCTCCCCTCCCCCATCAAGAGTGAAGAGTCCGGGAAGGCGATTTCCAGGACATTTAGGGTATTTTTTTTTTAATTTTTTCGTAATTTCCGGGTCGATGCTGGATCTCCATTTGGAGAGTCGTTCCACGATTCTTGCTAGAAGCTAAGAGATGATGGAGGCCACTTAAGACTTGCTGCCATCGTAGGAAAGATACATCCACGTCACCACTGTCTAAGGGCATTCAGTCATAGAATTCGGTTTCTAAAAGGGGTTGGGATACTCCTCCTTAGTCACCTTCTCCACATCACAATACTACCAATTTAGTCCCTCCCAGAAAAGGTCCTGGTTTCGGTAGTGTATGAATTTTTTCTGACTGAGTAGATGTTAGTTCCAACGAAATGTGACCCCATCGCTAGGGACACATTATTCCTGTATTACGTAACGTCAAGTATTAATAAAAAAAATGTACATATGCCACGAATATTTATCAAGGTTTCAACTGCGTTTTTATTTATTTAAACATACACGCATTCTTATTACCAACGAAAATCATTAGCATTATGTACTGCCAACACAATTCTTGTGCATTCTTCCTTTATTCCGTTTCAGATTATGCCGATTATGCCGTATGTCGAGAGCTTTCGTCAGTTTTGCATCATCTGTTTTATAAGATTTGCTTAAACGCCCCTTATTTTCCAGAGTCACCGAAAAACGATTGTTGTCAATTGTTTAGATTCATCTCCGTGAGATGAATAAACGGAGGAAACGACGGGAAATATTCAGGGAGTATTAATGATCCCGGCAGACATGCAACGAGAAAACGAATTTTGAGAGATGAAAATTAAGTTAAGGGGAAAGGGCATGGAGTTTCATTAGGGAATAAGAATGATTTCAAAAAGGGACATCTAACTTGACAAAAAAACGTCTTAAATCTCCCAAGAAGATGTGGATTTAAGTAATCTGCATATTACCAAGGGAGTTTACTTACCCCTATCTTAAGCTACATTGAACTATAAAATACCAGTTAACTACAGTCATGTTTTCTAATGATGAAATCCCCTTTTCTTTGATTTCCTCATTTAAAAAAAAGAACATGTCTTGTAGATCTAGTTAAGATCCTTTAGCTATACGTGCATCGTCTCTCTATAACATAATTGATTCAATTACTACGTCTTGCATTGTCATTGAAATAAAAACTGGATTAGCTGTGTCTCGAACAGGGCGCGTCACCTTGTTATGAGAGTTACCACACTTTCGTAATTCTGGACGATCTGGTTTGTGTTTGACCCACAACCGTATTAAGTGTCTCAAAAAAGAAACTAAAAAGGAAAGTAATATACCAACAGGGGCGTACACCTTACATCTTTTGAGGAATTATTCACAAAGTAGGTTTGTATCAGAACTATTTTTTAAGTTAAATTGGCACAAAATAATGGGATAGTGGACCACGTTAAGAAATCTACATCATGCCATGCCGTTTGCTATTTGTCCTTACATTGCTCTATATATTACTTATAAGTGAATACTCTGCAACATTATACCTCATACTTTTTCATTTGATTTGATTTAGTTTATTAGTTTTATTTTGTTTTCTTCAGAAACCTAGAGAAAGAATAACTTCGGCATAGTAACAACGAAAAACACAATTGAAGGAATCACCATAAAACGTTGAACTAAAAACAAGCTGATATGGCAGAAGAGAAACAGTATCATGTTTTAGTAATAGATTACCATGTTTAATTGAACACTCTACTAACAGTGATATTACTGCAGCATGTTAATTTTATCATAAAGACGATGCATACACAAGTAAAGATGATTACACATTCAAGAGAACATCACTTATTTTAGAAGTTTTAGAAGTTACTAACTCACTGGACAAATTAACCTTACAGATGAAGATACGGGTCAACGCTTCAGACGGCGTCGAAGTTACAACACACTGTATCTAGTATATACACACTGTATTTAGTATACAATGTAATTAGGTACAGATCGATAAGGCACGTGACCTTCGAATGGTTTCACAACTGTCACGTGCTTTAATGTGTGTTAACTTGTGCCTGTGTTTTTACATCTTACCAACCATATTGTCAACTTAAATGCACAGGCAAGCTGATGGTTAAAAGAACCCACGATGCAGTAATGTTCCACGCAAAACTGAAACCATTCACCCTATAGGAATATCTAACTTTGAGCGAATGATTCTGTAGCTGTGTTTGTGTACATGGGTGCCTCTTGTTTTTGTGCCGCCTGTTTGTGTTTCTATTTAATATTATATTTTATTTTTTCTGTAATTCTTCCAGGATTTAAATTACCCAAGTACGGTAACTGTCACATCCAACCACAGATATGCATCTTCCACATCTGGTTAGATTGTAGAGATACGTAAGATGACCGCAAAAAACTATGCATGCTTACAAATAAGCGCATGCTATATTTGTCACTATTTTATCGAGTTTCAATCAATCTATATGACAGCCTTCCAATCTGGCTACTACAAAGAAAAAGAAGACTAAACATGAAGGACATAAAGAAACGAATGTATCTTGCGAACCGTTCTAATTGGCGGATTCGTCGTAGTTGCTATAGGTAACTTTATCAACCAATGAGAAGAAGGAAATAACAGTCGAAGGAGGCATCAAAACTCAATGAAAAACATTAATTTCTGCTGTTGGTTATTTGTAAAGTTCTACGTCTCAAGGAAAGGTGGTTAAAAGGATGGAGCCGACTGTACACAACCTAAGGTATTTAACAGGACAGAACATTTACAAATAATTATTTGTCTCCTTGTCACTAAGTTTGAAATTTCAATTTCCTTTACATTACTGCCACGGTTACCCTTGGCTATTACATTGCATGATGTAAGCCATTGAGTCATTCGAGCATAGTTGACATTTTGTACCGGAAATCTATTTGCATGTACTTTCCATCAATGGTGGTGTAACATTTGGTTGTTCGTGTGACCGGCCGTTCATAAAATCGAACTAGCGTCTACTGCAGCTAAGCTTTGCATCCTGCTCCACGCAGGTGCGACTGAATATTTCGACTGATTGATAATCGCGGCAGGGGCTACAGCTCGCATAAGCTGTGTATAAGTCAACTGAAAGCTTCTGGAAGACTCGGAGGGCCTGGAAATCGAGTAAAAACCCAAAATAGGGACGCATATTTGTAACTTATATGTTTCATATATATATATATATATTTTATAGCCTCAAGTTAGATGTAAAATCTAATGTCATTCACCCTTCGTGCATCAGAACTGCAGGTCCAACAAATCACAAATCCATCATCTTTCCATGAGCCTAAACAACAGCGATACAACAAATAAGGTGTAGTATATGTCTCCTTTACTTTTCCTCTGTCTTGTTGTTGTATGATTACCCTGTAGGCATAGAAAGGGAGGAATGATCGTATATATATATATATTTATATATATATAAGAATGGAATATGAGAGACTTGTCAAATAAATAAAAAAGTATAGTTTAAGAGTAAGACTTACACAAAAAGGAGAAAAAGGAGAACGAAAAACACGTACACGCATAACCTTTACTGTGCATTTAACATTAACATACGTTTTAGTAATCATGGACAACATTACCAACATTACCCTGCTGATGAAAAAAAAAGACAAAACATGTGAAACATCCAAATGGGCTCCAAAAATTCTGGATATTTTCAACAAGTTAGAGACAGAGACAGTTTTCATGGAAAAGACACTGACATTACCTCCTTAGAGTCAAACCTTGAAAATAGAAGCGCCAAATCAGAAAAATGACTTGGATTCTGTCCAACGGAATTTAAGGATTGATATAATAATCACAAACTTTCATTTACCAAAGAACACAAGAAGAACGAAACCGAACTTCGCAAGTATGTTCGATCGCAAAAGAAAAAGAAGAGACAGTTAATTCTACACTCAATATATATTGGAGGGTTTGGTTCTGTGATATATCTCAAAAATTTTACTTTTAATGGTATCCGGGTATTTGGACGTTTGTAACAAAAAAAAAATTGTAAATAAATCAATAATGTGGAGGTAAGACAGACAGTGGTGATCATACGGCTCTGAAATGTATAGCGTACTCCACAATAACTGTGTAGGTGTCAAAATCGACTAACTTCCCAGTTCTTCAACCTCATGGTCGATTCACTTGAAGTTTCTGAATCACTAACTTTCCTGTCATCCTAGCAATTCTCACTCATAAATGAAATTGTCACATGTGCTTTTTTTTTACCAGTTACCATGCCAAACAGGTGCAAATTTCATCAAAGACTGGAAGACGGCATTTCTTCAAAACGAACACACTTACAGTGGAGAAAGCTACGATAAATGGTAATGAATGGAATGTAAAAGGGGAAAAAATTAAGTCATAATGTAAAAGACAGAAGAATGCAATATTATAGGTATCAAATACTAGACTACATATTGTTTTAAACTAGGTATCATTATGAAAGCCCTTTGTGACACTGTTCTCTAGAAGTGTTCACAACCGAGTTGTTCCTCCCTATCCCTCCCTCATTCCTTCCCAGGTTATCATGCCCGTGGTCCATTCAGACAATATTAAACGGAAATTCGACCAACATGTTATCAGTGTCGAAATAAGATAATCGAAGATATATTTTGCCGTTATTATTAAATTAAATATTATTATTATATTTAAAAATTAAATGTTAAAAAAAAACAAGTGTCGTGAAAATTCTTTGTTATACATTATATCACATCAATAGGTCATCGATATTTCTTTACAAATCTTTACGCTGACGTGCATCGTTCATGAAAAGAACGGGTCAAAGGTTATTTAGAAATTTTCAGCTTCAGAATGATTTGTTTCTGTCAGCTCATGTCAAGGATACTTTAGGAAAGGCGGGGGTAACCTGCGGCCCGCTGGTGATTTTTTTGTTTTTGCGAGATGTCTCAAGAAAAAGGGAAAAAAGTCGTCAGGGCTAGACGTATCATCATTGAATGCTTTCAGGTATAGGCCTATAGTTACCCATTACTTAATCAACAATACTATGTCGAGATTATGTTTTGATTAATTTAGGTTGCTACCGTATTGTTTGAAAGTCCCCAGAATAAGAAATTTGAAAATCAGTAGCAGTAGGTCGTTGGTCAAGTGCGACCCAGAATTTTTTTTTTTTTTTTCATTCCTCATATCTTCCCTGTTCAGTCAGAGAAAAAAAGTGTCTACCCACTCCATCCTCAGGAAGTGAGTGGATATCCGGTGATTTTTTTTTGGGGGGGGGGGGAGTGTTGCATATCCCTTGAGTGCTTGTAAGTCTCGACATTGACCAGCCCGTTCAGGTATAAAGATCGTTTACGATAAACATCGTCCCTATTTTCTTGTCGTAAGGATTTTCCCCATGCTGTGTCCCTTCCACCCGTATCGTAGCTTTGATTCTATTTCTTTATCTTGCCTGTAATAAAAGTAAATAAACTAATGTGATTCCACTCAAAAGGGGTGTTCCTTTACAAAACACAGGCACACGAAAACACGCTCTGAGGTATTTTTATTAATATAAAGAATTTAATTAAATTTTATCGGATCCATAACGTGACAAGAGAGTCAAATTTTAAAATTGACAGGTACATATCTCTAGAGCCATGTACCTCCCCCGATATGATATTTGCAGTTTTACGATCGCCAAATTGATTTAATGGTAACGACACTGGAAGATTACTTCCGTCGATCGGGATTTCAAATCACTGTTCTGGCAGGGACGATAATGACTTCCCCGTGTTTCATATTAATGTAAGTAAAAAAAGAGCGGAAAATTCTCATACTAGTCGCCACGATCATGTAGGGAATTAAAATAAGTCCTCTCCTATCTGGTTCGAAGCACACGATACCTATGTAACTATCGACACACAGAAGCTTACACGTGTTGGTGATTATTTTAACAGTCAACAATTCAACTTAACAGACTGCACGTTAGGCCTTTTACTTAAAACTGACGAAGTGTCACTTGGTGGGATTGTGTCGATGCGATGCACCACCGATCGCCATCGGGGGGGGGGGGGGAAGGGGTGTGACCGAAGGGGACAAAGGGGGTTCCTCTCCTCTTACATCCCTTGCATTTTGTTTTCTTATTTCAGAAGGAACTCAGATGCAAAACGGTTCGAAGTTTCCCATACCAAATATTTTTTTTCCCCAGAATGCCCAAGGTTTAGGTAAATTATCTCAACATTGAGGGAAGCTTCAGGAATAGGATACTAATTTTTTTTTTCAATATGCTTTGAAAAGTATTTTGAGCTCAGTTCCAAACAACATGGCGTTGCGAGTTAAGTCCCAGCCGTCATTTCGGTGGAAACTCCAGACTGTAGTATGTGAGGAAGGCACATGATATCGCCCTGGTTTATGTTCTCCTTTTTTTTCCCATCCCAAATGTACCAAAAATGCAACTGCGAAACGACAAAGATATGGTTGTTTCTTTTCGGCTTAAGTAAATATTTTCCAAAGGTTCTGCAGGTATGAAATGGATAACCAAAAATGTAACTTTTGGCTTTAACCTTCAATCTTGTAATGTACATAAGCCTGAGTATAACGATTTCCAACGACTGTTTCTCATATATAGTTCAAATCATTTGTATCTCTAACGCGTCTTGATAGTTAGTATGCGCGCTTGGTTACGCAGTAGCTGTGTTTGGTAATGAATAGTATCCGTACAGGGCATCACACATGGAAAGCGTTTCGTAGAAGATACATTTGATGACCGACGTGTCAGGGCAAGCTGGTATTAAGGAACGCCGTTAGGAATGCACTTTCGGAGGTTTTAGACCAGTGTTAATACATTTTGATTATCGCAACATACAGGCATCATCTTCCCTCGAGATAACTCTATCTTGTAACAAAAATATCTTAATGCGACGAGCTTCCTCCTGCTTGAAATCGTCAACGTTGATAAATTGGGAATCATTCATGTTTTCTGTGTTTCCAAATGTCCGTATGTTTGTCTGTAAGCGGAAACAGTCGTGTTGATGTACATTTCTCTACATCTGCCAAGTGTGTTAGTGAAAGGTTCTGTTCCGTGACCGAGAAAAATAACAGATGTGACACAACGGATACACTGCTACTTTATCAGGTATTTCTGATATATCGAATGTCATCAAATATTTTTAAGGTCCTTGTTGGCATTGCGTAAAGTAACACAAGTCCATGCAAATCTTCCAAATTTACTGTTACTTCTCCATTACACAAAATTCAACGTTGCTATCAAATATTTAAAGACCGCACCTAATTCAGTACTTTACGTGTTCAACTTGCGACAGCCAAGCAACCCTTTTTCCTGCATGCACTGATGAGCCCTTTTGCTGCCCGTGAACAGTCTGAGCATAAATTTGCGGGAATTCTTTTTTTAATTTATCTGTTTTGAGGGAATGCAATTCATTATAAATAAGTATTCAGTCATTATAAGTATTTTGCATGATTTTTACTGCTCAAAGGCTGCATTGAGACTCATTATGTACCTCAATGATTGAAGTCAACTGAGGTTCCAACTCTCAGTCAACCTACTAACCAAACCAAAAAAAGTCTGCCAAGGTCGTAGTTTCTTGCGACTGTTTAAGTACATTTACTTTCAATGCATGCCAACGACTGATCATCAAATTCTTTACCAAATTTCGTCTTGATGAAGACGATATCAAACCATAAAAAATGGAATAATTTCAACACAATTTGACAAGACATATATATTAATGTATATGTATATATATGCAAATACAAATATACAAATTTTATATATATATAAACTATATAGTGGCTTTCATTATTGAACTTCGGTTGGATTGAATTACATAGTTAACAACCTCTCGATTTCCTCCACATGCCAAACATCTACTTTCATAATGAGGTTCAATAACCCCAAAAGCAGTATTATCTTAATCTTAATAAAATGGGATCCTATTTTGCCGAACATTTAATCTTCTTTATCACAGACTGTGTGCTTAATGTCCCCATTACAGGAGGCAACTTTAGGGATCGCACAACAAGGGCTCTCCTTCTAAATCAACAAATCCTAGACATTAAATTGCATATTTGGCATTAAATAGAAAATTTTGATTACCTCACTGGCCTCTCATGATAGGGCATAACTGTATGTAATTCAGGTTGTTTATATCCGATTAAAGTACCCGGAGGTCCAAAACCTTATGTAATGTCATTAACATTTTTCCACTAGAGATTGTGTCCTTGCCCTTCCTGTTTTAGATAAAAAAAAAATTCGAAACTCTTCCAACTCCATACACTGTCACTTTCTTTACATGACAAATGACAAATTATTATAAAAATCCATTCGTTATTTTAGTTTCTGACACAATTAAACTTTTCATTTGAAAACCTTTATAGAATGTATACCTGATAATAGGTATTTAATCTTCCATATTCACAAAGGCCTATAATTAAGATTGACTGTCGAGATTGATTATTAACTAAGACTGCTTTTTACTCATTTGACTTATATTTGTGCATGATCGCTTCTCTTCAGTTTCAACAAATTTAACTTTTTTCTATTCTGACTTGTTAGTTTTAGATAAATAGAACTTTATCTTGAGCAATGCAGTATCTTAAATTTACCAATTGAAAAGACCTAATGGGTGATTTTACCACTGTTTTTCACCAGGAGTTGATGCAGGATTTAGCATCTGTCAACATGTGTATATCTAACGCCACCCCACTTAAGGACACTCCTCACAACAAAACCCACCCTTCGGACATTTAAATTATTATTCATTACATGTTCACTTTAATGGTAGCTCAATATTCTAGCTCAAACAAAATATATTTTGGTAATCGATTTCTTACCCTTTAGCATTTTTAAGACACATTCCATCATACTCGGCGGTAACCTGAAGCAGTCAGCGAGTTATTCATCTTCAGAAGACAGGTTTAAGAATGTAAAACGGAAAAGTATACACCAGCAAAGGGATAGAAAATTGAAGTTGGCACCATGTTATATCATTTATAATTGAGGAAAACCATAGCAGAAAGCTTTAAAACAGGAAACTTATCGCTTATTTAACGCAAGAAAACAAGCATCAAAACATACTGGATCTTAAAACTGATTTTACATTAACTTACTACCATTGATTGCAAGGGAGAAATTCGAACATTTGTGTGAAACAGTTCTGATATTTCAGATTAAGTTAAGTCTTCGTGAGTTAAATTGTTTATTTGTTCTCAATTTTCAGTTACCGTTTCACATAAGCACTGATAAACTAATTGTGAGATGTGCAATATCTCGTTTATTTTATTTTCTTCTCATGGGATTGAATCCTCTATGAAAACCAACACCTGCCTCAAAGTAAACACAATCCTAACATCACGCTGGTGAATCTTCTACCATATGCACTGTTTCGCCACATGGGCGACGATTAGTGAAGCAGGTTAAAACCTCAGAGCGCATTATTTGTTAGGGTTTAAAGAGATGCCCTGTCGCTGAAAATTATCAGACTATCAGAGGTTATTTCCGTCACCTTGTCTGGACAGTCGTTACGTTTACCAAACAAAATATCGTTTGATCAAAACGACTGGGAGCGAAGAATAATTGACATATGTCGTAAACAAATTTTTGTTTGTTTGTTTCTTTACTGTCTAGTCCCTTTATGTTGTTGTATACGTCAGAGGGAAGAGTGGTCACTTGAATTGTTTTAGTCGTAATATTAATTGATATCTTATTATATAAACTATGCACTGAACGGAGGGACGTAATATTCAAGGTTCATACATTGTCAGGTCTTGAAGTGCCGTAATATTGCAGCATTAACACTTGAAATAAAGTCGTCACGATGCAGTAAATGACTGACGTCATAATAAGTTAAATGGAGAGATGTTACTGACATGTGCAGAGGTTGTGAACCACACCATGATCCCTGGTGGACAAAAATACACATATGAAGTGCAATGTTCTTGCCATACGCCCATTAGTCCTCACAGTGACAACACTGCTTTCATTATTTTCACTTTCACAGTTTCAATGAAAAGGAATTTGTGGTAACATCCATTCCTGCAGCAATTAGATGCGGGAATGTGTTCGAAAAAAAATTAAAAAGAAGTGACCAACCCAGCGATGCCTTGCAACGAAAAGGTAATCCATTTGCTTGGTATATTAAAAGGTTGTAATGAAATCATAAGCAAAGTTGCTGCTCTCTCGTAATTGGGGACTTTAATTCAACAACACCAGACATCCACACATGTCTATCACCATTAACGGATATGAGGTAACATATATACACATAATATTTTTGTTAATTGTTTTTGTATACTGTTCTTCTGTAATCGTGTTTCTCTGCTGAAATCACGATTTTATCTGGACGTTTCTCTTGAGTCACCCTATGCTAAACATAACACTATGACATTTTTGCAATCTGTTTCTGCTTGACTTTTTTCTCATTGTTACACATGAGGTGGCGATTACCATATTCATGGATTACACTTGAAACACCTGTGTCGCTCTGGGCATGTCGTAATCAATAGAGCAAACTTGCTAAGGAGGGTGGAGCGGGCTTATAAATAGTTATTTAGGCTGAAAAAATGTTGTATTGCAAGCTCTACAAATTGCAAAATGATTAGTAAAGCGTTTGGAATGTAATATAGGCCTAGCACAAATAAAGAGAACAAGAAAGTTTCTTACGCATGGCACATAACTGTTGATTTTTTTATATTGGTATGTTATATTTTGCATTTCGTTTGAAACGTAAGTACTGTCATGAGTAATATCCCCGGCCCCCGCCCCCGCCCCCGCCCCCGCCCCCGCCCACGCCCCCCCCCCCAAAATACAGCATACCAGATGTGACAAAACCTAAACTACAATTACTGAGCAAAGGTTAAACTGCTTTCTCTTTTTTTTTTCTGTTTTTTTTCAGTCCAAACATCTCTCTAATAACATATCGTCTATCAGGAGAAATGAAAAAAAATTGCTTCCATACGTTACTATTCCTGTCACTGTTTCAAAATGTCTCTTTTAGGTTAAATATTAAGACTTTTGTGTGTTAGCGTCTCCTCTTTCCAAACGTAGTCCCCACCCCATGACGCTCACGCCACCGTTCTATACCCCTCTCTGATAAATTAACCGCATTTTCAATGTCAATTACAAAGACGTCCTGCTTATCACTTTTCATGTACGCTCAGATTATTATTAACTAGCTATTTTCCAGCAGTCAATGTATACAGACCTATCGTCACTGACAAAAAAAAAAGAATAAACGTCAGAGTATGTTTTTCTTTTCTTCATTACGTTTGGCTGAAGGAAAAGAGCGACGTATACATTATCATTGTGAATAATGTCATATGGAAATCTTGACAATTCCCCGTTTTCTTATCATTATTCAAGTCAATTTAATGTACACGTACTGTTTATTTTTTGTGAATTTGTGAATGGGCAACTTAGTAATAGATCTATGAGAGCCTATCACAGGGAGACGAGTTATGCCAACATAGGAAGCAAACAACAGGAAACCTTTAAAACGTTGCTTTGAGCGTTTGAAGCTAGCGAAAATGGAGCAAGTTGCCTATAGTTCTCGCTTTTGTTCAGTTTGACATATTACATGCATCAAGGGGGAAATAGAAATAGGAATTAAAAAGAAAGAAATGTAAGAAAAAGTTACGATGTATGGTTTCCCTGATAAAAACTTTGCCGTAGGGTTCCTTGCAGGGAGCTTTACACAACATTTGGCGCCTAGTCTCCATATGGCTTGTGTCTTGTTCCTGATATATAAAAATTTCAAAAGAATATGTAATGCATAATTGTGCCACCTGTGCTGTTTTGGTTTTTGTAGACGCTTGGTGAATGGAATAAGCATGTTTCTGTAAAGTATGCAACAATCTGGTACATGGTTTTTATTTGGGATGGCGTTTAAAGGATACAGTACATACTGCGAACTTGTGCAACAGACAAAGTTTCATATGAATGTATTCAGTTAGGGTAACGAATTTCATTGCAAGAGATCATAGCTACTTTTAATAGGCCAATATAATTAAAGTTGAACCTAAATTCAGACGTGATCTTAAACATGATATGAACGAGGTGACCAGGCATTGAAAGACCGACACTACACATCAAAATTTAGAAAAAAAAAATACCTAACTCGAAATTCTGACACTCTTTGTCGTTTGTTATTTTGTTTTCTCCTGGAGCGGAGGCTGATTTAATGTTGACTATTTTACTATTTTCATATTTGGCACTATCTATCTATATGTGTGTTATAATCGTATATCATGTATTATGATTATTATGAAGGTTTATGCAAAATAAGAGGCATGTGGAGTGCAGAAGAAAGATTTAAAATTGATAATAAACATTTTAGAAATCAGTGATATTACTTAAAATGAGAGCAATTACAAAATGGATCATGTTATGTAAAGGAAACACTCCGAGGCATTATATTATTGAGAGTTTGAGGGAAACGTTGCCTGAATAACAATTGCTGTTTTAGTTCGAATGCTCTGAGAGGGGAATGCGAATTCTTTGATGCTGTATATTTAAGTAGGTCAATATTGATTTATGTCTTTATATTTCATCGCTTATAAATATTCATGAAGATCAATGGCCTATTTGTATTTCGAGAGGACTCGACGGCACTCTATATTTTATCCTTAGAAATTGAAAATATAAAATACATTAAAATACCTTGAATACAAGGAATATCTATATTACCATTTTACCCTCTCAACTGGCATAATTTTCCCCCAGGGTTTTAGTTCGATAAAAGGAAATTATTCAGGTTTCAGTTTTTTACTAAAGCCTGTTTCACTTTTATTTCTAAAATGACAGACTTGCGCTGTCAACAGAGCTGGCATTTCATGGATTGTTCGTAATTTTCTTGTTCAACTCTAAAAGCATAGAAAGTCAAAGACACATATACACGTTTGCACTATAGTTGTGTCGCACACACTATAACGGTCAACATATGAATAGGTGTATGGGTCCTTAGGCGATATATTCATTGTATGAATAGACATACTTGCATGGAAATTCTTTCCGTCATTTCGTCGTTAAACAGTAATCAGTGTTTACCTTTGTTTCAAGCAGATTACCCCCATTGTAATGCAATAGATAATTAGTCAATTCGTGACAGATTCATACTTCGCAGGAAAATTCACTTATAAGCATCAGAAAGATGCAATGTGAAAAAAAACTAAACATTTCTGTACTGTCACACATAATAGCACAAAAGTATCAAATCTGCCAAAAACTTGTAGTTGACCAAGTTCGATCTATACTGTCAGGGGTAAGGTCTATATTGAATACAGATAGCAACTCCGGTAATGTAAAATTTGGTTGCCGATTTTTTTTTCGCAGAACTGGTACTTATAAACAGTCGTATATGAGAGGGTAGGAAATTATTTCGTAAACGATTTACGGAGGTGTTAATTCATATCCAACATAATTAAGAAAAGAAAAGCAAGATGCATGTGATTGTCTTAGAAGAGGAGTAATTCGCAGGTCCTATAGAGTATTTTTATTACTTTTAGATTTTTTTTTTTAAATATAACACAAATGCAGTGTATTTGCATAGTCCTATGAGAGTCATCTACTAGGTGCAGCAGCATAGTGCCACGACACAGTGCATTTCTATTTGTGGCGAATTTGTAGCTTATCTTCGTATTCCTATCGTGATGATGACCTCATATGCAAGTGATAACATTTTATTTGTATGCAACGCATAGTGATTTTATAAAAAATAAGGGTTAGTCATACGTGCTATCCTGCATACTGTATGACTGTTATAAAATAGCTGGATATACCCGTTCAAAATTGGAGTTACATGTTTTCAAACAGATATCACGTACAACTTACGAGGCCTCTTGCTGAGAGCGTGTGGATTACCGCCTTTAACCACAACGCAGTACTTGTCGTTCACCCTTTGTTACCGCATTCTCCCGGGTGAACTATAGTTCTCAGGAGGGAACTATTGCTATACGACGTGGCTGTGCACTACCTATAGCTGAGAAAGAATTTGCTCTGCCGCATGATAGCGTACAATCATCAATTTTACATCAGGCTTACGTGGTACTTGACATGAAACAAGATACTGTGAGAAGTAAGGCGTGCCAAATCGCGAGGAATTATGTGTCTCGTTACAAAATGATTTGGTTTTTTTTTCTTTCTTTCTTTTACGAGCATCATTACCTTGGATTACCAATGACATAACAATCTCATGAGAAGACCCTTTATGTATATATATATATTTAGTTTTCAATGTGACAGTATAAAAGTAATTGAACGGGGTTTCTTTACAGGTTCAGGTTGTATTTTTCATTTATATTTCTTTTCATTTATTTCATTTATTCAAACCAATATATATATATATGTAAAGTTTATAAAGAGGTGGTGAAAGACAAAGACATAAAAAGCAAAAGTTTAAACGATGCACAAAAATATATAATGAAACTAACATATTTATATACACATATAGAAAGGCGTATAACGCATAAAATGAGAAATAGAAAAACAACCTACAATAAACACTCTACATGCTTGGATTGAATGAATGATGCGACTTTCTAAAAAAAACTTCTGTTCTGTATTTTGGCAAGATGTGTGGATTTCGTAGGTCCCTGTTTGATATACATAAGAGACTTTGTAGTGCAAGATACAGTGTGTGCTATTTGTCATTGTTAATCTTATTTTCAATTCTCACGAAATCAGATTTTGCAGCTACATCAAATGTTCCGGAAAGGGCTGAAAGAAATCTGAATTAAAAATAGTTGATGTATATTTAAGAATTTTGATTAGTCTATCTTTGTTCTTTTGTGATACAAAATGGTACCAAACAGGAACTGCGTAAATTATGTGCGGCAAAATGATGACATAAAGACATTTTCGTTAGTTAGTATTTCGATTAAAAAGGGACACAACATGAGCCAGACTAGATTCTATATACTACATTTTAGTGAACACCTTTGATATGTGGCAAGAAAAGGCCAAACTATAATCTATATAAACACCTAAGAATTCAGTTTTTCAGGTTCTAGGCACCCCTGTCCTTTAACAATACTACCTTGCGCATTTGACTGTATTAGAGCAACATGTTTAAT
Organism: Stichopus chloronotus; assembly: GCA_021234535.1. Lineage (NCBI taxonomy): Eukaryota > Metazoa > Echinodermata > Holothuroidea > Aspidochirotida > Stichopodidae > Stichopus > Stichopus chloronotus. Next base: position 584,428 of record CM037837.1, on the reverse strand, counting down.
ATTTTTGTTTGTAAAACACATTTCCTTTGACTTGGTAAGATTCAGGATTAATTTTGTTCATGCTGGAACAATGTCACTGACGGAAGACTGATAATTAATTTGATTATTGTGGAAACTATTACAAAATTACGTATTGATTTCATCCACACTGACCTGATATGTTTAATAAGGGAAAATTATGGCAATGCTGTGTAAATAATTACATTATCATTTAATTTAAAGGTAGTCGGGGAGTTTTATTTAAAATCAGCTTTTCGGTATGACGTATACATACAGATAACAGAGTGTGTTGCTTAATTAAGGGTCTCGACGGTGTGATGAGATAAGCAACAATAAAGATACACAATACATGGTTCCTTAGTATGATATTGGTGAAGTAGACTTCATTTGCCTTTCGTAGGAATGAACATTATCACAACTCCGAGAGACTTTCATAGAGAAACCAATATAGTAGACGCGTACTGATTTGGAATGAAGGACTAATCGAAATCGAAGACCAAGGTGAGAGTAAACAGATCGTGTCTAGCGCGGACTCAGCTAGGAAGGAAAATAGGCACACAAGGACGCAACTATATGGTCAACTATGACGTAGCCCATCCTTGTATGGCAGATTGCGACGCAACGAAGTTTCATTCTATAGCATTCTACACCGACTCGTTTCATTAAATTGATTCTTGTCAATATTAATGTAAATATCGTTTACAATGTACGAAAAGTGAACTCAATACTCCCAAAACACATTGTCTCGCATATCCTAATGGAAGGGTCTTCCAAAATGCAGAGAATCCTATAGGCAATAATGCATGTGTCATGAAGTCTCCCAGTAAAATAAGAACACATTTTGCTAACCTTCACAACCTCATTTACATTTAAACGAGTTTCCCAGAAACAGTCTCCAAGTGCTAATGATTTCTCAATAAGTTTCTCTTCATTTCAATATTTGTACCAAAATCAAAGGTTCATCTCGACACTGCACATGTACGAGGTAGTCTCGTGTTGTGCATCTGTCTATCTGTCTGTCTATTTATCCACCCATATCTATTAATCCATTCAATATATATCTTTCCATCCATACCTGTCCATTGCTATAGTACACTAACATATAGGCGAAATCCACCCTATCTTTTAAATTAGGATAGGAGTAAGGAAAAATGCTTCTACCCGATTTAGAAGGACAAAGTGAAGACAGTTAAGAGATGTGTTAGATGTGTATCTCACAGCTGTCTATCCTAGCCTTTAAAGGTTGTGGGACATGCATTTAGAAGAGGGCACCCTTCATTCAGAAGCTGCAAAGTAAAACCCTTAGTAAAAATCCATTGGAATTTTGTTTATACCTTTCACCGTTTTTGAGATATGACTTTCAAAGTTTGAGGAAAATGCAAAACAGATGACATGGAGTGTTGAACAGTGTCAGTTTTTCTTTCGTTAAGCCTATATATTTTGCCTCTTTATTACTTAATTTCTGAGTTTCGAATTGGTAAGTGATGGTTTTTAAGAAAACATATGCTTCTAAAATAAAGTCCTCAGGGCATATAACATTCTCAAATGTCCTTGAAATAAAGGTGACCTAAACAAAGGATTAACATAAAACATATCATAGGACTCCATCTCTCGATGTCACAAATTTGCATACCTAGCCAATGTTTATTCATGATACAGCTTTGAGACACTAATTTGCCTGTAAACCGGTAAATCTTTGACGGATTTAATGAATTTGTGGCTATTTTTAATATTTCCAATGCTGACTGCCCCCGATTCTCCATTTTCATGTCACACGACCTTTAACTTAACATTATATTGTGAAACTGTCTTTCCTGTTGCATGTGTAGTAAACCCATATCCTGAAGCAAACTCACACAAATAAAAGTACCAGGCCCAGAAATAACCTGCAGATGCCGTGACACTACACACCGCAAATTTGTTTCCTTTCGTAAGACCATATTATGAGCAGATACCTGCCATAGTAGTGACATGAAAGCAACTAAACTGTATAAACCGTACGTACCTCCCTTTATAAACAAAACAGACATGGTTTTCAGCTTAAAAGGTTACAAACACTTTTTTTACTCCTCGATTTGTAGGCTGGGAATGAATAAGGTCGGGATCAACTTGGCTTTGTTGCTGTCGAAAGTGAGTCATATCGTCCAGGGTCCATTTCTGGACCATTGAAGCACATCAGACGGAGGCAAACTGAATTTTACATAGAAAGCTCAAGTCCCAAGAAAAAGGTAACAGAGAATTTGTCTTCCTCTAACATTTTTGCAGATAAGCAGGACAAGTTACTTCAGAAACCGTAAGTTGCCAATTCCAAATCTGGGATGCCCCTGGGAGGGGTGGCGGAGGCTGGCTTTCGTCAGAGGCAGTTACGATAAACATTCACTTTCTCATGTCGTTTATATAGAAAGGTCCACAATACTCATATCATGATATAAGTTATTAGTAGAAAATTTAGATCTACTTATCATTAAAAGTATAGTTTCATGTTGTACGTCGTCTGTAATGTTGTAATGTTATTACATTTCATCATGATAAGATTATGGTTAGAGTGAGTGAAGTAATTCGCTGTTTCAGTAAAATTGCTTTACATTACATTTTGTCTGTGTCACTAATATATGTTGTATCACGACAAGATATGAGGTTATATCTCAAGCCAGCTCGTTAGTTAATTTTGTTGGCATCTTAGTGTAGTTGTTATCAAACATGCAGTTTATCATTAATACTAAAAAAAAAAGTTGCCATGGATATGACACGAATTTGGTATTCCGACGATAAATTTAACATTGACTTTCATGAGCATGCATACATATACCAGCAAAGTTTCTACGAAAAGTACCATCCGTTTTATGTATCATGCTGGGTAGTTCTTGCATTTGGGGTAGGCTAACTCGAATTGTTTTCCTCTTACCGTCAGTTTTAACATTAAAACCCAGACAAGCGAAGATCACGTGGGGATAATCGAAAAATCGATCATACGTAATTTGCAATATGTGACTCTATGGTCTTTGCGTGCAATGTCTTCACTGTATGAAGGAGAAGAACATAAGAACACGAACGCAGCTGCGTGGGGTTGCAAAATATATAATCACTGAATAGGAACAGAAATCACATTTTAGATTTTAGTATGAAGACCTCACAGTTATATGAAGAAAAACAAAACACTAAAACAAAAAAAAAAAAGGTTTTGAAGTATAATTTTCAAAATGATAAGAGTTGAAGAGATGAGAGGTGGTGTAACAATCTTGTTCAATTATGAAATCACAAAAAATAAACTACACAACATAGATTAATCAGTTTATTTTAGATTTCATGTTTTAGCTTCTAACCCTTTGCAAACGAAAACAAAACCATTCTATTTCCGTTTTTCCTTTTTTTTTTATCTGCACGTCCTGTACAAGAGAAAGTGATCGACAAGCGGGTCTTTAGTCCTTTAAATTGTGACTCTAGCCTAAATTTTCCAAGGATGGGCTTTACATGACGAAAACCCTAACGAGAATAGAAATTTGCCCCAAATTAAATACATGCGAGATCTGTTTTATCTGCATCTGCAATTTGATCCAAAATGAAATAGACCTACACTACAATTCGATATTTTTTTCAACCATTTTACTTTTTTCAACTACTTATCCTAAAATTGACTCTTGTGAGGAAATGACAAGCATTTTGTTGAGAGTTTATTCGATAATGTTCCCATGCATCGGACCAAAATTCGGATTCGCCGTCTGTCGTGTTAACGTTGATGTGGCTATCGTTACATACTGTCGGGTACCCGAGTACCCGAAGGTACAACTTCCATTAGGCTACTAGCCCCGTTTTTAAGTCATTACCGTATACGACTGCTACGTTTTCACGTTAATGCAACAAGGTTTATCTTACGTTTGGGGTTTGGGGTCTCATATATGTTGAACTTTGACACTCGTATACAAATCCATGTTAGTGAAACTTTGTATTCGGGCAGCAATTCCAGAAGGGGATCCTGGCATCCTCGGCCAGCCGGCTAAACACTTGATTGTTATACGACACCTGTCATGGAGATTATCTCTGCAATTAAAGGTACTTAAAAAAAGAAAAAAAAGCTAAAATCGAAGCCCAATTGCATTACTTAACAAATCAAACAAACCACATTTGCAAAACTCGACACAAATTTGAAAACTTTCAGACACCCTGCAATCACCACCGTGCTTTTAAAGTGACTGAGCAGTCCCCGTGCATCACCATACTGTGCAGTTGTAGCTTATTGAGGTCACGCCAAACAGCGTCACACATCTCTTGTATGGAACGCGGAAATGGTCAACGAGAGGCGCTGTCAAATCAGAAGTCGTCGTTGAGTAAGGAGCTGTACATTCAGAAATCGCCGTTCACATTCAGTTGTATTTGAACGACGATTTCTAACTGTCTGCAGCTGAATGTGAACGGCGATTTCTGAATGGACGGCTTTCTAATCAATGCTAATCCATGATAACAATGCTTTAATTTACAACAAGCACTGAAAACGTTGAACAGATATAAAAAGATACCACACGCTGCTATACCGTGATGGTTACTACATTAACGCTACTACTAACTTATAGTATGGCTGATCTGAAACCCAAACAGGGCAATACATTTACAGAATGGCTAAACAGTACCATGAACTGTGCATACTCAGTGAGATGAGGGATACCGTATAGTGTACTTGAGAACAGCCATCCGTCATGTTTATGACCTAAGGCACTGTAATGTTGTAACGTGTGGTACATGACATCACCATCTTCACTCGGTGACGGAATTGAACAATTGATTAACTCTCTGAGGAAGAATGCTCCACTCTAAAACTGTGAAATTTACCTGGAGACAAACGTATACTCCTCCCTTATAATGTGAGGTAAAACAAAGAGAGATGACTGAGCTGATTCTGCAAGTGCAAATCTTGGGGAGAAACAACTCTAAATAATTTAGACCGAATCAAGCAACATTGTAACAATCATACAACATCATTGAACAAGGAAGTTGTAAGATTCATCCAAAGAAGTTGAACCAAACACGACTCCAGGAAAGAAGCCAGTGACAAAGAACACTGATACGAACACAGTGTAACGATCATGCAACAAACAACAAACTGAGACCAAGATCAATGTGACACAGAACGCTGTAACAGAGAATGTTGTGGCAGAGAATTTTGGCATAGAATGCTGTAACACAGGGGACGATGTGACAGGGAACGCTCGCCTGCAACGCAGACGTAATTTACACTGTCACATACAACTCTCCAACGAAAAGCACTGCACAGAGAACCCTGAAAAAGATTGGGAATGCTACATATTAAGACGACAGAACCCATATGACGAACTCTACAGAGAACAATACAGAGGCAATCAATAGTGTTATATTACATACAGCTCTGCAACAAGCAACAGCGTAGCACAACATATTGTAACAGACTGAGAATGTTGTGACTAGGAACAAAAAAAAAAAAAGAAGCTGTGACAAAGATTGCGGTGAAATGTGTAAGGAAAGACAAGAGCTGTAGCACTTCACGCCATGATAGCTTTGTTGTGTAGGGTGAGGTTAACTTTACACTTTGACCAGTTCACGTCGTTTTACAGTTGATTCAGAAGAACCTGCTAGAGTCAAAACAGTGAGGTAGAATGTGATCCAACAGCAGCAGTTTAATTTTAAGAAATAAAACAGGGAACCGAATTCTTATACATCTCCTTTTACAAAATTGAAGCAAACAGTATAGATTCCTAGGGATATCGAAGGACGAAGATGATTTTATTTTTTATCTAACCCTACTTCTAAACCCATAAACGATACACACACACACTCACTGACCTATGGAAACTGATAAGTCACTCTTGTGGGCATCATCTACCAGATTTTACTATATGACTGATAAACGAATGATTTTCGTTTATCATTCGTGACAATTACACCAAAACGTGACAAAGGTAAGGGGGCCATTAAAATTTGACAACTCGATTGACAGCAGCATTTGATCACATTTAAAAGTGAAACATACAACTTTTCTTAATTGGGTTAATTGTCTTCGCATGTGGAAAAAAAACTTACTTTTTATTTTAAGGTAGTACAGAATCTGTTGCATTTGTATATCATAGAGTACAATGAAGCACCTTAATGTGTCACACGATGGAGCCTTTACGTGCTAAAATCACCGTTCCAGATGACATATGCTGATGTCACGTATGGCCTCATAACGTTATTCAGTTCTGTCTACATAATATTCAGTTTAGCAAGTTCGTTTTGGCTTGTGTGTACATTGGCTCACTTTACAGGACTGATATTTGGTAAAAATATCTAAAAAAGTACTTTCTCCCAACAAGGGCCGATATATCTAGGGAGGCGTTTGAGAGAAAGAAAAGAGAAATAGACCGTCATTAAAACTATCATCACTCAGGAATAACACCGTATGCAGATGTGACGTAAACCCATTCTCAAATCAAACTTCTTTTACTGCTTCAGATATAACAACAATACACATAGGACATACGTATAAACAGCTCCCTGCTTTAACAGTATGGGGCCACAAATATGATAGGCTGTACAAGGCTAATATGATACACATAAGATTGCATCACATAACCTTCCATTTTACAATATCTAAACTTAAAATTTACTGAAATGGGGCGATTTTCATTACACAGAATATGAGTTCTCTTCACTTTTATGTGACAGTGGACCTTGCTTGAATAAAGGGAGAGTATTAAATCATCCCTAAAGGACGTTCCATGATCTCAAGTTCCATCAAGTGACCTTTAAACAAGTATGTCACGCTGTTCACAAAGGACATGGTTGCAAATGCCTATGAGCATCTGAAACTATGAGCAGGGAACTTAAAAAATACTTTTACTTTGCAGATTAGATATGAGGTGGGGTAACAAATTTGAAATGTATATTATGGTTTCCATAAAGCACACAAGTAATGTGCATTTGAAATCAAGAAATACAAAGTACACTTTTCTTATTTTTTAGCCCCAATATTTTATTTAGAAACTTTTCTATACGTTTTGATGAAAGAAGAAAACGAGTAGAATCGCTTTTGCATTTTGTAAATCTTGATTAAATCTTGCTCAATAAAGATATAAATCGCAAAATTCCATGAAAAAAAATGTTGAAATAAGTATTTCCTAGACCATTTTTGCTTTCCATGTGACAAGTGACATAAGAATAATTCCGATTATTTTGGATCCAGATTAAAGCTGGTAACCTGCAGAGATCCTCGTGTAAACTCTTCTCAAGTATATACAAGCAAGTTTGAAAGAAATAATAGTTTACAGTCCTGGTAACGTAACTTTAAAAGAAGTATTTTTCACATAGTGATTCAATTACAGAGTTAAAAAGTTAATCAACCTAGTATGAGTAGTATTTCTCATATACTATCAACAGTTTTGTATAGATCTGTTAACCCCTCCCCCTCCATGCTCCAGTGCTATCTTAAACGTACGTAATAATGATTAGATGTATGGAGATGATCTTCCATCAGACTAATTTGACAGTGTTTAACATTTTTCCCTGTTTCTTTTTTGACTGTAGATATGATTTTCAAGAGTAATTGTCTAAATCGGTTTCACATAACCATGCGTAGTCCTCATGTTCACAAGGGACATAACCACCATCAGTCAAGGAAAAGGTCACTCCTGTGACTTCAGATGAAAGCCTTTAAGACCCACATATAGGCACAGTAAAAAAACAAAAGTCTTAATGAATTATTCATCGAGACGATTAAAAAACAAAGACATCTTATGATTAATTAATGACTAAGTATGTATTTATTCCCCTTGATAGATTGTGTGGATTCAAATATCATGCATCATCTTCTTGAAATGCTTCAAAACCAATAAACAGTTTTAATGAAGGTAAGTAAAGGATTATATATTTAATATCAAATCAGAATTTGCTCTCGTACCACAGCCTTCGCTTCAAAAAGGACATCCATGTAAACGAGTTCTGCTCAAATAGAAAGAATATTGGTTACTATGTCAACGTTTAGTTTTACATGAATTCATGTTTTGTAATTCAAAATCACATTAATTCATTTAAAGTTATATCATTTATTTCTTTCTGTAGATTTATTTCAATGAACATCAGCATTTATCGTACCAGTTATCTATACACGACTAGAAATAAATGTAGGTACAGTTGCAAAGGTAACTTAATAAACGTTGATAATCAAATTAAATGAAACGCATGATGCGTTACTCAAAATGATAGAATTAATCTATAAATTGTCATACAATGGCTACATGCAACAGATACAAAATGAAAGTGACCAAAATTGACAAGGGGGTGTCTGTAACTCAAAACGAAAACAACAAGGAAAAAGTCATCTTTGGAAATATTTTTCTCGTTTGTCAATACCTTGAAGAACCGACAGTCAAAGTCAAAGCTCTCAGACCCCTCGACACAATCTTAAAAGCCGAGAGGAGAAGTAAAAGATTTAATGAATTAATGAAGCTAACTTCGACCTTGCTACATGTCTAATTCTGGTTGGAATTCAAGAGATCAAAAGGATATGTTATTTGCATACTAATCGAAGGAGAATATGTTAATGAAAGGCCAATCGCTTAAACCAAACTTTACGACAAAAACAATTTACTTGAAAATCTCGTTTTATCGGCAAGATACGAATAATGAGAGGACTGAGGTGATGCATAAAATTACGTATTCAATGATTCTTACAAATAAAGTATTCGTGTTCTGGGGGCTCATTTTTTTCTTGTGATTCCATATTTCATTCTAAATTTGAATAATTTCACAGTTTTGAGGCCCAGTTTTAGACATTCTTTAGCTTAGTTCACTGTAAAGATATGCAAGCTATCAATGAGGCATTTGCTTGAAATCGAGTTTTCTTCCCTTTAGCAGATGTTAAATGATACCTTAAGTTCCCTGTGCGCTATAAGAGGCTCTTGATTCACAAGTTTTCAAAAGTCCCAGGGTGTTTGATTACCTGGGAGATCAAGATGAGACAGTGAAGTGAAGATAAAATATGATATCTTTTACTTTATCGTCTCTGAAAGATGTAAGTTCTGATATTATTGGTTGTATCTTTCGTGGATGCAATGCATATGGGATGAACAAGCTTTTCGTGATATCGTATATGACAAAGCAGATTCACATACATCTCGAGGAAATGAATACTTTTATAACTTTCTCCATGACATGCTGTACTGTAAACCTTCATTTGGCAGCGGCTTTAAAGGCTTTTCAACTTTCACCACTAAACTCGAAATTGTCCGCAGCAATTGACAATTTAAAGATTTGGAATTTTTAAATTTTATTTAATATATATATATATTTTTAATATATATTTTAAATTTTTAATTTAAATAATATATATGTATACATAAAAGAAAACGAAAGGAAGTAAACCCTACTGTCTTGTTCAGAGCAACATCGAGTTCTGTGGATTTGTTTTTGTTGTTTGCCCACTTAGATTTCCAATAAATGCTTTGTTCCTATCATCATTATTACATTACACCATGCAGCAATTCATCTGCCTGAAGGAGGGAATACCTTTGCGTTGAGATTGTCTCTGCTAATTTATTACCAATTTAGTTTACTGGTGACCAAGTCTAGGGTAACGTTTAATTCAGTCGTTTGTCTGAACATGACATTGTGAACATTCTACACCGGAGTATAAATTGAACACTTTGTGTTTGGTATGTTAACATATACGACATAACATACATACATATTCATCCGGGATGAGGTCTTCAAATTACATCATCAAAGGTATTGACCGCTGAATGAAATTGACATTTCATGAAAATAGGGGATGTTTTCTCTTTCTTTATAATTGAAACCCATGTTCGGTTCGGAAGTTATACATTTTGAAAGAAATATCAATTTTAACACGATACTGTGCATTATGGGAAATTTGTGATGACACATATGAACATCTACTAGAATATCTTTTCTTTTTCTTCCTACTGACTGCCGTAAAGACACCGTAACATAGTTAAAGAGTTTTGTTAAAGAGATTATAAATGACGGCTTCAGTTAAACGGCTAAAGAAAAACAGTGACTTCTTGAAATAATTTCCTCCTGTTACATGGGATTTTTGTAACTTTGAGGCAACTGGAAATCTTTCTTGACCAGAGCAGTATTTCTTCAAACAACGATATCTTGAGTTAAGAACAAAGCATTGGCATTGGGTTTGAAATTGCCTGCGGTGAAGAATTATCCTCTCTCATATAAGAATTCATCCACATATCGGTGAAATACTTCTTCATTTGAATATATACAGTGGATTCGATTCAACGGCCAAGCGGTGAGTTGACTGGCTACATTGATACACTAATCTTTCCCACCAAGATCCGTCATTTCACAGCTTTTAATAGGCAGTTCAGTCAACTGTGACATCCGCAGCATTAAACCGTATTTCACTACATGGGGGGGGGGGGGGGGCGGGCGTCTACGTTCATACGTTCATATCACTATGAAATGCTCATAGCCGATTATGTATTCTGCATTAACAATAGCTTACCATGAAGTATATTGATATCATAGGAGAGGAACACGTGACGGTTTTTTTCTCAATTTATAGCAATATTTGTTATTTATATTCTTTGTTAGAAATGTCTGTATGATATTTTGTCATTAAATACAGCGAGTAATGAAAAATGTACAGAGGAAATGATAACCTGTTCACCGAGTAACTCAAATACGTCAATGTACCAACGTAGAAGAAACGTTCGGATAACAAAGGTGCACGTACTATTATTGCATTATCTTGCAACACAGTGGCGTAGAAATTTTATGGACACGCAATGAATGATGCTGAAAGATATAGGACACCAAAAAAAAAAACAAAGGAGATAAAAAAGAAGAGAGGCGGGAGAGACGATAAGTCGACGGGATTGGGGGGAACTGGTAAGCCTTAGGTGAGAGGGGGGGGGGGGGGTAAAATGGGGAAAAGCCGGACTTCACAAGTGTGATCTTCTTATGGCATTCAAAACTAAGACGAAGAAGATTAACAACACAATTAAAAAGGGTGTTCATAAAGGTGTGAAATCGTTGCTTGGAGGTTTCGTTAGGCTACACATGCGCCTGTTGCTCATACGCAGTATACGATCAGTTAGACTGCTAGCGGAAGGGATCAGCAGCAGAACGGTCGGCATATTTATTTCACACAGGACACATTGGCAATACGCCCTCCGGACGGAACTGTCAATTAAAACCTTCGGTATTAATGATGACATGAATTCTAGAAACAATGTTTCTCTATTGTTACAATCCTAACGTTGAATTAATAAAAAAGAAAAATAAGTCCCCAAAAAGTATTGATTGTCAATGCATATTAAAGCTATTGCCAATACCAACCAATATTCTGTTATCTTATTATTCAAAAGTACGTCAATTCTACTACGTAAAGTATGTCAATTCCACTACTTAAAAGTACATCATTTTTATTTTATTTTTTTTTTTAAAAATGGAAATGTTGCAAGACGGGTGCATGAAACAAGCTCGCTTATTCCTCTTTCCGTGCGTTTCAACCAAAAAAAAAATCCAATCAAGTTTTACGTCGCTTCATTGCATTAGTTAATGTTCAATTGCTTACCCCAATTTTCACTACTTAAGCTTAGAAATGTATCATTATCAACCAACGGTGGGGTCTAAAGGTATGTTCAGAACTCCATCCTCCTAATATTTGCCAACTTTTTCCAAGAATTAATAAAACAGAATGAATAATTCATTACGATTCTTGTATCATCTCATCCCATCTGATATGTATTACCATTTTTCATACATTTATTTTTATCTCATTAAGCCTGACTGAGAAACTGCAGGCACGAGATCCCAATTTCAAGGCTGGATACATGCAGCTTGGAACACCCGGGGAGTGCCACCGGGGAGTGCCACCTGGAGGGTTTGAAAAACCAAAAATCTTCTTTAACACGCCACGTCAACCGATGGTGGCGCTTCGCTTAGATAGTCCTGACGCCACTCAGCCCTTCCAATATCTTTTAACCTTTATTTTAGTTTCATGCAGTTGTTGAAAAAGTCAATTTGGCACCATGATTGGGCAAATAAAAAGGGTAAACACAGTCCATTCAGGCAAAGGGAGGGGGGTTCCCATCCCTCTCCTCATGCCACGCAGGCCTGTTCGTGAACCAACTGATTGGAAATCCTGGCTTAAGCCCTGGTACAGCAACATCCCCCCCGGACGGTGCTCAAGAATGGGGACGATGAGTCGATCTTGCCCCTTCACACAAAAATCCTGGCTACCCCCCTTTCTCACCAGCACAGTTCACTACAGTATCACATGAGACCACACACACGCATACAGCTTTGTTTTCCATTCATTCCGAGGATCTCATTGTGCTTTCTTTTTTTTTTCTTCCTCAACCCTAACCTTAACAATAGACTGTCTATTGTTAATCTTGAGAGGACCGGAGAAATCTATTGAATTTTTTACAGAGGACCTAAAATCTATTGTTTCGGTCCTCGATCCCTCCCGAAAACAAGGGCACAAACACAATCACACACACATTCACACAAGTCATTCAAAGGACTCATACTTTTATCATTATGTGTCATTAATTGTTCAGGATTGGTTGTACTTCATCCATATGTACGGCAGAATCTGCAAGCTTAATTGTTTAAATATGACCTGCAAGCCGTATCGTTCCACTTGGTGGTCACAGTAATACCTTCTTTTTTTTTTTTTCAATTTTGCCTTCTGTATTTTGACCCAGTAAAATCCGCAGAGAGACAGAACACTTGCCTCACCTCAATATCATTCAAAATATCACTTTGATGATTCTCATGACTCTGGTGATAAGTTTGTAATGATGACATATATGAGCTAATATTAATTTAGCTGTTATAGAGATATTATCTGTTATAGAGCTGTTGTGCAGGAGTTCATAATGCGAGATTTTAACATTTAATTTATTTCCCAGATTATTGTTTTCTATGACGGCAGGAACCGAAAGTTGTCATTTTAACTCTGAATCGTTTGATAACGATGAAGCTATCGTTTCCGATGGAGATCAAACTAAAACATATTTCAAAAAGTTGATTTTAAAAAGGATTCGTCAGGGCAAATCAGAATGTAAAATGCTTACAAAAGCTGCCTTATAATCATATAAATGCATGCGAAACGAGTAAAAGCCGCAAAGTGCGAAACCACTTTAGTTTTCAAAATGATTGCAAAGCACACTAAAAAGCGAAACCGGTCACAAACAACAACAATTAACGAAAAATCTGATTTCTTAAAACCGCAAAGAGCTTTTTCACTAATTGAATTTGTTTATTTGATATTGCTCTGCATGACTGAGAGAGAGTGTGGCGGATGCGAGCAACTGCGATTCTTGGATCCAGGATCATTTTTTCTTTCAAAGGCAGTACTGTCACAACGTTTCTAGTATTTTTTCTTTTTCTTTTCTTTCTATATACCCAAAACAAAAGCCAAAGATCCTTTAACATACTGGATAACAATGTCCGAATACTGTTGTTGAAACCCTATGAAACGATATTACAGAATAAATGATTGCTTCCCTACAGCAATCATAAGAGAAGTAACTTTGTTTTTCAACGCCTTTTTTTTTTTAACATGAGTAGCCTCTGATGGTTTGATCTGCATTAAAGTACACTAAAAGGGAACTGAGACTATCGATCAAGATTCACGGTTCACATTCACGACGACAAAATTTAACAATGGAAGTTAAAGAAAGCAAGCAAATGTTGTCAAAAATATGGAACAACATTATTACTTCTCAAACTCAACTACCTTCCTCGGTCTCTTCATAAACTGTACATTTGTTCATTTTTGTTAATGAGAAACATGAATCTTGTAAATCTAGGTACCACTGCAGATTGGTTTATGATACATCGAACAAGCAGATGTCAACATAATATACTGAATGAATCTTTTATCAGGAGTTGACTTTAATGTCACTCTCGGTGAAATCAGGCAAACTTCCACATGAGTACGACTTGCTATAGTCGTTTACTGCTATGCTTGTTATGGTTACATGAGATATCGTATATGATATCATGCTATCACAACTCCATTCTGTAAACGTTACGTAAATACTATGGAATAATAAGTAAATAAACAGAAAGTAGTGTAAATAGTTGTAACGTATGTCCAATTCTTTATCTTGCCACCTTGATATAACAACCTGTTTTTGGAAATATTTGTATCTATTCTAAATTCAAAGGTTTTCCTATTTTTTATCGTAAAATCGACAATTATCAGATATTACAAACTGCAAATAATTCTTACTTGAATGTAAATTTGTTATGAAAACAAGTAACAAGATGATCAGCTGCTTCACATGTGGCTTCAGGACGGGGGGGGGGGGGTGGAAAAAAGAGGAGGAATCCAGAAGACCATATTATTTGAAGGACTGAAGCCACAGAGGATTTCAGGGGTATTTATAACACCTCTCGATCTCCCCACCCCCCACCCCCCGCCCTCCCACAAAAAAAAAAAACAAGTTACGGTGCCGTTTTTGAAAGTAAAGATACTGATGTGACACTACACGCAATAGGAAATTTCAGAGAGCCCTTCGAGATATTTAATACCCAAATTAGTGGAGCTTTATCCTCTTTTAGACATTTACCCGCCTCCCCCTCCCTCCCCTTCGACTGTCCCTGATTTGTGTCACAATATTTATTTTTCACTTTAGGCTTTTTGGAAAAGGGGAAAGGGTCTTGACTAGTGTTTTCCAATGAAGGAGTGCTTAAAGGGGTAAGGTCATTGTTGCCCCAGTGAATTAGATAAGGTAAACATACAAATAAAATGACAAAGAAATAATAACTCATCGGAAAGATTTCAATCATTAATATCGGGTAGAATAATATATAACGTACTTGTTATGAAACAAAATTTTGACATTTCGTATGAAGTTGTGGCCTCTATCTGATAAATTTAGTCTCCAGTATTATACCTAAACCATTGATTCTCATAACGTTTCTCTGACAATTAAATTACTCACAACACAAACGACACGTGTATACAAGAAGTTTGCATGCCTTTATTCGATGAGAAACATGCGCCGAGAAAACGCCACGATGTTGGGTGCGCGCATGTTTGTCCTTGTCGAAAATAGGGGGCGTTGTTCCCAGATGCCACTCTCTAAGCCAATTGCCGAGAGTGAAACTTCCCAAGAAGTATTTGGTCAGTTAAACTTTAGTCGTTCGTACACTCGAGTGAGCCGAAAACGAAACGCGACTCGGCCTCGTGCTACGTCGAACCGAAAAGACACGGACGAACGCTTTGCGATATCGAGAGTTAAACGCGTTGTAAATGAGAGGGTTCACAGACGAGTTAACTACAAGAAGAGCTCGAGAGATCGCCTCCAAAGATCCATAGATGTCATTATCGTGAAATATACTCGTAAAAAGTATAAGAAAGTTTGGTGACACGCATAGTAAATACACTATCCAATTAAAAAGCAACATGCGTACCGCTGACATGCGCGCTTCCGCGCTGCGCTGAGAATTCACTCCGTAGCTTTTTTTGAGAGTCTTCAGGATCCAAAAATAGAGAACGCCATTTAAGAACACCGACATAAAGTAAGGTGCCAAATTCAATAGGAAGAAAACAAACGGCTCTATGTCCTTGGACTCGCAGAGCGTCACCGCGTTGGGCAAAGTGGTATTTACGCCATCGGCCCACTGCCAACTCATCTTATCCAAAGTCAAGGTAAACGAATAACCTACCGTTATAAGAACGGACAATATCCACGGCATCCCACAGAAGAAAACGTTACGAAGTTGCTTTGACAATCTGTGCTGGAATGGTTTGCACACTGCAAAATATCGATCAATAGAAACGGTGACGATAAATAACAGTGACGCTGCTTCGGATAGATGGACGCTACCCATTATGACCTTACACGACCAACGATGGGAGGACCAGGCGAAATCCTTCTGGTACGGTGTTTTCAAGATTGACAACATCGCTTGCGTCACTTCCGCTACCAAGAAGAATATATCCGCTAAGGCTAGGTTTACCAGTAGCATATTGATGCCGTTGTGGAACTGCTTGACCCGGTATACCACCACCAGGAAAGAAACGTTACAGATGATGCCAAAAAGAGCTATGTACGGAATTACGTACAGCTTGATGGAAGAGCTCCAAGTGGGGTGCAACAAAAAGGAAATTTGTTCCACCGATACACGCATCGTCGTCGTTGAATTGTCATTACTATCAACCTCTGAAAGTGACGTCATGATTGTATCTCTCCTCTTTAAGAAAAGATCAAACAAGATCTTGAGAAATTGGTAGAGACAGGTATGACCCCCAAAACACTGCTAATCTCATCAGAGTCTTGATTATAGTACGGACGTCACGACGTCACTGTGCCCTTCCTCATGTTATCAGCATCCATACATATCAGTTTTACTAACGTCTGTTTTGTGATGCCAGGCCTATTTTATATCCCATTAATTCAACATGGCAAGTGTTGTTTTCGTGTCAAAAATAGCGCAGAGGTAACACAGGACCGCGCCACTTCAAGTCAAAATCCAAGTGTGTTGTAAGATGTATTTATGACGTTCAATGACAATGTACCTGCAAAACCTGACAGTATTTCCTGCTAGCCGTGGTAATAATGATGATGATGATGATGATGGCGTTTGATACATTTAATCCAACGACAGAATGTTACAAGCGATAATATTACCGTGTGCGTGTGTCTCTCCGTGAAGTACAGCTGACGGTTTTGGTGTACCTGCGACTCCTTGAATAAGTCATTTCATCTTACGCTTCACTTCGTACCAAAGTTCAACGAATTGCAAGCCAAAGTGCTACCATGTGCAAAAGAAATTAACCACAAGCTTCCGAGACAAATGAAGAATGCGTCCTGGTGCAGAGACCTTTAACTTGAAAGTGATTTCAAAAAGTAATCACATCGATCGGTGAACCAGTAAAAGATAGAAACCACGACATGACTGCCAAGTGGTACTACTGGCCAATATTTAAATATAACACACTGTCAAATCCACACAAAACTGTCATTAATAATTTGATGATTGAAACCTCTGTTGCAAAATCTCGACCTGACGGAAACTGGTTCGCTCGTGTCTATATCTTAGAGTGACTTACTGTCTGTTCGCCGGAACATGTTAGTGCGCTAAATTAGTAGGCTACATATATATGTTTTTACATATATCTATATGTAAGTTCATACCCCTTCTTTTTTCTCTCTCTTTTTGCTTGCATAAATTTCATTCAAATAGAGCGATCCCCTGTGTCGTAGATATCTGCTTGGCTCTCTTTATATCAACCACACCGCTAGACCAGCGCTTCACTCAATACCATCAAACCATCGACATAGTTGTACTAATTTTCAGTATACCTTTTGAATATACCTGTGAAAGTCTCACACTTAAATCAGGTGAGTGCGGGGAATCCGTTCAAAAAAACCCAATGAAGTCAAAATTTAAGCAAAACGGGCATCATTTCGAAAAGGGACGCGAAAATTGCGAAACCGGTACCTCGATGTCCTTCATGGATGATCAGGTGTTACTTGTTACTAAAACGCGAAAACGACTAGCCAGTATTTTGAGAGTAAAAAGAATACAATTGTCAAGTATCAATTTTATTCGGTTAGACTTGGTTCTTCCAAATTCTAGTCAACTCTCTTCAAACGACGTCGACATTTTCAAATTTTCAGAGATGAAAATGAGCTACATGTATTCAGTTCATTGCAAAATGCTCTTCAATGAAACAGTAATTGTTTATCCGAGGGACATGTTGCATGTGGAAATTTCCAAGACGACCGCAAAATCCTCACGAACATTTCATGAAAACGTTGGCTGGATATTCCGTTTTTTTTTTTTAACAGAGAAGAAAAACCATTGTGATATTCCATCGGAAATCTACATGTCTGCACGATATTTCATTCCCGAAAAAAAAATGGAAAAATAAGGCGAAGCATTTTAAACAAGATGTAAAAGAACTATCACTTCAAAAGACTTCCTGCTTGGAATTCAAACCTATAATGACCGCATCACTTGCTACTAGACACGTTGTGGAGAACATTTCCAGCTCTTTATTGCTGAAGGGGACCTCAGGCTCAAACGAGACGCTTCAAGAAACCATCACAAGAAAAAAAAAAACAATATTCTGTGAAGAAATAAAAAAGGCCTGAAGGATTTAAAGGATAAAACTTGTTCACGTCCATTGAGATGATGAAGAGACGATGTATGGACTTGTCTGAAAACTTTGCCACCCGCTAGTGAGTGTCGCTATCACACGTTTCACAGTATGAACTCACCGTATTATTGTGCGATTACAACGGAGTCACTTGGGAATCGTCACTGCCGTTAATAAAATGGTCACAGTTGTCTTCCGTAGTTCAGCGTGTCATTCGATTTTTGGCGTCGGCAAGCGTTACCCTGTTTTTTTTTTTTCTTTTTAGTAGTCGTAGCGACCTAGCGATACGAACGCTGTTAGATTTGGTTGGCTTGGCAGAGGATAAGAGCATAAGGCACAACTCTGAAGGATTACAGAGGAAAATAACTGCAATTTAAGAGTTTGTCTCATCAATAATCAATGGATAACTTTTAGTTAGCAGTCGGATTTTTTCCAATTCAGAGAACAGTATTATACTTACAAATAGCCTATAAGTTTGCCAAAAGTTATGCAACCTTTTTTTTTTCTCTCTTTTTTTTCATCGTGTGGATCTGAATAGAAAATATTTAAATGTCTACTCCAAGATTTCATTCAAGTGCTCTTTCACAGCAAAAGCAATTTTAGAGCCTGATTTAAATAGAATGTCACATACGGAATATATGTACTGTAGTCGTACAGATAGCAATAAAGCTATAGAAGATCGAAGAGAATATATAAGGACATAATTTTCTGCGATCAAGAAGGAACCTTTCAAAGTTGTCATGGCAACTAGGCCCCATCATCGTTTTGGCATTGGGCTGTAATAATAGACCTATTGCAAACTCCAAGGATAATAAAAGGACATTCAGAGGATCAACAAGCAATCCATCATAGACCGACATATGTCAAAACTTGTGAAATATGAGATCAAAATGGCAAACGAAATGGGCCTCTTTGCTTTCGCTATTCGGTGTCACAGACGACCAATTTAATCACGTTTTTTCCATCTCTGACTCGACAGAAAGAAAAAAAAGTTACACTTAAAGAGATACATTGGTTCAGTGTGTCCGAAATATGTCAACTATAACGATAATATGGGTAGGAATTAGTCGAACAATTCACAGATAGGCTTATTCAACAAAAAACTTGTCCATTTACTCGAATTCTTATGTAAAACAAAATCAGCTCAAATTTGCATTCAAAATACACGTTGAGGAAGCTGGAAAATATCATAATAACCAAAATATGCACACCTAAAAGCTACGTACTATGGCAGGAAAAAGAAAACTACAAAAAAAAAAAAACATGCAAACTGCAGTCGAAACGTCACTGAGAGCTGAGAAAGTCATCTGGCCTCATTGCGCCCTTTCTCGCTACTCTTATTGACCAGAATCCATTCTCATTACAATAACTAGGACAAATCTCCCGAATATTATTTAAAAAAGAAAAAATACGCAGTCTGAAACGAGTTGTGCAGCCCCTTCCCCGCTAAAAATATAGCTATAAAGAAAGCATGTAGACTGAAAATAAAACGGGCACGTTTGGTAACGTCATCACAACGAAAGCGGAGGGTACTAATGCTATGATGAAAGGGCCATTGTAGCCTATGGTCTTCTATTTCTACACGCTTATATAGTCCAGGGATCATTTCCGTCAACTTGATCAAAATTTCGTGATTTAAATCACAGTTGTTTACTTTTTCCCTACAATATTATGTGACCACTACAGCAGTGTTGACCAACCTTTTCAAATCATGGGGACACATAGCCACCTCTGAACTTCATGGGGGGGGGGGGGCGCACAGGTTGAAAGTCCTTCCTCCATTATTCCCCTCCTTATACCAGGTCTCTAGTAATGGATAGAGTTTTTAAGGGGGGGGGGGGGGCTTAAACATTTCGCTTGTGTGTAGAGGAAGGTGTAGAGGATGCGGTAGCCTGCAAACTCTTAGCAAAGGCGATGTGTCTGATTGACTATCTGCACTGTGAAAAAAAATAAATGTCGAGCGTTTGAAACGGATCAAGAGTAGGACACTACAGAATTGCGTGAATGAAGGAGTAATAACTTGCAGACATATCTATTGCAAACAGTATGCCAAAAACAAATGAGACAAACAGGAGCTACCTATATACGCAGAAAGTGTAAGATTAGACAACAAAATATTTACTTATCGTTAACTCTCATGATGTGTGACATCAATATTACTTTAACCCTTTGTTTCTTTTATTTTTCTTATTCTATGTAATTTTTTTGTATTGGATTCAATAGGTGTTTCGGGACCACGCGATAGTACCTCTCCGCCTATGGCCCATGCAATATTGCGTAACGCTTCGAAGGAGTATATCTTCGTCTGGACTGTGATATTAAGAAAAGATGCTAACGTTCAGAGAAAGTGTAAGATCTCGTAAAAAAGTTGAAGTTCAAAAGACTTCATTTTGAGATAGTAATGATTGACCTTCAAGTCTTCTGAACGATTTACTCAAATTTAAGACTATATACGAAAAGACCTCCAACATGACGTAGCGGTAATGAAAAAATACTCGACATTGTAAATTTTCTTACTGAAGAGAGAAGTTACGCAATGGAAAAATTTTTTCTCCAATTATCATAAATTAGAACCCGATAACCATGTTAGTTGTTTCTTACAGGGTGAACATTTACTTTTCCACTACATTATTCACTTAATGGAGCACTGTCCGAATATACGAAAAGAAAAAAAAAACGAAAGATTTTTATTTGCGGACGAATCCAATAGTATAGGTTCAATAGTAAATTGCGAGATCAAGTGCTGGTGATAAGAAATGTCCTCTAAATTGAAAAAGTCTTAAAATCCTTTAAGAATCTGCGTTAGCGTTACCCCTAGTCGGACCCCAATATGACATCTAGTTTGTCCTTATCAGCGTTCCAAATAGTCCCGAAGCGTTTAAATTTAAATTAACTTCCGATTGGGTTTGGCAGTGAGCATATTATGAATTTGTTGATACACGTTTTATGTTCTAAGGTGGATAATGTTTTATATATAGGATTGCTGAAGCGTTGATCAATCAGTCTCAGCCGATATGTACCCACAGCCTACTCTGAAGCAATCTTAAATATGTTTCTTATATTTGAATGTTGGATATATCGACAATGCATGGAAGCTGCAGGACGTAAAACGTAAAATGTAACGGGTTCTGTTGTTTGAAATAACGTTTCCCGCCTACACTATTGAAGTTGAAATATTAAAAACAGTTTGCGTATAACGACAAATTCATCTTAATGAAGACAATAGAAAAGTCAGCTAAAATTTCATGATACAATTAACTTGCACAGAGTGACCATGCAGTTTTCAATTCGGTACGGTAAAGTTTCTTAAGAGAACTTATATCGAAGACTCTTTCCCAGTAATTGTGTATTCCGTGAGAACTTATCGTGAAACTTGTGGCGTGATTACGTCATTTCATTTGAACAAAGAAATGAATGTGGTTGCAATCGAATAGGTAGCCTCCGAACTGCATTACCTTGACCCAGGCCTTTTCTCACATTTAAAGATTGGCACTTACGTAAATGAGTACATACACAAAATGAGAATTTTTTTTTCACATTTGATTCTAACACAAACGATAAACCAAATATATTTAAATTAGATCAAATTAGAGCAACTAAAATGCATGTGGAAGAGCGACGGTTTCAGTTTGATATAATCAGTCGGGGGAATATTTCAAGTTTCGCTGGGAACTCCGATTCTGTTCGTGGGAAATTTAAGACGAACGGTAAACG
Organism: Stichopus chloronotus; assembly: GCA_021234535.1. NCBI lineage: Eukaryota > Metazoa > Echinodermata > Holothuroidea > Aspidochirotida > Stichopodidae > Stichopus > Stichopus chloronotus. Next base: position 562,602 of record CM037837.1, on the reverse strand, counting down.
AGAAATGATAATTCAAGTTATGGCCCCCTTATATAGTAAAACTCATCTCCAAGGTCGACAGGAAAAAAGTTTACAGAAATGTGCATAAATTTTTCAGCTTCGAGATAGAAGCCGTATATTTTTTGGACGGTGACACTCACTCGTATAGGCGCTTCAATTTGTTACGTTCCTCACGTATATATTTATCTTAGTTTCAATTTACGTGTATAAGTGGTTAGATTTCCCTGCGATGGCATCACACGTCTATCGTTTTCTCTTTCTCTCGTGGTCTGTTTTACCATAGATTGAGGTTTTTGTTCAATTACCATCCCATAGCTTGCATCTCGATGTTAATGACGCCTGGGTCGCTCATCCCGGTAGAGTTTTGACATGTTGTTGATGACATAATTATCTCAGCACAAATGCTTAATTTAAGGAGCAGTCCATCGAATAAAATAGCCCAATTAAAGTAATCTTTACATGTTACGAAATATAATACGGACCATCTAGTGTGCATCCTGTTGGTAACAGAAACACTTCTGGGTTGGAATTTTTCCTTTAAGAATTAATTCACTTCGTCCTTTTTTGGAAATTAGTGGAGCCGAAGGTATAGTTAAAAGCAAGCATGTGACAAGTCGAATATTTTATAGAAGAAGGGTTAACCATTGTAAGTATGTAGTAGTGCAGTACGATATACAGTAGTACAGTAGTATACGGGTGTATCACAAATAACGGTGCACTTGTAAAACAAAATAAATGAGCAAATAAGAAAACAAGAATATTACTTCAGAGGCATCGTTGAATTACGAAGGATATCACATCTTTCTATTCAGGTAATATATTACAAAAAGCTTTTAATCATGCAATTATCCATACAATATCGACAAATAGAAGAACTCGAAAAGAGACCGTGCATTTGGTTTCAAAAGTGTATAAATTATGAATTAGACAATGTTGCGTGTTTTCAATATGTGCTTACGTATTACATAATGTATGCATAGTTACATGCGCATGCTCATTGCTTATGGCTTTTATGGCAACGATCCACAAGAGAAACAACGCTTTCACTGTAAAGACCTTCAGCAGAAGACGACCAGTTGAACCTCACATGAATGACCAAATCGGTAAAGGACAGATTAACACGAAAAGGCTGTCTGACCTGCAACGTCCAAATACTCCCCACGTTGTTGTCCTGTGTCGTCCTGAAATATACCCGGGTAAACAACAGCGATTTATCGCGATGTTTAAGGGGTATCCTTTTACCGGAATATTCCCTTTATTTCCAACCGTTTCATAGCCTTTGGCGTCGTGATTCGATAGGTCTATAACCTACTTGACAGACACACGGCTAGATCGTGGTGTCTTTGTAGAGTTTTGTTTTGGTCTTAAGTTGCCAGTTCCGGGAGGGTTAAACTACGTACAGATGACACACACATGCCACCGAGAGGGAACGAAGTATATAGGCCTAGATCATCTTTTAAGACCGGATTTCTGAATCTTTTGCTACAACTCTTGGATGAACAATTTGGCATTGGTTTGCTTCTCTGTCAGTTTTAAAAGAACCAAATTATCTTTGCATACACACAGACTGAAACATTTTTTTTTTCTTTATTTGAAGTTTCAGAAGTCGATACTAGAATTTAAGCTGGCCCTCCAGAAGTAATGCACACCAGGTCAAGACGCTGATGACCGAGATAAGGTATTCATGACAGGTATAATGTGTTTTGTTATGTGACGTCATGTATTCTATGACGCAGGTACCTGACGTCACGAAGTCGAATGTTATTTCGCTTGTTTGTCGGTTGGACTACGAAATGTTCAAAACCCTAAATCAAAAGTGAGAGATGAGAAAAATGTAACAGTAAACGTCCGGGTATGACAGATGGACATACCTTTCCTATATTCATCTAGTTTATGTTTCTATTATTTACTCTGCTTCAATAATGTTGGTTAAGAAAGTATAAACAAGAAAGAATAAACATTCTTATCCCCACAATCTCTTTCGAAACTGAATCATTAATATTCACACTAAAAGACATTAAGTCGCAGCTGGAATTTCATGAAGAAAAGGCTTAGCGCTGCTGCAAATGATTAATCCGTCGATTAATCTGGTGCTTCATCACATGTTTTATCGTGATGCGGTGTTCAACTGACAGACGTGTTTTAACTAAATACTGATTTCCGTGAAGTAAGTATAGCCTAGTAAGTTAAGACTGTTGATTTTAAGGTTGGATATTCAACGTTCATCCTTGAAATAATGTTCATCGAGTTTTACCAGAAGTTTAACATTCTCCACATTCCCTCCAGTAGGCAATTCGATTTCAGAGTATCATTGCATTATGCCAAATAACAAGTTGCCTTCCACGAAGTCAGTTGTATATACGAATGCCTTACTCTCTTAACCTACTAGTTTCGCTGCTACCACAGTTGAAGTATGTTTCCTTTCGATTACGGGCAGGCCATGACGATAGAATGTCAATGTATGTATGTCAATATCACTGAAGCCAACCCAAAGTGAACTTAAATATTTCATTAGATATTGCCCTGAATGTGAACACTTCTTGGAATCGATAAATTTTTTTTTAACGACATGACTGGATAGAAAATTAGTAATTAGTTACGGACTATGATAATCTTAAAGTATCACTAAGTTACGCGTCTAATTAGAAGCAAGTTTGTAGCCCATGAAGAAGGTACCTTATCACATTCACTGACATACATAAAATGCAGTGAGGGTGTGAGATACAAAGCGATGGGAAAAGTCTTCATCTTCCTCGAGTTTTCCTTTTAATCAGATGACTTGGGTGGTCATTCGCCAGACAAACAATGTATTCTCGATGCAGATTATCAGGGCAATAGCTGTCGGTTAACTAAGTGAACATTGTAATAAATATACTTAAAGAGGGCGTGGATGAATATCTGAGGATTTGCCTTGTATATTAAGTAGAAAAGACTTACTCTACAACACTGTCTCAACAAGACAGCCTCCTTGTTTTTGTTATCAAAGAAGATGCCATTAAATATACTTTAGATTTATGCTTACCAGTTTAAGCTGCAAACGGTCGCCTTTTACCGTTATATTTATACATTCGAAAGAAAAACATCACCTTTAAATTCGAGCAATTTACCACGTTGTCAACCGCTTAAACGAGTTCTCTGTTTTTACATTGAGGCCCATTAAGTTTGAATTTCATCAATAAATATTAAGCAAAGACGGTTGATAGCTTATCCATGTACCAATAAAACCTTTCAAATTGAAGCCGTTGACCTCAAAATCAGTGAAAAATAGCGGTTGTTGTCTTCTGTCGATGGCCACCGAATATAGTTTCACTTCATCGAGATATATCACTGTGCATACATCTTGAGAAGATGAACAAAGGAATAAGAAACGGAAGAAGACGATTAACAACAACGTCCTCATCTTCGAGCGGAGTATTAAATTCAAAGGTCTGACTCGATTAAAAAGTGATACGATGCAGGGGTACCAAACAGACGTATACAGGGTATCTCACAGACTAGTGACATACGTGTGAAGAATGCAGGATGAAGTATCTCTTAAAAAATGAAAACAGTAAAAAGCAGAAACAACATCAATTTGGAAAACGCAGTCGCTTAATCGAGCAAAAGTTATAACATTCATTGACCAAGACAAAAGAAAAAAAAATGGAATTCGATAACTCTAAATTCCGGACATTGAGCATTCCAAGTTACCTAAAGTCGAATTTCGTCGCAAAAAGCCCACGTGAGAAGGTGATTCAAAACTCTGGTCCAACAGCCAAACAGAGTCGTATGTCAATGAAGGAAACCAACACAATCGCAGATCTCTGAAACTTTTGGCTCTTCTTCTTTCGCGCACCCTCCCCATCTGCGCTACTTGCATGGAGAATTTTACCGTCCATTCTGCCTAGCGTCTGCACTGTGTCCAAGCTGTTAACACATGGACAGTAGCTACCCAATACGTTCACTTTGCTACTGGCGGTCCTTTGCACCTAGGATAATACTAGCTTTGCAACGTACCTAGCACGTGCTATTGTTGTATAGAGATGATCATTCTATGCCACCGTACTCAAAGGGGTCATACAAAGTTCAGTCTATTTAGGGAGTTTATCTAAGGAGTTTATTAACCTTGTCTTTATTCCCCCTGAGACAGTCAGATTAGACAAGGTAAAACATTAAAAATAGAAAACTTAGACACTGTTCGTAGAAAGATTTCGTAGTACTTAGCTGATTGGTAGATCACGGGTAGCGACCATTTGCATATGATGTCATAGACAATCGATGGCTCTACAATTGGTCAACGTTGTCACGTAGACCTCGTGACCATCTACCCCGGGAGACCAAGAGGCCAAGCGTCAGCTACAGGGCCCGCACTGGTCATTTTCTCGTCGAGCTATAAACATCGCTATTTTCTGTAATTATGTTGGCCTGTGTCATCTTATCTCTCCGTTCCCCGTTCTTCCTGTCAACGTCATGTAACTCTGTTATCGATTCAAATCATCTTTTTTAATTCCTCTAATTTGTGTGTGCCAGTCGAATCAACAAATAACAGGGACTCTGATCGTTAAAATCAAATCGAGCATCTCTCTGGATTTTCTGTTCTGACGTCTCTCTCTCTCGCCCTGTTTAAGGATTACCCGCGGAAGGTTCTTTGTTGTCAACAAGTGAAACATCCGTCGCTGGTACTGTACAGTCTTAGCACGACTGACAAACCCCCTACGATCCCCGGTAACAGGACATCGTGGTCGGTAAGGTTTACCGTAACAAGACACTTTTTCGCATTGATTGCGGATCTTCGTACTATATGGAACTGGTGACTGGTTCTCAATGTTTAACGTCTCTATTACACGCGTTGCAACTCTCCATGAGTCGATTTCAACTGAAGGATCAAATAGGCAGATCAAACTGAACTGTTGGACAACGTGTGCAGGAAGCTAGTTTTAAGTTATTGGAGTAAAGCCAGGATTGTTCGATAGCTTCACATAGGAGGTTCACTGAGTCCCTAATGTTACTTCTTTCCGTTGCTTATGGAATCAAAGCACTTACCTATATCAAACTACATTAGTATTAGCTAGCCCAGTATCTGGGATCACGGCTATGCATGTGCTGTACGGACACGCAGTACTGCTGACATCACATCCATGTACGTATGTCGTACGTACGTGTACACACAGTCTACATACGATGCAGTACAGCAGAAGCTGACCTTTAATTCCTTTTTATGGAGGGAGTGTGAACAGCGAACAGCTTTTCGACAGCCAGTAGGGGAATACCTCGTAATGGCAAAGTTTGCTCCCAAAGAGTCCAATATTGTTTACGAAAAGCCCAAAAATGTCACGCATCTCAGGACGTGTGAGCGACTCGGCATGCAAAATTGATGAATTGAACATGAAGTTGGATATTGAGTTTTCATGAGAGCCAAGTATGTTCACTAACCTATACTGACCTTTGCATACCGTCCTTCGTTGTTCTTATCTAATGATTTAGACCTCATGAATACCCCCTCATGCACACATCACTCCTCTCTTATCCCTTCTCCTCCCCCCCCCCCCCTCCTGCACACTTTCTTTCTCTCCAAGAAATGCGAATTTCCTTACTTTTCTTGTTTTATGCCACTGCAAACCGTTGGATGTTTTGCCATTCTTTCTACCCTAAACTTTTACTGAAGCTTGAAATGAACCTAAAGACGTTTTCTTACCTGAAATGCGATATCAAAGGAGACTGTTTGGTATCCGACGATAGTGATGTAGTTTGGTCAAAAAAGGAAAGTGGTTAAAATTTGTCACTTTATTTAACAGCTGTATGTGGTCTGTGAACAACTAGCCGTTGAACAGTCGATGAGTAATGAAAGTCGGATAAAATGGAAACAGTACATGATTAACTCTAACTTGTAGGAATTTAGAAAAAAATTGGGCTAACTGACCCACGTAATTTGGTGACGAAATGAAATAGAACACAAAATGAAATATGAAGTAATGTTATAGAAAACATTGCTCGTACGTCTCGTTGCTATATTTGTAAAAAAAAATTCTGTGCAGAAACATCATCCGTAAGTCTCTTCTAATGGTACTTCTCAATTTAATTCAAACTTAGTGTGTACCCTGTCGCTGGAGTCTAGCCAGAAATACTTCCGTAAATAGATTTTATCATTTTCTGGGCCCTAGGAAAGGGGCTGGGTGCAGGTACATGATTACTCAGAAGTGTAATTGCGGGATAGGTACACTGTTGAAAATGTAATTTGTAAAATGTAAATTTACAGAAAATGAAATAAAGAAATACAAAAGGAATACAGAGATGTCTTGGTAATTAGTTTCCAGACAATTTCTGTAATTCTTACTTATTTCCTTGTTTTATTTTCTGTAAATTTACAGACATTTTTTACAGTGAAATGTAAACTGGTGCAATGTTTATTAGCCGATATAATCTTAATAATGTTTTTAATGCTGAATTTTTAATAATGTATAACTCGGGTCATCCTGGATGAAGAAGAGTTAAAATTCCTCATCTCATCGTTAAATATTTTTCTAATATTAGGATGAAAAATTAAAATTTGTAACTGTCCTTAGATCAAACGCATGACGGTGTTTAAGTAATTGGTGTAATTGGATAGTATATATGTCATAATGCATCCAAACAAATGGTGAAACATAAAATTCCTTTTCTCTCTTAACTTGGTCTCTTCCACAACCATATATATTAAGTATTTAGTTGGATTAGACTGTGATCTCTTGACCACATCCACTTAACACAGCATAAAATTTTTGTCTGAATTTCTTTTACATGTCTGAACGGTACATGTGGGATATATACTGGAATCGATGGACTTTGGCAATGTATTATACGAGGTCTATACTTCGCAGGTACAACCTAAACAATTTCTGATACAATCTCTGAAATGCACTAGAGAAGCACGATATTGTGTGGACACAGTTAAATAGATAGTTGCAATATATATATATATTTCGAAACCTTGATACTAGGTGGACACAAATAATGATTAATAGTTGTAATAGATAAGAAAGCAAGACATAAGGTGGACACAGTGTGATGTATCTGCAATATGTTAGAAAAACACAGCATAAGATGGACGCAATTCATGAGGTAGCAGCAATAAATAACAGCAACACGATATTAAGAGGAGACAACATTTGAAGTAGCGGCGATGCATTGCAGCAACACGATGGGATTTCGTCATAAATACTGCATTGGGATTTAAAGCGTTGTATTGGAGAAATGTATTGTCCACTGTGGATTCTACGGTAGAAAACAGGCTAAAAATTATTTTATGTTTGTAAACTTATAGGCAGTCCATCACATGACATTTAATGAAAGAAAAAAATTGCACTGGTTTGTATTAGCTTTTCTTCTTATGCATAAGACACAACTCACTGTAATAAGCCATGAGCTTATAGCTTCGTTTATAAAATAGACTTATGTTGTATTCATTTACTGTGCAATCCTGTCGTAACTTACCGTGTAGAGAATACAGATTCTATCTACTTATATATTAAACAGGGATATCTACCGCACCTTAGACAAGTAAAGACGTTATGATCTGTCTTTCAGCAAAGGGGATTCTCTACAAGATCATGTATCCTTAAAGAAGTAGACAGTGGTGATGTCTATGTATCACAATCAGATTAATGTGTCAACGACCTGCAATCTGGTGAAACGAACCATTCAACATGACTTACCTTAGATCAAATATATACAAAGCGAAAGTGACATATTTACTCAAGCTGGCACAAGAAGTCATAATCAGAACAGCATGTAATGATTAACTTAACATTTCAATCAACCTCAGATTGACAAAAAAAACGACATTACTTATTTTCTACTTTAAATGAAGATCGCGATCAAGTTTTAATGCTGTAATGCGAGACGAATTGCTTGTGGAGGAAACCTAACCGTGTGTTTTAAATGAGATCTGCTCCCTCTCGAGAAAAAAAAATATATATATATATAATTTTCCGATACCTCTTATGTGGATTGCTACTTGTTAGTCGTTGTAACATTGTGAGTCCCTTGATTTAACTTCTAAGACGTTCTGTTGCTACATTTGAAACTTTACATGGAGAACATTTTAAAGAAACGGTTATATCTTCTACAAATAACGTATGATTACGATAATCAGTACAAATACCAAAAAAAAAAATGGAAACCAACATACATACGTCAACATGCGTATTCTATTACTGACGTCATTTAAGTATGGTATTCACATCCATACTCTCTGACCTGATGGATTTTTATACCCTGCACGTTACCACAGACAGCCCTTTTCGTGAGCCTCCCGGTTTTATTTTCGATCATTTTGACTAAGCGGATTGAGTGCTATGGATGATACCACTATCGAGACAGGTGACAAAATAAGCCTGAATCATCATCTATCCACATTGTTTCTTTCTTCTGCTTCAGTGTTAAGGTTTTCCGCTTTAGGTAGTATCATTCTCAATTTTGATCTCTTTTAATACGGCAGCTCATAATTCTCAGACTTGGAAAATTTGAGATATGGAAATGCAGAAACAATTAAATTATACACTGCATAAATAGCCTGTCAACTAAAGCAAACGATTTACAAAATGTGCCAGTGTGAAACAAGGAAATCAATGAAGAACGAAATAACTTTCTTAATTGGTTAAAAAAAAACGTCTTGGGGATCAAATCTTGTAATACAACAATGATTCTTTAAAAATTTGCAATTCCTTACTCTCTTCTTTCCTTTACGTGTGCTCTTTTTTCTTTCTTTCTTTTTCCTTTCTCCTTGTTCTTTCCTTGTCTTTTTTTTGTAATGTTTTGATTTACTTCAAAAGTTTCATTTTCAAGAGAAGTCACAGTTTACTTCAAGTGGAAACGATACCGCCCAAACTACCTCCAAGGAGACGATTCTCTTTGCTAATGATCAATATAATACATTCTGTGACGTAATTGATGATATAACATCAACTTCTTTATGGCAATGGCTAGTCAACTCCAGGACCATATGCACATTACATGAAAATTTAACATCCTTTTATGTAATGTAATCAATCATTTCTATACATTACTGTGAGGTTGTGGCTTCTTATTTGCCGTGAAGTATTTTCTCAGCCTTTGAACAATGACAGTTATTCCTAAAACAATCTAAAATATCGCTTTTATGACCAGTTCCATCCATTCAAACTTCCTCAAAGTATGATAAACAAATTTGTTTGATCGATCATTTTTCTGTCTTGAATAAGAGCAGACAGATAGGCGACATACCTTAATTACATCATACTTATAATTTATATGGTTGGCTGATTTCAGTCCAAGAATATCGCAATCTTATTCGCTTCGGTAGATGTGTTGTTGTTGCCTAGTTAGCTAAAATTTGAATAAACCGTTAGGTTGTGAGGAGTCAGGCACATGAACTATGACAATGACTCAATTTATTTCCATCCACATGGAGAACATAACATATAGCAGCGAGACAAAAGTAAATGCAACATACATATTTATATGATACATATTTTAAGTTTTTCTTGAACATTTGCGATATGATAGAAAAGGAGAAAACTGAAGTATAATACTTATAAATTGTTTTCCCCTGCATAAATTATTTACACGATAAATAGAAAAGCGGTTAGATAACAAAGATAACAACTATAGAAATTAAAAAACAAAGTATTCGTGTAAAGCAAACAACACATCCTATAACTGCCACAAGGATGTTAAGAATAATTAAAAATTTCGGAATTACTGGAAACGTATTTAGAAAACAAAGAAAGTCATCGTTTTTCATTGACATTACTACGAGTTGTGACAAAGTTCAAATCATGATTCACTGTAATTCATGTGTAACTCACATGACGTACCGTATGGCCTAAAGTTACGTCAGGTCATTCACGTCTGGTAAACGTACGTAAGATAAAGATTAATAACTTCACATTATAGATCATACTTACAATACATAACATAACATAATATAATCTACTGTAACATGACACAATATTGCCATGCATAGAATGGCATGATAAAATACTCATTCCGAGGAAAAGCAATTAAAAGTCCTTACTTCGAGAGGACTTACCTCGAAGTTCACTTTAATGGAACTACTCTGGAAGCTTGCGATACACATTTTGTTTTTATTCCTCTTCCGTAGATTTAGAGAATCATAGCCTAAGATTGTATGATATTTTAACATTAACAAAAAAAAGGTGTGGTTCAAAGGCGAACAAAGTTCGTCTATGTTTTTTAATTCGTCTTATTGACTGCAGCACCAAGACTTTTGTGTAAACTACTCATTTTCAGACTGTCTCCCTGTTCGTGTTTCACGTACTTATGTGTGATCTATCAAGAGAAAAAGTCAACACAAGGGAATGGAAAATATCTTCGAAAGATCAATATTTAATTTGTTGAAGCTACACAGTCAAAGCCAGTTTCATTTCAAGTAACCATTCTAATAATAGGCAACTGAAAAAATAAAAACAAGTCATAGAAAAAAGGTAAAATAATAATGAAAAAATGCATGAGTATGATTTAATGGTGGAGTAATTTGTATAAATCTCCAAATTTCAGAGGTATTCAAATGTTAAATGAGTTTATTCTTTAAAAAGAGGATAATACAAGTAGAGAAATTGAGGTCAACTGAAAGCTTATATTTAAAAATATATTTAAAATTATGCAATTGTTGTAAAAAATAAGTTAGGTAGCTTGTACACTTAGCTTAAGTTACATCCTATGTAAACAGCCAGAGGATCACAATACGAAAATGTGACTAATTTTGAATGTTGCCTACCATTAAATAAAATAATTAACATTTATCAGAGATGTAACAATGCTATACACTGCATTAAACGAAAAGTGAGAAAGCAAAAGAATATTGTTACAATTTGGGTCAAAAATAAAAATCTCTCGGACAAGATCGTCTATTGAAATTACCTTGCCCTCGATACTAATTGCTTCCCAAAAGCAATTAGTAATCTCGTAATATTTCACCCACAAAATGTAGATATTCGAATTAAAATTACAAGATATATAAACATGAATTTCAGAGCACTTCAAATAAACAATCTTTATAACAAAAAAAAAAAAAATTAAACGTCAGACAATTTGCATGTTATTCGGGATATCTCTGACAGATGCAATGCAGATAGATAACATCCAGGTATTATAGAAGGTTAACATGGCACACCGTGTGATCATTCACCTGCCCTGGTTTTGAAGAGAAATCAAGGCCCCTTTATTTCAGGGAGAGGTTCGAAGATCTTCAGAAAGGTGACACTGAAACGAAACTCCTTTTGTTTTGGGTTTATGAGTCGACGAAATTTCTGCGGTGATATAGGTAGATTTCATCTAAGTTACGGACGATTTCTGCGGACGCCAGTAACGTAAGTGTTCATTAGCGACTCCAGGGCAGTCATACGACTCTCGTCTTGTTACAGTGTTCTTCTTATTAAACTTTGCTTTTGTCTAGACGATAGGATGTGTCAGACTCTCAAATTAAACCTGTTGGAAAATGGAGTCAAACATCCCATTAACTTGATTTTGAGAGGTTCCTGTGGTGGTATCCTGATGAATTACTGTGTGGTGCCCCTGGTTGCATTGCGCCACATACTTAAACGTGAGTACAGCCGAAGGAATTTGCACGTCTGTCTATATCACAGTTTTTTGTCATAAAAGTAAAATGGAAATGATTGAAATGGCAAAATGTATACCGTTATTTGTATGTGATTGAGGCATAGTGTAAGTAGTGTAAAAAAAAGTTTAAAACAGGTTTTAAAAAAAGAAAGTTGCTTAACTCTAATGTAGTAAAAGAGAGAATGACTTCTCAATAAATCAATGTATTATATGACTCAAAAGAAACTACACAATTACACAATTAACGATTCTTTAGAAGAATCAATTTAACTTAACGCACGTGAGATACAACAGCGGCTGATAGGCGGGCTTCAGCGAGTCTCCTCTGGCAAGGGGTCACCTCTAAGTAAATGCGATGTAACTAGGAAGAAGCTCTAAGTAATTTGGCATAAAGGAAATTAACGGTTCATCAACACATCAGACAGAAACAAAAGAGGGGACAAAGTGTTTTTTTTTTTTCACAAAGACAAGAAACCAGAACAGAAAGAGGTTGGAAAGACACATCAGCAAAAGGTATAGAGCTCGGACTCATCAGCTAAGGAGATGTAAGTGTTGGTTGATATCATGCCCAGAGGAAGTAAAGAACAAATCAAACCTTTTAGGGTTATTATTTTATCCTTTTGAAGACAATTAAACATCATTTTTATATGATACAATTCGCTACCAGGAGATGCACAAAATGTTGAAAATGTTTTAATATCGCATAATGAAAACTGGCCTTTTTTCAATGGGTTTTCGTACCGCACTATAGAAGCAAGCCCAGAGACAAGATGAAACGTGAACAACAAACATCATCTTGTTCTTTGATTCTTTGTTACTCCGATTTAACTCATTTACATTTTAATGGAACTGGCCAGCACCGTACATTGATTTATGTTTATGATTTCAACTTAACTTGAGTCGTTACACAATGTAATTGGGGCGTAATGGCGGTCTTTAAAACATCAATTATCGTTTAGTCAATCCTCGCTTGAGTTCACACCAACAGTTTCGTCCATTAGTTTATGTTATCACACAAGCTTTATAAGATATGGTCAAAGTGAATCTTACTCTCCGGACAGTTCAGAAAATATACTTCGAATTGATTTTTTTTTTGACGGTTGATAGTCCAAGAGGGAGAAGCTACGTCCTCATTGGATTGACATAAAGTCACCTGTTTCATTTTTTTTTTTCATTCTGTCTATTTTGCTAAGGATGACAAAAAGACATTGAAAAACAACACAAAAATAAGAAAAAAAAAGCCCAGAGAATAAATTAGAATGGTAAAGAAGAAGGAAATGCAATTTTAGGATTGAGTATATCGATTGAACTTACTCGGTCATCAAACCCGAAGGGATTCGAAATCCTATTTAAAATTGGTGACCTTCCCTCTGGTCACCCGATGGTCATCTCCTTCTTCTTTTTTTTTAATCAAATTAAGCAAAACGGTGAATTGGAATGGAGACTGAGTAGGCCTTGACATATAAAAGTGCCATCAGGGAGTTGCTACTATTCAGTCCTTTGAACTAATTATGTCTGTAATGCTCTGTTTTAATCAAATATATGGTCTTTGGCGTCTATTACAATGGTAATTAATCAACTATTTGGGGTCAGGGATTAACGTAACGGTATTCTTAGTAAGTGCATCGATAATGTAATGGGATTTAAGATGCAACGTACCATTTCTGTATCCATGAGGGGTACTTGCGATAGATGATATCTTTCAGTTCTTATTTTAATGAATAGAAATATTACTTAGGTCGTCATTTTTAAGAAGAGAATCTTAATCATATTTTGATTGTTGGGTTTATTTCAATTAAATCATCCAGTTGAGCAGTCGTAGAACTATGTACCTGCACAAACGCCTTGTAGCATTTGCAAAGCTGTCACACGTGTTTAGAGTTTGCATGTTTTACCTGCGAATCGACCATCAAACATTTTGTAACAATTGTCCAACGTGGGTGCCTTTGAAGAATTTGTTTTACGTGTTTTTGAGTGAGATGTGTCATAACTTGTGACAAAACAACAAAAAGTGTTGATCAACAGAATGTAATTAATTAATATAATTATAGATTACCATATAGATAAACTTCAAAATGTTCTTCTGGTGTCTGTAGGCTAACATTGTTTGACAGCTCATTACACGTTACGCTCAGATTATGTGAATGAGATTTCACATTACTGACGTTAGGCTACAAACATGTCAAGTTATCAATTCTACTGGATACTAAAGAGAAAACGTAAGAATTACTTTTATTAAGGTAACATGGGTGGCTTATGGTTTTAGTCAGTTTTAAAATGCCTCTTAAACGTGACCGTTAAGTATGTGTTCCTCCACGTTAGGTACTTTTAATGGAACTCCTGAATGTTTTCAACCCGCGTGCATTTCCAACCACGAAAAAAAAAAAACAATTACCATGAAGGTAACACATAATTCAATCCATTTGATTATGTTTATGTATTTGTAATATTCGTTTGGTTTCTCAATTACATTATTTGCATTTTTCAGGTTTGCTTTGCCTTACCATTCAAAGGAATAATAAATAAGCACACTTCAATTTATTGTCACTTCTGCATGTATGCTTCGATCAAATGAATGTTTAACGATAACACGATCCAAGTGTGATCTAATACTAAAGATACAGGGTTTCGTATCCCCGTGTGAATTTCCCTCTTCTGAGAATTATGCAATACTGTCAAATACCAGACAAGACTAACGCCTCAGCAAAACTTTGATTTCATATCGCAAATTACGTCGGCGTTCTATGGCAAGCATGTTTTCGTGATGACCATTTTAATAGTAGAGGTATAAGGTGATGACATAAATTTGCTATTATCGAATGTTAAAGAGAGGATACACATTTCAACCAAGCTGTAAATGTGTAAAAGTTCACTCTAAAATATAAGAGTATAACTCCTTTTTGCAAGGAGTTACACTTTTTGGATAATTACCCCTTCCGATACAATGCTCCAAACCCTACGTCTACGCGTATCCTTCCACTTCCATCGTCATTTCCAGAAGCTCTTCAGTAGGTTGATTATTTGGAAAATATTTATATTCTTAAATTAATAATGTTTACTATGCATGTGCTCAAACACATTTAACAAAAAATGTCTTTGATCCTTACTATTATTACACTGTATACCCTTTATTCAAGTTATGTTAGTGTTTATGCATACTACTGTAAGCTGTATACCTTTAAACTCTTATTCTCGTATAATCAGCGACCATTAACTGTCCAAGCTTAACTAGACGGTTGTTTTACACTCTCATCCTCGTTTCTTCCTTAGAGTCACGAATGACACGAATCCCAGAGACGTGATATCAAGTAGAAATACCCAGAATGCCTCTCGCGTGGATGTAATGTTGATCTTGAAAGGGCCATATCGAAGAGGAGCTGCAGCGAGGGATTAAACGCAATAACTGTGTCAAGACGCTCACGATGGGGAGATACACTTCAAAGTATGTTCTTAAGTGGCTTTTCGTCCGTTCACTCCGAAGAAAAATATACTTTTCTGTCGATCCTCAACCTCAAAAGTATATCATAGTCTGAGTGAATGACGTGCGTGGCATTTTCCTTTCGCCTTTTAAACATTGTACTGTGCGATAACTTCATGCCTGCTTCATTACTTTGAGAATGGGAAATTTAGCACCAGTAGAGTTTTTTTATGTAAATGGGTGATAAATACAAAAAAAAAAAAAAATGAGATTTAGAGCATGGTAAGTTTTACACTGTAAGTCAAAGATCGTTAGAATAGAGTTACGAGCTCTTTCAGCTCTATGCGAGGTAAGTAACTACTAACATATTTTGTTCTACATAAACAGCACTTATTTGTAAATGGAATAAGCATTAAAATGAAAATTGAGATTATCCACAATGTAATAATGGATGTCCGAGGCGTTTACAAGCACCTGTATTTCCTTACAGTTGTTCTCTTTCTGTCATTGTAACAAAATGCAGTTTGTTATCACGTGATCATTAATAAATCATAAGAGGTGCAAATGGCCTAATAAATTATTTAAGCAGGGATGTGCTTCTTTTGTGTTGAATCTGGCAGTGCTGAGGTATTCGAATAAGTGGAAACTACAAAACTATCTACAGACGATAGAGGCCTTTAAGTATTTCTTCTCGTTGGGCTGCGCAAAATAGTTGTTTTGCTTGGGCAATGAATACCAAACTAATGTTTTCACTCCAATGATTTCGAGAGTAGCAAGCAACAAAGAGTTTACTCATTAATTTATCCATAAATGGCACGTTTTTCGTCGACCCTTCAGTTGTGAAACTGTTTTAACAAATTGTATTTGGTTCAAAAGTAGCATATATGATCTATTTCTCTCCCACCGACGCAAAGAGCGGAGAATATTTAATGGAAAAGTGTCATTAATGTCAACGAGAGCCCATCGAGAGGCGCTTGATGTCTGCAGATCATTAGAGGAAGGATGACATACACGAGATAGGACTCTTGCAAGGAATCCTTCAAGAAAATGGGACTTGATTTTAAACAGACCAACAAAACAGTTATTGTTTTCTCATTTCTATTGGAAGAAGAGCTGGAAATTAACAGACGTAGAAGTCGGAATGAGTTCACAGAAGTGATTGAAGATACGGTGGTTTCGACTGGAATAGATCCAGTGACGACAGAGAGTGTGAAGAACAAAATACAAATAAACTTGGAATATGTGCACATAAAAAAAAAATCATATTTACGAACAGAAAGAGGAAAAATTAGGATACTGCAATCAGTTCAGTAGGTGACGTTGTAAAGGTAAAGTTGTTGATACATATTATGAAATATTAAACTTGAATGATGAAAATTGTTAAACAGAAGAAATGAGTAGTGAAGTGGGATCATTAAATTGCACAGATTATAATTTTATTTCTATTTCGTTTGCAAGGTCTCTCAATACAGAAAATTGAACTTAACTTATAAATTGCAGCTTCAACTTTTGCCAAATACGACTAATATTGCTTTGTTAGGTATAAAAACTTACCTGATGTTAACTTATTTTAACAGTCTGTAACCATGTATTGAATCGTCTTACTTGACGCTTACTACACGAGGAGAAACGTCAGTTGGTGGTTTTCTCTTCGAGATCCCATTTCTGTCTGATCCAGGAGAATACCATCCCTTTGCTGGCCCCATTCAACATACTTGTACCATGCCGATAAAACAAATACCTTTTTAACCATCGTCCATTCGTGAGAGAACTAAAAATAACATAAAATTAAAAACTTCAAGAAGGGAAAAAGACTCGCTATAGTGGAAAACTTGCGAGATTTGTTATGTTAACCCATGTTGGAGGCGGGGAGGTAAGCTTTTGCGATTGAATCCACACAAAACCTTTTTGCTAGAGCGTTTATTTATCAAGTTGATCACTAATCGTCAGATGTAAACATAGAATTGTAACTTACCCATTGGTTCGATACTGCCTTGATCCGTTTGTTGTCGTCTTGTTTACCTATTTACTCCCCCTTTTAGTCTTCTCCGAAATCATAGTTGTTAAAGGCACTGGGGAAAAAAAGGTGATCCGTCCCTTAAGCTTCGTTGAGCCTCCATATACGTCACCAATGGTCGTCTTCGTGTAGGCCGGAAACAAATTTCTTCATTTGCCATGGCTGTACGCTTTAAAGAGCTAGGGAAGGAATTCGTTGTACAATATAATATTAAGTGGTTTGATTACTCAATTGTCGTTGCATAAATAACAAAAAAAAAAAGAAGAAGAAAGGTCACTGATGCCGATCAACAATTTTAAAACATTGTCGAAAAGTGGCGCGACATTTTCGGTGTGATCCTTACGAAGGAAAACTTGAACTATAAAAGTCTGTGGGTGGAAAGATGAAGTGCATTAATATACAACCTCTCAAATGTTAACATTTTTGAGTAAAGGTTTCTCTTTATGTTGCCCTGTTGAAATATGATTAATGATGAATAAACCTGACGAAAAATGAGTGAAATATTATATGAAGGCGAATTTATATATACAGAATTATTGATTCTGGAATGATATAGGGAGGAAAACATGAAACCCCCATCTTTCCCGTGAGTCTAGAGAGCTGTAGTGTGCATAAACGTGTACTCTGGAAGGAAAGAAAATACAGTATCTTGAATACCCATGTCTTCAAGTACTCTTAGTCAGAGACAGATTCGGGTGACATGTAAAAATCGGTCGTGATGAAAGAGTGTGAACTTCTAGATCTCTGTGATCGGCTGTTGATTTCAGTTTACTTCATTTTCTATACAATGTATCTCATAATTTGAAGCTAAGCCTAAGCTATCCATCCTGGTTTTTTTTTCCTTCATAGCTCGTGTGCTGCAAGTGTGTTGATGAGGATACACCACAAGCATGTTCACATACGCAACATGAAAACCGGTGCATATGATTGACAGATCACAGAGAGAGAGAGAGAAAGAGGAGGAAAGGAAATTACAGTTTGTTTCATCCCGCTTGTATTTTTATACTTTTTTTCTCCCGAACCTCCGAGAGGAATCGTTCTCCCGAAATAATTTGAGAACAGGGACGTATAATGTATGCCGAATTAACATAAAGGTCTGTTAATCAAAAAAAACAAAATTGTACCTTGGGTGTGCCAGCCGTTCACGAAAATTTAAGAATGCGTAATAGAATTTCGAATTACATATCTACATGTATTTATTGAGCGAGTGGCGAATTATCGTATCTGCTACTGTGACGTCACCAGCTGTGACGTCACCCTCTATAAAGTCAGTAGTCACGCCATGTATGTTCATGATAGTGAGCAGGGGGTGTTGTAGTTGGCTGTAACATGCGATATATCTCTGAACCAGTTTGATCGTACGAATGCCATACGCCGGTGCGTTATATCATACAGGTATTGCATGAGGAACGTTTAGGATTAGCCCCTTTCTTGTGTTTTGAGCCTCGATGCATTCATCAAAACAAAGGTACTTACCTACCGGGAGACAACCAAATTTCGAACTAGTATGTATGTCAATAACCAACACAAAAATGATAGGAGTTGTACTATACACTGAAAAGTCCTACTTTTCAGGCCTCATTATGGCATAAAGAAAATAAAAACATTACCTTGGCACATTTCGACGATTTCGGTCAAACCTATGCATAAATGTTGCGTTAAAAGGGCACGAAATTTTGTTAGCCTCAAGGAGAACACGTTACCCTTTCTGACGTTGAGAGAAACTGCACATGCACCACAGTATATACGCCTACTAGAATACTTCAACATGTTTTCACTTACGGGGTAGTTTTTGCATCTCTGCTTCCCCCTTTTTAATATTGTAACAAAAGTAAGAAATACATTTTTTTTTACAATTATCATTAATCATTTTGCTTCAAAGAGCGCTGCCTGGAATTATGGGAGGAAAGAGGCGGAATGGGCTGTAACACAGACATCGTCATTTTAGTTCAACCCTGAGAATCACCGAGTTGTCCTCCAAACTTGGAGAAGCTGTCAGAGAAGTTAGAAAGAAAAAACGTAAAGACGTCTCTAGCGATACCTCAAGACATTTCTTAACACATAATGGGCTTCATTTTCTAAACGAATCCTACTCTGCGTTGGCCTCTAATCGTTAACCAGTAACGATCACCGTGGGGCAAGAGTACAAACTGTTTAGTTGCATTAAGCCGACTTCATCTTTTTTTTTTCACTATGATCCATCTTTGGCATTTAATCCCCATCGACGGCGTCCCATCTTACCGTGTTGTAATTCTTCTAATCAGTAAACTGGAACAAATGTAACAAAGTCCTTGCACGCGTCATCTCCAATAATCACAACTGATCTATTAACCCTCATGGCAGCTACACGTGTCATCGATGCGATATACCGTTGTTTTCATGTGTCCACGTGAACAGTGACTTATCTGTTAAAAGGCCATTAGACACCGAAATAAGAAAATAATGTTCGAGCTGAGGAGATCTTAATGACAGACAAAAAAAACAACAAAAGAAAGGGAAAAAAAAAGTGTTGAACAGAGGACGTGTCCTTCCAAGTATGTTCGCAATTTTGTGTGGGATTACCATATATTGCCTCAATATTTATGCATGTCAATTCATTGATTTCGTTTCACAATAGCCTAAATTCGGGATAATTAGTGTAAACAAATTGCTAGGTCTTAAGAAGCACAACCTACGCAGCGCAGTCATTGCGACACACTGTATAGGTGGCCATTAAACAACCTACCAACATCAGAAACAAAACTGTAACGGTGACGCAGAAAGAAACAGGTGCTTGAGGAATGGGGTTTGAAAGGGATTTGAGTCCTACTGATGTCCCTATCATACCATCACCATCATCACTAACTATATATGTATATATATATACAATAACAACAGTAATAATAGCAAAGATGATAATAATAATAATGATGATGGATGGATGGAGTTTACATCACTGGATATAGATCACTATGTGTCCGGGTAGCTTGATGTCGTTCAACCTTACATAGGGCCGGAATATTAACATGTTAATCGGATTATGGTAATGTTTTTGCTAAATCTCTATCTGTAAATGTCTAGTAGTAATCTTTGTATAATGCAAGTTTAAATTCTGTCTACATGATCATACATTTGTTCAGATCTTCACATGCCGTCAAGAACATCTATGTATGACAGGATAGATGGGCAGTTCGGTGCCAAAGTAGGACATGAGGTAAATACCCCAGCTTTGCACCTTGACCAACCAGGGGTTCGACCCATGCACTCGCTAAGGTTCGCGCTACACGCTCGATTTTGCTTTTTGACCCCAAACAGTTTCTTTTGCCCTCCTTTCCCTCTATCCCCATTTAGAATTCGTCGGGGTGCCGTCACTGTAAACGTTCTTCTCACTCTTGTCGAACAACCTCCAACATGTGTAACCTTGTTCAAATTTTTAGCTGAATGTTTTACCTTTCCAACAGATGTTTCAAACATTTGAAATTTTCCCCCTCAATTCTTATCATTTGCTCACTCACTATGCATTGTCCTGGTAAAGTAAGAGAATAGTGGCCTTTACAGATGTTGCTTATTACTTTATTTCAGGAATATCCAGCAGAAAATCAAAACTTGAAGACGGCCCAAGCGGGAAACTGGAAAGCAGTGTTATCAGTACCATGGCGATGTTCACGGACACTGAGTGTATGGTCATGTGCAGACAGATCTAATTGGATACAGCTCTGACAAGGAGATGAAAGATCTTCCTACAGCTATCCTACTTACTTAATGATCACCTCTCCGCTTGAACATTTTCGGCAAAAGACACCAACATGGAGAGGAAGCCACATAATCATGCGCCTTCATGTAGGTACTTGACTGAGAGATTAAAATCTCCCCCCGGGAGAATCCTTGACTCTATCAGCCCGAGACATCGGCAGTTACGGATTCCCTTAACTGATGACTTTTCGGTTTAACCATTAAGACTTAACCTTTTCTGTTTCTTATTTTATTAAAAAACAAAGCTAACCTCTTCAAAGTGAAGGGAGAGATTCTTATTTAAGTAAGTCGTGAGAATGTTTTCAAGTTTAATTTTTAATTTGGGGATCGAGGTTTTGTCTTATTATTTCTATTATTTTCTGCAGGTAAATATAGTGCAAAGTGTCAATTGTGCCCATGAAGGGTATACGAGAAAAAGAAAAGATAGAAACCTGATTCAGGCGGCTTGGAAAATGCAAACAAGTGTGAAAAATCTGTTCTAATTTACTTGTTCCCTTAGGCAGAAAATATTTAAAGCTTTAGATAATTGAACGCTAGTCAGAGAAGCAATTTTCTGTTAGTGAGAAAGCAATTAAGACTTACTTTGAATGTGAGGTAATAACGCTCAATATTAGGGGATTACAATGCTGGAAGAACTTCAGCGGTAGCAAAAGTCCTAAACAAGACCAGAAAACGACGTATAATAACATTAAAAATAACATTAAATCTTCGATAAGCATGAATTAAGAAGCAGATGGATAGGATGAACGTAAAAGCACAGAAAACATCGGATTAATGTCGAATGCTTATCTGTCAAACTATGACCTCTGGGTCTGAACATTGAAAACATTCTTATAACTACCTCATCAGTAACTTATCACATACAATAGGCCTATAGGTGCACGTTGTGTTCTCCACAAATCAAGCAGTACACACATATACAGTATTCCATATGACAGTTCCCGTTGGCATACACCGGAGAACGACCTCGTAGCGAAATGATCGCGCTAGACCAGTAACAAGTGGGACGGCCGTTGACGTCATTGATGTATAGGGTTAACAGACTTCGTCTTCCAACGTAAACTCAGAATTACCCAAAGCCCTACTTACTGCTAAGCTTTAGCTGTGAACTCACCCTACAAACATCCGAAAGAGGCATGGCATAGCCTATGGTCGATATCGTTGTGATGTAATGAAGTCATCTGGCGTAAGCGTAGATAATTGCTTTAACTTAGAGCAAAAATAACGTTGTATAAATGCTACCATTGCCCTTTATGTGAAGGGTATCTCCTTCCAGTAATACTTTCGCGATTGAGGTCAATGTAGAGTATCAAGGGAAAAGAAAACTAGCAAACAAGCAAGGCAAGGAAACGAGTAATCGTTTAACATCGAATGACGCAAAGATAATTATTCATCCGATGAAAAAAGCAACGACAAAAAAAAAAAAGTTTTAGGTGCTTACTACAAAAAAAAAAACCCTGAAAAATAGAAAAATAAGGTTAGTCGACACTGAGCAGATACATACACGAAACAGCTGTTTTTATTCTTCTTCAGCCCCCTTTTTTTTTCTTTTCTGTCTAGGAAAGATTGATCATTTATCACTTGAAACGATCCAGTCAACAACTTTCTCAAGGTAAATCACAGATCAAATACGGTACAAAAATAACCACCTAACTCGTGTTTCCTTTTTCGTCATGTTGTTCGCTGGGCTCTGTTTTCCGACGAAATGGCATGCAGGCGTTGCAGGGGAAAGGGGACGCGGTGAAGGAGAGATCGGGGGGTTCAGCAGAAGGTGTAGGCCTATAGGTCCGTTCTTGCGCCGGTATCGATCAGTTTAGAAAAAGAAAAGAACCAAATCGTGTTTTACATCTGTTTTATCATTCGACTGCAACTATTCGGAAGACTATATACCTTACCAGTAGTATATGGTTTCAATGACGTATGCATGCATACATTAACGTGCCTCATCTCGTATGCATGCATGCATGCATTAACGTACCGTTTCGCGGTGCAAACATACAGTAAATGGAACCGTCCACTCCTTAACTGTCACTCGTTAATGTGAATATTCATGATCGCTTAATACTTACGATTCCCCTAGGGCACATGAAAAAGTGGAGTACCCTAAACCAGCCAATGACAATGTGGAAAACGCCCCAAACCTTGATTACTCACATTCACTGGGGTTTTCTCTCCCTTTTCAAATGCTTTCATTGCCTAAGAAGTAATCCTCATAGATGTTGAAAACAATGACTCGTCGGGGTGCATGCTTGGGCCATATGCTCAACTTTAATGTATCAACGGAAAACTTAAGAACTATTATTTACAAATGTACTGAAATTTTTATTAGAAAGGATATCAAAGTTTTTTTTTATCGTAAAACGTTAGCACGACACATGGTAAGAAAGCAGCAGCGTATGCATAGAGCACACTGTAACTTTTCTGTGCTGTTGCTAACATAACGCGAGCCATTGGCGTGCGAACAGACTGCTTGTGAGATTAAGGAATTTAAAATGTGTGTCACATGTTAACACTAATGAATCACATTTGATCGTCGTTGTGCCGTATATCGATCATTATGAACCATTTTATTTTTTAAATCTCTATGTAATTTCTGCTGATCCCTTATGATTCTGCTGGTGATTCTTTGCTAGGTAGTGAGCCTTCATGTGTCTTACGTTAAAAATGATTGGAACGTTACAAAAGTATGTTAATGCTTTTATAAAGCATCATGTTAATCCTTAAGTAGAAGATTGTTGATCCTTATGTAAAGATTGTTGATCCTCATGTAAAGATTGTTGATTCTCATGTGCCACGTGTTAGTCCTTATTTGTGTTCATATTCCTCATTTTTTTTATCATTATTGTTCATACTGCCTCATGGTTAATCCATCATTAACCTCATACACCTGTGCAGTTACCTCTTAAGGTCACTTTATCAACTTATCATTTGAAAAAAAAAACTCATGAATCCTATTCATATATCCTTTTAACCAGACTTGTAGTGCGAGATCAAAATCGCGAGTACTAGGGCGAGTACAAGGCCTAGAGTACGAGTACAAAGCCATGAGTACGAGTACCTGATTTTCAAACCCTCCGTATAGCGTATACGAGCGCAGGCACAAAGCCAAGAGGACGCGCACCAGTCCATCTGCTGAGTACGGTACCTTCGTTGAGTGTGTTTATAGACTGAAGTAATATAACAGCAGCAACATACAATTATCTTTAAGGTAATTTTGAGACTTTGATTATTTTAGTAACTGTCTTAAATTGTCCCCTAGATTGAGAGTGGAGTTGGTCTGGTGATCTGATTATATATGACTTGCATACTAGAGGTCCCTGAAAGAGGTCCCGGTGGGTAACTGGTTGTCTGACAAGGGGAGTCCCATTCAACAAGTCATCAGCTTTGATTGAGTTTCGAAACTGGTTGTAGGTTCTAAGGTACGGTGCAATAAGTTTCGAACGTAGCAGTTCTAGACTACACCAAGGCAAGATACTTTCTTTTTGAAGCTAGGTGGATGAAGTTCTTAAATGCAGAAGAGACTGTTGCTCTTAAACAGTATTTAATATCCATTAGCGATTAAAACTGTAGTAATTTCTTCAGTTTGTTCAAAGACAGGTCCCTTTTAACCCTCTGTTGCAAACGGTACTGTTGATTGCAGCAAGCAGTACAGTCTCCTTTGTGGTTCTCTCTTGATCAGCACAGGAAGCTTACAAGTTCTATTAAATTAAAAAGGATCAGTGAAGATCACAAACCTTAACATCCTGGGCTGAAATTTTATACTCATGAGTACGAGGACAAAGCCATGAGTACGAGTACGCACACGGAAATAAGTACTAAAATACGAGTACGAGTCCGGACTCGAGTACTACAAGTCTGCTTTTAACATTATCATAATATTCACATATAATTTACTTCTATTCCTTTTTATCAAGAACATTCTTCTCTGATCTTAATACATATCCGTTACACATCACACAAGCTTGGCATTCTATCATAATATCCCTCCCCCCCCCCCCTCCCCCATCGTTTTACATAAACACCGACAGAATTTCTCATCTTCTCTCAAGAAATTAATTTCTGTATTTTTCGACATTTCTCGTAAGAGTATAAAACTCCGATTGCCGGCGGCTAATTCTCTCAATGCGTGCGACGCATTGCATTCAGAATTTGATATAACTTACCATCAGTTTTGATGTCATATAAGTCTCTTCATTAACCGTCACCGACTATTCTCTTTTTTTTTATAAAACGAAATGGACCAAACTTGAAAAGTGGTAATGAATTTTTTTTCTTCCAAAAAAACAAAAGTTTCTAATTTTCTTGTGACTCCGTTAGGGTCATTGCAATTCTATAGCCTACAGTTTGTGATCTAGCGTTCGTGCAACGCCAGGAGCAAAATATACAGTACCGATGTAAAATATCTTTTTGGTCAAAACTCGGGAAAAATTCTTTTCTTTTTTACTGATCGAACTCATTTCCAGTAATTTACAGGAGAAGACTGATCGACGGAAGTGAACGAAGTACAAATATGAAATGCTAGTGAACGAGTTAGGACTACGTGTTTCAGATGCTTCCAATATTAATTGAAGTGTTACACCCTCGAGAGATTAAAAGAAAGGGGGAAAATAGAACCTCATCACATCTATATTTATTCTTGGGTGTAAAAGCAAACAATTATTCTGAACGGTGAAACTGACAAAACCGACATTCTGGTTGAACATGTTCCAAAGTGATTAGAAAAATATGCATCTTTGTCACGGAATGGCAACAGAAAAGAATGCAAGTAAATATGTACCCAAGAAGGTTGTATATAGATTTCGAAAAAAAGTGTTGCCTTAAGTTTCAATTAGATCTATAATTTCTCGTTTAGACTCTTATGTTCAGGAATATTCAGATGACAATGTACAGACTGCCATATTTCTTGATTTCCTGGCTCTCAAACTCAAGCTAAACTTCATTAAGATCGACGTCCTTATTAATCTCTTTCTGTAAAATTTTAATATTCTGGCTTGCAATTTCACCAGCTCCTCGTAGCCTATCTCCAAACTTTGAGACATAGTCTGGTAGACTGATGTCTTGATCCTCATCCGTCCAGACATGACTCACTCAACATCTTTTTTTTTTTCTGATGGAGAAAAACTGCCGGGAAGCTTTGCTTAGACTCCCAAACCCCCCAAAATAAAAAGGGGATTCCTGCATCCCGATCTTTCTTATGTTTAAATCAATATGTTCTGACCGTGAACTTAAGTGTTTGATGGAATCATTCAATATAGCCCCTTGACTCTGAGCATATGGGTTTCACTGTCTTATTTGATTACTCAGTTGATACATTACTCGTTGGAATAATTTTGACGTGATATTCCTTGTTTTGACTGTATGAACTTTGGTAGTCCCACCAGAATGAAGAATTTAATCAGTGCTGTAACTATCATTGGTTTTGTTAACTCTCCTTGAGAGTAATAGTCCCTAGAATGTGGTAGGCACAGTGGTTAAATATATACTGATTACCTGACTGTTCTATCGGCAATGGACATACACAATCAGTTAGAACGCTACTGAATGGTTCCTCAATGCAAGTACAGGGATTAAAGCTGGAATATGAGTTGTACTGATAACCGCCTTGTAATCTACATTTATACTCTTCGCCAGTGTTTCAGGGAAGAGAAAGTAGAGGAAAAGATCACATCTCACAAAACCTGACAGAGAACTATGCACTCATCTTCCAGATATTTGAATATGAAAATTGTTTCGACATTTTTGTCGGCCCTTACGAAATGCAGACTCTCCAAGAAAGCATATAGCATTTAATCACCGTTACTTTGATCAAACAGACCAATGGGAACAGATATGAATATTCATCTATGCCGCAAAATAGGGCTTAAACAATGTTATTTTGTGGTGGCTATGACATCTTTAACTTTCCTGAAATTTAACTTTGTCTGACAAAGTTTCAACTCATTCCAGCTTTAAAGGAAATTTCCCGGTTACTATTGACTACCTGCTGACATGTATGACAGCTTCTAGTAATCAACTATGCCACATCCAGTCGTGACTTTGCCCAGAAGGGGTAAGCTAGGATTTGGTTGTATGTTTCGTAGACACCTATAAAAATGGCCAGCTAAGAGCGCTTCATGCCACATTTTAGTATCCCATTTCGACACACTTTGTGCACAACAATTACTTGGGTGTTATCGTTAGCGGAGGCATCTGCATGGTGGTCGCCTATCTGAGCATTGACATTATGTCAATTTATATATATTTCAACATTATCGTCTATTGACATTAGAATCTCTGAACTGACATTGAAGCAGGTCGGCACTTTTTTATTTTTAATTTTTTTTTTTTTTACTTAAATCTCGCTCAGCTAATATTTTTCCATCTTCAGTGACCAGGTTGCCGTTTTGTCTAAAATTATTGTATCAACGATTTCCACAAAAATTTACTTGTGAGATGAATTCCTATAGCGGAATTCATGTCCTGTCTTATATAACCGGCTGACGTTCATGCAATAGTTGCTTTTCAACATATTCCGAAGGTCTTTCCTTAAGGAGAGAAGTTGAATCATTGACCACTTCTCGTTCATGCAACAGTTTGTGTGTCTGAGATAGAAGTGTTCCTTATGGACTGACCTTGTACAATTCGCTATTCTGTCCTGATTTGAGACTGCGTGTTGTTCATTCAATGTTTCCAGCTGGTCATAACTGTTCCACTGTTTCTTCCAGATTCCCATTTGTCCTCTAAAGTTCATTATCAGAGATTGTAAGTGACTCTAAATTTGGGTCAGAATCAAAACGATTTTCTTCCGCTACTCTTTTCTGACGTAGCAATACTGAGAGTAAATGGTAAATGCTGGAAATAATCTAAAATTTCTTCGTTGCAGTACCTAAGCGCTGTTTTCCTCACAGTGGGCTTTTCGGTCAATTATAAATCTGGGAATACTTTGAATCCCCGTAGGTCACTACACTAGAGAATAGTAATTACACCTCTGTTAGTGCTGAGTGGCGGTTTGAGGCAGCATCTCCGAGAATTATGACAGGTTGATGTGTCCCATAATCGTTTGTTAGTCGCCTTAGAAATTGTGTATTTAAAGAGGGTTACTTACTCTTAATCAGGTGTAGGTGAGGAGGGCGGGGGGGGGGGGATGATTAAACAGGGAACGTAATTATCTATTTAAAGTACTGTTTGTATTTTTTTTTGTAGCTGAGGTTTGTTTGTTTTTTTTTTCGCAGGAGCGATCTTCGTTGTTAGGCCCTTAAGGGATTTAAGTTTATTTCCATCCACAATTATTTTACTATTATGTTCCTTTTGTCTGTATATTTTGACAATGTGGAAAACAGTGAATGGCCTTACGAAATGAAAGGTTCAAACCCCTCCACCGGTTCCATGCTTTGTACATTGATTACAATTGGCCACAATGGAAACCACCCTTTTTTTTGCAATATATGCACATTTGATCTTTGAAGACTAGTCATCTGGGGCGTTCTCTTTCTCACCAGCTCCTTTCTTATAGACTCCCTTGCATTTGCTTTTTCAATGTTTTATCCTGAGAGTTTGGAGGGAATACTCCCAACTTTGTTACAAACCTGAAAAACAGGTTTGTACGTTAATGAATAATCATTAGCTAGAGTTGCTTTGACCTGTAGCTTTGAACCATGAGTCATAATTTCGAGAGATACACATCGTTGGAACTTTTCTTCAAGTGTCAGCTGTCGCAAATTTTGAAATCAGATCCAACTTCTTTCAAGCATTTTTTCCTTTTTTTCTGGCAACTTCTGCATAGGTTTGATATCTGAATTTGACCCTTTGTCTGAATTTCTGCTTATAGGCTTCAGGAACTAATTGAGAATTGTCTGTTTTACTACAGAATGCTGACAAGAGTACTCCGGGGATAACGCAGCACACACTTCCTTAGCTTGATCTACTTGTGAACTTTGCAGGAGGGCCCGCTAATCTTTACCCAATTTGTCTCGAAAACACCGAACATAACCATGGAACCTCAGTCATACCTTGGCAACTGCTAATGGATGGATGGCAAAGTTCAAATGGATGGAAACAGCCTGGACATATAAAAGAAAGGGATGCATGGAAAAAGCTATATTTTACTCAACTATCATATCAACCTCTTTAGAAACGTTTTTCATCTTGTGAAAATTTTCCCTTTTTAGTGAGTTCAAAGCGAAGAGGTAGAACGTATGTCATAGGTAAAGCATGCAGATTTTATCTACTGTGGATGATTAATGAAATTTATCCTCTTCTTTACGGTTTAATACATTTCTCTCGATAGAGATTTCAAAATGACGACTTTGTGCCTTCTCAAGGCCATGTATATGAAGTCCTGCAGCTGATATGTGACATAAAACGTCAATCAAAACCTTTACGATTATGTGCAGTGGTTTGTCTTGGTTTTACCCTTTTATCATTTGGTAATTAAAAAGATAATCAAGACGAAATTAATTTTCGATTTAATAACATTGTTCTTGAATAAATCAAGGAAATCTTTTCGATAGCAGTTGATTAAGTGGATGTAATAATTCTGCCATCCGCTACAATTGTTTCCAATGCTGTAAGGGATAAGCAAACTCATTTCATACAGTGGGAGAAAAATACTTCTGTAAAGGGAACGTTAATATCATCGGTCGATTACAGACAAAAAGAAATACAATTTTGAGCTATTTCAGGTGATATTTTTTTAGTTAAGATCTAGTGAAATTTGATCAATAAAGAAATAAGATAATCTGTCATATGATAAGTCGCTTCCGAGTAGTCAAGAATTTGCAGAATTTTGTCACTAAGTTTAACTGAGTTATGTATACAGTGTAAAACCAAATTATATGCCATTTCTCAATGTTATATATTATTATCGTTACTTCATCATATATGATATTCATCTCATCTACTCTAACTTCCAAGATTTTCTCATCTTAACTCATTTAATCATCATCTCCATTTCATATTCACTTCATTCCTTTCATCCTTTTTCCTCTTTTCTCATATACAAGACATTTCATCCCATACATTGTCCATCTCAGTTCTTCACATTGTACATGATCTCATCTCAAATTCATGACATCTCATTTCTCTTTCATCTCTATCACTTATATTTATCATCTCATTTTCATCTTTTTTTCTCTTATTTTATGTTTATCTCCAGCCCATATTCCTCTCATCTGTTAATCCCTATATTCATGATATATTCGCCATCTCAGTTCTTTTCACAGCATATGATCTGATCCCATCTCATATTCATCTCATTTTAAATTGATCTAATTTCATATTCATCTCATATTTATGACATGGCATCTCATTGGTCATTCGTCTCCTCTTAGTTCATATATTTGCCATATCAGGTCTTCTCACTGCTTATGAACACATCGCATCTCATCTTTACATCATGTCCTCACATTTTATTTGTCATCTTCTTGTCTCTCATTGCATCTCATCTCATCTTATCTCATCTCATTGCATCTCATCTCATCGTATCTCATCTCATTGCATCTCATCTCATCGTATCTCATATTTCACATTCATCTCATTCAATGTTCTTCTCATTTTACATCGTTGTCATGGTATCTCAGTTCCAATTCAACTCATCTTATTTCATATGTTCGTTATATCATTTTATCTCATCTCATTACATCTCATATTCGTGTTATCTCATTTCACATTCATCTCATATTCATGTTTTCTCAGTTTACATTCACCTCATATTCATGTCACCTCATCTCATCACTCATCTTCTCTTGTTTCACATATTTATCATCTTATGTTTCCTCATCCCATATATGCACATCATCTCATCTCACACTTATCTCCACCTCATATTCTTATCATCTCATTTTCTACTCACCTCATATCTTCTCATCCCATAACCACCTCATATCTCTTTCATCTTATATATATATATATATATATATATATATATATATATATATATATATATATATATATATATATATATATATATATATATATATATATATATATATATATATGTATCTCATCTCCGTTTTTCTTTTCTCACCGCATCTGATCT
This sequence comes from Stichopus chloronotus, assembly GCA_021234535.1. Classification (NCBI taxonomy): domain Eukaryota; kingdom Metazoa; phylum Echinodermata; class Holothuroidea; order Aspidochirotida; family Stichopodidae; genus Stichopus; species Stichopus chloronotus. The sequence continues at coordinate 531,843 of CM037837.1, read as the reverse complement.
CATCTGATATTCTATGTTATCTGATCTCAATTCACACTTATTTCATAACCAGCAAAGTTATTTTCTCTTTCTCTCTCTCTCCACCTCTCTTTTTTCTCTTCTCTTGTTTAGCGTATAATTGTACAAATTCATTATTTAATGTAGGTTCTCCTCGAGACTACCGTGCAGTACTCTCCTGGACAAATGACAGCCGGTGGAGTATCATTTGCATTCCGAGAACATCTGGAAGTCAGAGATAAACTTGACACTAATCAAGTACACAGAAACAGCCAATTATCTTTCCATCATTTCTGGGTCGCTCGGTGACCCCATATTTTTTTTATATCGAGAGCGTCAAACATTTTGAGCTTTAAATTTCTTATTCCTACGTAACGTTTATAGAGAACGTTTTAAGATGTTCGCACTAAGATGGTGATATCCATCACCACCACGGGTTTCTCTTTTGAAAATTGTTGTTGAAGGGTGATTGACCGACGCTATAGCTGTTTTAGATCTTACCATGAGAAGCAACAAGTCGATGGCAAACATGTCGTTACAAATATTGACATGACGGTAGGACTGAAGGAAGACGTACACTGCAAGTGTAGACACCGATAAAGAAGTCTCTCTAAGAAAGTCAAAAACTGTTCCTCGTGGCGGTGGCGGAAATGCAGCCACGTTGCTTGTGGAAAAAAAGCATCCACGATTTTAGAGAAGAATACAGAGGTTTCTACAGATAAACTTTTCCTGTTAGACAAAAACAAAAATCATAAATTTTGCTCTAATGAACATATTCCGCATAAGATATTACCAGATAACCATACATATATTAGACGTAAAATGTTTAATAGATGTACCTTTGTTTCTATAGAGCTCATTAAAGCAAGTAATTTGAAACATAATAAGAAAACGGACATGACAAGTATTCTTTGGTTTTCCTTTTAAACCTTTTGTGGTTTCATATGTTCTACATGTCCGATGGGACACAGGATTTCCGTATGGAGGTACACGAGGGTCACTCATGGTGGAAAAGAGTCTTCCATCTGAACGACTTACATAAATGCAGTGCTCTTGCAGTTTGCTGTGCCATTGTCCATACCAAAAATCATGACGAGAAGCCCTTCAGTGAGACGTCTGCGATATTATTTTAAGGCGACAATTGATCAATTTTGGAAGTGTCGTGCATGGCCGAACACGGCATTCGCCCCCTGCATGCATTCGCCCCTGCAAGTATACACGGAATTTCCCATTATAGATTCATTATATCCCAATATCACATCACCAACGTGATCCTTAAGAACGATAACAAAAACGCATTATCGTGCAATTAAACGCAAAATCTCTGTTCCTGTCTACAACAGTATATGCGCAAATTTCATCTTACGGGGGTCTTGATACCTCTACAGGGTTTATCTCAGAATGATGGAGTTATTTATTTGATTTTCATTTCGACGCATAACTTAAACAAAACTCCGTTAAAACGCAAGGCCTGAGATATGTGGTCAATTACGATATGGAAATTCTGGGGCCAGTTTCTATGTTAATCTAGAGACTTTTTCTGTAAATAAAATCATAATTCTAAAAGCTAAAACGTCCTTTGCGTCGTATAGGCCAGACGTATACCGACTAGGGTTAGGCGTCGGAGCACTCTTCAGTACTGCTGAGCCAGTAACGCCCCATCAATTACTTATGCTGGAATGCAGAAGGGAGGGTACGTACACTGTATAAAATGTAAACTGTAAAATGTAAATTTACAGAAATTAAAATAAAAGAATACAAATGGAATACAAAATGTTTTGGTAATAAGTTTCCAGGCAATTTCTGCAATTCATATTTCATTCTTTTGTTTTATTATCTGTAAATTTAGAGACATTTATTACAGTGTAGTCATGACATACATCGTAGACGACTTTTTGCACTGTTATCTTCCAAATTTGGTGTAAGCATAACTAAACATATTTGTTTCAAAAATTTATCTGCCGATGGCGAATTCAGAGAGTGGCCGCAGTAGACAGAAAACAAAACAGTCGTTCACTTTTTCTAGTGTGGACGTCCCACATAGTTTTCATTAGTATGTGTTTTATACCTCTCGATATGCTTAAAATATGGAAATTAGTTTGGTCAAAGATCTTCATTTTTTAACCTGCGTTCCTCGTTTTCAATACGTTAAATTCCTGAACGGGAAACCGTAGGATCTGAATGAAATGTAAAAGAAATATAAAGATATACTGTCTTCTCAAATTTGTGAGATTATCTTGCACGTTATCATCACTTTCGGAGATTGGATGGATTTTTTTGAAGTTCTGCTTACGCTTAGGATAGTCATTGATGAGTAATTACGAATTGACGATTTTAAAAAACGATATCATCAAATGATATATTGACTCAACCAGAATTACATTAATTCTTTCATAAACAGATATGTCTGATTTAGAATTACGGTAGTAGATTATTAAAATTTATCCATGTGATACATAAATTTACTAATTCGGTGATAGACAGTGAATCAGTCTTGGGATACTGTCTTCATAAAATTAATCATGAAATTAAAGAGCGACACGGCGCCTGAACGAGACTCTAATTATATAAAAAAAAAAAACATTCTTATTCCTGAGACAAAACCACTTCAGGACCTTTTACACCTCAGGAAACTACTCAAGCACGGGCGGTGATTCGTTTTTCACGGTGGAGAGACACAGGGCTGTCCCTCCAAGACTTTCGTGTCAATAACCACACGCCTTCAAAGTTCATTTAAAGGAAACAAGTGAGTCCGCTAAATATAGTGAATGTATAACATAAACGTCATAGATAGCATGCGAAGTCCGAATATAGTCAAATTATATGCTAACGTCATCTTTTCTTGTAAACTGTGAATTCCACATATCTCAATTTGAGTAAATGCAATTGAAAATAAACGATTTAATTATAAAGTTGATCTATAGAAACAACTATAGTATGAAATAAGTGATGACATTCGGGGTGCTATCCTTCAAGTATCAAATTGCTATTCTTTTTTCTTCAAAATCTCAAGCAGTCTAATATTAGGGGTTGGATGTCCTTTACAAACAAAATTTGAAGAGATTTTCTGTCTAGAATCATCTTGCGAGCGCAGAAGTCGCCGCTGCAGTTGATGGTGGACAGACGGCAGATGACGCCATACAAACATTTCGTTGGAACTTTTTTGAAGAACAAAATTACCATGGAAATAGTTCTATTACAAACATTTGAATTAAAAAAAATATAGCCCGACGCACTATTGTTAAGAAGCTTTTCTATAAATATTTTAGTGAAAATCATAAGAGAGAGTTTCTTTCCAATTACGTTAATCTCCAGAGCATTAGATAAATCCAACCATTTCGAATATCATCTAACTTTTTTGTTACTTTCTGGAGCTAGTTTTAGGTTTTCGATCTCAGTAGGTAAAATATGCCATCAAGACCATGTTGTAGGGAGAGAAAGGACTAAATAATGCCAGCAAGTGTTTCTAACATATAATCACCATGACAACGTTATTAATCCAACCGTTTGGAGTTAAAGGCGCACTTATCCATTTAGTTAGGGCCATAGTTTTTTGGGGGCGGGGCTGATGGGGGGAGACTGTAAAAAATAATGTTTCCATGTATGTGCACAAACGTAAAACTAAGATCAAAACACTCGCGTTAGACTCCACAGTATACCCGTACATTGTTGGCCACATCGGACATGTTAGTTGATATTCAATCGACTTCGTGGTAAGCAATCAGAAAACAATTGTAAATTTTAACATTAAATCGATTTAATGCTAACATGATGTTGATCAAATGTAGACAGTTAGAAAGTTAAGTCAAGCAGTGAGTGTAATGTATCAACATTCTAGGCAAAGCTTGAAAAACACATCTTGAAGTCTTCCTAATAGATGTGTTATTAGTTTATTTCACGTGTTCACATTTCCTCTTACTCTCTGTCTAAAGTGCACCTATCCTTTTTTCTTTCTCCCTTGAAGCATTTTTACCGCACTTTCTTCTTATGCGTATTTTATCCTTCGTTTTTTTGTGGCGGAGATCCTTTTTGTATTTAGCGCTTTATAAGTACATAATTTATATTACATGCATCGCTTCATGTCGCTTGCATGTGCAGAAGCAGTACACTCTTTAAGTTAAGCGAATGCAAAAAGTCTCCCTAGCCAGCACCTGACAGCTATGGAGAGAGAAAGTAAATTTATGGGGGATGACTCACTTGTTTTTGAAAGTTTTGTTATAGTTTACTTTATAGTAAGTTACTTTAAAATTTACTTTCAATAGCGGAAGCACTATTTCAAGATTTCTTTACTTTTATTCTATTATTTCTTTCTTTTCTTACTTTTATTTCTTCTTTTTTCCTTTCTTTCTTTCTTTCATTCTTTTTTTTTTCTTTCTTTTGATTCTGTTACCTTTGTCGAGCACGCAGTAGGTATACATTTTTTTTTCTTTCATGCTAGTATACATCGAACCTTTCTACTTTCTTTTTCTCATTTGCTAAACCTGAGACTGAAGCAGTCGTTTGCTTTAACAGACGCAGCTTGCAATACGACGATCATAAATGGTTTCTCTCGGTTGATGACTTCCCAATGTTAACCTGTCAGTAGTGCATGTTCAAGCAGTGAAGACCATAATTATGTTATGACTAGCGGCATCTTAACCCTGCCACTAAGGTATCGTTAATGGCTCAAGTTCAGCGAGGCTTGTCATATCGACAGACATTTAACGATTTAAGCTATATAACGTAAGTTTATGACCCCAGGGGAAGACAGGTTTACCGAGCCCTATAGGGTCAACAGTATTCTGCTAGAAACGTTCTTATTATTTAATCTTTTTTTTCAGACTGAGGTAGTTAGCACTTGGAGTAAAAGTGGCGGTTACTATAGATGGGAGGTTACTGGGAGGAACATTGTCATTTGAAAACAGTACGTGAGAACATAAACGCTGGTATGAAATACGGAGGATATTTCACACTTTAGAATGTAGGTAATCGAACTTCGTTATTTCATGTTGGTGACCCTTACACTTCACCGTATATATCCAGGTGTTGATCTTCAGTTTTGTAAGTTGCAACGGAGTGACACAAAGTTGACTGCTAAGTCATGCACGGTGCCTGCAAGTGAGCATGTGTAGCTTAAAGGAAAGCTTTAACGGAAATTACGTTTGTACTATAATGCATTGCAAATGCGAGCGCTTGGCAAACAGAGTTCTTATGAGGTAATGAAACCAGTTTAAATTCATCGTCAGTAAAGAATACTTTGGCCATTTCTCGAATTGATGATAATTATTAAACGGAGTATGTGTATAGTAAGACAGAACTGAACGTGATAATCGTTATACCTCAAATTATTCAGAGAAAGTATTAACGAACTCTTAAACAAACACAGAACGAGAGAGAGGAAGAAATTGTTTTACAGAACAAGATAAAAGGAGATATTTTTTTTCCTGTTTTGGTCCGACTCTGTCATTACATCCCTTTAAGGTGTATGCCTTGGGAGGGTTGGGGTTTTGGTGGGTGGAGTTTTGGTGGGTGGGGTTTTGGTGGGTGGGGTTTTGGTGGGTGGGGTTTTGGAGGGTGGGGTTTTGGTGGGTGGGGTTTTGGTGGGTGGAGTTTTGGTGGGTGGGGTTTTGGAGGGTGTTTTGTGTTGATTTAGTCGAAGTCCAAACAAGCTGAGATCACTTAGCCTTTGAGATAACAGCGAGAAGACTATTTACAATATAGTCAGGCACTCAATATACATCGTCATTTACTTTATCGTAGCCTAAAAAGAAAACCGATGGTTTCAAGGATTACAATATGTTTCATCATACAAAGGAGATTCTGATGCAGAAGATGGGGGCCAATTAATAGAAGGCTTCAGCTTCAGTTGTTGGAATTACAAGGCTCGTGATTTGCGTGTTATCACAATTTTCACATTTACTAAGTCTATTAGACCTACGTCAAACGGTGGGCTACCTGATGATAATGTAGCTCAAATTTGTCAAAATGTTTAACCTTCCAATGACAGAAACCTTCAAATAATACCCCTCCTTAAAACACCCTATTACTTGTGCTTCTCGAATAGACCCAGGCCCATTCATTAGGTCTTAAGCGTAACTTGTCCTAATGTTAAGCTTGATAGCCAACCAGTGACTATGAGTTTATCCTATACAGGCTAGCATATATCTGATATCGCAAACTGAGCCAATGACAATGTCCTGAACAGCATGAGGCCTAGTTAAAATAATTACCGACCACCGCCTAGGTCTGTAGTAACTTTTTACCTAAATTTTACTTTTCTGTTCCCACATTTTGAAATTATGTAATCCTGCAAGAGTACTGCTCAAGACATAACCAAATTACTGAAGACAATACGCAACACGGTAATTTATAGGATTACTACCCGTGTGTACGTGAACTTTAGGCGTATCTTACTCCATGCACAGAGTCTGTGCATTATGCTTAGGACTACTCTACGGCATGTACTTAGTATGATGGACAAGGCGTTGTCGATTGTATTTCTTGTTTAAGACCACCGTCAAATAAGTAGCTTTATGCATCCGTCGTGAACTCGAAACAAAGGCTTAACATAACAAATTCGCAAAAGGAGAGTACGGCTGCATTAGATTACAATATGTTATCGTAATCCAAAAAGAATGTGGTGTATACGTATAGTGCCACTGTACCAGCTACATGCAGCAAATACCGTAGCACAAATAGATTATACCTTATATCCGAAATAGAATGCACGATGTTATTCATTGAATGTTTTAAATGTGTTTCAGTGTATCGAACCATGTTATTATTCATACGCATGCACAGTCTGTGCACACACAGCATTTTAAAATATTGTCTACATTTCATCTACTTCGTTTATATATACATAGATACATACATGCATATAAAGAAGAAGAAGAAAGGTGCAGTCGTACAGTGAAGTGGAACAAACAGGACGCTAGAAAAACAGAAGAATGTTTATCACAGCTAGCGACCTTGAAGGAAAAAGAAAACAAAAAGAACAAAACAAGAAGAAGAGAAAAAAAACAAAGACTCAAATCTTGTAACGAACAGTTCACGAATCGTAATTCCCAGTGAGGTATGATTTCATTTTACATTTAAAGGTGTTGTATGAGTTAAGGGGTTTCGAACCATTCGGGGGTTCACTCCAAATGTTAAAACAATATAGTTACTCAAGAGTAGTTTAATTTCCGTATTTAGTATACTCCTGGAGTACTGTGAAAAGTGCATTACTTCTTGTATAGGGTTGGGAAAGTAATGATGATACATGTTACCCAACAGTGATCACATGATTATATGTCACAATAAGTTAATAATCTCAAACGAAATTGATTGCAATCTTACATATCCAAGTTATTACATTAAAACATGTCATCATCATCATCATAGCGTGGTAATTATTACATTAATCAATGGTTTGTTACTCTGGACATGATTCTCAAGGATCCATGCCGATCACAATATGAACGGACCACTTCGATAACGATCACAGTACGAGCCACGCATTACGATGCGTGGTATCTAAGCATTACTAAGCGTTACAAAATAGAGCCTCTTTTAACTATGTATGAGAAACAAAATTTTATACATACCTACCTGTCAAGTTACTGCTGCATTGATACTACACTGAGCAGTAAAAAAAAAAGAAAAAAAAAACATGTCTCAGCCATTTTTTTAGGGTTATTGTAATATGATCTTTGCATTTATACATTTCTGACATATGTATCTCCACATGAGCTGACCTGGTTCCTCTTTAAACAACAAACCTATTGCGATATATGATCCCTTACGTGAGATGGCATATATGACAACCGTTTACTTTGGCGACGGAAAAAGAAAACTAATTAAAGTTTAATTCTTGCTTAAAGACAATTTTAACGACTTTAGCAGACGAGGCTTTAAACAAGGCCGCTGTGACGGCTTTGTTAACGAATATGCACAAGCCATTATTTTCTGCTTTGATACAAAAGGAACAAAAGACAAAACCTTGGTTTACTAATGAGATAATAAACAGAGTCACGTGACATAGGATGACATATGTCGAGACGGTTAAAGGGGACTTACATGCAGCAAATCTTAACAGACGATATTTAATCATTGACTTCTTTAAAATCAGGTTCCATTTAGTTGTCTGTCAGTTAATGTGTCTCTATACGAATAAGCTTAAAAACATGTAGGCTGGGGCATATGTCCCCAGATATAATAAAAAATAGTGGATCGTTTCAGGCAAATGGGACAGCTAAAATTAATTGAAATAAATTGTCCTTTTCGTGGGCAATTACTGGTCTTGCGGTTTCTTGGGAGGACGATTTTCGGCGATCTAAAAGATGCTTTTTCCAAAAAATTTTAGTAGGGCCCCTCGTTCATCATCACCAAAAATCTCCTCGTGCTCCACATAGAAGAGGCAAGCTGTATTTTTGTAACACACTGTAACTCCTCGCCCCCCCCCCCCCCCCACCGGGGAAAAAGATTTACCCTTGAGACACACTGAAGCCAGGCTTCAATTGGAGCCTTAAACTTCTGGGATCTTGGTCAAAAAGTCTAAATTCGTCCAAGAAATATCCTTGCCAAAGAAATAGTTGACCCCCTTAGGCCTATGTCTATATTGTCTGTCTATATATCAGTCTGTATCTTCGTTTTGTCCTTTCGTCCATCTGTCCGTCCGTCCGTTCATCTGCGTGCATGTCCCTCCATCCATCTATCTGGTTGTCTAATTCAAATGTCATCGATCGAAGACCCTTCTCACCAACAGCAACAATAACCACAAGAATAAGTAAGATCAATTAAAAATCATCTGTCGACTTAGAATTTGAATGCTAAATGAGTCTTTCTGACTTTTCCAGAGAAAATGTTTTTGTAATTTTTATATCCAAAGACAGAAAGAAATCAATAAAAGAAAAGATATGCTTAAAAAAACAACAACTTAAAATACCAGCTTTTATTTTAGGCAATTGTTCCGTTGACATTGGCTGTGAGGGCTTGCGTGCGTGTGAACGTGATTTTGATTCAACTACGTAAGATGAACAAACGTGCAAATATTAACAGTTTTAAGGACAAGAACTGATGCGAAAATCCGTAGCTCCTAGCAGTCTTTAAGAAACCGTCGTCCTTCAAAACTCGATCATAACATTTGCATTGAGGCGGGGGAAGCTGTAAATATTCATGAGTTATACTAATACTCCGTCTCCTGTGGGGGAGTATTATTCATCCGAGATGTTTATGCTCGAATCCATGTTAATCCTTGGTGTCTATGTAACAGTGGAAGGAACACATCAGCCTCCCACACTCGACAACACTCTGCCTGTAATATTTACCTATCTAGGCTCAGCTGCTCAGTGCTCGACGTCCTCGAGTTCCGGAGTCTCGAAACTTGCTGCTGGCTTTTCATAAATCCTTTCTTGATTAATTGCGAAAGATGAAGGAATCAATTCTTTTCTTCAGTTTGATTATAGAAATAATGAGTTTCGAATCTACAATTATCGGCATCACGAAACCTTTCACACCATCGGTCGGTTATTGTATCACTGGGAGAAAGAAAGTCGTGCACGCTGTAACACAAAACGAAGAGCAATTTTATAAATTGCAGAATATTTCATTCCAATAGTTGAGACAAAAAAAGTAAAGAACATGCTTCGAAAAAGGAACAATCTTTTCCGGTTGCTCGTCTCATTGATCGGTAAAGTCAAGCCACGTCACTCTCTTTATCGTTTGCAAGGGAAAATATCAAACACAATCGATGACAGGTGCACGGAGACACGCGGAAGACTTGACTTCGTATACCTCGAAAGTAATTGGATACTTAGTGTTTTTTCCGAAACTCTTCGTGAGTTCATTTCACTGAAAAGAGATCAATATAATGCAGAGTTTTTATGTATCTTAGAAAAAAGATTCGAAGTAGTGACGTAATTCATTGACAGGTAAATCTGGACTTCAAAATTTTAAGCACACGTGGTCAAAGTATTTACAAGAAGTATGCAAATTACACGATGTTAAAAAAAAATTACTTCGATTCAGTGTTTCATCTTAAAATCGAGCCAAAGTCACTATTGCAAAAAAAAAAAAAACGATTCACAGACCAGATTGAGTTTATGTATTGAATCTGTGATAACGAGAATACTGATATATCGAACCACAAAATATTGAAGATCGAAGAACTTTTAATAGAGGGCGTGCACATACATCACAAAATGTCCGTTTGTGTTCAGGTCATTGGATCTGAGAAAGGCATGTCAATCGTATTCTTTGTATATCTACAAGTCCACTGAGCGAAACTGTAAATATTGTGTCCTTGACAAATAACAATAAAAGAAAGAAGAAAATTATGTTAACTGTAACTGAAAATAATTTCACAAGTAGGCATATGCAGTTCCGCTTTGTAAGTCACCGATGTAGTCTGTGTAGACCATGCGTATGTTTACTGTTACAGGAGTTCACGTAGTTTGGTCACATGGTGCCACACTGAACTGAAGCAGTTGAAATTTTGTTTCTATACCACGCTAAGACAAAGGATAAGTGTGGTATGTCTTGCTACCAGCCTCGTCGTCTTTTGTGTCAATTTTACCACTTCACGGTTGCGGTGTCGGTACCCCCATAACACAAAAGATGACAGAAAAGTCTGACTTAACAGGTTGACGGCTGAAGGTAAAGTGTGTATTCTCAAACTCAAAGTAACGCTAACACAAACGACATCTGTAATCAACGTAGTATTCAAATGGTATGCAAATGGCATACTTGCTCAAAGTAAGAGTACACTTTTAAGTAATACAGCACAACGATACTTCAATCCCACCCAGGTGGCAGACAATCACACGGGAAATTAAACATGAAGTGCCTAGGTTCTCTTGAACTGTATTTTATATGTTGTCACATGAAAAATATGTAATTAAAAAGTGAAGGCCTTCTCATTAGCGAGAATACACGATTTTAATGGATTCGATTCATCAATTACATCTCAGGCGTCATGGGCATGTCCTCACGGCACATAAGCTATTAGTCACTAGCAGATCTGTTTTTGGTCATCCTTACTTAATACCTAGCAAACAAATTTTACAAAATTATGGTTTGTAGCTAAATGTTTAGAGGCATTATCAAGTTTTCAACCTAACACAGAGTGTGAGAATTAACGTTTGCATCAGCATGTCTATTATCAGTGACTCTGAATAGGATGTGTGACGTCATTGTATCGTCACGGGATTGCCAGGTCATCACAACGATTTGAAGGATTCACTTGTTTAATGAAAGCGGCATATTGCCTTAATAAATTTGTGAGGCTAGAATCACATGAAAATGCTTTTTATTAGCCTACTCAGTCCAGTTTCACATCCAATAGGGGCTTAGTTATGGGAGCTGTCAAAAGCTTTTTTTTTAATTTTGGACCTTGGCTTGTACTGGACTGTGTGCATGTAAATTAGTAGCAATGTGAAAGTGCCTAGTCACGAATTTTCAAAACCCAAATTGAATACTTAATTACTCACTCACTAATGTCCACGTTGTAGGTGACACAGGGAGATCATCTTAATTTGACCATTTGTCATTATTATGTGGACAAACTTGACAGGTTTTGGGGGAAAAAATGGTAAATTTCAGAAAACAACTGCCCCTTAGAGGCCACTGATGACCTCATTAACCATCACGTGACGTCAGTCTCTTCTTGGTAAATCTCTGCTGACGTTACTAGAATATGGTCACTCGTATACAGAGACCGGAAAGTGGCATGTATACAGGCACGCGCTATCGATATCTCATTGTTACATGCAGAGCGTCACGGTGACCGAAACCTAGTGACGTTTGCAGAACAGTTACCAAGAAGAGGCTTTTAAAGCGAACCATCGTCTTTATTTCTAAAAGAAAGATTAAAATCAATATTTATGGACGACGAATAAGGCAGAATGCATACCGTTCTTTTCAAGAAATAAGTTTCGCACAGATAAAAAGTCAGTAAGTTGTTGCTCAAGAATAATTTGTTCAAACTTTCGAAAAATTAAAGGAAGCATTTCGTGCTGATGTTTTTTTGGTGATACTGTGGATGGTTTATCAATGATAAGCTATTTTCTTTATGTGCCATGATGGTGAAGTTTCAATGTATTATTTTCCTTTAATATTATAAGATTGTCACAAATAGTTGCCTTCCCTCCTTTTTCATCCTCGACATCGAGGGTTCCCTTCCAGGAATAATTTAGTTTTTTTTTTAGTGTGGGTGAGTGATGGTCCTGTACTATAGACCCCTACAGACCCCCTTCAAGTCACATAACAACAAACAAGGGTGTCTTCCCTGAGGACTAACGGGCTATGTATGGTTAGGCTATTCCCGTGTTAATCGAAAAAAAAAGGACGCAACGTACATGTGTTAACTTTAGTAGTTTGCACAAAGTAGGGCGCCTCACTGCATCGCTATGACGTCATATGCAAGGGGGGTCTATTGGAGCCAATATCTATATCAGCTTCCACCTCACATTAATGTTACACAAATCTTACATTTCAATAATAAATTCTCTTATTCAAGTGATTCCACTGAGATTCCAGGCTGGCGATCGGCGAAGCCTATACACCATTTATCCACTCATCCTGAAATACACACACACACAAATGCAAGAAAGAAGTAACTTTAGGATTATGAATATTCAATTTATTTCATTTTCCCCAAAATGGAACAAATGCTGATATAATTAGTAGCCTGTAACATTGAGGTAACACTGATGAGCACTGGTTTTTATATGAGGGGCCTTCGGTAAGGAATCAAAAATGAAAATCAGATACACTTGATAAAGTTTCGAAATCATACACGATATGCAACTTTGTAACTACAAATAATCTCACCGTTTTTCAGTCCCTACTTCATTATACAAAATGTCAAGATTAGAGTACGACCAGTTTTCAAATTGAAACAAGTTAATGTTTTGAGTAGTGGATAACAGTCCAACGATAAGTATCAAAATTCCACGACTTTTCTTTTAGCAACCCTCGAGCAGCGGTTAGTGGCCACAGATCCATTACAGGGTAAACAGTGGCTCCAATCCATCAGCAACTAAAACATTGTGTGACACCTTCAGCATGGATCTGGTAAAAGTTCCATTCCAACTAATTACTGTGAGAACACCCTCATTATGGTGATAGAGGTCGCATTTTTCAACCAAAGCCTCCATTCTCACCCCTCAGTATGGCGCAAGCTATAGCTCCATTCAATCAAATATTGTGATGGCACCTTCATTACCTTCCTGGCGGTCACTTTGTTCAACTCAAGATCTTTGTTTCCGCTCTCATTATGGAGAAAGCAATTGCTCCATTCGATCCAAAGACTGTTGCGACACCTTTACTATGGAGATAGCTATAACTCTGCTTCGCTAAGACCTGCGGTGGCATGCCGTCACTGCTAGCCAAGCAGAGACTGTTTAACTATGATGGCGGCATTGAGGTGATTTTTCTTGTATCCAGACAACGGATGCGAAATACCAACTCTCAAATGCTGAACAGGCATAGTGCTGAAGTGACATGCAAACGATTTAACTGAACAATTTGGAATTTTTGTGAGATATTGCTTGAACTTCCTTATGTCATACTGACGTTCTGGATTTCTGTCATACAGAGGTTCATACCGATAACGTCCTAACGTTCAGTCCGAACGTACGTACTGACGTCATACTGAGGTTCTGAACACTTGGATCACATATAATTTGGTGACCATGATTTCATTGCACTTAGTGGGAAGAAAAAAAAATCTCTCTCTGAAAAATAAGAAGAGACATTTACTGAAATGAATTTATCAAAAGTAAGAAACGAGTACTAAAAAAAAAACATCACAATTAGTCTTCTTTCCTTTCACCAAATCGTGCCACTTGTACAAATAAACTAATTTTTTTTACATTTCATTGTTAGAGTACCCCAGTCGTCAGTTCATCAATCTGGGCGGAGGGTATTTGATTAAACAAAGTTTGGTGACAAAACAGAAAAAAAAAAATGTACGATTGTCTTAGTGACTCTGAAGACTCTATCATACAAATTGAGATTGCACCCGCTATGAAAAGTTTCACTACCAAAACGGATATATGACAAAGAATGCAAAAATATACTTTTGAATGTAACTTCGAAACAATGCAATGAAATCAAAGACGGTTAAGTAATTTGAAGAATCAGTTTTGCATTTGATTCAAATAATGGTCCGTATTAGGAGTGATGACTTACTTACTTACTTACTTACTTAAAGAGTCACTACCAATTACGAATCATTTACATAAGGATAAGACAAAAAGATGTTTTCACATTCCGCTGGCTCCGATAAGATATTCATCAACCGTGCTCTTTCTGAAAATATCCAGGCAGGCTTTCAGTTTAAAAATAATGACTTGATTAGAATGAGCAAGATTGTTTACGACCAGTACCTGTAAGACAATAGGCAACTTGAAGAAATCCTTGCCAAGATTGAACTTTTTTTGTGAACTGAAAGTATTTACATATTCTGTGACAGTCTACGCAATATTAAAAGGTGACTAAGGCGTGAGATATTATTGAATGTAAGATTTTTTCTATTAATAAATTTACGTATTAAAAAGATGGCCAATTTCCAATAATTAGAGCTCTTTTCTCCATTTAATGAAGAAACGATCATATCTCAAATAGCCATGTTCTGACTTAGAAAGTATGGATTTTTAACAAAAATTGCATTGTGGGTTATTTGTGATGTCATGACAGACGTTATTTTCTCTCTAATCTCCACTGCCTTAAAGGAGAGAGATGCAATCAGAGCCGAGATATCTACTTTAACATTTAAGTTTAAGCTTAATCTGTAACATACCCTATCATATTTTTTTCAGTACAGTCAAATTTCAAGGTCAAATGTAAACTTCAGCTCCAAAAGACAAAAAAAACCTTTGGCAGTACTTGCCAATGTGTAAAACAGCTTGTAACCTCGGGACAATTGTCAAGGAAATATTTCTTGGCGTGGACAGTCTTTCATCAAGCACCAATATCTTGAGTAATGAACACAACATTGGTGTGCAGTATAAAGTGAGTGCAGTGGAAAAAAAAGTCCCTTTCCTGTAGAATTGCCTAAATTGCATTTGGAATATTTCTTTAAGCTATCCAGGATTAACTTTGTTCTATTTTTTTTTTTTTTTTGGTTGGAACACAAATTTAAATTTGTTTTGGATGTAGAAAAGCAAATCTCGATGAAAAGAACCAGCATATCTTACTTCACTTGAGGTGAATTAAAAAAAAAAAACTCTTTAAGATGTTCATTGTAGTCTATGTCATGGATAAATGATTTAATTTAAATATGTTAGTGATAGTTATCAAATGCAATTTTTGTATCTTGTTTACGTTAAGAACACTTCATATGTTTTATATTTGAACTGTATTTCATTATAGAAAAGAGAGAAATAAAGTACGAATAGGGTTCATTTCCAGAGCTAGCAGACGACCATTATTTACAACTGTAGGAACATTTTCCTCGATACCACTTAAAGAGTCTGTTCACTGTTTCTTCTCATTTTCTTCCAGATGGATGCCTTTTTAGCTAAAAACAAACCACTGCTTTAAAGACAGACAATTGGACTACACCTGTAAAGGCTATCACTACTCCTTACTGTGCTGCAAACTATGCACTAGCTCCTGGTACGTAGCTGTACAAACTTGAAGCCATTTCTCTATCTGCTACAGAAAGTACACTGTGCACTGTTCTCAGATGAGCAAAACAGAATCTAATCACTTTTAGTATCCTAATGTAACCATGCCAATTTTTTTTTTCAGTCGTTACAAAAGAATTGCCATGGAGACATATTTCCAAAAATTCAAAACTGCATATAAAACCCACTTCAATTAGATAATTCTTCAATAGTGATCCCTGATCAGTCTGAACCAACGACAATTTGAAAAGTAGAAGCACAGGAGTGTGAAATGGCATCCCCATGTTGGAAAACTACTTAACAAAATGTAAAGCTAAAAAGGAAGCAAGCATAAGGAATGTTTAGAGCTATCAAATATACATAAGTGCACAAAGAAAAGAACGTTGTTCAAACCCTCAAAGCTAATTGACCTTTCCTGACAAAACCTTGCTTCAGTAAAACTTAACAAAATATATACTTTTCATAAATTAAAGAAGCATAGTCATATTTAAAGCTATCTGAAATATATATGTCTCCAAACTCAGTAAATGCACCTGGCGAGTACTAATAAGAATGCATATTCAGTGTGACAGAGATGGGAGGATACCGTCTTTACGTTTCTGTAACATTTTGGAGTTGAGGTGAAATAAATGATCTGCAAATGATCGAAAACAGCAAGAATTTGTCGAAGGTATAAATAAGTGGATGCCACACATTTTTTTTCTAAATTTAGATTAAAGATTTTAGATTTGGATGATATTATTAAAAAAAAATCCTTCAGGAATTTAAACCTCCGTACGGGGACACTGGAGATTTAAGAAAAAGGCTGTTGTTCAATGATGAACAGATACTGCATCTATATATGCAGAAAGAGGGTTTGAATGTCATCTGACCTATGATATTCACTTTAGTGGTACACTTCTCTAGCATTTGTAGTTGAAATCATAATTTGTTTTCTAATTCTTCTTGTAAATAAAGCCAGTTGGTGACGTTTTGCACTGGATATGTCACAGAAAAGAACTGAAGCACACAAGAGTTGACAGAAACAGTCCGCTCCAAACTACTGTGAGGCCAGCTACAGTACAGCATACAGCAACAGCCCAATCAAAATACAAAAGCACGGTCACACTACCGAATGTATGGCATTGGGATATGCATGTGGCCATTACCTATTGGCATCACACATGACACTGTGGCATTGTCCCACTGAGGAATACTGAATGGTATTGTGACATATGGTTACAGTGTCCAGCACATGACATGTGAATGGTATTGTAAATACTATGAAAATGACCATACACCCTCTTGGGAGGGCCAAGCAAGGCGAGTGTAGCTAATGATAGTCAGTGACTTGATAGCATTTTGCGGTTTCACTCTCGCATGTTGAACCTTGCCTCTATACTACAAAGTAGTTAGTACAGTAATTCTTATTCAAAATTTGCTATTACTCTTGAGTGCACACAGGTCACATGAAGCTAAAATTGTGCTGATACAAGGGGTAAGTTGTAGTCAGATCCTTGACAACTTATAGCACATTCAGTCTCAGCTAAAAGGGGGATCTTGTAGTGTGTATCAACAAAACACAACAACATGGTGTCATCGTGGTACCCAAGATACCGTATACCTTTCACACATGAAAAAACACTTGGTGAGTGGACAGGTCCCATACAAATTGCCTCTGAAAACTTACAATAATGACAGCCGACAAACAATCTGTAATTATCACGTCACCTTTCGGGCAACTTTACTTGGCATGATGAGACAGACAGAAGTCAACTTTCAACCAGCATGCAGAACCCCGTCAACATTCTCATAACAGTGAACCATGATCAAACCATGTTACAAGGGCTATCTACAGATACTACGATGTCCTGTGGCTTAAGCCCTCATCAAGACAGTTAATGCTTTGATACAAAACGAATGCTTTCATTAGTCCAACTCTGAAATCATGACTTTTCCTATTTACAGAGTTCTAGGTATTGTCCGGGTGATGAACCTTAATGACATTTTAAATACAGTCAAAACCGTAGAAACTCACTTTTGGCTATGAACTGCACATCCAAAAGTTGCATCAAAGTCAAATACAAAGGCATTGGAAAGTGGGGCTTTCACTATGTGCCCACAGAAGAATATTTCGTGTGAGGGCAAGCAAATGTCACAGGAGAATGCCGCCTTCAATGGATGCCTACGAAGAGGAGGGTATTTCTCTCAAAGCTAAAAATACATGCCAACAGAGAATGTGGCCATCACAAAATGCCCCTAGAGTTGACATCTTCAAAGATATGAGACACACGTCATGGAGATGTGTGGCTTTCACTACATGACCACTCAAATGATGTCTTCCAATGAAGACACCAAATCTCTTCGGAGAATGTGGCCATCTGTGGAAGATTACAAAGACAGTATCTCTCTAAAAGATCAGACAAATGTCAATGAAAAATGTGGCACAAGATGGCCAGTGGTATCGAGTTGGTATCTTCAAAGACATGAACACATGCCATGGAAAGGTATGGCCTTTAATGCGGTGCCAATGAAGATGATATCATACAAAGATGTAAACACATTATTTCACATAGAAGGGTAGAGTTCATGTCAACTTGGTTATTATCCATTAACTTCTTTAAACTTCTTCAAAACAATCAAAAGTTTCGGATACCCCATACATGATATTCATATTGACAAAAGCAGCCTTTGAAGGTTTTACTCTTTATCAATGACAGAGAAACTTCTGTTTCTCAGACACTTGCTTTCTCGGAAAACCTAAATGGGAATTTAATATGACACAAAACCTTGGCACAGGGCGGGCACTATCGATCGAAAGTACGTCACCAGTCCCACATCAAGTGATGCAGATGGCTAGAGCACCTGTCACAACAACTACTATGTAACCATTTTACATCACATGACAGATTATTTTACATAACCGGATCGATTACGATCCTGGCACTCCAGAATCGCACCCGTCGAGCACGAACACTGATATCTGTGATCTACTTCCCACTGAAAACTTGACTATATTTGTAAACATGGCGAGGTGAATTATGTCCATGGGGAATACAAGCGACATCCTTCTGCGATGTTTTGCAACACTTGCAATTTACTTTCTCTTCACATCGGTGTGCGTGTATTGCACATGACAAACATATTCATCCCTTTCTCTCTTGCTGACAAAAAAAAAGAAGAAAAACATGTTGCCCGGGCGTAAACTAATTGGCTAGAAACACTTCTGCTTTTTCAACCATTTTCTTCAATTTCCAATTTTCTGCTTGACATGCAGAAATCATTTTCCCCAGAGGTTGGAAAACGATACCAGATAAAGGTTTCATTTCACTTCATATAATGTCAAGGCCAATTTCTTATGCTTCTGTTTGGACTCGCTGGGAAACATCCATGCCCTGAAAGAAAGCTATCATGGAGGCCATGATTCCCGCTTGACATCTGATGAGACGCCTTCAAGAAATACACCCGTCCTGGATGATTTTCAAGATCTTGATATTGTATAAAATTTAAACCAGATAGATGTTTAAAATAGTAATGATAAGGTTCAATCATCAATAAAACTAGGAAGCAGATATCATCAATATTGTAAGCTAAGCAGTGAAGCATGCTATCAAAAACTCAAGGTTAACTTATTTCAGATTTTCTTATCATAGTGCAAAAAAACAAACCAAAAATAAAATGCAGTACAACCTATTTGAGCTTGTTGTTTTTTGCAATGAGCTGTGAAGTGATATTTTAGTTTCCATTTCACAGCTGGGTGTCTTGTATTCCCTTTACATTTGTTTACTAGTGTTCATCTTTCGTGGTCTTAAAGAACAGAATGTAAAAAGGAGAGTGCTAAATGATAAATTGTCGACAAGTAATAACCAATGTTTACCAGTACAGTATGTATGGTATGTATGTATATATATATATATATATATTTCCTTTTCTTTTAATTCTGAACAATAAATGGCCCATGGAATAGCAAGAAAAGGAGTATACATCAAACTTTATGCATCCCATATTAGCCTTCATGTTGCAAAGAGAAGAAAGGACTTGATTTGCTTAGTTCATGGTTACTGAATATGAATCTCTAATCAGTGGATTTACAAGGTTAACTGTGAGTATCAGGGCATGAAGCTGGTATTCAAGAAGATGGCATTTTTTAATTATGAGTCAGTGCATCTGGTCGTAAGAGGGACAACTATTAAACAGGCAAAATAAGGCTACTGTTCAAACTAAACTCTGTCAAGAAAAAGATTATGTTAGTAACAAAATCACATGATGTTTTTTTCCGCAATTTCTACCACATACTGCTTCATGTTTAATATGCAAACTCATTGCCAAGTGTTTGCACATTTAAATCTATGCCGTTTCAGATATTTTACATATATATTTTATCTGAAGTTGATTTGACCATCTACCATATTGATATAATGGTCCATAGGACAACCTCCTTAACAAAGTTTGCTCGTCCTAAACATAGAAAATTTTTTTGCATCTCTGACACCAGAATCTCTCTCTTCAATCTCGTCACAGACTACGGAGTGATGAGAAGGCATAAGAGGTTCCAAGCTTAACTGTAAGTATTAGGATCTACAGTGGATGGTATTTAAGTCAGAGAAATGACCACTTTGTGTGGTTTCACAAACATCATGACAAAACCTACTTCATGTACACGTATGAATATTTGTTGTGTTACAATGGTGTGCAATTACTCCGAGGATTGGTTGATTCTGTGGCCTGGATGTCTGATATATGGCATACTCTCCTTGGAAAAGACATAAAAGCAGCTTACCGTTTCTCTTGCTGTAAATGACTCTGTGTGATCAATAATTCACAAAGCACTTGATAGAATTCTATCTTTGTTCTACTCTTGTATGCTCCATCTTTCCTGTAAGTCACTGACAGGAAACTTTTGATTCATCTACAGTAGTCAACTAACGTCGCATGTGTACAAGTATCTATAAACAGTTTGATCCCTCTTTTCAAAAGGCAACACAGTCACAGATCTATCTATCTATCCTCTAAACTGAAGGCTACATTCTAAATAAATCACATTTTCTCTAGCACCTTTGACGTTTCACCTAAGACACAATCTGACCTTCCCGACTAATTTGCATAGGACCTCACTCGTGTATTTCGACTTCTCCGAGTGGTGCTCTGAGTTACAGTCTACCTGACCGAAACTGGTCGTCCTGGATGCTGTTCTCTGAGGTGGGTCTCTCGTAGTTGCGTACCACCAACGAGAAGAGCACGGTCCCTGTGAACTGGATCCCACACAGCAGGAAGAAGTAGTAATCCAGATGACCCTCGTTGATGTTTCCATGGTCTTTTCTCTTTAACCAGGTCATAGATTCTGCCACATTCAAGAGGGTAGCCCCGAGAACAGCCCCGATACCATTGGAGATGCAGAATAGACCCATGATCAGGCCTTGCATGGATCTCGGCGCTTGAGAATAAGCGAATTCTAAGCCTGTCAAAATAATAAAAATTGAAAAAAAAATAAATAAATAAATAATAGCCAATTTTAATGACAGAAGTCACACAATATTTCCAATGATACATCTTCCTAGTTTCTATGTTGTGAAATTTTATCGAGATTTTAGATTTCAAATTGGTCACCTAAGTTTCACTTAGATCTACCGGTATGGTATGTCGTTGCATTGTATATGACACAGAAGAGAGGGCTATTTTTGTCACTTTTCATGTCTAAAAAGATGTCATACTTTGACACAGACTATATGATGAGCAATCATCTTATCACAACTCATCGCAACTTCAAATAACCTTAAAGCCAACAGGCTTAGCGATTCCTTGCAGTTATTATACTTGAATATCCAAAAGCTCTCCTACACCATCTTTTTCTTTTCTCACTATTGAAAGTAGGAGTTTCAGCCCAAAATCTCATGTCCTGACCATGGGCATCACTCTCCAAGTGTTTAGTGATGTCTTTGCAACATAGCACTCATTGATACAGTTTGCTGTGCTGCCAATCAGCCTTCTGGTTTCCTGTGAGGGCAAAAAAAAGGGGGGCAGGCACACTCAAATTTTTTGAAAAGTGCACACGAGAAACTAGTTTTAATTTCCTTGGCCCAAATTTCCCTTTAAACATTCTCCACTGACCTGCTACACTAGCAAAGACTTCACTGATCCCTATTAGGGTGTACTGTGGAATCTGTAACATCACAGACATTTGGGCAGCATTGTACACAGTGTGGGAGATATTCTGTTCCCACTTGCAGCCTGGGACGTTATTGTAGCAGTCCAACCTGAAGACTTCCAGGACACCGGCAGCCATTATGGCCAAGATGCTGAACAGCATTCCGATCAACATCCGTCTCAGCAGAGAGATCTGCCGTCCGTGCTTCTCCAGCCAGGGGAAGAGCACTCTGTCCATGACGGGCAGCAGGATCAGCACCGCTATGATGTTGAACAGAGATAACCAGGCCACAGGGATATCCTGAAACATATAGAAAAATGCATATATATATTTATATATATATGTATATATACATATATATGTATGTATATATATGTATGTATGTATGTATATATATATATATATATATATATATATACTACTGATATATAAAGTAGAGCACTGTGCAAGGAACCTGATGGCCTCTGCAGGGATTCAAAGGACTCAGAAATAATTTACACTTGCTCTACCTGATCCAGTGCACTCTATTAATTGAGTGACAAAGTGCAGACGCATAGAACACTCTTTAAATATGTAAGACTTACAAATTATTCATGCTTTAATAAACTGTTGCCTACACATCAGAATGACAGCACTCGTCTCTTGTAAAAGAGAAATAAAGAATAGTTTTATAGCAATGTATGTGGAACACAATTACAGTCGGACGCACGATCGTTGGCTATTACGTGGATCCTGCTCATTGCAAAACAAAGAACGAAAGGGATAACGAGAATGGTACAAACACCAGGTGTGTAAACCTGCAAAACAGTTATTATCCTTCACATCTCTAGTGTCTTTCTTTCTTAAAGAGGAAAAAAAAAACATACAATGAAAAAATAAATGTAATATTATAAAGCTGAACATTTTTCAACTGTAAACATTCACTTTGCAATAACCAACTGAAGGAGACTCAATACAGGAACAGCCAATCGTCACATGATATCATACTCTACATGATAAGGTTTCATCAAAAACAAACCCTAACCATGATCGGATTTCTCGATATCACATCATGTTCTATCGTGCAGAAAAGGGTGTTCTACAGACACGATTCTAGCACGTTATGGAAATTCTGTGAGGACTAGGTGACAGGAATGTCTGTTCTCTGGTATTGTAGACATGGGCAAATGAATAATATGGCCGCCGTATCATTTACTTAGATATTTACAGGGCTGAATCTAGAATTCATTTTTAGGCATAGCCAGACTGGAGGGAGTATTGGTTTAAGGTACAGCCAGACTCAATGGAGCATCGATTATAGGCTTAGTCAATACCAGTGGAATTGAGCATTGATTTAGGTGCAGCCAAACTATATACATAAATGACACATGATTCATTTTAGGAGCATGAATTAATGTAGGCCCACACAGACTAAAATGAGGCATTGACTTTACAGTAGTTAGGGTACGACCAGACTCAAAAGAGCATTGATGTTAGGTACAGCCAGACTGAAGAGAGCACTGATTTAGGGCACAACCAGACTGAATGAAGCATTGATTGAAGGTACAGTACAGCTAAACTGAGTGAAGCATTGATATTATCATACTGTAGGTACAACTAGATTCCATGGAGCACTGATTTAAGCACAGAACTGAAGACTTAATGGAGGTTTGATTTTGGGCCCAGCAAAGGCTCAATAGATGGAAAACAATACAGTACATTAATGTCCATCAACTATGAATTACATCAGCAATATTTTAGCATTTTAGGGCATCAGAAATTAATTTATAACTAATTACAACATACAAAGTAATTAATTACATTATTAAGTGATAACTACTGTTATTATTTACATAATCAGAAATTACTGTACTATGTTTTACTATGTACATAAAACAATAGTATAAGGCTACTGTACATATGTACCACATGAAGAGTATACAACATAATACCAATGTTTATGTTTACGTTTACGTCATTAGTTCATTACGAGGGGGCCCAACCAATTATTCAACCTACAGTATTGTAATAAAGAAGCATGCCTACACGCTTTGAAATGCCAAATCTTCATAGAGCACCTCCCGAAACAATACTAAATGTTTCGAAATCAGTTGCAAATCACCATACACCAGATTTAACAATGCTTTTTAAGCACAATTGAAGTAATGAGTTCTCTCTGATGTACTGAGCTTTTGTAATCATTATACTGTAATTTGAAGCACTGTTAAATGCTTGAGACTTCAAGCAAAAGAGAGGCAAAAACGCTACTGAACACGACATGTGAAACTGAAAAATGCTACGAGCTTTGTCACGGATTGACTGGCTGGGCTGTTACTGGAACTGATTTGGATGATTACACATCTAATAATTGTAAAGCATACTCTGTAGACTGCTAAATTCCTCACCTACGGTACATAACTTAAAACTAAAAGCCCATGCTGTGGCAGCTCAAAATACAGCTGAAACAGCCCTTTGATATGGCTGCAGATAAAATGTAGAGTATAGTATTGATGCTGAAAATTTACTTTATTCGTAAAATGCCACTGATGAACACAGACAGCTTTGCGAAGGTCATTTATACTTATTAGTGACGGACATGGCATTCAGGTGGTGCTGGCAATTCAATCTTGCAATTCAACAAGGTTTGAATGGTTCATTTTAAAAATTCTGAGACTACAAAGACACAAATTGAGATATCTTGTTACTTTGATGAGCATGAAAGCCTTTGACGACTGGGAAAATCTCAGTTGTTGCTAAAAAAAGGAGTTCTTGAAGTGTAGTGAGGATATTTTATTTCGGCAGACAGTCTCTGTTGCCATGGAGACTAGGGTAAAAACATGACTTGATTAGGAGGAGACAAAAATGTACAAGATGACATTCACACATTCCGCAATATATACATTCACTGTAGAATGAAAGCAATGCCTAAATGTGACTTTCACTACGGTTCAAAATCACTCAGGAGTAGTGAAGTCGGTATCTCGGCAAAAAAATTTTTGCGCAGATAACAAGGTTAATCTAACGTGATACGGAGTTGCGTCTCGCAATCATCTCTCTAGCTCAATGGCTCTGAAGGATCTTTCAAATTTTCAAGATGCAGTGATAGAAATAACTGATTATCTCCAAACCATTTTGTTTTTCATAGAGATACCAACTTACTGTGGGCTTATTCAACATCCTGGAAAAATTTGACAAATTGCCAAGCTGCCATGTCAGAAATGACTTTACTATCTGGACATGAAAATTTTGATTTTGTACAGACACTAGCATATGCCATTCCCAACATCTCGGAAAGCTTTGTCAAATTGTTGAGATGTGAAGTGTAACAAAACAAATTCTTTACCTTGACAAAATTTTGTTTTCACGCCGAGATACTGACTGATGCTAGGTCGACATCGCGATAAAATTTGTTAAATTGTTGGTATGACATGTTAGAAATAACTTGTATCTTCACAAAATTGCTTTTAGTGATACTGATATACAGAACTCAACATCAAAAGGAAATTTGCCAATTTTTTGTTTTTGTTGAGATATCAATTTATGCTAACTCAACATCTTGGAAAAATTTGTCAAACTGTTGAGGTGCTGTTTTAGAAACAACTTCTATCTCAACAATATATTTTTTTTCAAAGATGCTAACTTATGCTAACCTGATATCTCAAAAAAATTGTCAAATTGTCAAGATGACATGTTAGAAATGACTTGTTATCTTTGACAAAGTTGTGCTCTTTTGTTGAGATACCCCACTTGCGCTAATCAACATGTCAGAGAAATTGTTAAGTTGTTGTGATGCCATGTTAGAAGCAAACTATTTCTCCTATGCCTGTTGTACAAAAGATACAACGTAACTTATTTTTGTTAACTTTTTTGTTTTTGGTATAATACCGTTCTTTAGCTAATTCACAGATTTTTTGCTATGTAGAATATTGCTAAACCCACTACTGTAAGACACAATTTTTGCCTGTGAGTTTTGAGGAAAATACACAATGAAGCATGCACTAAGGCTGATCGCAGATGTATGCCAGCACTCCTGTCATGGTAGACAGGAGTGCAGTTTTTGTGTCAAGACACGAAGTAAGGGGTGATGCAGAATTGTGCTGAAGTCACTGCTTTATTAATTTTTCTTTCTGTGGGCTTGGAGGATGAACACACAATAAAACATACACTCAGGATGATTGCTTCTACGCATGCAAGCACTCTTGGCATGATGGATAAGAGTGCACTTGTTGCATTGAGACAGGTAAGTAAGGGGTGAAGTATATACATCTCTTCATACATTTAAAGGTACTGAATGCCAACTTTACTTTTCTGTACTCTATCACATTTCATCAAAGGAGACTTAAATGTAAAACAACCTGTGGAATGTAATGCAAGATAGTTTAGTGCTGAGATTGATCACAGGAATATTCACGCATGAGTACCCTTTAGCAAGCTGTATAAACCAATTTGTAGTTTGTAGCAAAAAAACAAAGAAATGGAAGGTTTGTGGTGAAAGTATTCTTAAAGTAATGACAATTTTTCCACTGGCAAACATTTCACCTTGACTAATAGAGTCTGCCCTGCTTGACAGATATCATTCACTTCCACCTTTTCATTGTATTTTTATTTTTTTTTTCCTGGTCAAGGGACCACAGCGCCTGATCTGTAAAGTATTTACTTTAGTTCTTGTGGTCCTTCCACTTCCAAACAGAACTTATTTCAAGGTCGCAGAAATTTCATTGCTCCACGTTGTACCTTACCATGTGCCTGTTTTTGTAGAAATGGAAAATAAACTTGAACACATGGGTGTTGATTCGGGAGATGGGACCACATGTCCCACCACTTTCTTTGAGTGGAGGGGACACTCACACATCTGTCCCCTGACCCCCACCCCACTTTTTGTGACCTGAAATTAAGAAACAACAATTTATAGTGGAAGTGGAAATTAACGATCCTGTGTTCTAAAACACAAAGAAGACTGAGCAGAAATTTGCAATGCCAGACAGACTGAACAGTGACATTTCCTGCAATCGCAGAGGCGTTTCTATTATAACAATTTCTCTATACACTACACGCGCAAGCTGATGGTGGTACCCTGCTTAGATGGAGTCACTAATGATTGCTTCCCGATCCATTCTTTGCCTGTGACCCCCCATCGATCAACTCTCCCAGCGAGAAAGGGTAGCAGCGTAACTGATAGGAGAGGACTTATGATGTTCTGCCTCTCCCCACCTTCGAAATCAAATCAACGCCCATACTTGGACATTTCCAATTCGGTGACATACAACCACGCCCATGAAAGCATATAATATCGTCCTTCTTGTAATCTGTGTCAAACTATTTTGCGACTCGATGCCATTGTGCGCATGGAAAATACATATCAGTTGCTGTTACACTTCTACAGAGTCATCTTTGGCTTGTATAGAGAGGGAAGTACAGACATATTTTGAAACTACTGTAAAACCACATCCTACAAACAGTAGGAACTTCCCAAATGGTTTTCAAAAACGAAAGTAAAGGTAAACAAAATTGGGTAGGGTGGGGATGAAAGAGTGATTAGGACATGACTTTATCTGGGTCATAATCCAATCACTGTCACATGATATACCTTTCACATGTAGAGACTGCTGTTAAAGTAACATTTTCGAAACTGAAGAAAGGTTCCCTTTGTTACTGCAGCGCACCGCACTACAATCTAGTCATTATCGGTCGAATGCCAAATTCTTTAAGCTTTGTAGGGTTCATAACGACTATTGTGTATGTAATGTAACTTAGTTCATACAAATATGCATACCTGACCTTTTAACATTAGTAGGTGCTAGCTATGGCCATCTTCTAACCAAACTCTACTGAGGAAAAGCAAATGCCACAACTGCGAGAATGATTTAAGGAGTTTAAGTGATGAGAGAGCCCTGCGGATAAATTTCCGGAAAACTCCATGGAATGTGGTTCGTCCTTTTTCCAATGAGGTGACGAACCTCGAGTATCAATTGCGGTTTCCAAATTGGTGTGCAATACAGAGCCGTTGTGTTTAATATGGTGTCACAGAATCGTGTACTGCTTCACTGCTTTTTAGTGGGTACAACATGACGTCCTTGTACAGAATCAAGTACAGCTCTCATGTTCCATTTCAGTGGTGAAACAGAAAACCAATTTTGACAAATATACAGCAGTACTAGAGTACTCTCTATGACAAAGGACAGTCTTGTGCAACATATATAGTAATGATAATCGTCAGCAGTTTTACAACGTTATGTGAGAGATCTAATGGAATTTTGGTTTCGTCCAGACTGACGTAAGAAAAAATTGGATTGGGAAAGGGGCCAACGGGAAGCGGCACTCCTTTCTTACTTTTCGCTCTTTTATTTTTTTTTTTACTCACTTATTTTTCAATTTCAACCTTACAAAATTAATCAAAAAACAATTATAATAAACAAAATGTTGTAAAAGAAGTACATTTTATGTAGGTGTATAAGTACTGATCATTGATCAGCAACTGAAAACTCTTCGTTTGTTTTTGTGACAGCGATCAAGTTTCGTGGTAAAATCTGTCTCTGAAATTGCCTTTAAAGACTGAGTGAAATGAATCTAGAAAAGAAGATGGCTCCATTCAACGGTTGTAGAGTTAAACCCTGAATGACAATCTGTTGACAGATATTGTTATTATTATATTTTTGAGATATGACTTTTAGAAGTTTAATGAAAATGCAAACCCAATAATATGGAATGTGACACAATGTCAGTATACATCTTGTGTTACGGTCTTCCATCAATGTTCTCTTAAGATTCAAGTCTCAATTACTGGGTGTCACATTGGCTAGTGATATCAACACTTTGAAAGAAGACATTGCTTTTAAAATACTAACCTTCTGGCACAAAATTTCTTCCTTGAAATACAAAATATGCATATTGGCTTTACATTTATTAATTATGCAATTGTGAAACACAAATGTCTTTGTGGAATGGTCAGTGTTTGATCACTTCTATAGAAACTGTAGCTATTTTCAACCCTTCTTGATGGTTAATTCAGTAAATAACTCCAAAATGTGTTTTCCATGTCACTTGAACTTTAAATTTCCACAGGACAACCGATGCTTGCTACAAACTCGCCCTTGGGACAACCAAAACAGCATAAGGTTGAAACCAGATTCAGATTTTATTGGCCCTTGCCATCTGATGATGCCTTCAATAAAAGATGCAAATAAACGTATACATACACATTTGATCACGAAGGACTCTGATCATGAACTTTGAATGGAAATGTTAAAGCAGTTTCACCTGGCTGTCCAAGAGACAACTAACCTGCAAAATGCGATTGTACTTCGAGATTTAAGATCCCGTTCCAAAAATTTGTGTCATCAACGCAATTCATGAGCTTCACTTTGAAGGTCAAGGGCGTCGTAACACAGACACACACGTTTATATTGCACTGTTAAAAATGCAAAATTCAGAGCTAAATTTAATGATTTTATTTCAGATACTCTGAAAGTAAAATCTGAATCTGGTTCAAGCACTTACTGTTTTGTTTGTCCAAAGGGCAACCTTGTAGCAGGCTCTGTTTGCAGCTCTGTGTGACAGTCTCATTCATCGATTATTAACAGGTCTGTCCTGATTACATCATTAATCTGACCAGATGGCTTCTAAAGATGCCACCAATATTTACAAAAAATAAGGAAAATTTTTCAAAGGTGACAAAATGCTGGATAGAAGATCCCAGCCCACCTTATCCCCACCGTGACCATGGTTGGCAACTGTCGGGCTGAGGTGAGAAAATGTTCATATTTTTGCCATTTAGATGGTAGGCAATTGACAAAAAAAATAAAAAGACAACCACAATAAAAATGGTTAGCAGCTACACAATACAGGGTATGTGCATCCATTGCTCACACAACAAAAGTACATGAGGAAGTTGCATTTAATAATACAGCATGCATAAAACTTTTGTCTATCTCAGGGAGTTAAAACCTCAAGACTTGAATTATTCATACATATCTACCCACCAAACAAGCTTCAAAGTCCTGAAAAATATCAGAATTTTTGACATGCATCCAAAAAATCAGATTCCCCTCTGATATTGGATCCCGAAGGACTAGGATGGGCATCCAGATCTACAAATTAGTCAGCAGTGACTCCATAATGCTTGAGCATCTCTGTTTTAATTTTGTTACCTAAAGAGATTGCAGTATTCCTGACGATTCAGCAGGCTTATGTGTGCAGAACTGGTTTACATGAAGCATTGTAAAACTCCACCTCTGGTAGGGTAAAAAAGCTCACGATGCAGTGTGCCAATTTTGGGGGCCAAGAAGTGTGAGGCCCTACAATCAGTCTACACTAACATAAGATCTGGAATGCAATGTGTAGTATTTAATTTTTTTTGGGGGGGGGAGGAGAGTGGATGGCATCAAAGTGCTGTTGTGTCAGTCTGATGGAGGACATGATTGCCAACATAACACAGTTCTTTCTCTCAAGACAATTCTAATTCACCTTTTGTGATTTCATCAAAATTATTTGTCATTTCAAATTAAACTGGCATTACATGTTACATGTTACAACTGCACGTTATCCAGCTGAAGTTCGATGAGATCTAGGGGTTGGCGGGTGAAGCAGTCCCGACATTCCAGCATGTAATAATTAAAACATGCAGCGACAGCCAGAGTTGATAAGTTCATACCCATATGGCTAGCGATAGCAATATGACTAACACGGTTTGAGGAAGTTAGTCGAATTCTCAGCATGAGGAACATGGTAAAACAGACAGCTGGCTTTTGTTTTCAGACTCAGAGTCTGTCGGGTCTTTAACCAGATGCAGACTATCACAAATATCTGGAACATATTAATGAACTATGGCAAATGAATAACTTGTAAACTACACAATTCTAAGCTGGAATTTGAGTTGCACTGGCAATTGTCAGGTCATCTACCTCTGTTCTTTGTCAATGTGTCAGAGAAGAGAAAATAGGGGAAAAAATCACCTGCCACAAAATCTGAAAGAGAACTATGCGCCCATCTTCTAGATATTTGATTACGACGAAAACTTTTGGGACATTCTTGTTGGCCATACAAAATTCAGACTCTCCTAGAAAGCCTATCCATCAACCTCTGTTAATAATTGAAATCGAACAGGCAAATAAGAATGGACATGAAAATACATTTATGCAAAAATGGGGCTTTTTAACCATTTTTTTTTTTCTTTTGTAGTGGCTATGACATATTCTGCTTCATTTGACTTTCACCGACAAATTTTCAACTCTTATCCCAGGTTGACTACGTCAATGATACCACAAGCTGGAGAGCTTAATTTTTTTTTCGGTATGATGTTGCTAAAGGCATGTCCGTTTTGAAAGGAAATTTCTTACAGCCTGTAGCTGCACGTAGGACAACCAGCTGATATTGCTTACAAGGTACACTATTACACTGCTATCAGCTGTGTCAAAAAAATTGATGGGGTGTTAAAGGAATGAACAGTGAATAAGACTAGAGATGATCAGAAACAACCACTACTGTAAGTCATTTATCAACGTGCTTGGAAATGCCCTTGAAGATAAGCAGTTGTGATACATACATCTCCCATAAACTTTTTGTACTTTCTTCTTCCAAATTGGTATGAGCATCTCCTTAACAGACTTGTGGTAAAAAACTGTTACCTTTTTAATTTCTCTTATGTTAATTTTGCACACATATTGTACATCATTCATGTGACTTATGAATCTCCCTAGCTTTGACCACTGGATGTTATGTGGTAAAAGGTCATCAAAGCTTATCTAATCTATGCATGTAAACACTGACGACCTTCTTCCAAACAATGTTCCATGTTCAAAGCTGGGAGAGTATCCCCTCAGAATTCTTGTCATGTGTTAAACTCATGTCTTGAGAAGACGTTTTCTGCACCTTTGACCTTCAGCAAAGACAATAGGATTCCTGTTGTCAATGAACTACTGTACACCTATATACTAAATATGAGATCTGTCTCAGCTTTCCTTGTTGAGATATGGTGTCTACAAGGTTTTCACAATTGGACAGCCTGTGGACCTCAAATGACCTTTCACCTCCACCAAAATCAATATGGATCTTGAACAAATGTAACACACCAACATACTATACACGGAGTCCTTCAAAGCTTCTCTTCTAGTGATGTTGTGTTTCAATGTTTTCACAATTTGATCTCACATGACCTTTGACTCTCACCAAAATCAATAGGCTTCATGTACTTAATGAGATACACTCACATGACATCTGTCCCAGCTATCCTTCTTAAGATATCGTGTTTACATCACAAACACACACAGCCACATGATTACAAAGGATGTGATTATCATCGAAACCAAAAACTAGCATTTATGAACCCCTGTGGACCTCAAATGACCTTTCACCTCCACCAAAATCAATGATAGATGATTCAAAACAACGTAGGATGGTGAGCCTCCTTTTCGAGACATTATTTCTCACACATAGAAATTCAGCTATACGTTGCTCAAGAACAATTTGTCCACCCAAAAGTTCATAACGTCAAATGATGCATCTTTTGTGCTCTCATGCGTTATGTTTTGAGATGATCAAACTTTTGCAGATGCTTATTAGTGAGACTGAATGACTGAACAATGACTAAAAGCATTCTACCTTTGTATGCCACGTTGGTGTATTTTGAACACCTTGTTTCCCTTTAATAGAACGAATGTACTGGTGAATGAAGTAGTATGCTAAAGGTGTTAATCACACACTAGATATTCAAAACAGGGAGTGTTTGGGTGATTTTCTTTGCAGGGTTGCCAAGGGTGTGGGAATTTTGGTGTCCCAGTCACTCACAAACTAAGAAGGATGAACCCACTTGGTTCATTCTTGACAAATTTCCGCCTTTCTGAAGATTGCAGTTCTTGAGATTCGATATACTCCAGAACCAGAGACTGACATAGAGAAAAAGTTACTGATGTAAAAAAGGATAGTAATGTCAAGAAAAACCTGGCCCCCTTAATAAAAAGATTGAGGCATTTGCCTTGAAATTGCCACTGAACCTCAAATAATATTCCCATCGGAACCGTTACCCAGTTTGGTGCAAGTGAAGCATTACTGACTTGTGACACACTGATATTGAGAGCATTATGATCAACTTAAATGCAGCATGAAATTGCTGAATCTCAAATTTGTAAACTGCCCTAGATTCAGAGACTGTGTTAGCTAAAGGCAACATAACGGCAGAAGACTGTCGTTTTCTCCGACCTTCTGCTATCATCTCTAATCCAAATAAAAGGATGGTTCAAATGGCAGCTGATGGTTATTTTCAAACTGTTCGAGAGGACCTTTTTGTCTAGAAGAAGCACAGGTGTCAGTAAGTAGCTATGTAAGGTTGTCAAACTGGTACGTTAAAGCAAACTTGATTAAAGCAAACTTGACTTAACCAGAAAGCTACAAGACTTGACGATTCCTTGCCTTGGTTATATTATAACAAGCATGAATTACCCACATAACTTGTTTAAGATCAATTACAGTTTGCTCTACTAAACATCATGGGAATAAGTTTTTCACCCAGAATGACCTTTCACCTTCTCTTAAAACGTGACAGAAATCATTTACTCAATATGGGTAATGCAAATGTGCTAGGTATGAAATCCCTCACAATTACCCTCCTTGAGTTTATACAGAAAGTGTTAACAAGATTTCACATTAACCTTTGACCTCAACCAAAACCACAAAAATTATCTACTCACTATTGCCAACCTAGTGCAAAGTCAGTCAAGGCTATCCTTCTTCAGATATGTTTGCAAGGTTTAGTGTGACCCCTGGTGACCTCAAATGACCATTGACCTCCACCAAAAACAAAAGGGATCATCTACTTAGTATGAACAACCAACACAATAAGTATGAGATTAGTCACATTTGCCTTTCTTGAGATACTGTGTTTACAAGGTTTTCACATTTTGAGCTCTGATAAGCTCAAATGACCTTTGGCCTCCACCAAAAGCAACAGAGTACATCTAATCAGTACTACCAACCCACACATTAAGTCTGACATCAGTCAAGGTTACCCTTCAAGAGATATCATGTTTACAAGGTTTTTGCAGTTTGAACTCTGGTAACCTCAAATGACCTTTGACCACTACCAAAAACAATAGGGATCATCTACTCAGTATTGTCAACCTACAAACCAAGTATTAGATAAGTCAAGGTTACCTTTCTGAAGATATTATGTTTACAAAGTTTTCACACTCTGACTTCTGGTAACCTCAAATGACCTTTTACCCCCCACCAAAAACAATAGGCATCATCTACTACAGTAAGTATGGTCAACCCACATACCAAGTACCGGATCAGCCAAGGTTACTATTCTTGAGATATTGTATTAACAAGCAGCACCACACTTTGACCTCTGGTGACCTCAAATGAATCTTGACCCCCACCAAACACAATATGGATTATCTACTTAGTATGGTTAAACCTACACATCAAATATGAGATCAGTCAAGGTTACCCTTCTGCAGATATTGTGTTTACAAGGTTTTCACACTTTAACTTCTGGTGACCACAAATGAACTTTGACCACACACCAAGTATGAGATCAGTCACGGTTACCCTTCTAGAAGTATTGTATATAAGCAGCGTCACACACACATACACACACAACCACTCACACACCCATTTACGGCACCGATCGAGGACATAGAATTTTCCTCACATAATCATGGACATCCCCACTTTGCAAATGATGTCCCCAGTTTAGTGGTATTTAGTCTTGCTTGTATTCTCGATTCACATCAAAAGGGGAATTGTGTGTATGTTTTTTTTTTACTCACATACACCCATTAACACAATGTGCAGATCCACATAATAGGTAATTCTGTGAAAAAAAGGTTGGATGGACCCATAAAGTGGAGGGTGCATATCTGATACTGTACCCTAACTTGCATTATGGGTAAACATCCAGAAACGGGATATAACCATTTTTTTGGCATATCACCAGTTACAAGCTTGAAGTTCTTGTGCGTGTCACCGTTCAGCGTCCTTTACAAACCAGCACACACACAACATCGCAATTGAGTAGATTCCTTCACCTTCGGCAAGGAATCAAGAATGCTAGGAGTGTTTCAAAGTGATGTTAAATGAGTCCAGCTTTGCATCTGACAGCAAAAGCAGGAAACAGCAATTCTGACATATTCCTAGAGTGAAATCAATGGATCTCAGCCATAATATGATGAGGAGAAATTTAAAGGTTGTGTGACATGAAAAGGACACTTTGGAGCATTGGGTGCATTAAGCATCGATTGAAAATGTTGAAAATAGCCACAAATTCCATCCAAATACGTCAAAGATTGACGGCTTTAGGGGCAAATTAGTGTCTCACAGCTGTGTCATGAATAAACATCAGCTAAGTATGCAAATTTGTGACATCAAGTGATGGACTACCATGCTATGTCTTATCTTAATCCTTTCTTTATATAACCTTCATTTCATGGACATTTGAGACTTTTTATATGCCCAGAGGCTTTAATTCTGGAACCAGGTATTTTTTCCTTCAAAAATATTGATATCACTTAGCAATGTGAAACTCAGTAATTAAGAGGCAAAATATATATTGTTAACAAAAGCTGACACTCTGCAACACTCCACGTCATCTGCTTTGCAGTTTGTTTTCGAAATTTGGAAAGTCATGTATCTCAAAAGTGGTAATAGATATAAACAAAATTCCAACAGGTTTTCACTCCAGATTTTACTTTGCAACTTTGGCATGAAGGGTGCTCTTGTCTAGAAGCATTTCACAGAGCCTTCAAGACACTTTATGGTATATTTTAACTTTCTTATGTTTGCACAAGTTTGACTTTCATGCAAAGTCCCCAGAATCCTTTGCTACATTTTTACCAAGAGACGGAGTGTCTTACCGAGAACTTAGAAGCATCAGAGTCCATGTGTTTGGAATCTGTGACGTTGGTGGTAATCTTTAGATGGAGGCCTTGTACGATAAAAGTTGTCTGCATCTGTTGGGAAGGACAACAAAACAGGAGAACAGAACGACAAATTAATAAAGCAAACTTTGTGCAGTATCAATGAGGATAAGCCATGTACACAAAGAAAATACTGGTGTATGAGTTAAAGCAGGATGTGTTCTTACTTACACATTTTCAAAACGGCACCAAAGGACTGGCTGTACTTCTTGCAAATTGCAAAGTATAAATATTACTGTACCATGCTTTTTTGTCTGAATATTGCCAAATTTAAAAGAGGTTCTGCAGTAAAGCCCCTTAAAGCCTTCTACCACATGACCCTGATTTGTCATTAAACATTTTAGTCATCAAAAAAAAAAATCAGTATTCATTCTACTGTAATTCACACTATAATCAGTGAAAGTTCTCGTGAAAGAACCTGTGGTGTAGATACTGTTTTCTAGACCTTGGTATCAAATGGAATGGGAAGATCTGTGGGAAATGGACAATGAAAGCCTTTTTTTCAGACAGCAAATTCTGTGCTTTAAGTCAAGAAAAGACTCAATTTTGTGTGTTGCCATATCAAAAAGTTTTGTATCTCAAATAGTGAGTTAAATCGTGTAATTTCCATCATACAGAAACTGCCCATGGTCCTGAAAGGGGAATCTGTTGGATGACCTCAGTCAAATTTCATTTGACTGGCATAAAATGGTTGCACGTTTGTTGGAAACTACATTCCCACATAGGTTAAGTAATTGTATCTGCTGTTTGCAGCCGTTACAGTCTTGGAATACTATTTCCTCTATCATGTCCGTTAGGTCAGATGTGCGTTTCATTTGTAGTAAAGTATTGTATCTTCTTGTCAGTCTCAGTCTGGTCGTCGTCCTGAGTGGTGCCTTAGTTCCTAGTTGTATTGTTCGAAGTTATAATAAATTATCAGGGCAAATATCAATGCATCTCCTCCTAAAGTCTTTGGTGTGTCATTTTCCTGTCCAGGCTAAGTCCTCTATTCCTCAGTCCCAACATAATGTCCTCCTTTTCTAACTACGCCAACCCCGCTCGAGGGCGCTCA
Organism: Stichopus chloronotus; assembly: GCA_021234535.1. Taxonomy (NCBI): domain Eukaryota; kingdom Metazoa; phylum Echinodermata; class Holothuroidea; order Aspidochirotida; family Stichopodidae; genus Stichopus; species Stichopus chloronotus. Next base: position 495,189 of record CM037837.1, on the reverse strand, counting down.
TCCGTGTTACATTTTGGTGGCAGCAAAATGGTTTTTCTGGTTCTCTTCTCCTTCAGGCAAGTTTTAACGTGCAGGGGACACACCAGTCCAGTACAAAATTATCGCAAATTTGTTTGGAATTAAAAAAAGATGCGAACTACCTTCCCACATAGGTTGCAACTTGAGAGCAATGTTCCTTTATGTCAGTGAAAGTAATCATCTTCCTGTTACCCTTTGTACAGTGCTTGTTTTAAAGTCATACAAAACATGGAAAGATGGCAACCTTTGCTCCCCATTGCGTACTGGGTAGTGATACTAGTAATGAGCTATTTCAAAACAGGAAGCTGATGATAAAACAAACAAAAGGGATAATGGTATCTCCAGCAGAGCTATTCAAGCAATAAGAATGGAAATATCACTGAAAGACAAAAGTCGTTAAAAATCATCTTAAAGCAGGGATGAAATTTAGCGGTCGTCCGGTCATCCGAGACGACCAAAATTTCGGTAGGACGACCAAACTTACTACCTCAGGTTGTCCTTTGGACGACCAAATTTTTACCCCTGGTCATTTATATTGTGACACAATGCGTACAACTCAACACTGAGATGCAACTAAAATATTTAACATGCATGAACTCCATTCCAAAACATCTGTTTTCTTTCACAAAAATCCACCAAAACAACCTCAAATCCACGGTACGTAAAACGCCAAACAAATAGCCTCAGTGTACGATCATGTTTCAACTGATTTTACTGTACCAGACATGCACATACAGTACACAGCAAGTACCAGATACATGACTCGCAGTCAAAGAATTCGGCCATATGTGCCACGTGCAAGGAGAGCTGGTATGAATTTTCTAAATAGTGATAGTACCGTTCAAGATTAGTAATGTATCATATTTTGATTTGAAACAAACATTATACTATAAAGAGATTTTCGTCCATATGATATATACTTTACAGCATCAGTGATTCCCTTTGGAGAAACCCTGAGCATTACTTTTAAGTTATAAGTCAGTAGTATAATTTAGCTGTGGAAAGTTTCAACCTGTATAAGAAAGACAAATAAAAACATCGTCTTGACTGTGCAAAATACACATTTTGCACATTTCTTGTTTTTATATGTCCGTTGTGGAGGACGACCAAATTTTTGGGAGGACAACCAAATTTTTGCAGCTGGTTGTCCTTGGGACAACCATTTTCAGATGCTTAAGGATCATCCCTGTAAAGGTATTAATGGGCAATGAAAGCGCAACTGTTACTGGTGAAAAGTTGCCATTTCATGAAAAATGCTTCAACCATCTGCTCGGACTGCGACTATTCAAATACATTTGCATGACCATACTAAATTACCTTTGTCTTACCTACTGTATATATCAACAAAACTACACAGAAATTTAAAGCTTGCACAAAATTAATAACGGTAAAGACTCCCTTGAATGGATAAGGGGATTCAAACTAGGGGATTCAAACTAAGGACTTGGAATCTCAAAATCCAGCCAGAACCAGATTTGCCAGGTTTATCCAAATGAAAGAACAAGAGCCTTATACCTGCGGTTACATGCCTACAGTATTTCATTTCTATGTGAGCAGAATTTGGCCTTTTTTTTGGTAAGACAACCAGACGGCCTACTGTATAAAATCTGTAATCTTCTCTTTAATCTTTCCTTCAATTCAAGTTTATTAAACAGTGTAAATTGCTAGGACACTTTGACGATTCCCACCAAGGGGTTAAGTGTAGGGGGGGCTGTTGTGTTCCTAAAGTTAAAGCTTGCAAAGCCCAACATGAGACAGAAATTTAACAGTTGAACGTTAGGCCTGTCAGTCTGTGCAAATCAGGGGACAAAAAGTAATTACTAACTTCACTAGTAAACATGTTAAATAATTCTACCATAAAGTTCGCAGTCAATATGTACCATGCATCACTTTGGAAAGAATTACATTTCTTAAAGTGATATTTAATCAATGCAGATTTTTAATTTCATTTGTAAAGATTTCCATTGTAAAAACTATGGTACCGTATGCAAAGCAGAGGAAACCATGTTAATGACAGTGCAGGGGTCAGGAATTTGCTGATGTGCAAATATCATCGGTAGGAATTATCTTAGACATTATTCAGTTGTACAAGAATGAAAAATACAGGACTAATTAGCTGCTTGCTATGTAGCCTAATGTGAAATTTTCTGAAATTTTTTTCCATGTATGAATCATTGACATTATCTTTAATCAGTTTCGAATCGTTGATTGGTAAAGCTAATTTTAATAGTTGACTTACAACTAGGACTCTTGGCTTTGTGGTTGCTTTTTTCACTGACTGCACTTTACTAGAACTGGTACTACTGTGCTGGTAGCTATTAATATGGTTTGGTAACATATGTTAATTTGAGCAGTTACACACACTTGTATTGAACATAGTCACATTTGCATGTTATGTGTTTCTTAACATGTTTAAGGCACATTTTTTGCCTTGTGGCTTTCAAAAGTACCACAATAATTTGCTACCCTTTGTGTGACACTACAGTACTTTTCTGAACCACAAGATAATGGGTGATGTACAGTGCTCACTGCTATTCAAGCCCTATTACCTTGTAGCATTGTTAATCTGTGATAAGTTTGTACACATGGTATTTCAGTATCTTTCTGTTTTGGTAAAACAGTTTGATCTGATTAATGTTTAGTTGATTTATTGGTCAACAAATTCAACTGTTTAACAGAGTAAATCAGTTCTACTTGTGAGTCATTTCATATACTGTAGATGTCTACGGTCTACCTCTCTTTTCTGACAGGGGTGGGGTCGTGACATAGCCCTTCGGCATGTTGAAAGTTTGTAACTAGGAATAAAACCATATCACTACAGGTACTGTAAGTACTACTGACAGCACACTGTAATCACAGTCTATTCATCTGATTAAGACTTGCAGTAAATTAAGTTGTAGTGTACAGCGTACCTACAAATTCAGCAAATCCGATAGAGTGCAAAAAAAATCCGGCCTGATGCCGCATTTGGAGAAATCCCAATATGCGGCCAGAATTCTGGCTGGATTTGAAATCAGGTGCACCCCTAATTCAAACCGTTCAAGAAATATATGGCAACCTTAAGGTTCTCCATGGAGTGGTTGTATCAGGATGATCTAGCCTACCTTGCATATATTTCAGTGGTCGAATATTTTATCCACGTAAAATTGTGAGATCAAATTCAAGGCTGCTATCGGCCGATACAAGGGGGAGATGAAGTTACTGGTAGGACATTACCAAATTAATTAAGTTCACATTAGTAAGTTACAGTGTTTAGTCTTTTAAGATTAATGACAGACGGCTTATAAAGGTTTCCCTAGATCAAATTTTGCAATACTATCTGTACGCCCTGTACCAAAAAGTGCACGTAAAAACTACCTAATCAGGCTTGAAGTTGCATCACGATACACTGCATTAAAAAAAAAAATTTGGTACACCTAGTGAACCGTTAGTGAACTTACGGAACAGTCGCTTAAACATTCCATGGCACGGCAAGAAATATTACAGTAGATGGAGTCACAAATGAATGATGCAGGTAGAATTTACACAAGACCACCACACTAAGGACCACTTAACACACAGAATGGCGGAAAGGGAAGGAGGCATCAATACCGTTTAGGCACAAATACTGAAATGTTTTCAAGTTCCATATTAGTTTTATTTTATTTTCCTTTTCAGTCCAAACAGTTGGGGCTCTAGCTTTCAAATATATTGAACAATGTAACTTACAAACATATTCACATACCTATGACTTTGTTACATCAATACTCGATGTTTGACTGTAGAAAGTGACTGATCAAAACCCTAAAGCACCACTGATTTTCAGTATTTGAAATACTTAACATTTCAAGAAGGGGCAACTTGTTCAAACTCTATTTGAGTAATAAAAAAAAATTTTGTTTTGAGAAAGGGCAAGTTTGCATTGCCAATTTTAGTAACAACAATGACAACCTCAGTGTGCGAGTGTTTTGAAGGAAGTCAATGTTATCACAAGCTTTCCAGGAAGGGATCAAACTTAAGTAATGTCATTCTACCAGAGTTGGCCAATAGCCAGCCTCTGATAAATACCTGCTCAAGCCTCTTTGCTAAAATTGTCATGGTGGAAATCCCAAGAAATTCTTCAAAACACTTAGTATCCCTATGTACTGAACACACTGAATTTGTTTGCACATACGTTATCAGGTACAGTAGCGCAAACACTTATCACTACCAATTATACCAGCATAACATGTCACATACCATGCAAAGCCAAACATTTATATTAAGCAGAGGTACATCACAGAGGTACAAAAGAAACAACACCTACAAACAACAACACCAAAAAGAAACAACACCCACAAACAAAAACAACACCAAGAAACAACAATGACAACACCCAATGACAACGCCAAGAGACACCAAACACAACAACAAGACAAACGATGAAAACACCAAGACATTACCTGTGCAACACCAATTTACAAAACAGATGACACTTAAACTAACAGCAGTATATGTAAATAATGTACAAATATTCATAGATAATTTTCGTACAAATTTTTCCACCAGTCCCCTTTCGGCGTAGCAGGAAATTTGTCATCATATAACTTGTACCTACAAATTTGCAGTCGGACAGTATCAACCTTAACACGATGAACTTGTAGTCACGGATGTGTTGAACAGTTCAGGAGGAAACGGTTAGAACGCAATGAACCTATGGAGTACAGTACCACCAAAACCGAGTTATGAAAACTGCGGTGTATTTCATCTTGTCATAGTGCCAGGTATATGTGCACACCTCTGTGCCTACCCAACAGCTGGTTTCACAGTTTCATTTTGAAGTTAACTGACGCAATGGACAACTACTGACAAAGGAACATTGTTGATGAAAGCCTCACCATCATCATCATTATCATCAATGCTGATATGAAAGTAAAACCTTCACTTGAACAGAATTGTTGGGAGCATTGTGCGGTAGCCTTCTCTCAATTGGTTACATGCAGTGAGGTTTACGAGGGCAAAGCTCTTGTAATTATTTCAATTTTGATCTAAAAGATAATAATTGTGTGATTTGAAGTAGACTTCACATTTCAAAAAGTCAACAGTTACAGTATTTAATAGATGCTGTAGGCACTGCTGTCGGGCAAACAGTAAGTTACATTCTTGCACAGTATATAATATGCGGCTACTGGAGATCTCAGGGGCATTCTCAGTAACATTATGATAAACCATAGTACCTGGCTTGACACACGACATAGACACAGTTTACAGATAGAAAGAAAAACTAAACAAAAATTCATATGATGAATACAGAATTGTCTTTAGATTGATAGACTCTTTGTGTAGCTGATACTGTTCTTGCCATATACACTAAGGATTCCCCTAAGTCATGTACTGTGTACATAGTACATAAGTTGTGTGCAACCATACATCATGGATGGGTATACATCACTGACGGCCACTCACCATGTACAACAATATGACATGTACATACCATATGTCACGAACTGCACAACCAGGGGAGTCATCCCCAATGCCACCTACTGTACTGTACAGAAAAAGTACACCACCATACGCCATGTACAGCCATACAATCAAGCCCACGTGTTCATGCAGGTAAATGACAGGTACAGCGATGTGTCATGTACAACCATACAGTATGTCATGCACAGTCATATTCAATACATGTACAGCCTTGCATCATGTATCGAAATATGTCGTGTGCATCCACAGTGTGTCATGTACAACAATGTCATGTACAACCATACAGAACATTTGACCCATAGAGCCATACATCACATACAGCAATATTTCATGTAGTGCCATGCAGTGGGTCATATACAGCCATGTTATGGAAACACACTGCCATGTGCTACCATAAGTCATGTATTGCCATATGTCATGCATCTGCCAAAAGGACATGTATCATGTGCAGCCATTCACTGTGCATTCATGCCATGTGACATGTATGGACATGAATCGCACAAGGCCATGCCATCTGGACTACATTTGATACTTCCATCAAATGCATTATACACTCAAACCTGCATTTGTTTTAATATGTAAATCAATTAAAGAGCCTGCTATTGGTTGCTCTCCCTTTAACAATTGTTGCTCAGCCACAACCGAACATGTTTGTATCAAAAACATTTCAACTACAGTCTATCAGTCCCAGAGGTTAATCCTACCTACAGTACTTTGCTGGAAGTGCTTACTTCCCTAATTGTTGTCAAACAATGACATTAAAACTTCCAACTGATAACAGAATCAGTGTCATTGAAGATGTCCACTGTCACCGGGGAAATATGTCACAGACTGGCATGACATTCTACATCGTGGAGATGACTAGTGAGCACGAAATTTAAAAAACTTTGACAGCGATTAAGACAGCTAAAAGTGACCTACATAGCTCACCTGATAATAAACCATCCAGTATGGAACCAAGGCTACAAAGACTACGATCACTTTACCCAAGGCTTTGACATCTTCCACCATGTTGTCATGGAAGCTGCCTCCGTAACGAAGCTTGGCCATGTCCATGAAACCTGGCTGCGGTCCAAGCCCCATCATGATGCCACTGTAAAAGAATAAATTCTACTGCTGGTATTATCGATAATTTCAAAGGTAATATATTGTCAAGTGGGGATAAGGGCTCAATTCCGATACGACCAGTTATTCTGTTCAGCACACGTTCCTGTGTTAGACAGCAACTGGGGATAGTTTGTGTTGAGTGTGCAACAATCAATAAAAGTGGCTTATGTTCACATTTCACACACGTTCCTGCATTTGACGGGGAAATAATGGAAGATGCTTGAAACTGTCAGATCTGTTTTTCTTCCCATCAAAACCAAAAATTTAGATCTATTTTCAAGCATTTATGGTAAGTGTTTGGTTTTACTCAGATATGTGAGAGAGCATAGTCACAGAAAATAACTGTACAACATTTCTGCCTACTAACGTCACAGTTACTTAGAGTGTTGTTGCAGATTGCAGTGTTTTTGTCATTTCGAGAGGGTGTTCTGTATATGACCATGTAAAATGTCATGTGATTACTGGAGGATCATCTTGAGCACAGTAATCATTATTGACAAGCACCCCATCATTGGCACCCAATTGAGACGACGTGGTCTGTACCATGCTGTCGTGTTCTCTTAATTAAAAGCAGCAGTTGGTCATGTGAGATTCACTACGGGTCCCTGCAAACGTGGAAAGTTCCCAGGTTTGTTTGATTTAAATCAAGCTGATTTGTATCACATTTAAAATCATAGCTGTTAATAAAAAAAAAAGCATTATTTAAAATCTAATTTATTGATATACGTCACTGATTTTTATTCAAATCATGATTTCTCAAAAAAAAGTCATATTTAAATCAATTTCTTTGATTTAAATCACCGGTTTTGATTTAAATCACTGTCTTTCATTTAAATCACGATTTTTCAAGAAAAATGAAAAAGATCAACAACCCTGGCTAGAAACACGCTGAAATTTTTTATGATCTAGAAATACTGTGAGGAAGCTCAACTGACAAACAGTTTGCATGTCATGTACAGTACCTGTTTCTTTGGTATGTCCTCAACCTGAGTGATCTTCTTCTGAACGCCTGCCAAACTATCCGGAAAGTGTTCCACAGCACACTTCCAGTGGCTCTCCTAGTGATGAAAAAAATTCTGCCGAAGAGGAAGATGGCTAGGCAAAGGCAGATGGCGACAAAAGTGATGAGAAACCCATAAAAGAAATTCATGTTCTGTTGGACAAAGGCCACAACGGAAAATGCAATGAGAGAACCGACATTAATGGCCCAATAAAACCAATTGAAAAAGGTATGCATGACATCGCGACCACCATCTTTCACCTGAAAATAAAAAAAAAACAGATGCAATAACTACACAGGCAGATGAAATAACTGCACAGGCAAAGGACAAATTCTGGCTGGGCACAGGGTGTGAAATTGCAAATGTATATGTATAAGAAAACTGTGTGAATGAAATGTCTGGATTAGTATTCCAGGATGAAGTACAGTACACACAACAGCAACAAAAGTGACGTACAGTACTGCAAAATTTTGAACTGAGACAGGCCTTTCAGGCTTTCCACCCCCAGAGATGATTGGAGTTTGACAATCTTCTCTGAGCATTCAGCGATTTAAGCAAAGGGCCTCTATAGCACTGTACCTTACAAAACAACTTATTAAAGTCATTCGATGCACTTAACGAAGAAATGTATGAAACACGAGAGTGACAGGTCACTGAAGGTGATTGAGGAGAAGTTAATGTATATTGTATCTTCACTACTAAACACTGTGACTCACGACATCTGGATACATGTGGCCATAGATGAGAGAGGTGTTAAAATGGAGGTGGTCTGTACTTTTCATGACTTTGAGGGACTGCGGTTCGAGGGACTGCAGTTCGAGCGATGGAAACGACTTATCAATATATTCCCCTTTTCAAATGATTTTCCCAATTAAACATTCAAATCCGTGAATTACGAGAGAAAAAAAAAAGTTCAATTGATTTTAACTGGAATTTAAATCAGTGATTTGAATCAACCAATCCTGTTACAGATGTACAGGAAAAAAAAACATGAAAGGCAGACTTGGACTGTCCAGATCATCATCCACCTAAGTTCAGATGGAGTACAATGTGAATGCTATACACAAAGTAGAAAAATGCAATTTCAGTGCATGGCATGGAAGGATGTACTTTGCACATGAACTAAACTGGTACGATTACAGATGTATGTAAGAAATATGTTACCTGTTCAGCACCGAATGGAGACAGATTAGACCTGATTGATCCAGCTCCTAAAGCTATCAGGAATAGAGCGACGAATATTATCGACGTACACGGTGTTTTGGGTACGCTAGAATTGCTCGTAGGAGTGGTAATGTTTGTCCAATTACCTGTAACGGTACAGATCTTATGATAAACAGGAGGCTTATATGAAAAATATCCTAGCACGCACATCAGAGCACCGCCAAACACGAAGAGTAGAAAACTGATAGCGAGAGTCGAAAATCTCCCAAAGAGGGAATCGGCCAAAATCCCAAAGACTAACGAAGAGAGAAAAGACAGAGAATAAAATGCGAAGGTAATCCAAGCGGCCCCGGTGAGAGCTTGCCACATGAATGGATCTGCATTCAAGAGCATCACCAAATTGCATGTTATTCCATAGAAAGCCAACCGTTCTAAAGCCACCACCAGCAGGATGCAGACACACGAGACTTTGATCTGAGTTTTCGATATTTCACGATTCTCGCCCAGAGTCGAGGAGAGAGAATAAGTGACGAGGGGTGTACGTTCATCTCTGTCTGCCATCTTGACTGTCATTCCCTTCACGTTTCTTTTAGACCTCTTTTTCGACCTCCTGTCACCAAAGTGCACCTAAAGACTCCACAGATCCATTTGCGAATTTCTGCTGGAGGAAAATAATACCAAACAGTGAATTCTTTTGGACAATAATATCAAACACAACATTGGTTCAGGCAATGTAAATACAATCCCTTGCGATAAGTAAACCTGTTAACAGAAAGCGATCAGTTCCTGACCAAACCATTCCATCAAAGGTTTGAATTTCTTTACTGAGGGTATTGCATCAAGAAACCTCAGCTGGCTTTCTCTTTCTGAAAGCCTCACCCTGGAATATTAACAACAAAATTCGATCCTGACACCTCCTTAAGATCAATTCAACTATTTCAATTGTGATAAGGGTGAAGCATACAACTACAACTGCAGATCATTGCAACTATTGTCTCTACTAGCTGAAGATGTTTATCTGCTTCACATACTGGTCATGCTATCACTTTTTCATGGGATGTCAGTCTTTGCTCGATAACCCGAGCTGCAAACGTCATGACTTCGTGGTCGCTTTTCACACGAAGCGACGAAACAGTGGCAGAGCGTATATATGTGTACATACCGGCCTGCTTTGGTATCATGCTGTAACAGTACCATTCTCAGTACTTGAGTACATGTACATGTTAAGAAAATGTATGTTAACTGTATGTTGAATGTATGCTAACTACTAGTTACATTTGCAGAGGGTTACCAAGAAGAGACTAACATCACAAGAGGAATAATAAGATGATCAACATTCTTTAAGATCTACAGTATTTGGGTACTGCACAAGCTTGTACATCAACAAAGTTTGACAGAGAACATTGAAAAGGTCCTTTTTATACTGTAGATTAAATTATTACAGTTACTGGCGGCAGAACTTTATGCCAAAATGATGAGAAAGCCATCCATGAAATGTGAGCTGTATGAATCTCTTTTTGGATCACTGAAGGAGTTTACAGTACTGTAGCTTTAAGAAATCCTTTGCACCATGCTAGTTATGTTGTCAAACTTCCTTTTCATTGAACTGATGGTAAGCATATGGAATTCTCACAGTCATAGCCTTAGTGCTATATCAAGGTCTGTTGCAAACAAGACATCTATGCTTGCAACTTAGGGGAAAGAAACCAATGTGACAACAGGGAGGCCAAGTAAAAAAGGACTAAAAATAAAAAAGGTTTCTCGTTCTAACTTTTCAAAAAAAAAGGTGTGAGTGCAGCCCTTTTTCTTTATTCACAGCAGAGCCCCCTTTTTTCTGTTCTCTACAGTGTCACTTTCATCAATGGGTGCTACTTTGCAAGCGTATAGCTACAGACTTGCAGTGGTGATTTCCACAGTCGGGAGAAGACAGTTTCGTTTACAAACCACTTTTGATAAAACAAAGAAAGAAAAAAAAAAAAAAACATGCGGCCATGGAAAAGAAATAGCTTTTAGGCCTCATACAATAAATGACAGAATAGAGATAAACTCACCAAAGCAGACAATGTCAGAGAAATTATCTAAATTTTCACAGTAACCTGTTGGTTCTTATGACCAAGCTCCTAGACACAAAGGTCCCCATGACTTGTAAATTAAATTTAAAACAGGTTTTTCTCATAAAACTTCATCAAAGACATTCTTGAAATAAAAATCTTAGGATTACAGTATATAGCTCTACATCACCCAACGGGCCATACCCACATCTTTTCGTAACTGCGAAGGGCCAAGTAGCCATGTGATGATGTTCGAACATTTTTATGCACTGTACAGGACACAGATACCATGTGGCGGCCTGCAGTTTGTGTTGACTTCTGATTCCATCAATAAATTTGTTGTTGAAATTTTCTTTTCTATTAGAAGTGCAATGCTGGGGATAGTTTTCAAAGTTTACAAATTATGAGATTAATGATACTGTACTGCGGTTAGCAATTCTATGGCAGCTAGTTGAAGGTCTTAAATTTGTAATCGATCTTAAAATTGTGATAATGTACACGTGCATACTAAAAGAGAATCTATTTTTTTCTAAATCAACAACAGGCAATGACTCTACAAATATAGTCATCTAATTGATTGTACATTGTTCACCTTTTCATGTGTTATGGCTGACATAGAATTTCAACTACTGGGGTAGGAATTGTTGAGGTAATCGCATGGTCTTCTCTTATTTTCATTGTCGTGGATAATACTTCATGCATAATCTGTACATTTATCAGTTATCCAACTCCGAGAGTATAACCAAACCGTTAAAATTATGACTAACTAGCAGCCGGGAGAACAATAAAAATCTATAAATAGCTCAGAAATTTGCTGTGAAATAAAATAAATTTAACAAAAGGAAACAAAGCAACCAAGAAAAGAAGTCTTTCTTACTCTCATAAATTTTTGCAAGGTGGAATTTCTGATGATGTACTTGTTTTCACATTATACGGTAGATATGCAACACCCACACTATAGCATGGACCATTTACGTTCAATACTGAGCGTGGTATTCGCTGTTACTGTACATCCGCAATAGTCTCCACCCACTTGATTGAGCAATCAGTTGGTTATGTACGCCCATATAGGCTACCGATTTCCCGCGAACATAGAAGTAAAATTATATTCACAATTTTTCATTGCTTGTTTTGTATTTCATTTCAAGGTACCCAACTTTTGTAAAATTCCTTATCATACTTGAGGATCACATTTTTGGAATTTTCTTGAACTCACAGTTGTACTTAAACTTGGTGTGGTGCAACAGTGTATGAAAACCATGTCAGCACGACTTAAGTTCAATCAGAAAAAAACAATCAATGCCATTGCTTCAACATTTAAATGCTCCACGAAATGTTACACGTTATGTAAACCAAACGACATTACATTTCCTAAGCTAAAATGTACATAAGTGTCGCATGGATATGAATAGAAAAGATCCTACAAAACCTTTATATAATTTACAATAATTACATCCTAACGCAGTAAGGTGTATAGGCTAGTAAACAACCTGAGCCTAACCATCTTCGCAGGTATTTCATCGTCCAATACACTAATGCAAGTTTGAAAATGCATAATTTCAGCGGGACTACACTCATACTGTGCAATACTTTAACTCCACTATCTCCCCATTGCTGCTTTTGCTGTACCAAAGTACCAAATATTGCTAACTGCAGTGTTGCAGTGAAATAATTTAGAGAAACATTAGCAGCATTACGTTTACTTTTCTCTATTCACTGAAAGGGAAAACATTTCCAAACTTTCATTTCTCTATCAGAAATAGTGCCATTGGTAAAACATAACAACATGATACAAATTATAAAATATATGATGTTTGCCTTGCTATTTATGATAATTCAGTTTGGACAGAAAATACAGCACCATGCAGAGATAGTTGCTAACATACAGTAACTTTCGGTTCAAAACAGATAGTCTCATAAAAACATTTGGACACGAATGGGAGTTAGTTTTTCATTCATGTGGCAATATACTGTATGTGTCCTAAACTTTATTTCCAAAGCAATAAGAAAGGTCTAAATTATTTCATGCACAACAACAGTTCTGCAAAACTTTGTTGCTAATGTAACTTTTTGCTAACATAACTACTAGGGGAGAGACATCACTACAAGTATAAGGACTGTAGCAGTTGAATCTGCCAAGTTACTAAGCAAAATTAGATATGCAATGCTACATAGATATTCAAGTGAATTACTATATGGAGAACAATGGATAACATTGTTGCTAATGTAACACTCAAATTGTATGGACGTTATATTAGCAACATTTGATCTAGCTTATTCTTATGAACGGCATTTTGGATCTGTTGGTTGGTACTGAATGTTTCCCTCCTGGTACATAACCAAACATGAGTAATCACTATAGATCACATCATCTAGGAATTATCCCAGCTTGTAATTTTTCCCCTTAGAGGACAGATGCTAATGCCAAAAATGAGCACTTAATTAGGATTACCCGTACAGACTACAAAATTATTCCACTGATAAGTGGTACAATTGTACTCATTAGTCATTACAGTACATTTCCAAATTAATAAATATGATATATAAGCTCAACAAATTATTTTTTTATTCTCTGGTTATTACCTGATCATAACATTCATATAAGTTGACGGGAGTGTTATTGTCCGTCCAAATTTGCCACATTTTGGTTGGATCTACAGTACACCCATATCTCCATGAACTTGAATGGAAATAAGAAATAGCTTTGTTTTCTATCATGAAACAGGGTACTGATCAGCAATTTAATGTTTGCCAATTGATGCAGCTCTTTCCTTTGGACACATTTTATTTGGAGCTTATTTTCTGATCTAGGTTTGCACCCAATAACTGTGATATATGCCACCGTATTTCTACTGTAAACATTTGGTTTCCAATCCTGGTGGCTTAAAACCTTTAAATTTAAATTTTGAATGTGTAGAAAGATAACTTTGTTGAAGATCGTGAACTGTATCTTAGTAATTTCACCCTCCTGGTGTTTGTGTGGCCAATTGGTTATGCCACAATATACTGCACTGTACATACACAACAGCAATACTACAAAGTGCTGGTTCAAAGAAATTTTGGTTTGATTTTGAATTTTGAAAATTTGGTTATCGGTCAAACCCTGGTAAGAAAAGCTGGAGAGTGCATAGAGGTGATACTGAACTTTGCACATTACGCAAGTTACTGTCAGCTACAGCGTATCAACAGCGCGCTTGTGACTGAGACCATTCAAAATGGTTGTTTGCTATTACCTTCATATGGGATCAACACTTTGAATGAAGCGTATGTAACCATAACCATAACAGCACCGGGAACTGTCTCGACTCTTCACCGACATAAAGGGCAGTTCTACACATTTTTTTCAGTGCACATCTTGCAAGACAGCCAAGGGTTTCAACCTACAAACAAAGCCATGCCTTAGCTGCAAACTGGAGGCAACCTTTATTGCACAAAGAAGTAATGGTTACTTTATTACATCTAGTTTTGTATTTTACTAGGAAAAACATTGAATAGTTGCACTTTTTACTACAAAGTATGATAAAATGTGGAAAAAACATGTAGATTATCCATCACTTCAATTTGAGACTCTTACTATAAGATGAAATATACAATAAAACTTACCCTTCAGATTTTATATTAAGTCTCCCAATAGATACAGTATAAATACCTCAATTGTGCAGAGAGAGATGAGATACAGTCTTAGGAGTAAGCTGACGACATTAGCATGGGTATTTTCAAAAACATTACAAAAGAAACTACAAAAGTATTGAAAATTCAGGCTAGAATATTTAGAATATCTGCATAAATTACTAAAAAAAAAATTCTAGTCAATTAGGGTTAACCTAAACACAAAATAAAGTTCATCCGTCTCCCCATGACGACATCTAATACACAACACCTCAATGGATCTCTATAATGGAATATTTACAACAAACTGCTCTTTCACGTGCAGCCCTTTGGCTTTCTATGCTCAGTATCGCTCATTGTCAAACTCTGCTCCATCGATGTACAGCATTCAGAATTTGCTTGACAAACTTCATTGAAAGTTTAATGAAATTCAGTTCATTAATCAGTAATTGCTTATTTGATAAAAATAGATAGATTCAGGTAACTATCATCAATAAAAAAGTGAAGTGATGGCCAGGACTTAACTGGACGTAACTATAATTTACAAACTTGACTGACTTTTAATAGGCTACTGTCCTGACTGTTGTGTAATTACAGTAAACTATCAAAATTCACAGTATGGTCTAACCTCGATAGGCCTGCCGTTAGTTGAAGATATGTTGAAAAGCCTAAGTTAACTCTACTCTTTGGCTAGTCTTTATACTAAACCTAGATTACCAATATAAGCCTAGTTTGCCCTAATGACTATGGTTTCGTTTAAATAAGTATTATTACTAACGTTACGTTAATTAGCCCAGTCTGTTTTAGCGTTACTGTTGTGTTAACTAAGCCTAAGTTAATGTTAGGCCCCAGTTAAAACATTATGCAAGTAACTTTGATACTGTAATTCGCGTTTAACTTACGCTCCGTCTGAAAGTTAGATGTTTTACAACTCAGAACAAGTACGTGTACTGTAGTTTTGCAGTATCACTGGAACTTGGGCTCATTTTGGTAACACCGACAGTTGGACAGCCCCCGCATATTGCATGTAAATTGTCTGTTTATAATGAATACATAAACATGTACGCCATGCAGAATATATGCGCCACTGAGTGATTGTTTTGATTATGCGATATATATATATATATACACACACATGTGTAGCACCGAAGTGAACCTGACCGACAGAGCTGGCGTATAGCAAATTTATCCCCTTAAAAAGGTATATCACATCAGGTGACCATGTAATGCCAGCTGACGGTAACCACACGGAATCCATAACTTGTTAAAGCACAAATTACTACATATATACAACCACCAGAACGGTTGGTTACATCTTGGCAATGTTGCTTCCAAACATCTCCATGAAAAGTTTTTGTTTTACCAACGTGCCGGGAACTAAAGTAGTCAGGCAGGTTCATTTGCAAGCAAACCAAAAAATATTCAATAAGTTTAAATGCATCGAAATGCATTCGAAAGATGCAGAGCAGCTCGTATTACACAGCGTACACAGGGATCCATTGTTTTGATTACACATGTGGAGGAATTTAAGACAGGCTGAGGGAGGGACTAGAGGTAGGTGGTTGGGAGAACTGAACCCGTCTGGGGTGATGCGTTACAGCCTTTAAGGATGGTGGAAAACTACTTCAGCCTTTTAGCATCCAGACAACATTCTGTCTCAAACTATAGGTTAGTTGTATAGGCGAGAGGAGTTTCTTGTCGGTTAACTAGTAGGACCTAACATGACAACACGTGGGAGGGGACATAGATGAACTAGGTTTTTGTGTGAGGGGACAAAGTCGAATCATCTTAGTTACCCATTATGACCGTTGCTTTGGGGGAGGGGTCACCTCCTGTCAAGAAGGGCTTAGAGGCAATGGTGTTGTAGTTTGCTTCTTTTCATACTACTAAATCCACGTGCTAAAAATTTCCTCATTGTCACTCCATCAATACACATGCTTCCTAGTTTTGATGAGACAATGAAATATGATGTACAAACCTGCATCTTGATAATACATACTGCCTAATGAGAGAGCATGGCATGCTATACCAACTCAAGCAAATATCTTTATGAAGTGGGTAATAATAAATGATATCAGTTGAAGCAATCATCATATCATGCACTCAAGCCAGCTCTACTGGTTCTGGAGAGTGTGCCAGCTGTTACAAATGGATTACAGATAAGGCCGCCTCAATTGGAGGATATAGTGTGATCAGGTGTACTTCTTGTTTCTGTCCTGGGAAATTGATTTTTCCAAGAAATACAGAGTGCGCGAAGCACCCAAAAACTGGCCGGTACGTCTTTCTGCAGGACATATACTGATCTTTTCGTATAGGCTTACTTAAAAATGAGAGAAAACAAATACAGGGAGTTGTTTTTTGTGAGGAGTACCAATTTCTAATTTGTAGACATTTGAAATTTGTACCTCACCTTCACCCCTACAAAAATTTGAAGCATTAAACTTTGCAAAAAAAATCTCTCAAAAATGTCAGGGAATCGGTCCCATCCCTCCTCCTTGCCACCGCATTGGCCGCAATGTGAGGAGTTTCAGTCTCTTTGGTGCTTCACTAATGACGGATTAATTGGGCAAATGCCCAATGAATGGTGGAAACACACTTGTTGAGATTCATCAAAGCAGGAATTGTTGACATTCGTCCTAAAGCAGGGAGCTGGACTTTGAAACTTAAATAGGCTACAAGAAAAGGTGGCTTTCAGTTTGTGTAGGTGTTGAAAATTCGTCCGTGTCATCTAAAGTTTCCATTAGCCTAAGTCCATTCTCAAGTCATACCAAAGAAAATTTTCAACTTAGAAGCTTTTTAGACGCAGTATTCTGTCATAGTGCTGTTTAAAATGAAAGTTAATTTTACTGACTACCGACTTAAAAGTATGTCACATTTTCACTTAGGTAGTTGAATCAGTACTCACTGGCTCAAACAACATTCCCATGGTCACCCATCGGGATTACTTAAAAAAATTAAATTGGGTTCTACGTCGTTAGTCAATTCGATACGTTAGATTGTGGCCAACCTCCCACCACCAGTTTTCATTTGTTTTTCAGCCTACTTTAATAAGATGTCAGCCTCCCCCCCCCCCCCCATGAAATTTGACAGCCCTATGCATCCACCACCCCTTGAAGAATTTTGGATTTGGAAAGCGATTCAGGAAGCTGCTTCATGCCGTGGTGACATGGACAAAATTTAGGGAAACTTAAATCAAGTATGTCAAATGAAATTACGTATGATGCAAGGGAAATGTCTCACATTTTCTTATTGTAACTTGTAAGAGAAATCTTGAGAAACGGTAGATAGAACACAGGTCCGTTATTTAACGAGGGCACTTTAACCCGGCCCCTCACGTAGCCACTGCATGTAATTACTGACTGCATGAACCTGTTATTACAAATTATGAATTTGTTGTTATAAATTATTAATGTGTAATTACAGATGATTAATCTCTTATTACAGATTGTTAGTCTGTTATTACACGCAACGCAACTTTTTTGCCACCAGTTCACCTTTCAGTGATTGAGGTCACAAGCGACTTCGTACGTTGAAATTAATGTACAATGCTAGCAACTTAATTCATTTTTTGAGTAACAGACTTTTTCTACCTAATTTAAGGTAGAAGCAGTTCGATTGACAGATCCGTTTAGTATACCTCTCTAACTTCATGCATGTCATGTGAGAATGAATGTATAGGATGATCTTCACAAAGATACGGTGGCTCGCAATCAAAGACATAATAGCGCCGTAAGGCGCAAGACCGGTTACTCTACTTATAAAGCCGTAGTACGTCCAGTGACGAAGCAACCGCCATTTTAGTAAGCAAACTTCTCATCGGCGCTGATGTGATACGATGAACTGTGTGTACGTATACGATCGGGTTGTTATCCATTTCCACGTTATGGCGTTGGGGAAGAAGAGTTTAGCTCACTGTTCTCCAACAAATTGACGAATTCGCCAAAGTAAAAGATCTAACTTATCATTTTTCAGATTCCCCAATAACAAGGAGAGGTATAAAGATGCTTTCTAAGCCATACCATACCAAACAATACATCAAAGTTGCTTACTAAACTGGCGGACGCTCTGCCCCAATTGCATACTACGGGCAGTTGTGTACACTTTCGTGTGAGTAACCGGTCTTGTGCCTTCCGCGCTATACTGTCTTTGGTCGCAATGCCGTCTCATGACTTGCGGTTTACCCTTGTGTAAAGTTGTTTTTTACACATATACTTTTGTAGCAATATCGGCTAATATTCGATGTTCCAATCCATGTTCTCCTCCTGAAGATCTTGTACGATCTAGCTAATTGGGTGTTTCGTTTCACGATTCCAAAATCATCGCAAAGTTACAGGTTGTAATAAAAAAAGAAGAAAACCCAGCTCCAGGGCTGGGTGGGAAGTTCAAGTTGCTGAACTTTGGCAAACACTTGCAAAATGGAATTTGCCGATCGGATGTTTTGCCGACCGTGGTAAATCTTTAAGATGCCGATGTCAGATCCGACGGATTATCGATTGATCAATATAGATTAGTTATAATGACTATAGGCTATATCAATGTCGGTCATGAAAAGTTGTTTGCGCTTGGTGAGCTTCAGGCCCGTAGCCAGAGGGGGTCGGAGCATTCAAACGACCCACCCCAACTTGAAGGAGGTCCATTTTTCCAGCCCTGTGTTTGAAGGGTCAGCTATGAAATATGTTTTATCTTGACATGTTGAGGCCGAATTTCCGTTCACTTTTAGCAGGAAGATAAACCCTTTCCACTTATGTCATATATACAGGCCCAAACTGACCACAATATCTCATCCCCACATACATGTACAAAGTGGGTTGATGAAATAATAAGCTCAAAAACGCGCATGCATGGTTATGTCATATTGTGGCTGTGGATATTTGAACTAGATACAATACAAAGCCCGGGACACACTGCCACAACAACCTGCGACACGACGTACGGCGATCACCCACCGCGTCTGCTGTGGTTGTGTGACCGGTTCCACGACTAGAGTTCAGTTGTGTCGTAAACCGTCGCCGGGCCCGATTAAATATGCTCAATTGAGTCGGGTGCAGTCGGTACATTTTAAGCCCTGTCAAAACCGCTTCGACTACCAAAGAGTGTCTACTCAGGCCCGTAGCCAACGAGGGGGCGACCGCCCCCCTCCCACCTTGGCCATATTGTGGTATCTTTTTTTTTAGGTCTTCGCCAGAAATACCCAGGAGCATGCATAGCCAGGGAAAGTTGGGCGAATAGGGCGACCCTGCTTGATCTCATTTTCGCTCCCCCCCCCCCCCCGTGATATCGCTAAATATCCCTCAATTTATGCGGCAGGTCTACCAAGGCAGGGGTGGAATGCAGGGTTGGGAGCATGTATGTATGCATGTAAAACATCCAGGAAGGGAGTGGTTTGTAAAGTCAAACGTTTCTTCCAATGCGCATCTCGGCATTGCATCATTTTTCACAGACTTGTTTTCTCAGTAATTGAGAAATTGTAGACATGAGATCTATATTTCAAGGCTGGGTTCATGCAACTGAAAAGACCTTGGGAAGGGCTATTTCCCACCATCTAGGGGGTTTGTAAAACTCAAAATTTTCTTGTACGCTCCGCACCAACCGATGGTGGCGCTCCGCTGAGATAGTCTTCGCGAGTTCGCACCCCCTTGACATATTCCTGGCTACACCCCTGTGTCTACTATTTATGTAAATTGTCTACGACAGAAGGTCTTTTGTAGTCCTGTAAAATCCTCCACATTGCGGTAAATCTTCAGATTTTAAAAAATCCCCGGAAAATGCTTACGGTACCAGCCAGTCGCTTCCGTATTTGGAAAAAAGGTCCACTTCTTGGAAAAAAGACCCACCCCTCCACATGGGTTGGCTACGAGCCTGAGCTTGGTGCACTTGATGAGCCTTGGTTATTAGGCCTAGGCCCAATGAATGACGTATAAACTTGATAGACCTAAAGCATGAATAAACTAACATGACATCACCAAATATTTAATTTAGTTACTCCCTTCAGTTTGATTAATATCACAGAGTTGTCCTGGTCATCATCTTACATGTTTCAACTATGCATGTGGAGAAATGTTTTCTTCAATTATTGATTAAACTAAGAAATGAAAAACCTGTGATGTACGATTTCTTCCATAATTGTTCTTCGGTGGACAACAGAAGAAGATGAGTAAAAACGAAGGTAAAGTTTTCGACTTAAAACGAGCTTTTGCTTTGTGTCCCGAATATGTTCGATTCCTTGCCCTGCAGGCAAGAAATCTATGCGATGGTGATCTCGGTTCGGTAAATGTGTGTACCTTTGAGGGTGTGCGTGTGTGTGTACCTTTGTTTTCGGGTGGGATCGAGGACCGAAACAATAGATTTTAGGTCCTCTGTAGAAAATTCATTTGATTTCTTCTGTCCTCTCAAGATTAACAACAGACATTCTATTGTTAAAGTTAGGGTTGAGGAAGAAAAAAACAAAAGAAAGCACAATGAGGTCATCGGAATGAATGGAAAACAAAGTTGTGTGTGTGTGTGACTGTGTGTATGTGTGTGTGTGTGTGTGTGTGTGTGTGTGTGTGTGTGTGTGATATCCTCAATATCCTGGATCGGCAAAGGAGGCATGCTACTAATGTGTGTTTGTTTGGATATGACAATGTCATTTTTTTTTCTTTAATAAAACAGTGTAATATATATACATACATATGAAGAGAGTCCTAATTCTCAGTCTTGCAGTGAGCTTATTCCATAAATGTATCTTCAAAGTAGGCTTATTGGAACAAAATAAAATATTTTCACTCACATCATTTTCTAGGCCATAGTGCGGTCTCGGGAAAAGGACATGAAAATTGTGTCATTTCCGGTCATGTGGGGGTATTGTAAAGTGAAACATGTTCTTGTCCACTCCTTCAGTTTCGACTGATAGTGACGCTCCGTTTAGTGTCTAGCCGACACCCAGCCCACCCCAATCTTTTTTATTTACCCCGACGGCCCTAGTGGAGCGCCGCAAACTATTAATTAAGGCCAAGTAAAAGAAACACTTTCTCGTCCTAATTTTCAAAAAAAAAAAAAATGGGTGTGCGGGTCTCTTTTGAGCACGCAGGAACCGGAAAGGTCCGTTGGCTGCTTTCACAGTGACTTCTTTTTTTTCAACGTGCCTCATCACTGTTTCAATGAGTAATATGTTGTAAAGATATCGCTAAAGACTTGGAGAGATGATTTCCGGGGTTCTGAAAAGATATTTTCGGTTAAAATCCACCCTATTTTTGTACTTGGCCTGAAGGGCACATTTTTGCCCCATGTCCGAACATTTCTGTAACATGACCACAGAATCTGTGAGCGTGACCTACCACGAATCTCATAAAAATCATATTTAGTTAGAGCGCCATCCATAATGAAACAATCCTGGCGTACCTGATTGTTTTTCCTCTTTTGTGCAGATGTATCACGGAGATTGAATACGCACTGTGAAGTTAAGTATAATGGTGAAAGAGAAGGAATGAAAAAAAAAAGAAACAATAACTTTGAAACACATTCATAGTTCGAATGTTTAATTTAGACACCATAAACGAATCAAGCGCATTATACACTATACCGGGCCATTTCATCTTTTGAACTTTCTGTTAGCTAGCATTTAACCCAACCCATGCACACTAGTGTGTCTCTACTGGACCCTCATGATTCTGACCCATGGAGGTGACCCAAGCTTAATTAACCTGCAGTTTTGGAGCTTCTATGGTATGCATTGTAAGTGAGTGAAAATTCTGCTAAGTGCCCCCCCCCCCCCCGGGTATGTCTTCTCCCGTTAATTTTTGTATGTGGATCTGTCCTCTTGCCCTTGCTCTCTTTTTTTCTTTATTTGCATTTTGGCATCGGATTAAGTACAACGTATCTTTAAAATTTCCTCGTGCAGAAATCTCTAGGTTTTGATTCACATTTTGTACCCTATTCAGAACGCATCTTTGGTCCTTTACTGCTTTACTGCAAGTAAATTAGCTGGTGGTCTTTGACACGCAATTGAAGTCATATTACGTACATGATTAACAACGTGTTCGGAAGTTAAAGTGGGTTAATTCGTCAGACAGGTAGATGCTGGCTAACTTATATTAACAAATTGTAAACGGTAATATATACGCACACCACGACAATCAGAGAAATAGATAAATGAGAATACATGAAACAAGAAGTGAATTCCAAATTCTATATGAAAAAAGACGTTCTCATGAGGACGGACATCACAAATCCAACGGATATTTTACGATAATTAACTCGCAAACAGCCAAAAGTTGGGACATAGTTTTTCCTGCATATTATCAGGGTGTATTACCTGCTCATTTTCCTAAAGACGTAGTTGGATACAAAAAGAATAAACTCTCTAGTCTCCAGTGGCGTAGCCAGACTTTTTCATCTGGGGGGACTGAGGGGTGGGGACAAGGGTTAAATTGGGGCAAGCAGTAATGACACTATATAAGCGGAGCGCCACATCGGTTGGCGCGTAGCGTACAGAGAAAATTTTTGGATAAAAAAAATGCCTCTCAGATTGCAGGAAATGGCACTTCCCAGTCTCTCTGGCGTTGTGAGTTTCACCTTGAACATTTTCTTTACACTGACCGCAGTTTGCACGCTGGTGCATGGAAGTACTACATTGGAGGTAAAACTTCCAAGCCATATGGTCGATGCCAAGGACTTTCAGATAAGTAGGCTTCTGCGTAGTACGTTTCTGAAGTTTTCAAAACTTCTGTCATGTAAAGATTTCATAACTTCTCTATTGTCAGTGAACCTTTATTCCATGCTAATGCTAGAAATCCGTACTTTCAGTGACAGTTTGGGAAGTTCTTGTCTTATAAAAATTTTGGCCTATATTTTTTACCTTCGAAATTTTATTGGGGGGGGGGGCATGCAAGATACCCAGCTGGTAACGCCACTGTTGTATTACCGTGCGGCAAATTTTGAAGACAGCTGTTGTGCCTTACTGTGTAGGGGCCCCCTTCATTCTTCGACTTTCTTCTGTAACTCTGACATCATTCTAGTTTATCTATTTCTATGGTGGCAATACAAATATCGCGCACGTACTGGGCTGAATGACTGAGTAGTAATTTTGCTGTAGTGGCAAACTAACTGTGCATAGTGCAGACATGGAAGAACGTAGAGCGAAGCTGATCGATGAACTTTGTAAACCAAAATGAATACAATTTTCCGAGGCAGGGAAAAATGGAGCTCATTAGGCTCAGTTTCACGTTGATCTTTCATTTAAGTTTAGCGGGTGATATTCACGTAAGTATACACTCAATCATTAATGGATACCGCGCCTATCAAGTATCATATTCCAAGGCCAACTCACAGTTCCCGGAACTTATAACTCGTTAAGTGTTTACAGTACACTGTATTTGTTACTAATGGCTTGGTATTGTCACTAAAGTTTAGGTAGGCCTAAGTTAGTTACTACAGTATAGCCTAGCCCTCCTCTGCCACACTATACTAGTGTAAGTAGAACTAGGAGGTTTTACACGGCAGGATTCTGGAGTACTCAGTAAATAACGTTACTCTTGTCTCAAGTCTTTATGAACATTGTGCTATTGTCAACCAAGTTAGGTCTAACCCTTAGCCGAGGCAAAGACTTTGAAGTGTGTAGTAAGTGTTACTGTACAAACAATTTGTAACATTGGAGGCCAGCTCAGGTCAATATCAATGTGAATCACTGTATCAGAGCAGAAATCTAACGGTCGTCTAATTTTCCAAGATGAGTAGAAATTACGATAGACAACCAAACCTTCATGGTTGTCCGACGAGCAAGTAACTATCTGAAATAAAGTTTCTCCCTATTAAATGTTATGTTATGTTGGTGTCAATCCTTCATTTACATTAACAAAAGAATAAAAGTCATCTGCATGGTATGCTTCATAATTTATAGGATAACTCTTTCTCTACTAAAAGCAAAATTGTTGCTGTATCTTCAGCACTGTTCTGTTTATCAAACACACTTGAAAATTGCCTTTGCACTCCTCGCAGCATGTGTGCACTTAAATGACAGTGGGCCATTATCATGTACTCTATGCACCAGCCACCTAACGCTATGCAGTTTGTGTGAAACACTGTAGCCGAAATACGTAGCCTAACATATACAACTCACACAGACCAGCCCATCCCAAACTGTTGGTCAAATTGACTTGCAATCATAACTAACATAAACATTCAGATGCATCAAGTGAACCTTGAAGCTGCTGCACCTAAGGTTAAATTCAAGCTTTCAGTATGTTTAGGGAGACACGTTATTCCAGATAGAACACTCAATCCCTTTATTGCCCCATTCTTGGGTTCGTTGGTTTGCTACGATCGTATCACTCTATGTCGACTAACTCTAGGCCGACATCCGATACCTATAGTTTGTACCCTCATAGGCAAGATCATCTCTGATGCAGTGTCTTGGCTAACTTATTTCCCCATGTATGTGCAACTACATGATACTCCATGGATAGTAAGTGCACAAATTTTCCTAGAATGGTGTGGGAAGAGTGATACTACTATGCACACGGAAAATATATTTGCCTTGATTCAAGATGTCAACTGCAACTAAAATACTTAGTACCGAGCATACACCATGATGCGTGGCTCCTGGACCCAGCCTGCTGTGTTCATATGTGGTCGTTGGTACAGTATACCTGATCTAGTGCGGTAATAACATTCGTTTGATCATTTCCGCATTGTGACACAGAACTTTGTTGCACAGAAACTGGCTGTTCTATCAAGAAGGTTAACATACACGAAAAGCAATGTGTAAAGTGTGCACAATTGCATTGACAAACTGGCAGGAATATTGAGCTATCTATTTTATTATTGAGTGCATATAAAATACTTATTAACCAAATACTCAGACAATAATTTAAGAACAATTAATCATCAGGTTAAACAATCATCTACAGTACAACCAGTTTTAAGTATTATAATGAAAGCATTGTTTGTGTATTTCTTGTGAATCCCCACTGGCAGTGATAAAAATTTTTAAGTAGTTCTTTGGCTTGTCTCTTCGTTCTTCTTTGGACGACCAAAGGTATTTCGGACAACTAAATGTGAAAGGCAAGATGTCCCTGTCACAACTTGAATTTTTGTTTAAAAAAATCAGGCCTGCAATGGTGTCTGCTTCAATTGATAAAATTTCTCCGTATTCCAGTAGTGCCTGGGAGAAGTACATTGAAAGAATGTCGTGCTTGATTGCTTTGTGTTTTATCAATTCTTGGCTAAATAATATTGATAATTATTGATGTTGATAATAGTGATATCGATAATTCTTTGTAAAATGTGATAGAACATCTTAATCTTAAATCTCCCAAACCAAGCTTCCAGTGAGGCCTTAACATCCAGTGGACGAGAAGTGAGCTACGTAATCATGGCAGTATGGAAAGTCATATTTATAGTACATAGGCTATGCTTGTTACTGCTTATTTGAATAGGCCCATCTGGGCTCATACAGTATCGTAAATAATAATCGATCAGCAGGATGACTAAACAACAGAAATGAATTAAGGAATGACAAGGACTTTGACTAAATAAGTGGCAAATGTCTGGTACAGTTCCTGTCTTGAAATCCAAACTTTGCCTGCTGTGTGCCATTAAATTCCCTTCTGCCACCTGCGGTTGTGAATCCTGGAGGATGCAACCAACCTACTAACGAGAAAAGAATGGACACTGGTGAGATGTGCTGGTGCTACAGGAGCCTTTTGCAAGTGTCACTGGTGTAAACAGATCTATAAAATTGGCTGGAGTATTTGGAAACATGGATTGTGAGCTGACACTGAGGAAAGGTGTTATCCAGAGAAAGTTGTGATATTTTGTACACACAGTAGCATGAAAGGAGTCCACGACTGAAGAAAATATTTCATATTATAATTATTCAAATTATGTGTTAAAATTGTTTCATTATTGTTGAAAACCATATCCCAATAGCAGGTTCTGTCTTGGAAGGTTTGGATTTTTGAAGAAATATTAATTTCTAAGCAGTACATTGCATTATGGGAATTTGTGATGTCACCCATGCAACCATGAATATCCTCTGTGCAGGTATTTTGTTGTATTCTTGACTGTCTTAAAAGAAACATTGTGATACTGTAGTTTGGAGTTGTGACCATAATTTCCACAATATTTTAAGATAAATCTACAGTGTATACCCCGTCTACATTTTCACATCTGGTGTCACATTTCAAGGTTTAATAATGTAAGGGTTTCAATTCCAAAGAGATTTCCAAATAATAATTTGCCAATGCTACTGGACAGTATATGTATGGCATTTTTGTAAATCTTGAGGCAACTGGAAATCTTTCTTGACCAGAATAGTCTTTCTCACATGGTAATATCTTGGCTGAGGAACAAGATGTTGGCATGAGGTTTGAAGATTTAGCCTGTTTTGTTTAAGAGGCCCCTTCACTTGTCAGTTAAATGATCATTCAATGGCAGGGGTAAAGGTAAGATAAATGAGGCAGAAGCTCACCAGAATCTTCTCGCTTGGATGATAAGAACACAGGCTGGATAGAAGATGTTCAAAATATAGCCCCAAATGTGGCAATTGACAGAGTGAGACGGCTTGCTCAGATTGTGAAAAACGACAGTGTCCCATCTCAAAAGGACCGTCTGACGGAGAGAGTTAACTTAGTGCAACTGACTTGTCGATGAGGGGTGACATTGCCGAGATTTATAATACTGTGCTTTCCAAACATGGAAAAAGAAAGAATTAGCAAAAAGATACCTAAACAAAGAAAGCTGAGTATCAGAGATAGAAGTCTGTGATTATGGTTCCCACAAGGCCTCAACTGTGGGCTAAAATGTTGACTCAGTAAAGTTCATCATGCACTGGGAAATATTCAGTACTGAAAAATGTAATATTGTTTATGGAACACGTTCAATTATAGCCTTAAGTCTTATTAAGTCCGTGGTAGAACCACTGTTCTTCACTCCTTATGTTACGTTACTGTGCACGATGATTGCCAGCTGTAATAGCCTGTGTATTGCCTGTTTTGCTAACACATGCATTTGCAGTATAATATAGCAAATTGTCAATCATTCAGTGACTGATCAAATTCTGTCTAGATTGGGTGTTTTTTTTTTGTAAATGGGTAATTCCATTTATTTGGATGCCAAGTTGTGGCATGACACTTTTGGCCCTAAATTCATGATCCATGCTTTCTTTTTGTGACACAATGTTTTCATTTGTGTTATACTTATTTCGTTAAAACTGTTGTAGAGGAAGTTCCAATCATGGGTGAAGGAATTCCTTTACATCCTCAAAATGGCCTTTCTTCGGTACAAGTATGTTGCATGTGTAAATGTTATTGCATTTACACCACAAATAAGTCTGTTTCTTAGCATTTAAGTGTTTTATTAAGATGAGTGGAATAATTTTAAGCTAGAAATTCATTCATTTCTCAGTTCATACTTTTATCGCAATTTCATGGTTCAAAAACATATATTTCACATGTACACAAGATAGGGGAGACACCAAAATAGCTTTCCTGATATTTCAAATTTTTAAACTGTCAGCAAAATTTCACAAAGTGCATGTCAAATGCCATATTAGAGAGTTTAATTTCACAAGATATTTCAAGATAAGAACTTTGGCAAGTAAGTTTGTTTCAACTGTCAAGTTTTACAACGTAAATTTTTCAGGGGACACCAAACCAGTGTTCACAATTAAAAATGGCCTTGTTTTGTTATTTTGTGTTACAAGTTTGCCCTACATTGTTTACTGCAAGAAGCAGTGCTAAGGACTCATTACTCCACAAACTACGTAAGAGGATTACAGCACTTGCTAAGAACAATATTATTGGAAAAAGCTTAAGAATGTTTCACATGTAAAGGGGGACACCAAAGTTTACATGTGAAACCTATTTGGTCAAACTTCTTAAATTTTCAAAATGTCAATATGCTATTAAAGTAGTGTGTTTTGTTGTAACAACTCATATGTTATCAACAATTTTATTTTAAAATTTAGACAAATTAAGCCTAAAAACAAGGAAAAATTCACCTTTCTAAATGGTAACTTTATCATGTCATAATTTTTGGCCTACAAATGGCTATTTTTAGCTCATTTTTCTTTGAAATTGGGAAGATGTACTTCCATGACAAAATTTTGTTAAAACTATATAATGACCCTAATGATAATGACAAAATAAAAACAAAACTATAACCATGTGGATAAAACTTACATGGCAGTAGCCCTTGAAAGTGTTTTTTGACCACTGGCCCCCTAATTTATGGAACTAGCCTAATGGTTTACTGTAGACCATGAAAATTTCCTTGGACAATGGACATTTGCCCACCAAAGGGGTTTACCATTCATTTATGTGGGTTGTAGTGGTTCTAGAATGCCAGTAAGTTAATATGTACTTAAGTGAACGAAGGTATTTAATCCCTTTTTGGACAACTTATATATATGCATGTGTATACTGTAAATCTGAAAACAGTTCGAACATGATTGTGTGCGTAAATTTATGTGATGGAAAAAAAACATGAAACATTGTTTTTAAGACATTAAAACTTGTGGTTTTTCTGCTTCCAACATGGATGACCTCTTGAGCACTAGTGCTGGAACGGCCAACAGGTGAGCTGGTTGCTTTGGTGTACGTTGAACAACACCACTGTCCCTTGTAACTACAGTATGTTCCGTTGAGCTGTACCTCATAGTTTCAATACGTCAGTTAAAGTACTGTACATGTGACATGCTCCACAACTTCTACATGAAGACAGCTTTTCTCTAGATGCATATTACTTGGTCTTTAAGTACAGTATTGTACATTAACTGCATAGGCTTTTTGATACCCAATGTCTCATATTTCCTACATACATACATCCCTGCCAAAAATACAAAAACAATGTGGAAAAAACAGAAACAACAAGAAATAAATAGTTGCAACATTTCCACGGAAAGTCCATTTTAACTGTCAAAGGGGATGGTGCCAAGAGTTTGTAAATATTTGGGAAAGAAAACTTTGCAATCTGCATTCCACAGTAATTGTTGTACTGCAAGTTTGAAGCAACTTTTGATAAATAATAAACAGAAGGTATTTTTCTTTCTCTTCTATCAGCCTGGAAATGATGTCAAATTACATAAAGCACATAGCATCACCAAAGATAAAAGATTGTTGGAACTTCATGCTAACAGACCACGGTCCATGGACAAACGCAGTCGGATTTTGAAGTTTGGAAAATACGATCATGCAGGCAGGTGCATATTTGAAGAATGTGGGTGGTTAGGATCTGATTTTAAACCTCTCTTTACTCAAGACCAGCACACAGCGAAGTTCCTGCCACAGTCTGCCCGGTTAAGTAATACGCAACAGGGAGACGATAGCAATCACTTTGAAACCATCGGAAGAGGTTCAGCATATTTGACAGAAACTGCAAATTTTAGAGAAAAGTCAAATTCACATAAACGAATAATAAACTATCACACAGGAGACGATGGGGTCTCTATCTTAGGTAAAGGGACTAGGCAACGGTCCGTAGAAGGAAAAAGGAGAGGGTCAAGAACCTCTAAGAGAATCATCAGACGAGAGGCAAGACCAACTGGTACTGCCACCCAGTCGACGGAAAATACTCAAATTAAAGATAACAAGACCGATTGTGTCGTGGAGCAAAGGAGCGAAGACTCTCAAAATGGTGGATCGAGGTTGCCTTATGATCTCGACGGTGATGCTTACATGGCATTTGGGAGTCTGACCTTCCTTCTCGTCGTCCTGACGTCTGCCGTAATGTACACCGGTCTCTGGAGGAAGAGAAATACGATGCTGTATCCACACTTCATCGAGAGGGAGAGACCCTCATCCAGCCAGAAAACAGACATCAAAGGTAAATATGATAAAAAAATGTAGACAGGTTGTGACGCCTATTTCAAGAAAAGTGCAGCACACCTACTGTACATATTTATGTTGATTTGATCCATTAAAATAATTCTTTAAGGACCATTTTAAAGTTCCTAAACATTGCATACTTGCTAGCAAGAAAAGAATTTCAAATTTCCAGTGATATCTGTGACACTGTCCATTTCTGCTTCAATAGCAATTCATGTCTACTGTTTTGGGTGGTAAAACTTTGCATATTTTGGTCACCTCTGCTAGTTCTACATGTACTGTAGAACACACCCCAGCATTGTCAAATATAGGGAGATTTTGCCAAATTCATTAAACCAATCAAGACTGCCACATGTTTGTAACCTCAAAGACACACAATGATCTTGGTGTAAATATGGTTGGTGTCAGGCATTCAGGTCCTACTTTCTACCAACAGGGACCTTCTCAGCACTCTGCCATCTGGGTCTTATTGTTCTATATTTTTTGTTTCACTTAACACCCCAGTAATTTGAATCTACTGTAGTTCCTTTACATTGTCTTGAATTGTGTATTTCAAGTGACTTTCTTATTTTATTTTCAACTCAATCGAATTTTTAATTTCATCATTGTGTCTTGTACACAATAGCACTCCTCAAGGCCAAACTGGGCAAAATCCCAAAGCAATCAAGGAGACTCAAGGGAAGACTTGGGAGAAACCGGAACCACAACAAGCGTTACTTGAGCCTTCCCTTGGTGGAAAACGGAGAGGCGGGGTTGGCAGATGACGAATCCGGTGCCAGTGGAGAAGAGCGGATATCTGAGGAGGAGGAGGAGGAGGAAGGGGAGAATCAACACGAATCGTCATGGTGATGATGCAGGTGAGAATGAAAGAGACATCATACACGTCAACAATGAAATACCAAAAAGAAGAATATTGATAGCTTTTAAGGAGAAATTAAAGTTGAAAGTGATACGACACCTGCAAGGTAAGGTACAAACTACTACAATTAACTGAATTGCATTTTCAAAAGTCCTTTGACCTGCAGTAACATTGATGCAGAACTGCTGGACAAAATTTAGGCTCTCCAGTCTTTCTATGAACGGAAATTCTTAGTCTCTGATCCTCTTTCAGTTCCTCACCCAGCACTTTTTCGTCTTATTCTGTTACCGTACAGTACGTCGCTGATCACATCTTGACCACATCATGTAAGGAACCTTATCATCCTAAGTTACCCAAATTCTTACGTATCAATTACAAAAAATGATCTTGTCCAATTTTTGTGATTTTATGGACGCTGTAGTTTGATGGTCGGAACATCCCCAAGGTGGACCATAAACTTCATTTTGTTACAGAAATGTTGTTCTGTCTCACCTGTACAGTTCCTTTTCATGGAACTTAACTAAGAAAGCAGCTCATCAGATTGAGGATGCCGTAAACCAGATTTAAAACTAAGACAATTTGTGATAGTGTCCTCAAAGGGGCTCATTGAGTTGATACGGTATCAATAAGTTTGTGGTGAGTTTGAAGGGTAAGGACACATGGCAATAATTATAATTAGCATAGTTAGTCAAGTTTCACACCCACACTTATGAAAACTGTCAAACTTTTTGAATTTTTGACACTTGTACTGGCTGCATGCATGTGAATAAGTTGTGAATAATTTGTGTGTGAAACATTAGGATTCCCTAAGTTTGACCATTTGTCATTGGTATTAAGGAAACTTGACAGATTTCGAAAAAATTCAGTGAATTTCACAAAACAATTCAATGAGCCCCTAACTACTGTATTTATCGCTGTATAGTTTTATGTCACCGTTCATTGACTTCGACTACAGTAAATTGCTGACAGTGTTCCAAACTATGCAATATTCCATTCACATTTGCCAGGCGTTTCGGTTTGCTTTTTGGGTGGCTGTATTTGTTTTAACTTTACATTGTTGTATGCTGTAATAATCCATATAATCGTCTGAGTGTGTATGTGGCATAATTTGATTAATTGCCAGCTGTATGCCATTACATGTTGTTGCTGTTGACTGTGCATCTTCACAACTAGCAACACAGCAAAGCATACTATAGTACAGGTTTCTCAAACCAAACTCCTCATATCACATGGAATTAATATGAGAGTAGTCCCCTGGGAGGGAAATGTTGAGAAATAACTGCATGCCTTTATTGAGTTGGGCAGTATAAACTGTTGAGTTTCCATGAAATATGAATTTTTTTCTTTCTTGTGATGCACTCTGTATACTGTAAATGTCTCGTAAGCCCACATCACACGCTGTGAGTTTTTCCATACGGTACAACATGACGCAATACCTTTGAAAGTCTCAAGTCTAGGCACGTTATTATATCCCAGACCAGTTGTCTTCACATGCTACGTTCTCATCGTGCGTATTTCATGCGGTGATTTTAGTGCGACAACATTAACTGCATCTGGCATTACAAAAACTACGTGTTGAAAGACTAACATGTTGTTCCCGGCAGGCGCAATACGAAAAACAGTTCCACTCAGCAGGGGGTCTTTAACAACTCTGGCCCTACTTCCACAATACACCCAATATTGTCTAGAGGCCACGATCTTGGACTGAACTGTTTTTAACCTTTTCAGAAATCTATGCCATGATACGATAACTTGTGTTTGCTGGGAATCATGCAATATATTATCGTACAAGCTCTGACACAATGCAGTTCTCTGCGACTGTCGCATCCTATAGTAGCACGCCGTTCGATATCAAAGGAGAGTCGCAGCGTGCGAGGCGGGCTGAATGCAATACGTGATGCAGACTGTAAGTTTGTGATACAATCTGCACCGCACAGTAGGTGTCCAGATAACATCTAAAGATGGCTCTGATAGACACTGGAAAAACTGACAATGGCTTCTAATGTATTGCTGAACAAACAAAAAAAATGTTTAGTCATCAGATGACTTGAAGTTGATGCTAGAGTAGAAGTAAACAGACGGAGTGAAAAATTACATCGATGTTGGATTGATGAAATGTATTTTATTGATGTTAGCAACACCCAAATTGGCTCAAGTGGTGTACTGTACATCTCAAAGAGTGTTTAAGCTGCTCGTGCATGCCTCAGTTATTTCACCAAACAGGTTCCATGACTACCTGCAACTTTTACCAGAATCTGAGCACGGAAATATCGCCCAGATGACATGATAGGTCATTCTCTTTGAAAGAATTAGGAAGGAAGCTTTGATACTTGCTGGTAGGATGTAAATATCAACTTACATTTGGTCCTGGATATAGTATTCCCAAACATAGAACCATTCCATCTGGTGCTGGAGTTGCAGTGTCTCATTCCGTAAGGTTGCAGCTAAATCTCAAAATACAACATACTGTACTGTACAGAGTATGGAAAGGTTGCTATTATTGTGATTTCCATCCAAAGAGCAAGTTAAAACAGATTGACCCTGAGCATGATACTCTGGGATGTTAAAGTGCACAAAGTTCTGCCTCAATTCACAGGAGATGCCTCTCCATATTTAAGAATTTATGGTCAGTCAAGGTTTAAGAGGAGGCTGCTCTCTTTTTCTTTTCTTTTTTCTTAAATATGGGAGAATTTCAACACCTATTTTGTTCTACCTCTGCAGCGACATCAAGCTGGTGTGTTGTGTAGGCAACAGTCTGACCTAGACTTCTCTAATTTAACTACGGGGTCATCTGATCTCATCTTCTTTTCCTCTTTGTTTGCAGCTCCTGCCAACATTTACTGTCAAGTCTGTATTACAAGTGTGAACAGTTCATATGAAGGTATTCCAGCCAACAAACAGTCAGCCAAGGTGATAGAAGAAGGCCAGAGTAGTTACGAGGTGTTGTCATGTACAAGATGGTCAACGTACAGTACCAGAACAGTAAAGAAGATAATTTTGGAGCTTAACAGTGATAATTTTCCGAATGTTATTAATAGTAAAATACTTTGGTTTGGTTCATCAATTACTGTGAAGGGCTGGTCACAATCGAGCAATCGTGAAATTCAATTGTGATCTGATTTTTGCGAGTTTCAGCTTAAATCTGCATCATAGTTAGTCAGAAAATGCCAAAACTTGGCAATCATATGTCAGTCATATGAGGTATTTTTGACAAACAAACACTAGAATAGAATGTCAATCAATTAAGGTGTGATATCATCTTGAAAGACACTTTTCATGGGATGTGCATGAAAAAAAAGGAACGGCTTTGAGGTAAACCTCTGTGCAGTGTGGGACTGTCGGAGGGAAGACAGGATGGAGATATTGATGTAGAGTGACCACCATAAATGAAAATACTTGTAAAACTCCACTGGTTTGATGTATATCTAAAAAAACATCAGATCAGATACATTTTTGTATTGTGACCAACTATTTAGAGAGTGTGTCACTTCTATACCGTACTAGAGTTTTCTTGGATTGTAGCTTGATCCAATCTGATGGGAGTCATGAATCCTGGAGTGGATAGCATTGTCATAAAATTGTTTTGCTTTCAGATGTTTCCTTTTCACATTTTGGACTATTTTGTTTTTGTTTCAGTCTTTACTGATTACTGTCTGATCAGTTGGATCATTCAATGATGCCGGTCTGAGGTCTCTTTATGTCGATCGTGGTTGATCCTTTGCCGGTGAGGTTGATCCTACGGCATCTTTGAATGTCGATCTTTTGCGATGACAGTAGTGGGACATGTTTGACCCGTAGAAGTCGTTGGTGCAATCATTTAGATTTGAACTCGATGGCAAAGTTGGTTCATATGGTAAAGCGTTGATATTTAAATCTCGATTCACTGTTGGTGATGGTAAGTGTGCAGTCTCAGTTTGATCCAGTGGTGTTTATGTTGATTCTACATGTTTTGTCATGTGCATTCTGTGGGACCTTCCACAGACGGGTATGAACAGGACCTGAAGATCAATAATTCTGGATCATGCAGTTTTTAAGACATTTGAAAATTTTGGTGATGGCTCAAAGAATCAGATATGAATGGTACCGTCAATATTGTCTCTATTGTCAACTATGAACGTTAGTGACTGTTTCTCAGATACCAGCTAAGATTGCTGAAGCTCTTGTTTATCTGTTGGTGGCAAACAGCAGTGACCATTATTACAATATTACATTGTTTGCTGTGCTACAGTACACTGGACAGTGTGTGTAAAAGACACCTTTTCATTAATGACTGAGTATAAATTGCTAAAAACATGCAATATTTTAAGAAACTTTGCAAATGTTATGAAATCCATCCACCTTTTTTTTCTTCAAATTTTCTTGTTTCCCTTATCACTGAGGATTTCTGTTTTAGTAAAACTGTTCAAAATTACTTTTATTTTGGACGTATTGGCGGTTTTTACATTGTTTTTAACCAGTAGATCAGGCTTCCTCAAACAGCAACGGGAGCCACGGTTCACAGTGACACCCAAAAGAAAAAGCTTTTTCAGAAAATGATTTTCTTTCAATAGTTTCTTCAAAGTTCAAATAGTTTGCCAAGAAACTGGACATTGTGAGAGAAAAAAATTGATGGAAATTTTGGCTATTTTCAGCAGTTATAATGAGCAAATAGGGCAATACTCTAAAGTGTGTTTTTCATGTCACATGTACATTAAAGAAAGTTTAGCTGGTTGTCAAAGACTAAGATCCAGAATTTGGTTTTCTTTTCCAAAGCTAAGGTGCTGTTTTCAAATGTCATGGCATTTTTTGCAGATCATTTCCTCGTTACTGTTCTATAGACACTCTTGAAGTTCGAAGAAGGGAGTCATTGTCAGCTTTTGGCACTACTGAATTTTCCAGAATTTTTTTTTTCATGTAGCTAACATTTCTTTCAAAGTTCCAACGGATACAATAGTTTTCGGAATGAAACACTCGTCACTGAGGTTTGATCCTACGCCTAAATTAATTAATGCTCATTTCACAGTGCAGTTCAATCGAAGAATTGTTCACAAATGGAGCATTTAATGTTTACTTAAACTGCATCACATACTGTAGAATATATATGCTCAAGTTCTGAAAATAGGTTTTTGACGTCATTTGCGTGTTAATATTGTGATTCCATGAATCACAAGATCTGTTGCATATTTTACAGTGTGTTGTATGTACTGTTTATATTTGACAAATGAGATGTCAGATGGGTGTTTGTCCAGGAGTAATCTAAGGTTTCCCCATCTCAATTGACCTTGTGCCAAAAAAAATAGCAAATTTGATTCAAACTTATTAAATTGGTAGTCACCAGATGTGAAGGTCTGATATATAAACCACAGGCTTCCTCCACACTTGTGCGTTGGCTTAGCATCATAAAGTAACTGCTCTTCAAGAAGTAAATTATGTATGTATGCTTTTTGTATTACTCTACATGTACTCTGATTGCAAATCTGTTTCTGAGAGTACAGAATGTTAGACTGTCTATTGTTACGAGGAATACAACTCATTTATTAGTGCTTGTTGTATGTGAAGTTTACATTCACCGCCCATTATAGTTGTCAGTTCACTGTGTGTGTCATTGTCACAGATTGTGCCAGGAAAGAACAGGATTGTCATAGGATGGGATGGTCTGTATGTTTTATCTATTGTCCATAGGACTGTAGTATTGGGATGTTCTGAAAATTACATGCTGTTCTTTGCTCGTACTGTTGTGTTCTCTGTTTTGTGACAGTGAATGTCCATTGTAGTTAGTGTTTCCTATACTGTACACTGTTTACTGTCCATTGAAGCTAGGGATGTTCTTTGATGTACATGGTTCACTGTCCATTATAGCCAGGAGTGCGCTGTAATATTGTACATGGACATGTACAGGGGTGTTCTCTAATGCACACTGTTCACTGTCCGTTATAGCCAGGAGTGTTCTGTAATGTAAGTCGTTTTCTTTCCATTACAGCCAGAAGTGTTTTGTAATGTACGCCTTTAACTGTCCGTTTTAGTCAGCAGTGTTCTGCACAGGTATGTTACAACCTAAGTATTCACTTTCTGTCACTTCTAGTCATGTTGAATGCAGTTTGATCTTTTGGTATTAACTTCCTTGACATATGTTTTGGCAATGTTAGTATCTTCTTTGATTGCTTTGATAGGCAAGATTCCCCTTCCTGCAGAGTTTCTCTTTACAATCTTTATTGGTTTATCTCTTTCCTTATGCCAAGTGACAGGATGTTATCAAATTGAAGTTGCTGCTACATAGTAGAAACACTGGCCAGTTTGTAACCTTACAGGTAGTGTTATCAAATTCTTGTTGCAAGGCAATAGGGAAGAAGACATTTCCTGCTTCTGCCATCAGGTTGTTAGCCAAAGAGGTGTCTCCGGATTTCTGCATACATGAACAGATCACAGGCCAAAGTTTGCTCACACTGGTGGTATACATCACTGTGGATTGCACTAGTGTGAAGCCAGCTTGGAAAAATTCTTCCCTTTGTTGCTAAAAATTATGAGCATTTTGAAGTATACATAGTAGTTTAGAATGG
Source organism: Stichopus chloronotus (assembly GCA_021234535.1). Classification (NCBI taxonomy): domain Eukaryota; kingdom Metazoa; phylum Echinodermata; class Holothuroidea; order Aspidochirotida; family Stichopodidae; genus Stichopus; species Stichopus chloronotus. The sequence continues at coordinate 457,599 of CM037837.1, read as the reverse complement.
TGCTTAAAGAGTGCTACTTAACAACCCTTCGGTATGATGAAGTAGCATATGTGTTGTGCGAAAGCTGCACTAGGATATCTGTAATACTATGTCACATTGGCATCTAAATTTATGGAGTTAGCGTCAATAGCAAGCCTGGTATTTTAACAGTGTCAAACCAATAAAGGAAGACCTTTACGCTAGAAAATAATCATTAGGCATCTGGCAGTGGAGGATTAGCTTGCCCATGATGTTGCAAGCATGCCAACAAAGTATATGGATTGTGATATGTGCTTTGCTCTGCCTCAGCATACTCAACAATGGTAATGGATTGGGGGTACCATTCTGGGGCCACCGGAGATGGATGCCAAAAGAACAAAGGTAAAGGAAGTATGCCAGGAAACGTGGGGTCTAACGATTTAACAATCTAATAGGTGTAAATCACTTCAGTCTGCTGCCTAGTTTGTACGCTACCCCACGTTGAATTCTCTCTGACAGTAACCTGGATGACATATGCCAGAAAACTGAGGCAACTACTCAAGTGTCTCGTCAAAGGTGGTTGGCGTAATGTACCTGTTTTTCAGACTGGTGGGGGTCAGGATCAGGGTAAGTACAGTGCTTTGTTGCCACATATTAAAGTGATTGTGGGTGTACTGAAAAACCAAAAAGATGAGGTTATGCTTGATCGTAATGTTTTCCTCATTTTTAAATGTACACGCGAGGTTGAACATGAACGGACTATGTCTTTCAATGAAGAAAAATGACAGTAACTACTTCAAAAAACAACTGGATTGGCATAAAAACAGTAAAAAATAGAAATCATGTTTGAAAATTAACGGTTCTTACTATAACCGCCTACATAATGAATATGCAACAGTACAGGTCTCACTAGTGTATCAAAAACATACTATTCAAGTCGTCGCTCCTTTGGAATCGGGAATTGTAGTATTTGGTGAAAGGAAGCACTGTATTTACAAATAAACCACAAACTGAACAAAACCTTGCCTGCGGCGTCAGTGATCCTGAGTTATTAACTGAATATTCAATAATAGTATACTTTCCATTGGCTGGCTCGAAGAAGCACACCGTTGATTTGAATGAAAACTGTCAACCACTACTTTATCGTATCTACACTTTTTGTTGTTATGTTAGAAGAATTTGAAATCGTATGGCAAAATTAACCAACTGAAACCTATTTATTTTCTCAGATTGTCTGAATTGTGTAATTAAAAGCCTTATCAAACTTTTGGAGATGAAATTTCATTGTTTTTACTTTTGCCTACACATGTATCACTTTAACAATGTCAGTGGGTTGTGGTAGTGGGTTGTGGTAGGAACTTTGTTGTGCTGTTTGTGCATACCGATGATGTCAGTGGATTGTGGGTATGATTGTGCAAGGCACTTTGCTCACCTAGGATTTACTAACATGTTTCATGAATGTAAGTTGAACTACTGTATGTTTTGTAACACTCACCTCTCTTCCCTCCCCCACCTTAACCCCATGGAGTATACCAGGGGAGTCTGCTGTTGTTGGCCCAATCAAGGAAGATTGAATATCTGCCCTAGTTGGTAACGCTGTCCCAATTAGGCAGCCTGGTGCACAACCTTTTTTTTTTTCTGTTGACTGAGTATGACTAAAATATTTTGGTCAATTTAAATTAGCAATTTAAATGTGCTCAGAGATGAAATTGATTGTAGTGTTAATTAATGCTATTAATGAGCAATGATTAATCATCCAGTAGATTGTAAAAAGATCATTTCTCTATGGACAAGCTCGGACCATCATGTCTGGTGTTGCTGTCAGGCCAAAAATGAATTATTTTATAAAGTCACTGCAGTCAGGTAATTTCATCAGTAATATATTTTGAGAGAGGTTATTAAAACATCAAGTTAGAGTGAGGTTATCTCCTTTGCTGATTGTGCTGGTATTGTGTTTACTTTCAGTTATTCAGTTAATTTGGTAACCAAGGCAACATAAAATCTAATGTAAAAGGTTCATTTCGCTTGTCTGCACAAAGTTGTCAATGACGTTGCATGTCAAACTATTACATGTAAGCAAACCACGTACCACCTATTTAAGAGTTTCCTCTGATTTGTGGATGACAGTGATTAAAATTCTTTCTTGCTTTTGCTTCTGTCTTCTCATTTTCTTTAATCATACTTGTAATGACCAACATCAACTCAAGTGAAGCTTGCAAGTTTTCATACCAGCTCAGTCGAGTTATAAACAGGATATTGTCTTTCCAACTTGCAGGCATGAAATGTCTATGTATCCTTTTCATTTTCTGTGAAATGAAAATCATTTTTGTCACTTCGCAATTCATTCATTAATTCTGAGCCTGGTTGCTTCATTTTCCTCTTTCCAAAAACCTTTGTTTAAAGGTATATGCTTTTTTTTTTCAATGAGTTTCAAGTAAACAATAGCCTCTGGCAGACGTTTGCCACCTTCCCTTTATGGATGATGGCGGTATAAAAAGACTTGGTGGGAAAGCTGCCACGGGCTGATTCAAGTCCTTCTTTATTTGAGAAGGCCTTCAAGTTGGTGGTACAGTGATGTGAGGAGAGGTTTAAGGGGGAAAAATTTTCTGTAATTGAATACCCTCGGGTGCTACCCGGTGCAGCAAAAATGTGCAATAGTGAAGTTAATTACCCCCAAAAAAAAAAATTCTGGTCCTCTTTTGGATGGTATCATGAACCCCCATTGGATCTACCAGTGGATGGGGGATATGGGGCAGACATGAAGAATGGTTATGTGCAAAGAATGATGAAATGCTAGGATATTAACTATTGCCGGAGATTAGTTTGATATACAGTATGAGATGATTGTGTTTAAACAATACTATATTAGTTCTATACTCTCATGGAAATTCATGCGAGTTTCTTTCAATACACCTACCATGAAATTTCTGCATTTTGTTTCGCATTTTTTTCCCTTTACAGATGATATTGAGGCCTGCAGTTGTTTTGTAGAACTGTTAATATTGTAAATATAATAACTTATATTGCTCAGTTGGTTGTATTTTCTTTCCAATATGGCCATTAGGGCCTGTATTGTTTTTTTTTTTCTTTCTTTTTCCTTCAGAATTTATATCGTCACTTGTTACATGTGCAAGAATTTGTTATATCAGAGTGAAAAGCAGCAAGGATAACCATCAACTCTATAATAAGTCTCTACTAGCAGAATAGTTAAGATGAAGAGAGAAATTGGTAAAAGTGAAAACACAGCACCATTCCTACTGGTAGAGAATCTGTTACTCGCATGCATTATGTGCAATGAGTGGTATGTTGCTTCGTTTTTTCTTTGCTTTTTTCCTTGTTTTTTTTTGGGTGGTGGTGGTGATGATTTAAAACTTCGACAAAAAGCCCTGTGAGTCTCTACCGCAGAAAGTTTCTGTTGGTTTGAAGTTGTTTGTAAATATCCAATAGAACGTTGTGATTGGTAGAATATGATATCAGACTGAACAGAGAATGATTTTAATGGTATATTTCATGGAGATGTACTTGTAGACCAAATGTTTATGTCAAGCAGTTGGCATACAGTTGGATAAGGTTACTGCTAATTCAGAGCATCATAGGGAGAAAAAAAAAAACTTAGCATTGGAAAGTGAGTGCTCTGAAATTTGGGGACCAAAACAAGTAACAAAGATTTTCAACAAAGATTTTTAAAGCAACTCTTTCCTCCATTCAGTGTTCCATATTAAATTCAATGCACAAGCATGTAAAAGTGTAATATTTAAAAAAAAAAAAGGAGTTGTTCGTTGCCATTTTATCCGTGTAAGTGAGACTCCAAATGCTTTTCTTCCTGCGTATGACTCTGGTTGATCATTTTGATTCTAAGCAGTTTTGCATTTGCTCAGATCTGACCAGTCCTAGAGAGTCATTTTGGTATATATTTGCCTGACCTCAGTGCAACTTAAGTGTTTGAATAATCTGCATAACTAATGATTACAAGCAGCTGGGAGAAGGTAAAACCATCGCGCTGCACTCTACCGTTCAAAATCTTAGTGTGCTCGGTTTCCAGGTTATCGTGTTTCCTTTAGCATGTCAGAAATGTATTGCACTGCTGTCAGTGGGACGGAATGTTTTCTCCCTTTCAAGCATCTCTAAAACTTTCCTAGACATGTATCCACCGGTGAAATCCAAGATGGAAGTTTTTTTTTGTGACAAATTCTATGCACTAAAAATTTGGAAACAGCAGAGAAAGGATTAGCATTGGTCATCTCACTGTCTACCAAATTGTGATAGCAAGCGTGTGGTATGCTGATCAAAAGAGTTTATCGCAATTTACTTTCCTTCAAACATCATGTTGAATTGAAACATCTCATATTATGTACCTAGTCTATTAAATCTTTAACTGACGTATGTGACAATGTCATAGGGTAATAGAGGGGTCTTCACTTTCAGCATGTTGCCTTCACTGAGGACATACTAAATGGCCGGTGAGGCATCCGGCATGCTCAAGGTCTCTTTCTAGCAAAACGCATCACAAATAGTTTTTGAAATCTCAGTAAAGGCAAATATTCATTGGCTTGGTTTCATGCCAAAAGTAGGTAACAACTTTAAATATGCATGTACATTTTGATGTCTATTTTTAATATTTATATAACATTGATTATTTACAATCATACAAGTATATTTATTACAATCATGCTCCTTGAAATAAAGACAGTTTTTCACCATATTCACACGGAGAGTATTTGCAACTAATCTTTGATTGCCGCTTGTACCGTGTATAGAATTCTTTCCATACTGAAAACATCTTTATTCATATTGTTTAGGTACACTCCCCTCTTCTCTCTGTAGCTCCTCTCTCCTCTGGTAAGGTGTATGCGTGCATAACTCTACCACACAGGTACTTGACTTAAAAAAAAAATCACTGCAGTTACCCATTAAATGTCATGTTTGTTACTCTAGGCAGTGAAACTGCGTGTTACATTAAACATGCTGCTGGTTGTTTCTACAACTGCTGTGACTACGGTGGACATGCAAAAGGTTAAGTTATCAGGTTAGAATAACTTGTTATCTTGACAAAATTTTGCACATTGTCAAGTTCCTGCCTCACGCTGAATCGACGTAGTCTAAGTCAACAACTCCACAATTTGCAAAATTTTGCCAACATAACAATGTCTGTAACTCGGTATCTTGAAAATTTTGCATAATTTTGCCCCGATAACAAGTTATTCTAACAAAACTTTACACCTCGCATGTCACCTTATGTCCGCCGCATGTGACTGTTTTTCCAAAACAGTCTGTATAAAGACCTCACAAGATCAGATGTGGTGTGGGGGTTATGGTCAGCAGTCAAACAGTTTCACCTGATCTGTGCCATCCAGCATCCTGGTATTCACTCGACCCACAATGCAGAAACGATGAATTAACAAACGTTCCATCGAACGGAAACCACCTGATACAGCTGCTGTAGCTGCTAAGGCTGACGGGATATCCGGTACACGTGGAGTATAGCCCAGTTGCTACCTAAGGTGGTAGTAAGTGATGATCAAGCAGGGTGTGAACATGAAACATCTTTTTAGGGGGACAGTAACAGGCCCGTTTGCAGCTTTTTCGGTGGTGGGGTTCAATTTTACCACAAGTGGAACATTTTACCCTACAATGATGACCGACAAATTAAAACTCATTATATACGTTGCTAACGTAGGCCTTTTATCATAGGCTGAGTGGAACTCCAGATCTTGTGGGGGGGTTCGTCTGAACCCCTGAACCCAATCTGGATATGGGCCTGGTAACAACATTTACCATTTTGGACAAATCTTGCTTTCCTCTTGCTGTTCACTCTCAAATCAGGTGTGGGATAATGGTTCTGATAAACTTGATTCATTTACAAACGAGGGGCTTCAGTGGCTCATTCCCATGTGCCTGAAATATTTTTTGGAAGACGGAATGGTCATTTTCCATATTTGTCGTAAATTTTGAATGTAAACAAATATTTCATCCAAAATTCCAAGAAAAGGGTCATAACAACCACCCCCCCCTCCTTTAAAAGAAAAAATGCTGTTGCAAAGAACTATTCTTTAACTTGCTTTCAGTAGTTAAAACATCTGTATAGGGTACATTTTTACCAAGTTTTTTTTTTTTTACCAAGATTTTTTCCAAATTGCATCGATTTTGCTGTCAAAAGTGACAGCAGTGTGCATTTTAAGGTTAAGGCCATACACAGAATGATGGTTCGTTTAATCATGGAGCTACTTCCAATGGAGTAAAAGCAGCTTATAGCTAGTAGCTCCATGGTAAAATCAAGGTTTAAATGAAAGAACCATTCAATATCGGAGTCCTTGTGATATTTTTTGACCGCTTATGATTAACTTGGATGAGCAATTGACTCAGGCACACAAAAAAAATGGAATCGAAAGAAATTAAAAGTAAGGAAATTACGTTTATTACTATGCTTGAGGGAAGAATGAAACAAAAGAGAAATCTTGATGATTAACCATAGGAAAACATCAACATTCACCTGGACACAAGGTATGTGAGAAAAAAAAAGGTGTTGAAGAGAAAACAAAGTTCCTAAAGAACCTCTGACTAACCAAAATAAATGACGGCAAAGACGCACGAAAGTGATTCGTCAGCTTCACATTCCCACCCCCTCTTCTCCCCCATCCCATACTATCCCCTCCCACAAGAATACCAACGAACACTGTGGCTGACATCAAATTGGAAGTTATAGGATACGTAAGTAAAAGAGAAATCACTTTCATGGTACTAATTAAACATTACAATTTTGAATTTAAAAGATTGTAAATCAGTGAGTGCAAATAACTTACACTCAGTTCCCTCATTGTCCCTTGGTTCTCTTATTTTTCCTACCTCTTTACAAAAACACAATATCACCAGTTAAGCATCTATCATAACAAGGGAGGGGGGGGGGGAGAGAAAGAGGAGGGGGGAGTGGGAAGAGAAGGGGGATGTGGAAGTCCTCCTTTAAAGCTCATTAGCCTTATCAGAAGTTGCTGGTGTTGCACAAAAATTAAAAGCAAGCTATCGGGGAACAAATTAATTTCTTGTCATTTGACAAAGAAAGCTGTCAAATGATATATTTGAGACCCACTTTTGCCTGAAAATTGGAAACATTTGTGAATATATTGCTTGAAATTAAATATTAAAATGTGCAACAAAGAACTTTATAATCATTAAATGATACTTTATCACCAGTGAGACTCAATCAGGACCTTAAAACAGGTCAAATGAAAGAGTAGATATATCTTATTTCTTCAGCCAATTTTAAAATTCTTTTCCTTGTTCCACTGATTGCCACTGGCAGAAACATTCCTTAAGAACAACTTGCTATCAGACCAGTACTGCACAAGCAAAGGCAACTGTTTTGACCGACGATCTAACATGATAAATATTTATTTTATCAATCAATCCTTACCAGCCCAGTTGGGGAAAATTTCCTACCCCGATAACCTCTCTATACTGTCTACCTATACTGTGCATCCAAGCACTAAAACTAATAATACAACAGTTCTTAAGATCCATAACCAGCCAATCCTAGGTGCCTTGCACCGACAATACAAGTGTTTAACATTAACATTAACACTGCTAGTATTGACAATACAAGCGCTGGGAAGCAGGACGAGAAATCACAGTAGAGAAAAACATTGTCTCCACTGGGTGTCCTTACATTCTGTCTATGAATATTCATTAATATTCATCTGGAATCCGTAGCATAACAATGGATCATATTTAAATAATGCTATTAAAGCATTTAGCAGCTGCTAAAATGCACATCATTATCTTTACCACAACACATCAAACTGCAGGCAGCGACACCATCCAGAATTTTTTTTTTCTGTTTAATGTGGCAAGAAATATAGTTTATCACTTTTGCATTGCTTTTGATTAAAGATCTGCAGCAACATAACTTTCTTACATAACATATTGTTTAATCTTAAAAATTACTATTTTATGTAACTTTCACTAATTTAAGGCAGTTCTGTTTGTGAAGTAACCTCTTACCTACCACCAGAGAATTGTTCCACAAAGACTTCAATAGATTAAGGAAGTTCACATCCACTGACAATGAAAAATGACATGCCTTCGGCAAACGGTCTGGTTTGACAAGTAATCCAACAAAAAACATGTCCGACAAATAAATTCATCAAACAAGCTCACAATTGGTCACCCATTCACCGTAAAAGATTCCACTTGCGGACTAAATGGTTGGCAAACCATTAGCTAGCTAACGAGTGCTGTCGGTTGTGCCCCCTTGGCAAGGGAGTCTCAACCAGGCGACGACTTGCTCACGAAATCTATCACCTGGATCTGGTCAGCAGATGCGTACGTCTCTGGTTACTGAATCGCACCTGCTAGGAATATTTACAAATCCTTCACACTGACATTAAGTTTTGAAGGCTGGCCAGAGGTCAACCAAAAAACACTTTGTGCTCACTGGTGATGAACCAGATATAAATATAAAATAAGTAACAAAAAAATGATGTAAGAGTTGACTTATGTACACAGAACATGAACGGATTTGATGCCCATTAAACTTCGAAGCTGGCACCATCATCGTGAAAACCTCTTCGGCTATTTAAAATTGAACACAACTGCATGAACTAGGTCAGCAAAATTGACCACATGTCACATCTAATGCTCAATCAAAGTCAACAGATATATCATATTTAACATTAGAATAATCGGATTACATTTCACATCTTCACTGCAGCACTGTTCAACATCGAAGACAAAGGAAAAAATGTAAAACTGCAAAAATAGCTGACATCCACCAATGATTGATAACATACTGCAGGAAATATGTTTCTACAGCAACGGTAGTGAACAGTTTACTTTCACTTGATGATTTAATGTTCAGTGCGACAAACATTGTCACAGTGGTATTAGATAGCTCCCAAGCAGCATAAGACAAAGTATTGCTCATCCTACGACACTTGAGCATTCAAAGAAAAAACTAATTTCTGCACTATTTACAAGCTTTTGTCTTCAGGAAAGCAGAACGGCGAATACTTCTGCACTTTATTCATTACGCAGTAAAGTAGTAAAATTCTTAAATTGATGACTCATCACTAATTGAATATGACATTCAAATCCACAGATTGTGAGCCAACCGCGACACGGCCATTGCCTCCACCAATCAGAAGCTGATGTAGTTTTTGCATGATGTAATCCTTCACATACACATGGCCTTATGAATATTTCACTGTAACAAAAAAATCCAAAAGCATGCACACAAAGTTACAAATTCTCAAGAAACTGGAGTATTTTGAAAACTATTAAAAGTGTACTTAAATATACATTCTCCCTACACATACAGTTTTAGTCCATCGCATAACACAGACATAAGGAACTATTTAAACTGGAGAATTTAAAAAGCAGTAGTCGTACTCTGAAAACTACAGCTCTTAGACACAAACTAACTGATGAGGTATTCAAGCTTTTGTCTCTCTGAGGTAATATTTATTCTGCTGTGTAAAATGTAGGCTGTAAAATATCAGTTTAGTTTTGATGAGCAAACTGTTGTGAAATTTCATGACAAAGTTGTGTATGAGGTATTCGAAATTCTGATGGATTAGGCTGGCACAAATACTGTCTAGTCATAAATATCAAAAAAATTCATCCTAGACCATGAGCCCATATTGAAGCTTGTTTTAAAAATGTAGGAGCGACACAGAAAAAACACCTTCACAAAACTGTCTGGCAGTTTCAGTAAATAAAATCTCATCTTAACACAACAGTACTCACAATTCACACAACCAACCTTTGAAATTATCTTATGATGAATGGATTTCTTTCGATGAGACTAAAGAAAAGCTGCAACCACTGTCCCCAAAACAACAGAAAAAAAAGCAGTGAAGAAATTTCAAACAAGTCGCAGCAGGGAGTCGCTACCGTATGTTTCACTTGATCAAGCACACACGTATTGAAACAAATCTTTCAGTAAGCAGACCAAGGTGTGCAACACATCCCCATCTGTACACGAAGGAAAAAAATAATCAAAAGGAAGTTCAATTGTTTTATAGGATAATATTATGTAAAGGAAAATAAGATGTGCAGCATACGATTGACCATTTAACAATTAAAACAAATAGTATTTCAATATCACAATGCAGATAATATAACAGTGATGAAAATTTAGTGCTGGAGCCAAAGAAAAAAAACAAAACAAACATTGATGAATAAGGAATGACTAGTAACTTAAGTCTTCGTGGGAAATGAAAAAAGAAAAATACAGCTGATTTGGAGGTTTTTTTCGGAATTCTATGGTCACAGAGATGCATTGGTACATGCATGCTTCCTGTTCACTGTCCAACCCCTCCTCACCGACCTTAAAATCTTCACACGATATCTACAGTGCACTTGTTTCTAGCTTCATGCCTTACAATGCAAAACATACGCAATTTATTACGTTACAACCATAAGTAAGATATAACACTCCTTCAACTACACAAAATTGTATCCATACAGTTCTTCCACTATTTTGAGCTGCCAATTTGTAAACTTCACAAATAAAATATTTTTTTTTTTTACTTCTTTATACAGAGAATGTCACAAACGTTCTTTGCTAGTGCAGAAAATGCTTTTATCTCCAATAACTTGCAGTTACTCAGGGAAGAAATCTTTGGCAAATAAGCAAATTCGATAAAATGTTCAAAAAAAAAAAGAAACGTTCCAAAAAGACAGAAAGAGACTCAAAAGTAGTATTTTCACCTGGTGTATGTGGCCAACAGTTTCTGAGGCTGCTACTCGGATCTAGAGTTTCACAAATGCACTTTGTACATGTGGCAAAATTCAAAATATGTATGCCTAACTATCAAGAACACTTTGTTGTTGTGTCCACTTCCAGAAAATTTGTATCCTAGATACTTTATTTTCAGGTACCACACCAACTACGGACTAACTGTACCTGGGTCTGAAGTTTGCACCCTGGTGCAAAGACTGATTCAAAGTAATGTATAGATCATAATGACACAATGTCCCACGCAACTGAGAAGAACACGCAATGTGCGGTCAAGCAAAAAGTCTTGCTGTCAATCTGAAACGAGGACAATGTAAAAAAAAAAATAGAGGACATGTAAACACAGCAGGTGATTTTGAGCACTCGCTGCAAGTAAATGTATATAAGACACTCCAAGATATTACGACAAAGCAGTACGGTTGTACACCCTTCTTTTCCACATATTCTAGACCGCAATTTCATCACCTTGTCCAATTCTACCGGACCATCAGACCCTGTCCAATTATGAGCGGAGTGTGCCACAATCATCCAGATTCAACATCAAAAACAAAACATTGAGACTGTAAACAAAAACAGAGGAATCGTTTGGCAGCTGATTACATCCGAAAGTTAGATTCTGAAGCTGTCATGCTTGCCGTCGATGTGACGGAGCCTGAGGTACACGTCGGTACCGATCCCCTGCATAGTCTGCATGGCTAACGATCCTCCAAGGTATTCGGCGTAGGCTTTGGAGACAGGCAGACCGAAACCAAATCTAAAGAAAAAAGGAGGAAATAAGAATCCTGTCAGATACTGAATGTATACTTAGGGGAGAGCAAGTGGCAGACCAAAGCCAAAATGGAGATGCAAACAAACACGCAGAGTGGCTAAACGTAAACAATATGTGCAGCTCGGATGGTGGCTATCAGACCAACCAAATCAGTTGGTGGATCAAATTCTATCAACCTATGCCATATTTGTACCTGGCTATTAGACAACACAAATCGGCTGACAGATCAAACTCCATCCATGTAAACCATATTTGTAGCTCCTATGGCGACATCAGACTAAACAAAACCATTGATGGAATAAAGCCAATTCATGCAAACTATTATTGTAGCTCTGATGGTTCCGCCCACACAAAACAAAGGGATTGATGGGTCAAATGCAATCAATGTAAGCCATACTTCCAGCTCTGATGGTGGCTATCAGAAAAAAAAAAACAACAAATTGATTGATGAATCAAATTCAAGCAATTTATACTGTACTTAAACTATGAGAGTGGCTATGAGACCAAACTGGAATGATGGACCAAATCCAATTAATGTAAACAATATATATATACTTCTGATGGTGACTATCAGACCAGACAAATCAATCGATGGAATAAAGCCAATTCATGCAAACCATTTTAGTAGCTCTGCCGATGGGTTTCAGACTGAGCAAATCGATTGGTGGGTCAAATCCATATCAATGTTAACCATATTTGCAGCTCCAGTGGTAGCTGTCAGACTAAACAAGTGTCAAGAACATGTATAAACCCCCTGCAGGAAACAGCAAACTGTGCTAAAACACCCTAGAATACACAGCAAACTCGCCCAAGTGTGGAATTTTCATGAATGGTTATCTGCAGTCGGTCCTCTACCGACAAAAAGAAAACGCTCTAGATTACAGTGCTTACCCACAAAGTGGTCCTGCAGTTGGTCCAGTATTTGAGGTGAAAGCACCAAATGTTCCTCCAGTCAGCCTACGGTCGGTGCTGTCTTCAGCAGTTGTAAAGTGATACTGAAATACTTTGGGGAAGGTGTTATGAGGGATGCCACCTCCTCTGTCTGACACTCTGCAAAGAAGAAAAAGAAGAAGTAAAACATCCCTGCAGTGACGTAAGGAGGTACTCATCACAACGAGAGAAACGTCAATCCAAAGTTAGCTACCCATTTGAACGAAAAGGAAAAGAAGAGCATAATTCTGTATAACCACCTCAAAACGCGACATCACAACATTCGCTACTTTAGGGTACTGAAACATCTGTCATTCCCCTGGTCAAGTTGTATTAATTTCTGTAAAATGATGACACTAAATCTTTCTCACAAATATGCATAAACTAGCTCCATTAAACATTGTCAGTGCATCCAAGTTTCCCCAAGTATATGATTTTCATGGACACCTCGCTCAACGGCTAAGTGGCGATTTCGGCATTTGAACAGAGGCTACCATCTGGTCAATAGTAATTACATGAAAACCGAAGTCAAAGCTGTTCATTTACTCAATAAGCGCCATCCATCTAATGAGTTATGAGCCATCCATTGACCTGCCATGCTTTTATTGTATAAAGCGTAAAGGTGTCTATTTTTATTTAGCTACCAAATATATTAAATTATTGATGTCATCCTTCATAAAGAAACCAGTTTAATAGAATGAACTCATTTGGTTCGTTGGTTTGAGCTAATTTCCAACTTTCTGAGGATCAGAATTGTTAGGATGAAATTTTATTCACAAAAATCTTATTCACAGGTTTTGCATCAGGTACTCTGGTACCCGACCAACGATGTCAGAACACGGTTCTGTAGTTGCCGGGAGGATTCAAGGTTTCATTAATGTCCTTTGTACGTGTTCCAAAATTCAGCTTGTAAGCAACTATAAGCAATTCATTGTGATGCCCATAATGTATAGTTCATGATGTTACATTAACATGCAATGCGAAATGTGTGTTATGACTGTAGACACAACAAACTTGTAGGCTGGCAGAAGGTACACCCTTGGGTTCAAGGGTACCCAACAGACTATAGATGGCAGGTGCAAACACTTCTAATTTAAATCTTCAATAACTTGCTTTCATTTACTGAAAACGTAATGACCAAGCCGGGGACTGTAGCAGAAAATAGGTTCTTATGTAAAATGACACATAAATGTCACAAATTGGCCCCTTAATAAAAAGAATGAATAGCCTTACAAATGCTATGCCTGCTACATACTTACAACAGCATATGAATGCTATGTATCAATGTCGTTTGACAACCTTTCAGTTTGTGGATGTTGCCCGATCGCACCTTGAGCTATTCCTCACTATCACATACCAATTATACCTAAAATGCGATAATAATTAATCAATTACTCTTTTTGGTCCAGATATATCATCAGGCATACCAACTTGACAGTCACAAACAAAATACTCCTTAGGGACACACGCATGCAAACACTCAGCATTCAGCGCTGCTTCATGTATAGAACATCCAAAGCAACAGACTGTTCTTTCCATCAGTGCATGTTTCATCGGTAGGTGCTACCGTCAGCATCACTTCATGAGAATGAAATGACCCCCCAGCATCACTTGAATGGAAGATTCCACACCATGCATGGCTTCAAATGGTTTCACATTACAATTATGCAAAACAATCATCGACAGTGATGTTTTCCATTGAGAGTCGAAACTGCTTGCAGGACGTTTTAGAGTATATCTTGAAAACGGTGCCAGCTACAACACGGATGAAAAATTATTGCGCCTGTAAATCATAACCATGAAGAGCAACGGCATACCAGGGACGAGTGCGAACTGGCATATACCAGCACCTTGAATATAACGGATGTAAGGGAAGGATGGAATAAAATTTTATCACCTTATGATGAAATCCTCATCGTTGTTGGCAACGGTTATTATGATGTCGGGGAGATTGTTTGGAGTGTTGACATGGTGCTCCACTGTAGCCCTGGAAAAGATGATGAAAGTTACTTGTAACAAATGAGAGCATCGATGGAAGAGGACAGCAATGACAAAGGGAGATGCTGAAGGGGAAAATACAAGATAAAGATGAGAGACTGCGAAGAAATTCACGGATGTATTCATAGAGAAAGTCATGGAGATAACACGAAAGTCATGGATGTAACAGTCATAATGAAAGTCATGGATGTAAAGATACTAACATAAAAAGTCTTAATGAAAGTCATGGATATAGCCGTCACAGAAAAAGTTAAGCAGAAAGTCAAGGGTATCACAGTCCTACTGATAGTCACGAATATAACAGTCACAGATAAAGTCATGAATACAACATTCAAGTAATGGATTAAGTCATAAGGACAAGCATGGCTATAACAGTCACAAAGTAAATCATGGATAGAACAGTCATATAGAAAATCATGGGTGTAACAGTCATAATGAAAGTCATGGATGTAAAGATCCTAACAAAAAAAGTCATGATGAAATGGATATAGCCGTCACAGAAAAGTCAAGGGTATCACAGTCCTACTGATAGTCTTGAATATAACAGTCATAGAGAAAGTCATGAATACAACATTCAAGTAATGGATGTAAGTCATAAGGACAGGCATGGCTATAACAGTCACAAAGAAGATCATGGATAAAACAGTCATATAGAAAATCATGGATGTAACAGTCATAATGAAAGTCATGGATGCAAAGATCCTAACAAAAAAAGTCATGATGAAATGGATATAGCCGTCACAGAAAAAGTTAAGCAGAAAGTCAAGGGTATCACGGTCCTTCTAATAGTCACGAATGTAACAGTCATAGAGAAAGTCATGAATACAACATTCAAGTAATGGATGTAAGTCATAAGGACATGCATGGCTATAACAGTCAAAAAGAAGATCATGGATAGAACAGTCATATAGAAAATGATGGATGTAACAGTCATAATGAAAGTCATGGATGTAAAGATCCTAACAAAAAAAGTCATGATGAAATGGATATAGCCGTCACAGAAAAGTCAAGGGTATCACAGTCCTACTGATAGTCTTGAATATAACAGTCATAGAGAAAGTCATGAATACAACATTCAAGTAATGGATGTAAGTCATAAGGACAGGCATGGCTATAACAGTCACAAAGAAGATCATGGATAAAACAGTCATATAGAAAATCATGGATGTAACAGTCATAATGAAAGTCATGGATGCAAAGATCCTAACAAAAAAAGTCATGATGAAATGGATATAGCCGTCACAGAAAAAGTTAAGCAGAAAGTCAAGGGTATCACGGTCCTTCTAATAGTCACGAATGTAACAGTCATAGAGAAAGTCATGAATACAACATTCAAGTAATGGATGTAAGTCATAAGGACAGGCATGGCTATAACAGTCAAAAAGAAGATCATGGATAGAACAGTCATACAGAAAATCATGGATATACCAGTCAAAAGAAAAGTCATGAATAAATCAAAGATATAGAAAGTCATATACCGGTCCTGACAAAGGCATGGAGGCAATATAAATAAAGTGATGGTCGATACAACAGTTATACAATCATGGATATCACGGTAAATGAGAAAGTTACATCTTAGTCATAGAGTGTCATATTCATATTTGAATGTCATAAAGTAACGAATATGACACAACTTTATAAAGGTCATGAAAATAACAAACATACAGAAAGTCAAAAAGAAAATCATGGACAGACAGTGCAGACACCAACAACTTGAAAGTCACCGACGGAAGAATAAGAAATCCATTTTATCGCAAGTCAAGTTATGCCACGCAGCATTGTTGGTCAGAAACTCAAAATAGCTGCGTCTATTGTTTACAACCTTAATCTGATCGTTTAATAGAAGGAAGTCATGTGCTTCAGTATAGGTTAGATTCCACTGGTTAAACAACAATATGATCTGATGACCCACCACACCCTCCATCTCTCACCCTGAGTGTCACTGACAAGGTCTGTTTCTGTCATACATTATATATTTTGTTTCCACCTACGAAAATATTAAATGCAACTACGTAGGCATATAGGCACATTTCCCCGTTGACAACCCTGATGAATGGAGTGGTTGTAGATTTATCAACCGGATTAAACAAGGCAAAATTGTTTACAACTCTTTGAAGGCAATAAAAAAAAATATCAAGCATACAAGGTAACAATAGAAACAACTAGATAACGATGTGACCTTTGCGTTTCTTATCTGGTGTACTGTCAATAAATACCAGACACGGGTTATCGGTTATCGTGACAAGTATGATATAATTTTAACACCATAAACAATTTACTCAAGGTCTCTATTCCAGTTGTTTAAGGGCAGGAGTTACTATTTCAAATGCAACCTAGGTACAATTACTGTATGTATTCACCGTTGTCAAAGTACATACTACAGATTGTTTGCATTACTACGGTTATATTTAGGGAGGATGACATCAGCTGAACTGAGAGATCATAATGCAAAACCTCCTCACAAGTTTCAAGAGCCTTGTGATCCTCCTAGAAGATGAGCAATGGCCAAGAGAGAGTGAGACAGGTGGCACAATATTTTTTTTAATGATGATAACTTGATCTGCATATCGACTTGATCAAAGCATATCGTGGTTGAGATGATCGCCGTCTCTGAAGTAGTTAACGTCAGCAGGACAGCCGACGTACGATGAGATATATCTAAATCTTGAATTTTTGACAATAATAAAGCACTAAATATGTGGCTCTACATGATTTAAGCAAGAAAAGCTCAGAACAATGTCACTACATCTTCACTGCAGGGAATGAAATATTTGACAGACAGATTCGATCAGCATGGTACCCATCTGGGATATTTTCCAAGCGTCAGTGACCATGATATGGAAGAGAATCAAATATGACAGGATACATGATTCAGTGACTGACTGTGTGGTCTGACAAAATATCTTCACTGACACCATATCCAGACTCAGACCATATCATCAAGACTGATACACCATACTGTGTTCAGACGGACACATCAAAACTTGACAATACAACCAGACTGACACCATGCTCAGACTGATATCATATCCACAATGAAACCACATCAAGAATGACAACCATTTCAAGATTTGAAACATATTCAGACTTCAGACTGACATACTAAACCTGACTGTATCCAGACTGGCAGTGTATTCAGACTGGCATCATATCCAGACTCAGACCATATCATCAAGACTGACACACCATATTCAGACTGCCATATCAAAACTGACAATACATCCAGACCAGTTGACACCATGCTTAAGACTTACATATCATATCCACACTGAAACCATATAAAGAATGACAACCATTTCAAGACCTCTAAACATACAGTACAGGGTATTAGGATTTCAGACTGGCATCATACCAAAACTGATTATATCCAGACTGGCAGTGTATACAGACTGACAACATATCCAGACTCAGACCATATCAAAACTGAAACACCATATTCAGACTGACATATCAAAACTTGACACTACATCCAGACTGAAACCATGCTCAGACTGATATCATATCCACACTGAAACTATATCAAGAATGACAACCATTTTAAGACTTTAAACATGTACGGTATTAAAGATTTCAGACTGACATCATACCAAAACTGACTATATCCAGACTGGCAGTGTATTCAGACTGACATCATAACCAGACTGAGACAATATCAAAACTGACACCATAGCAAGACTGACACCACATCCAAACTGACACTATATTCAGACTAACACCATATTAAGACTGATACAATAGCCAGACTGACACCATATCCAAACTGACACTTTATTCAGACTAACACCATATTGAGACTGATACAATAGCCAGACTGACACCATATCCAGAACAATGGTGTAAGAACTGTCACAACTGCGAACTTGCAGGTACCTGTTTATATCATGAATTGACCAGAATAGGCTCCTTGTTGTTTACTTCTCTAAAAATTCTGGACAGCAGAATTCTTGAGATATTACGTACAACTAGCTTTCATTTTGTGAAAACTTGACGACAGTGCTATGGAAAGATTGATGCAAAAGGTGAACAGTGTAACAAGGGACACTCTGCAATGTCAAAAGACAGCCCACTCTTTAACAATTCCAAACGTTTATCTGGCATAATCACAAGTGATTTTTTTTTTCAAACCTTGAGTAATTGTCAGTCTAATTACGTCTCTGACATACACATATTGCAAAAATTTGAATGGCTTACTTTTGTAGCATAAAGTAACAATAACGTGTGCCACTCTACCAAATCTTTGGTTACTTTTTGGCAACTCCTCCAACGAATAAAACCTGCCATAAAAACTGGCCTGCATCACTGCCCACACAGAACGACGAGTAATTGCATGTGTTTGCATTCCCTGCGAGGATGTGCTATAAGTCATGTTCAGCATAAGCAGAGCAACAATGGTTCCAAATTGTTTGATTGATATGTTGCCATTATTTTGAGGAAGAAGTAAACAATTAGAATGGTGCAAGCATAGACATCAATGAAGCGGATATGAGGCCCTTTTAAACAGAATAAATTGACATTAAAATAATGTCACACAGATGATAGCAGTGATTACTTGGATTATGGTCAAACAAAAGGGAAATTGGGGAAAGTCAACAATAACTCCCCCCCCCCCCCACACCGGCATTTCTCTTATCAGTCTTAACACTGACAGACAATGTTTTCCACCGTCTCTTTGATATAAATATTTTTAAAACACTGACGCTCTGTGCAAGATGTCAGTGACGTTAGGTTAGAACTCACCATACTTAAACAAAGACGGAATTGACACAGTTTAGTATATACACACTTCAAACACAGATTTGCCTACCTATGACCTCACATCTACCACAAACACTAACATACATTTATGAATACAGTAGGTTAGCTTTAATATGAGTTTAATGAAATACAAAACTTTAAACAAACTGTACTGCAGATGCTCTTAGCCTAGTCTTTTTTCTTAGTTTGCTCCTTGTGAGTTTAAATACAAATGTTCTAAGCCTTAGCTAAGCTTAAAAGACTTGCAATGCATATTCGTTTAGCCCGGCCTACTCTGGCTTTGTTACACAACACTTTCTACATAAGTAGTAGTTCAGCCGCACTACACTTACTGCGAATACTGTATGCACTAGATAAAGCCTTGGTTTAGAACACCCACACACTTTTATCACAAAAGTATTTAGCCCAGCCCTAATTTAGACCCACTTGCCACACTTTCATCACACCTACGCTTAGTCTAGCATTACTTTGTGATGGTATCATTGTCAATGACCACTGGGGCAGTTCACAACCAAACTTTTTAAAAGCTGTGTGTAACGAAAATAACAAGTATGAGGACAACTGCATGAGAGTGGCTTTTACCCCCCTGAACACACCTAGCTTTAGGAGCACTTGTTCAGTTGGTGAGTGATGGTGAAAAATCTAATCACTGGATGTGAAGCAACTTGGCATTTGTAAATGCTCCAGCTGGTAGAGATATTTGCAAGTT
This sequence comes from Stichopus chloronotus, assembly GCA_021234535.1. Taxonomy (NCBI): domain Eukaryota; kingdom Metazoa; phylum Echinodermata; class Holothuroidea; order Aspidochirotida; family Stichopodidae; genus Stichopus; species Stichopus chloronotus. Next base: position 437,748 of record CM037837.1, on the reverse strand, counting down.
CATCATGAGTCAGTGATTCTAAAATCCCTACCCTATCCCCCCAGCCTCCCAAGTGCCTTCTGCAATCACCACATGACTGCATTTTGTTGTAGTTTGGCATAGACCTGTCCTCTCTCATGCAGTGTTTCTGTTTTAAACTCTGGGAGTCTTTCTGTAGTTTGGGCTCACACATTTGGATGTCTATTTTGATGAGATCAAACCATGTAGCCAAAGATATTTTGATACAAAGAGACAATCAAATTAACAGCTGTAAGCATCAAATTCATTAACCCTCCGTACCCAACTCCTTGCTGATGAGCGACGACTTTTCTGAGTTTGGCAACGAACAAACCTGTTCATGTTGTGGCAGACATTTCCTAAATGGGTTTGAACCATCGATCAGAGCCTGACAGTACACTGATACAGAAATACGGCTATGTCCAAATTAACTCTTTAATCACACCCTTAACTATACATACCTCATGGCATTCTTGATGATTTCAGGCAGGATATAGTCCAAGGGTTGAACTATATATGGAAAGGTAGCTCCCACGTGGCCGTTCAGTCGGACCCGAGGTGCAGAGCCGTACCTCAATTCGCACTGCTCCCTGTGTTAAAACAACAGCCATTCATTTCTTGTCATAATGTGAGTGAGTTTGTGTCTGTTCACTGATACCTCTACATGGCCTAGCCCCAGAAAACATCCTAGTTCTTCAGCTGTAAGCAGTTCTCTACTAAGTTCCTATCATGAGATGTAGTATAGCAGACGATTGAGGACCATGCAAGGGGTAACTGGTTTCCCGATGGTCCCAAAGCACTTCAGTGTTCACAGATATCAGTTTCTCATATTTCAGGACAAGTCATGCCGTTTTCTTGGCAAAAGCATGGAAACGAAAAATGGTGCCGAAATGTTCACCTTCCAACACCCCCCCTCCCCACTCGAGACATTTGACTAAGGACAGCTTGTACTGACATTACCCATCGCCATATTACTACCTTCAGAGCCCCATCCTAATAATGACAGCCCTCACTCTAGTTTCCTTTTAAGGCTTGCTAAACACTTCATAGACACTCAACATACTGTCCTCGTGACCAAACCAGTCCCTCTACGTTAGAGGATACTAGCAGTCCAAAAATATAAATCGATCCCTCTGCAAACCGCCGGTCGACATGGCAGTCTTACCGTCTCTTAATATTACCTTGCAAAGTCTGCCCACTTCTCAAGGACCTTCTTCAACAACACCTTGGTGCAAATGATACCCACAAAATCGGGCTGTGGAATTGGAAGAAATAGGAACAAAACTGCTGCATGGAAGGGAGAGAAACAATAAAAGAGAAAGGCTTGTTCAGTAACTGGAGATAAAAGTTTTTAACTATTTCAGGACCATCTTGAGGCACAGAGGTCATTTTTTATTGTCTTTTTGCATGTGGAACGTGGAGGCACAAAACGGTTCTCTAGAGGCCCACAAGAAAAATTCCTGCAAAATGTCTCAAAAAGGGAAGAAAACGAACAGATGTTAAGGCGCAACTTTGCTGCCAGAGGTTCTACTCTTTGGGGGTAGGTATCGTGACTGTCTATCCACTGACACCAGACTCACAAGGGCATTGTGGGGGCATGTCAAGGGCATTGAACAAAAGCAGGGCATTTTCTGAATTACCATCACAAAAAATTAGATTTTGCAAATTGTTGGTCCTGCTGGATGTGATCGATCATCTAAAGAAATCTTTCACAATGTATACACCATCTTCACATGAGGAGAATCAGGGCCATGACCCAGACCACATTTAATTCAGTTGAAGAACTTCTTCCCAGGGTTGCACATCATGAAGCAGAAATGTTCACTTTGCCATTTCTTCCCATGTGTTTAGAAGATTACCAGCAAGTTTTGTTGCAAATCATAAATCTGTCACACGTCGTTATTTGCCACATTAAGGGAGCATAGGTAGCTGGGAAATACATCTTTTAAGTTACATAACTTTTTGCATTACATTTTTGGTAAAAAATGATATGCCAATGACAACTTCTTCAGGAAAAGCCCACGTAGAGAGAAAAAAATGTTACTTTTTTTTCTCGTGTAGAAGCCTGCAAAATAGTATTCATGAGCCGACGAAGAAATTGATGTTTCATACAAATGTAGGAATTTTTGTCTCTCTCTCTCTATTTATGAAAACCATGACTCAGTGGCATGTTCAGTTTGAAAGTAAGGGATTTTTAAAGGGCCATATGACTGTATATCAAAGTAAAAGGTATCGGTCACATGGTGACTCAAATATCACCAATATGCAACACAGTGACAGAATTAGAAAGTTCATCCCCCGGGGGGGGGAGGATCAACATTTCCAGGAATCAATAACGTTTTTGAATATTGTAAACTTACTCTGTCTTGATGGAGAGCCAGGTGATGTTCTGCCAGCATCCTGATCCCAAGACGGGACGTCAGAATACGATCCAAGAAACGGTGGATGAGCGTTTCATCCTTGAAGGAGATACGGAAAAACCAAACAAATGGATATTTGTGACAGTTTTATTGGATTCTTTATTACCTGTTGATTTCAACGATAAACAATCTCAAAGGTTCTCTTTTATTTCTGTCAGTGTGTTTTAGGAAACGAGTTGCATGAAAATGCTTTGCATTTATTTGAAGAGGAAAATATGGAAAATTAGTTATCAGTGTGACTATTATCAAAATAGCAGCAACACAACCTATAACTAGCAAAATAAGAGAGCGCCTTCGAAATATTATGCGGAAAGATTAAATGTTGTCGACAACGAGGACCTTGATGCCGCATTCATCCCCTGAACCATCAAAACGTAGAAGTGAGCAATGTAAAGTCTGAGGTACCCATGTTTTTATTACGATCACATGACGCCTATTGGCAATTGACCCAATTATCAATACCACTATGTATTCCAACAATTAGAGCATAAACAGTTATTGCCCTCGTGATTGGTCAATTTCCACTGTCGCAGTCAGTATCCATGACACTGGCAAAACCATATGGTAGTACTTTAACAGCCTATTCAGTTGTGTCAACCAAGCCTTGCGTTTGGTTTCAAGGTTACAGGGCTTTTCTACAATCCTAATCTGGATCATGGAAAGTGGAACCTTGCACTTTTGCATGAAGTTCCAATCATCAACGGCTTCTCTGTAATTCAGTTCTTCAGGACTTCTACTGATAAGTAACTTGTGAGTCAGTCACATGTAATGTACTTTCCCTTTGGTTGCACTGTACGCATGAATTAGTTTTGATGTTTTTGTTATCAACAGTTACCAAGACAATCTGTCAACTGAAGCATAAAATTCATCATTTTACTTTGGGATCACATGACAGTAATTCTCCTTGATTGCTGCATATAACTGTCAGCTACAAAGACACTTATGGTGCTGCTAATTACAACAGGCTATTATTCTCACTGATAATTGTTTTATACATTGATAGTAATGGTGTACACTTTCAATGCTACGAGAGAACATATACATCAATGTGTATGGCACTGTTATATAACATATTTACTTTGGTTTTCAGTGAGAAGTGTAAAGCACTGTTTATGACCTGTGCTTTACACTTCTGACTGTCAGTCTATTAATCTGAAGAAACTAGAACAGTAGCAATCATATTTTTCAAGAATACAAGATGAAACTGTGACTCTTTTGGCATTCCTCACTTTTAATCATCAAAGACAAAATGTCTGAAACCAACAAAAATATCACTGAAACGACTTTGTGTACAATTGACAGAATTCTGTGGAATTCTCAAATCAAGCACTTTTATACAAAAAGATAAATGGTATGAAGGAAGCTGGACAAGAATCAAGGCCACTAATGTCTTCCAAAACTTCACTGACAAACACCTACCTTGATATGTTTACGACTTTCTCTGAAGCCCTCTGCCAGGTGGGTGACCACATCCTTATGGTCATCAAGCAAGTTTCTCACAAGACGGGAATACCTCTGTTCCGTCGCTAAGCTATCGATCTGAAAGAGACATTTTGGAAAAGAACAAAAATAATTGGGGAAGAGTGAAACAACTGCATCACAAATCTTTTGTAAACAGATACGTCTGATTTATTTATGTTACCAGCATGAAAATTTCATGACGCTTTTAAGCACGGATACTACTTTTAGTCCCACCTCTCAGTTTGCCCTGTCTTGCCCATCAAAAGCCTAATTAAACAAGGGAGATGACAACACTCCTCAAATTTACAGAGTGGAGATCATCTCTGAAATTCTATATGTTTGGCCAACCATGCAAACAGGAAACTGTCTTACTTTGCCATCATGAGGTCAAATTCAGTCTGGTCACAACAAACTTCAAAGAATGACTGAAACTATGGACATGGGACTTTTTTTATTCACAAATGAAAGGGTCTTAGCTGTGAGGTGGGTAAAATATCAAGTCAATATGATCAAAAGCACATGCCACCTGGGGCTATTTCCTGAAAATCTCTGAACTTTCAGTTGTTCTTAGTATAAGTGAAGTTTGTGGCATCTACACTGTTTTCATTTCTGAGAACAGACCCGCAAAAGTTTGAGAAAACTATCAGAAATAAATTGAGTGCTCATCAGTCAGGTGGAATGCTAATAAATCAGGTGGAATGCTACTGAAGTGTAGTGACTTGTGAGTTAAATGTGATGATCTGCTGAATACCAGCTCCTCATGGTAACTTTGAACTTCAAGTTTTGCATAATCTGCATTTCAAACTCAGGACTGACCATGACTCTTTGTGCAAAAAAGACACAAACAAGAAAGGGGGGAGGAAAAAAAACACTCACCGGTGGAAACTCAGACAAAAGAAAGAAAGATCTAATGTAGAGCTCGTGGACATGAAGGATGGTAGGATTACATCCAACGATAAACGGGAGACCTCTAAACTCAGCGATGCGATGGGCTACACGAACTGGTAGTTCCTTGTGTAAGTATTGAGCACTTCTCTGCATGAGGGAGAGAAAGGCGAAGTCAAACTTTGGAACAAACATCTAGAGTGCAGCCCAATTAGATGAAAAGGAAGGGGAGATGAGAGGAACAAGGTATACACTATAAGTTTTATGGTAACAACATCAGGCATTGAAATATATGCAAGCAGTTAAATTAACAATAAATATATCAACATATTAGCTTGATTCTTTTCTTTTATGTTAATTAAGATATTCAAATGGGAAGTTTTTAAGTAAGCCTATGTCCAAACAGCTCTATGAATTGGTCTAACATGAAACTGTGCGATGTGTTCGGTGTTGAAACTTCAACTGCTAATTCCCACGGAGAACTAACCGTGAAAAATTTGGTTGTCCTTTCCAAAATCTTGTAGTACCTGCCAAGAATGTCATGACCCGTAGGTGTAGGTGGTTGCACCATCAACACACCTGGAATGTGCTGTTAGCTACAGTAAGCAAAACTTGTTGCCAGGTTCAATGACTTAGTGTCAGAAATTGTATGTACAGCAGCATCTCATTCTTTTCAAACGTTTAATAAATTTGCTTGTATGAAGGACAAACTAGTAACAAAATGTGGTTCAAAGGGTTCTGTAGAGATATTACGCATCTCAGATGCAAGGACTGTCACTGATTTTTCCTAACTGGGCTGTTAATACCTTTCTGCAACATTTTTTTCAGTTGCCAAGATAGCTAACTGAAACATTAAAAGGAGAAACAAGGTCAAAAATTTCAGTTTACACCTTGGCTGCAGAATGTTTTACAGTAGTGTAAGACCATGCACGAAATTGATTCAAAGGCTAAGAACTGAGAAATGGTCTGACAGATTGACAGGCATACTTTTTGATTGTCTGCCAACTTTCATTGCTGGTAGATGATAGTTTCACCACTCTGTGTGATACTCTACATGACCCATTGACAATCACCTACTTGCACTGTACCTCAAAAATACACACATGGAGCAAACAAGGGAGGGAAATTCTGAAAAAAGGTCTCCAAGATTGTTTGGACGACCTCTGCTGACAGCAACAGATGGTGATGGAATTCTGAGAACATTCAAAAATATTACCAGAAGAGTTGAAATTTGGCAACGCATTAGCCCATAATACTTTGACCCAGTAAAGATGTACATGATGATAAAAAATTTTATGTAGAAGGGCTGGAGCATAGCAACCAACAATTTTCCTGGCTTTGCGTCAAAGTGAGACTCAAAAGAGTTGGCACAGCACCAAAACAACCCCTGTTCTGCTGCAGATGACATAGCTTAAAGTATGTAGTTACTGTAGGTGGCAGTTCCCTGCAGTATGTGGGTCCCACAGGGTAATCTGAATGTCGTAAATTATAGCTTTGTTCCAGCAGGGAGCTAGTTGCAAGCCTATCATGCTTATATCTACAAAAGCCTATTTATCATGCTGTATGGCATATTTTATACTGTAACTACACTACCAGGTGCTAAATTGAATTTTATGGAAGGGGGAGATAAAGTTTGCAGGTCCCCTGGAAAAATCGTGTAGGATTTTTACTTTGATTTGTTGCTGACTGAACGCCGTCCTCTCAAAGAGGCAGATGTTGCTAAACTTTTTGTAGGTTGAGAAATTACAGTGAACATTTTGAAAGCTATTGATCGGATACCTAAAGTGTTTTCTTGATTATATTCTGGCAATTACTTGATTCAGATTTCCTTTCTATCAAGACATGATGCTGTCTCCAATGAAGGCAGTTTTATTGTTCCATACAAAGTTTCAATAGTTTGTCAGTTTTGTCCTGTCTGAATCAAGACTCCTCGCTCAGTACTGTAGATCTGCAAGTGCAGTTGTTGTGTTGAGACAGATAAGTTATGAGTGAAGTAAATTTATTGCTCCATGTGCACAGTTTTAAAAGGTCAGTTTTGTCATTTCTGTATCAGTATGGGCTCATCATTCAGTTGGCTAGACAGGTATAAACGAAAAACAGATATTTGTCAGTATTACGATTTCACACTGTGTCTTGCATGCACATGTTTGTACAGGTTGATACCACAAACAGCACCACCTCCAAATAGGTACTATACAGTATGTTTTGAGTTGCCAGCAATTTGTGCCATGTTAACTTTCAAACTTGCCATTTATGGGTTCACAATTTTCAGCATTGTTAAAGAATAAAACGGAGAAAACAAAGCTAGACATACTGTGGCAACCACATTAACAATGATGAGGTTGAAAGAACGTTGAAAGAAAAATGGTTGCAATAAGAATCACTGTGAAAAAAGGGCTTAATTCCAAAGAAGAACTTACTAAGAGATATTTCCCATCTGGTGACTTGCCGGTATAGAGTAAGGTAGCAGGAGTCAATCTTACCGACGGCTGTCGAAAAAGTGATGATGAGGTCAATATTTTCTGAATAAAATTACACTTTTGACATTAATTTTGAAGCAGATTATTTGGCTTGACAGCATCAACTGATGACACACCAAACTTGTTCCTTATGTTTTCCACATGCAAAAGACTTTAATGGCAATCCTGTAAATTCTCCACTGGGCGAAACGAGTTACATCATACTGTGCATGTGCTCTTCATGTATCATGTGCATGCCAAGTTCTGCATGGTTTCCATGTGATGTCACGACAAGTATACACTCAAGTAGCACATGAATACTGAAACAATGGCAGTGGAAAAGGCGTCTGTCAGCTGCCGTAACTGAGCTCAAATACGCTGTCATGGTGTAAACACATGTCAGAAGACTACACCCTACAGTATATTATACCTGATCAATTTCAATACAGCATACTGTATCACAGATTACTGTATGTTGTAACAGATACACCGCACAGCGTTACACAGACCACAAGGCTACTCGTCACCCTGGCTTCCTCTTGCGATAAGTGTTGCTCATCTCTGATACATACCGCACAATCTAGTTCCTCCCAATTAATTATGATGCTGCTGAGGTCCAATCCCGAGGAAAGGACGTGTTCCAGCGTCAGTCGGAGACTTAATTTTACTTCATTAATGAATGAATGATCATGACTGAGGCATTCTGCGTACATTTTACTGTGCAGTACTTGCAACATGGAGGGTGCATAGACTATTCACTTGAGCAGTTCCACAGACCATACCCCTTCCATGACAACAGTATCATAGTCTCATCCCCATAGAGTAAGTACTTGTACTGTACAGTAGTAAATCTACAGTATAGTGCTACACCACAATGTTGTCTTTGCTTGAAAAAATAGACATGTCTGATTCGATGACTGCCTGCATCTTTTCAATTTGTTCAGAGACTTAAATGGATGTCATGTGATCAACTCACTGTGTATACAGTAGTACAGTACAAGCAGTTTTTGGTTTTGTGTACATTAACTAGAGATACATACCATACATGTACAGTCAAATATGAGGATGAAATCACCTATAGAAATTCACTATCAAATCCCAACTGAGTGCTCTGTGTTCTGCCACAGGAGGCCGCTACTGCTACAATCGTCAATGGCCTCAAGAGGGTGACTGATCCCAACATCCCACAGAAATGAAGGGGGCTCTAAGTTCTAGTACATTTAAGCCAGAGATGGCTCTCGGTCCCAGTTCTCATGGCTCCATTGTCATTTAATGCCGGTGGACTCCGGTAAAACAGTAAAACGTTATAATTCAACCATACTAGACCATACAGTACAAGGTACAGGTACTGTATATATACTGTGTGGAAAAAAAAAAAACCGCCGACCAGAGCTGAACAGCCTGCATCAAATGTTTTCTAAGCTTAATTTTATTTTGTCTTTTGCTAGTAAATTCATCCAGTACAGTACAGTATTATTACTGTAGGGACAATTTTAGAATGATGAATGAAAAAACAAATGAAGAGTGTATGCATTAGATACACGTGGTAAACAGAGACTAATTCAACAAAATTACCAACTGAAAACTGTTATGTGCATAACCTTGAGACGGAATTGATTTCCCATGCTGCACATAATGAATTTGACCTCAATGATAACATCCTGTTAACATTTAACACACACAACCCTGTTATTTAACCAAAACTGCTTTAATGGGATTGAAGGGCTCATGCTAATCAGTGCTGTCAACTGTGTTCATGCAGTGTTGCAGTCCTTCAGAACCTACAGTATTTGACCACTGACCACAATTATTTGTACACTACTACACTTTGTATACTATATTTGTACACTTATTTATCATGGCCAGAAAGTGAACATGTACTGGTACTACATCACACAGAGAAAGGTGGAAAAAACAAATTTAAATTCACCATGTCACATGTGTGTCACTGTATATTAAAAGAGACTTTTCCTCTCAAAGTTGAAATTACTGTACTGCATTTATGTTTAGTATATTGTACTAGAAGTAGAACAGCAAGCAGTGGCCTAGGCCTCATGCACATGTGATTGAGTATATAGCCAAGCAGCCCTGTGGATTTACTGTAGCCAGGCTACTCTAATGACTGCCAAATCTGCCAGTAGCAGCACTGTGTGGTGTACAGTACTAGTGTCAAACAGTGTAGAACTTGCAGTAATTATCAAACAGTCCACCTACAACTGACCTCCTGTACCCTAGTTGAACAACCATACCTTGTTCATTATGTTTGCAGACCTGAAGAAATACAGCAAAAAGTAAAGTACAGTACTGTAGATACAGTATACGGTACGTGTATGGCACACAGTTTATAACAACATAATAAAACCCAAACCAGACATATTAACCATCAACTGTGCAAAGGAAAATTAATATATACTGTAGTTAATGTGTACAGTACTTTGTCAATCAGCAAACACACAGAACAATTGCATGGACTTCCCTGGATGGAAATAACAAACAATAACATTTTGAAATAAACTTCAATGAACCCACAAGGGAAATACATCCTTGATTCTGTGAGAAACTGAAGCAGGTAAAAGCTTAAAAATGGGCACAATGTAAACACAGCCCAGCAAAACAACTGACAACAGTGAAAAAGGATGGTCTAGCTCAGACAAAAGTAAAAGAAATAGCCAGATATGACTATTGCCTACAAGATGATAGATACTGTACATGGTACAGTTTAATATGAAAGTTGACAGGCCAAAATTCTGATTTGCTTGAAAACAGTATTTATTGCCTGGCTTACAAACAATTTTTGATAATGGCTGGTGCATGCCCTTGGCAATAATTAGGCGAATTCATCTTTGATATTTTCTAATTACTGGTAAATTTGACTGTAAGTGCAGACGATAAAACATCCCACACATAAAACACATTATTTTAACCTACATATACAAATATTGCATAATTACAGTACACAACATGAAATGTGTAAAATAACTACAGTATTATCCACCATTCTTGCTTGTTTTGGGGGGTTTTTTTTCCCTTCTCTTTTCTTTTGTATTCACTCATTTACAGTATTCATTTTAACTATTTCACTTGTCAGTTTCTTCTTAAGGGGTTTGACTAGAAAAGCTTTGCTTATTTCTGGCTCTCCTACCCATCAATTACTCAATTACTTTTCTGTTGTTTGCCTTGACTTTTCAAGTAACTTGTAATATATTCAAAAGTTTTTTGTATGTATCCTTGCATCTATAGCCCATTCTTTCATGATGGTAGAAATAAATTGAATATTACTAAAAGTGAAATAACAAATGCCAACCAGATGTTACTCTGCTTTTACACACACAATGTACTAACGTGGGCAAATGTTGAAAGTGATGAAGTGCAGAGTTGTTGACATTTCACTATAAAAATGCACTGATATTTCAAACCTTCCACACATTGATTGACAAAATGAAAGTGTTTGTGTGGGGAAAGAGGATGGGGTTAGGCGACTGAACACCATCTAAAGCAATGTCAACAACATGGCCATAAACCTGATCATTTTAAGGAAACACCCGCATACACTGTACATGCACAGTGCATGTTGCACGTTCCTCATAGAAGTTAACGTGAAATTATAGCACTTTTTGGGGGAACTTAGTTACTACACAGTAGGTGATAAAGTAGTGGCTCTCATCACCCATGAAAGGCATGTGCTCTGTACGTCAACGATTCTGTTAAAAATTCATAGCGAATGTCCCATTAGATCAGCATACTTACTTTAATCGCAGCACTGTCTATTGCACTTTGGTTGAAGAACGAGACTACCGAACGAGACTTCTCGTTGAGGCTGTAATCGTGGACCACTGAAAAGGACCGGGCACCCCAACAGTGCAAGGCGAGGTTCGCCGGTCTTTGCAGACGAAACATTTTAGACTGAGAGCTCCTCCGATTGCCAATGTCACAGAAGTATGTAGAGTTTGATGTGGGTACAAATATATTAGAGCTTGTCAGTGCCAATCTCCTTCCCTGCTGCATTTTTGGGGGTGGTGGTGAAAAAAAGGAGCTTGTAAATCCTCACTACTGAATATATTCTGTTGTTGTACTATAGGACTGTGGTAAATTTCTTGCTTCCATATCAAATGGCTGATTATCACCTTGAAGAACAATTCTTCTGGTCCCGCTCACCTGCAAAATGATAGAAAACTTTAAGATGAGGTGAAAAAAGTAGATCTATTACTGGGGTATAGAGGGTAGCCTACTGTGTATTCTGTTGTTCAAGTCATGGGGATGTTCAGCAGGACTTTCAAGTTTACATGAGGAAACTGCAAAGATTCCAGCATGCATCCATGCATGATACAACAATAGCCTGGACTGCTGGCTTACAAATAAAATACAGCTCATCTCCTGTCAACCTGCAGCTGATGGATACAAGATCTGTTGGTGGTGCAGGACAATTCCAGAGGAGATATATTGTATTTGTACAGCTCTAGTCTTGCTACTTGCTAAGAGTCTTGCTACTTGCAAAGAAACACAGTACTGCCCCAATGTGGTTTCATAAGCCAGTGAGATGGACTTCTACACTGCCAAACTGGCAGAGGTGTTACAATAAGAATACTTGAACACTGACAAGTGAAAGGGTTCTTTGACAGAAGAGAATAATTTTTCACTGCAGGCCATTTCAAAACCTAATGCTAGCATCTTGTTGCTAGGTGAAGATATTGCTGTACTTCTGTGGTCAAGCAAGTTTGCCAGTTGTCTCAAGGTTACAAACATGCCATGCGAAAGCAAATTATTGCAGGAGTCTTTATCGAAGTGCTTTAACCTTGACACTTGACACCGGTGAAAATTAACATAGGGTCTATATTGTCAATTTACCTTAAAATATTATGAAAATTAAGGTCACAGCTCTTGAATGACTGCAATGCATTTTTTTCCCTTGCTTTTTTTTTTGGCGATCAAGGTTGTAAAGAAATGCAAAAGATATTCAGGCACTGGTAGTTGTGCATATGTGACATCACAGATTTTTCATAATGCAATGAATGATTTGGAAATAGATATTTCTTAAAAACTCCGTAACTGCAAACAAAGCATGCTATTGGGAAATATGGTCTTTAGCAATAAAGAGAAAAAACTATTCCTGACTTTCATGAAAAATCAATTTTCTTCAGTGACCAATTCCTTTAAAGGTGTCAAAGAATAAAATCAACAGATTAGTTCCTTACGAAATCATCAGACAGTACTTGAGCTGCATAAAGTGGCTATGCTGTGAGATGGTACTGTGTGCTTCTGCAAGAAAGACAAGGGCCCCTATTGCAAACTACTTTGCACAAAGTTGGGGGTCCTTTGTGTTGTACTGTAAAACTCTAGCACAGAATAACAATATCCTGTTCAGGATTGCACTATGTACCAGAAATGCAATTTGCAGTCACACTAAAACTAAAATGGCAGACAGTATTAATTTTTAAGGTCTCCTTGTAACATGACCAAAGTTGCACAGAACAAGCCTGGACTTTAAATACTCAAGCTGAGGAAAAAGTCAGAAGCATGGGTGGAAAAAGTTGGGAAGCTGGGAGACTCCTTCCCTGGAAATTTGGGCATCTGGAGGGAAATTTTGGCTTTTGGAGGGAAATTTCCCATTTCTGTACATGAGAATATAGCAACAATTGTGGGAAATTCTACTCCCTTCCAGGGAAATAAACATTTTTTCCAGCCCAGGTCAGAAGTACAGTACTGTAAATATGTCAACTATACTGAACACTTTGGTTCAACTTTCTTTAATATTACTATTCACTGTGACTTAAGCTACAGTACTATGCACTGTCAGATCAAAATGGAAAAGTAGTAGGGTGACTAGTTGCACTATTCATTCTTACTTTTCATGTGATCGCAATTCACATGAAGGAAACTTAACCCCACTGGTTGCGCTAGCATAGTTAACTATGGCGCCATGGCCTATTGCATACTGTGCATACAGGTTGGGCCTCTGCTGTATGGCCTCTACTGTACATGGTATCTGCATGTACAACTTGTCTGCAGTGGAAGCACCATGTAAAGGAGTTTGTTCCATGATATCCTACTTCTTCTTTTTTTTTTTTTGGGGGGGGGGGGTTTGGGGGCTGATTGTATTAATCTTGAGAAGAGTGGTTCCACTGCCCTTAGTTCATACAAAAAATTGTTGTCCCTACCATAATATTAAGCATGTTACATCTTATGGTATTACTGCAACTGTGCCACCAGTTGTAGATGAAATCTCCACAAGATGAGACAAGTTTTTTTAATTTTTATCAGCTGGCAGAGGTATCATTGAATAAGAGATCAAGATGTACAGTATTTATCTTACTGCTCTCAATCTTGTCAATTGAATATCTCTATCTTTATTCTGTTACTTTCTTTGCTTTGCTTTTTACATGGTCACTGGCTTTGATGAACAGTATTGTTTTTTTGTTGTTTTTTTCTAGTATCCTTCAAACAACATTGGAATCTTAATTCTTTAATACTTTTCTTAGTGCATTTTGTACATACTTGCAAAAAACTGAACTGAAATTGAAAATTTTCATTTTTGAATTCATAGCACCACTTCTCTTTCAGTTTCAGAGTGACTATGCTTCAAACTCAGGATGAAGCCACAAAGTTGAGATATATCTAAGCCTAAAGTTTTTCAGACTGATCAAAGTGGTTATAAATAATTCTCAATCACGCCAACCACTTCATGCTCCTGAGGTAAGTATGTATACTAACCATGACTAACAGCCCCAGATAGTTTCGATTTTCACAACCACCTATTTCTAGCCCCTCTCTCAGCCTGTCTAAAACTCCTACTTATACAAACCCAATTGTTTAGGTTAAGTGCTGCATATCTGGTAACCTTTCCAAGGACCACACGTGTAATCAAACACTACACCTGAGTATGCTGTGTAGTATGAGCTAGCCTTCTCTATCTTAACTAGATCAAATTTGCTGTTAATCAAAGAACCAATTCAGAATTTTGCTTAACATGATTGCATGTGTAGGCAAAAGGTAAAAACATTGAAATTTCACCTCCAATAGTTTGGTAAGGCTTTTAACTACACCATTCAGACAATCTGGGAAAGTAAATAGGTTTCAGTTGGTTAATACTGCCATATGATTTCAAACTCTTCTAACAAACCGATGAAAAAGTGTAGAATACAATACTGTAGTGGTTGACTGTTTTCATTCAAATCAACAGGACGTATCATGTATTGAATATTCAGGTAGTCAAAGCAACTAAGGATCACTGACACTGCAATGTTGTGTTTAGTTTGTACACTTTTTGTAAATCAAGTGCTTCCTTTCACCAAATACTACAATTCCCGATACCTACCAAGGAGGGATGACTTCAGTGGTATGTTATTGATACTGTACACTAGTGAAACCTGTACTGTTGCATATTCATTATGTAAGTGCTTATAGTAAGAACCATTAATTTTCAAATATGATTTCTGTTTTTTATTGTTTTTAAGCCAATGCAATTGCTTTTCGAAGTAGTCACTGTCATTTTCCTTCATTGAAAGACATAGTCCGTATATGTACAACCTCGCGTGTATATTTAAAAATAAAGAAAAAGTTAAGATCAAACATAATCTTATCTTTTTTGGTTTTTCAGTACACACGCAATCACTTTAACCCTAGCCAAAAATGTAGCATGGGGAGGTAAGTGATGGTACATCTTTAAGGGTTGGATTGAGCCAATCCTGTGAAGAAAGATGGGGCTTTCCATAAGCTAACCAGAATGCAAGGCATTCACACTTGCAAATGAAGGCGATGCTTAGGTGCACCCATTTAACAATTCTGATATGGGAGTTAAGACAGGTGGTTTTGAAGATGGTGAATCTGCTGTGAGGTTTGTTACTTCAATTTCAGAAAAGAATACTAGTAACGCATTGATGAGAGGTGAGGGGCCGGGGCCTTATTTGCTACAAACTGGAGTGTTTCGAAAAGTATATCAGTGATACGCCGTGGTGATGTTCAAATTGACTTGATCCGTATACCAGGGAGTGACGTGTTTAGATTGCAAAAGAAACATGACATTAACAACCTAGCCAAAACCCGGCTTGAAATTCACACCTATGATTGGAAATCCATTACTTCAAAATTCCTTACTAATGGCAGTTTCACTTTTCCGTACTTTTTTACCTGTTCCTTGATATGGTTCGGCGGTAGGCCTAGTGCTTATTGTTCGCTAGCTTCAACCGGGTAAGGCACATACGTGATCATGCTTGCATATTCGACCTTTGTCTCATGTAATGAGCTCTGAGGGTAAGGGGACAACTAGCAGTCTTTCATTGTGCAACTCTCTCATCCGAGACCACTCTTTACATTCCAACCTGTCTCAGTCTAATTTTCAAGAAAGTAAACTCTCTCAAGTTAATCACTCCTCCTGCGTTGGTAGGACTAAGCTGAGCTAATATTCATTTACGATACGGTTGCTCAAAAGAGCCGTGTATTGTCTTATAAGATTGCTCAAATAGGCCTATGTGTGGCAGAAGGATAAGGACCTGTCTATATAGAACAGCCGTTTACAAAGAGAAAAGTGATATGAAAATATCAACAAATTTACTACAAAAATCACTAGTTATTACATGCAGTTCAGTACAACCCAGCACACACGTTGAAAACTCCAATCAGCATACAACCATTACACATCAAAATCTCGAAATGTCCTTTCCAAGCCACAGTAGCATTCAATGTCCACAACCTTGGCTAATAGCCTGACTATTATTACTCCAAATCCACAACTGTATCATATGTCGGGTCACATGTGTACCGGCAAAGCAAGCGCCTGTTTGCAAGGGACATCCAAGTTTCAGTTGAAACTCCTGGGGCCGAAGATAACTACAGTATGCAGTTAGTACTGCGCAATTTTTCCATCCGGGCAACTTCGTTACCTTATCCGTTCACTGTACCTCAACCTACTGGAAGTCTTCAATTCCGAAGAAAATAAAACGAAACTCTATAGTTTGTCGTTCTTTTCCCGAGTATATTTGATGTATTTTAAGCAGAGTTCACCCGTACAATTTGCTGAACATAATAACACATAAAAATTTACTTTAATAGATCATTCAAACATTTCAAAACATGAACAGATGAGGGTGTAAGTCCTTTTCTAAAGTAACAGCTATTGACAAAAACCAAAGAAGGCCGCTTAAGAACGTAATACAGTCGTTCCATGAACCGTGCAATTAAAAAATCTGAAAAGGAAAATGCCTCAAAGTGCACTAAAGCTAGTGACGCCTTAAATACATTTACTCCATTTATTACTAACATCTCTTAATCTACAAACACTTATAGATTAACAAAACCAACAAGACACAGAATGAAAACACTGCACATGACAAGTCCATTCGCTCGTAAAAAGCGACTACTATACTTGGCTTTCACTCGTAAAAAGTGTTGCCTGCCCCTGATATTTTGACCCCAACAGCAGAATGTGCAGGTCGGAGCAAGTGAGGTAGCCAGTGAGTTAATTTAGTTGAATTTGATAATTGTGACTTGTGGACACTGGTTCTTATATTAGCTGCGCCAAAACAACCCTTATTTCAATGGCGCATTCCATGCAGTCAAGTCAAGTGTTAGGCACAATACTGATTGCAAACTTATGGGGAGGTGTCAGGGACTCAGATTTAACTGGAACAGAACACAGCGTCATTTATGCTTACGTAACAACCTTAAGATTTTCCTGCAGTGTAGGATGTTGTGCAATACAATTGATGTTCATCTCACGATGCTTAAAGTTAACCCACATTCTTCCCTATTTGGCAGAAGATAAATCATACTTTGTGTGGGACCTGATGTGAATTAAGAGGAAACATGTTGCAGCAGACAGTGTTAAAGCTGCTGTTTTGACTTACAGTATCCTGGAGAGTTCTAGTTTGCAATACAAAATAGACTTCATTAAATAGGATCAGACGTGAGACAAGTTTTCTTTTCCTATGCGCCAACACACTGAGGCAACTCTTTTGTCGTGGCTCTGTGCTCACACTGCAGACATTTGCAGTATTGCAGGCTGGCCATTATTCCAAGGCCTGGAAGCAACTATAGAATACCCCACCTTAATGAAAGACACTTTTTCTGATCCTGGATGCAGATTCCCAGTCATACAGTATTACCTTCATTGATTTTTGAGAATGGCACTGGTGATGTTTGAAGCACTTTGTGTGTTCAATGGACTCAGTACCTCATTGTTTCCTTCAATTACTTGTAGTTTGAATAATTTTGAGTCCAAGTCCTTGAGTTCAAGGAAACTTTAGAGAAAGCGTCATAATATCTGACATCCTTGCTGGCTATGTTTGACCTCAAATCTATTATACACAGGATTCCTAAATGTAGTTGAAGTGGCCCTATGACTATAGGAATCCATTTTTGCACTGGATACCTAATCATACTCAAAGTGAGTCCTCTAGTTTTCTTTACAAAATGTATTTGGGAACAATGCAACCAGGGATTCATTTTTCACTGGATTCCTAACCCTGCAGTAGTCCTTGGCCCTCAGGCTAGTCCAAGTAGCAGTTGCCTTTCTTAAAACTTCAAAAAGTTCTAAGTGATCTAAGTGAGACCCATTTACAGCCACTGGGAATCCATTTTCACTCAACACCTAGTCACAGCTGAAGGGGTCTCTTCACTAATCCACTTGTCCTTGGATTCCTAGTCTAGGCCTTGATGGAAAAACTTGGCCCTTGACTTCAGTGACTTTGACTAGGAATCAGAATGTTCAGTGGAAATCATGATGGACTCGGCAAAGTATTCCAGCCTAGGCTTAATTATTAGTTGGGCTAGGCTTACCCATGGCATGAAATGAAACCAATTACCATAAGGGCACTTTACTGACACACAGTAGGCCTACCTTAGGCTTAATATGACACAGTCAGTACTTTACTGATTACTTAGTCTACGCTACGGTGTTGCCAATGGCAGGAGACGATCAAGGGAAAACCTGGCAAAACCCAACAGGATAAACCTGAGGCTAAATTCAGTTGACCTAATATTAGTCCTAGCCTTTGCTAAACGCCTAAACCGGTCGAGACATGACTTGACCAAACTTAAGCTCGTACTATCTACGTCACGTTTTCTAACTTATTAAGGGCTAAGTTAGGCTAAGTTAGTTTAGGCTTATTACTTACAGGCTAATCTGTTGTAAGATTAGATAGCCTAGCCTAAGGTTAAATCCATACGCTCGTGCAGAATTTGGTTCATAAAAATATAAGCCTAACGTTAGTTGGACTAAGTTAGGTTTAAGTTCTAACAATAATTAGGCTAAGGAATACTCCACATAGGCTATGTGGAAACGCTTACGATTTTTAGAACGATATCGACGAAACTGATGATGTCGTTGGTGCATAATGCTCCAAATGATGTTTTCAGGACTGTGAAAATGGTGGTCCTCGGAAAATGTTCCTTCTCAGATGGGCTGCTGAAAAACACTAGTTTTATATTTATAAATCAAATCATGTCGTGCAGTCATTTATATCTGTGACTGTGAGTAGTGACAGCTCGAATTTCCGGTAGCTGCTACGAGGACAAAGTACAGCGCACAGTCTTGTAACGTGCTGCTAGCTGTGCTTGTTGGTTTTATGTTTGTAGTATTTTTAAATTCATCGTGTAGCAACACACGGGGCCTAGCATGCATTGTTATTCTTCATTGAACAGAACACTGCTCCAGATCTTTGACCTCGTTGTGCACGCGCTAATGTGACGGTAGCGACGGAATATTTATCACCAGATAAGAAAAGTTGGACGTTATCCGTCAATAGATCACATTCTTTACTCTCCTCTAACATCGCAAATTTTGAATAAAGTAGGTGTGTATTGGATTTCATATAATTTTAAAAATGAAATCATCAGTGCCAGCATATCATCACGTGGAAATTTACATTTATGTTAATTTAACATTTCACTTTGTTGTTATTACAAATATTGCTCTCTCTGTGATAAAGGTCGCCGAGCCTTTCTTCAACATTTATCAAGGGTATTAAGCAAGTAGATGACGCAATGCCATGTGTGCATTGTATGTATTGTTGGTCAGAGGTTTTATTGGTTTGCATTTAATTTTCATATCACGTGGCAAGTACACGCAGTTACAGCGTAGTTGCTACTGCAATTTTAACATAAATTCAGGATGAAACGTTCACTAGCATGCAACAGGTAGAATATAATTGGACCTGACGTCACGGCTGGGTTATTAATATTCGATTTATTAAATGTGTTAATTAAGACTTCCCAGCGAAATATATGACAGTCGATCTTGAAAAAGAATGCATAGTCTGTCTGCAAAGTGCTGCGCGAGCTCTGTAACAGCTCCCTGATGTGACTCAACACTAAGTAGACCTCACATATTTAGTTGCAGATACCCTGCGCTTTTACAGAGATTTCATTTTAGCCATTTTTGTCGGTAGTCAGAGCTGATTCTGCGCAATCCAGTCAAGGATAAGGTGATCAGCTGATTCTGTTTACAGATACTGACACGCGTACGTCGTGTTCACCTAAGAGTGTGGTCGGTTAATACAGTTGTATGCAAATCGGGTGGTCTGACGTTTCTGGAATGCGTGCGGTGATGTAACAGAGGTAACCATGGTGTGTTCTTGTAGTTGACCTTGTACGGAAGCTTGCTGGGTGGGATCCCTTGTTTGCACAAGTAGCTAGAAATTACTCACTGTCATGGATAGAGGCAAGGCCAGGGATCGTTTCATGCTTAAAATTTTAGCAAAGAACAGAGGATAGAGAAACCTATCGTCGTTAGGCTCGAAAGTGATATGACACGATAGGCGGCGCATCAGACAGAGCTGTCTGTCCGTGCAGTGTCGATCATATGTTTCGCAGCTATCTCCACCAGGAATGTTGGGATGCATCGGCAAGTTCCCAAGCAATGGCAGACCTGTCGATTCCTCCGGTTTTACCGGGAGACTCCCGGCTTTTGTTCACATCTCCGGCCCTCCCGGTTTCATATTCACTGGCAGATCTCAGTCCCGATTTTTCAAATCCATTTGCGACATTTCTCAAAATAGCCAAAACAGTCAGCACAAGGTTTATCCGGGGAAGGTGGTGGGGACTGGGTTAATCTTTAGAGACACTAAATCTAATCAATTATTTGACCAAATCTGAAGATTTGTATTTTTTTTTTTTAAATCAGTCCTTGTAAATGATTGAATAGATTTCCTATTCAATTTTTCTCTCTCTGATTAAATTTATGTCCAATTTGACTGGACATTTCAGGGCGTTATTCTACGATCGAGTGAATGTTACAAACGCGAACGAAATTTTCTCTATATTTTAACTTTTTATTCTCAATCAAACCACCATGGATTACATACTCGCGGAAAATCTTGGAATAAAAGTTTTCCTCCTCTGTCTAAGCTTGACATCAAAATTTATTAGCGAACAAGGGATAAGACTTTGAGGGATGCCTAGGAATCGTTTCTTCGTTTGAGCTATTTTGTTTGTTTTGGGGGGTTTTTACTACGTTTTTACTTACAATTATTGCCGGAACCACTTATGCAAATCACAAATCAACCTTGAGCAAAACAGGGTGCCATCGTTTTGGGGAAGGAGCTGGGATCCGAAACGTACCGTAGATTACGTCGTACCTGCCTCTCTGCGGGACACTGACGCGTCAACAAATTTCCAGCGTATACTACGTTTTCACTTTCTTCCTTCTGCTTTAAGGACACGCCGATAAGCTTAGGTTTGGCTTGGTTTATCTGATCTCTGAAAAAAGCAGGGTACCATATAATTTACATAATCAGTTCATGCAAAAATAGTGATAGGCCTACATGCCCACTAGTATCTGTAAAATTATGACACCCATTTTTTTCTGATGTTTTATAGAAGACGATCGATTCAGAAGATACTACTCATTCAAATCTGTAGCATGCGCAACAGATTACTGACTATATAAGCCTAGTAACCACACTGTACATCTATCAATTCGGTATCATTTTTTTTTTATAGCAGTCACAACTAGTTGTAAGCATATAGAGGGCGATATTCTGAATACACAAGCTACGTACGTCCCAGCTTCATGGCTCTCTGTGTGTACAAAAAGTATATTGGAACCCCACCACTTGGAATGAGCAGCGTTGGCATATTGGTTCTACAGTAGATCCACTACCGTTCCTCTTGGTCGATGCAATTTCTTCATTGTCACTTTCACAATTCTTTAGAAACAAAGCAAAACTAAAAATACTCTCATGCAGGAGGAGCTATAAAGGCGTTTCACAGTTGTACAATAGGTTATCATGCAGTGAGCCTCAGGTACCGTTCACCGTGCCTTTCTAAGATCATAGGTTTCGATGACAGGAATAACAAAAATAAAATTAAAAAAATCTCTAGTAATCATGAAGCGTGAGAGTATGGTTTGAAATGAACGTCACATAATCACGCATGACTGGTTTTGAAAGCCAAGCTCATACTTCGTCACAATAGTATCAATGAATAATGGTGCGCGAGTGCTGCAGAGTAGCGATCGGGGATGAGATACGATCTCATTGGTCGTAGCTCATCGTAGGCCCGTTCACGTATCACACTGGTGATTGCTCGAGTCCTTACTGCAGTTTATGTGCGGACGTAAGTCTGCCTTGGCTTATTTCCGGGGTATTTAATTAAGAGAGATTTGTGAAATTAGTTAGTCGGTTGGTCTGGTCGAGGTCCTCCGAGTTTGAAGCCTTCGGGCCGGGTGCGAAGTGCGGCTGCAAGATACTAAGTCCAAAGAAAGGCTATTTCTATCGACGCAGTGCCCGACACCTGCGCCGATCGACCATTGCGCCCCTCAACTCCTGCGCCTCCCGACACCTGCGCAGTGCCCGATACATGCGCTGCCCGACATCTGCGCAGTGTCCGATACCTGCCCTGCGGAGTACCCGACATCTGTGCAGTGCCCGACAGTTGCGCTTAAGGTTTTATGTGACTGCTGTGATAGTTTAAGCCAGGGGTTCTTAATTATTTTCCTCAGCGGGCCGCGTTAGGTTAAGGACAGTGATCGGTCGTGCCGCATTTTTGGGATTGAACCCGGGTCTCGAGCTCGAAAGGCAGATGCTGGACCGCACATCCAGTCAAGCCATGGGATACACGGGAAGTACACAAACAATTGCTGTTCTCCCAGGTTAAGTGGACACGAGAAACTTGGGACTTACTTTCTCGACGCTCCAGGCAAACCCAGCACTAGCATATTGCATACCTCTCATTTTGTGTTTAGTGAGTGGAACGTTTCATAATCTGATACGAGGGCGTCGATTTGATATTGAAAGTGGGGGTGGGAGAGACATCTGGCCAATTTTCTTTTCCTGGAAGTGGTGTAAGCCATGGTGTAAGTCGGTGGACGGAAAAACAATATGGCGGAGGGTGAGTGCTGGAACCACTATCCAAGCGGAGCGTCACCATTGGTTGGCGCGGTGCGTACAAGAAACTTTTGGAGTTTGGAAACCCTCCAGATGGCCGGAAACGGCACCTCACGAGTGTTCTAAACTGCATTTATCCTACCTTTAAATAGGGATCGTATGTCTGCAATTTCTCGTTTCCTGCTGGTGTTTGTGTACCCTACAACGGGCACGCCAAGAGTGCGAGCAAATCTATGTGGTGTCCGTGGTCCTTCTTAGGACCTCGGCTGGGTCCAGCTGGGGAACCTCTTACAGGGGTCCAGGGGCGAAGCTTCTTGCATATCAAAATGGTGATCCAGCTGCATAGGTGCAATAAGATTAACCCTAACGTTTTCCTCCACTTACATTGGTCACAAAAATGGAAAATGTTTTAATGTTGTACATATTAGTTATGTCCACAACTCGCAGTCGCAAACCCACTCCCCTATTTTGTTTATTAGTCATAACTGAGACTATGTTTAAGTTTTATCAAAAAGAAAGAAGAATTACATAAGCTAGAGCAGTATACCTGAGGCTCCATGTTCCATGCCACTACACGTAGACCCTGCACCTTCAGACCTTGGCGACGTTACACTGGTATTGGTATGGATAGGGAAGATTTAATACAATGGTATTGGTATGGATAGGCAAGATTTAATGAATACACGTTTTGAACATGCCGGATTTCCCCATGTAAAGGTGAAATGTCTAAAGTTGGTGTGGGTGAAATGTAATCAGTAACTAGGAACTTTTCAACACACTAACTCAGCAATTGCTCGTTAAACTCAAAGTGATATTTTGGGGGAGTCGATTAATTTAGGCAGATGACCCCTCCTAGTTTTCACGGAAGTTGAAGTTCGCTTTCGAAATCTCACTTTATGGTTGGTGAAAGTCAAAGATTTAATTCAATTCGATTTATTTCTACCATCATCAAAGAATATCCGACATAAATCAATGCATATAACAAATATAAATACAAGTTAATTGCGAGATTGAGGCGCAAACAGAAGAAAACCAATTGGGTAATTGATAGGCCCAGGTATAGGGGAGCCACAAATAAGGGATGGTCGGGTCTCCTTATAAGGAAATAAAGTGAAATAGTTACAATGGATGAAGGAGAAAATTCCGAGAAGAGAGAAGAAAACAAACAAACAAACAAAGACAACAGAAGTAATGACGTTCGCATATACGATTGAAAAAAAGCAGTTAAATGTCAGCTCCAAATAAACCAAAAAGATACTTTTAAGAGACGATTTAAATGCATCAATAGTTTTCTTACTTCAATTACACAAGGCTGGATTCCGTAGGGTTGTATACGCTCGAATTTGTTTGTGGGTTACCTTTATGCTATAGTGGCGAAACCTGAAAATTGCCTCTACTTATGTAGGATATTATAACTCTATAAAGAATTGATTTAGGTAAAGAAATAACCTAAAGAGGGGTCTAGGGGTGCATGATTTTGATATTTATACATGAATATTTCCAAGTGATACTTGAAAAGGTTACCGACAGGTAAAAATGCGTAATGTTTTATCCACTTTATCTAGATCGGGGGGAGGGGGGCTATTCCAACAGAATACATACATTCATGGCCGTCGCGACCGGGGGTGGGGAATGTCTCACCATATCGAGCGACGATACTCAGATAATCTGACATACCTGTTGGAATTTTTCATATCTCAGCCAAATACTGCATTAGATTGTATGTAAAGTTACCTAGTAGGTCTTAATTTAACAAAAAGGGAATGGGGATTCTTCATCCCCCAGGCCAACAGCCCCTCATTTCATGCTTTCCCCCATCTATCAAAGGACTATTGCATGACATTTTTTTTTCTTCTCATGAGGGTGGCTTCATTTACCAAAGTTATCGGTACGAGAACTACAGGAACAAGAAGTACAAGAACTGGCTCTACCTTGTTATGCAATCCTTGACTGTTGTAGCAAACAATATAACAAAAAAATGTTGGAATAACTCTTCTGGAACTAAAAAAACTTAAGTACAACAGATGTACAATATTGCACCATATTTTGTCCAAAGGTTACCTGATAGTTAAAGGTTGCTCAAAAATAAAAAGACTGTTATTGTGAGGACATAAAAACTGTTGGATTAACCTTTTTGGAAATTACGATAGTTTGACTATTCTAGATACGAACAATTCAATATTTGCCATTTTCCATTATATGATGTTTTTTTCTTTTAATAATAGAGAAATGTGCAGAGATGGGATCCCTATTTCAAGGCTGGGTACATGCAGCCCCAACCGATTGCGACGAGGCTCAGCTCAGATAGTAGTCTCGCCAATTAGTGACAAACAAAACTCACTCAAAAAGTTATGTCCCCCATATATATAGTTGCCAGCACGCCTACGTGTTCCGCCTCCAAATATTTACCAAGAAAGAAAACCTGGAAGAGGATGCTAAATTCATTATGATTCTTGTAGCACCTCAAAACGATCTGATAACTATTACAACTTTCCACATGAGATGTGGTATTACAGGAATGATACCCTTATTTCAAGCCTGGGTACATGCAGTTTAAGTACATCCTGGGAGGGAAGTGCCCAGTTTTCCGGTCATCTATAGGAGGTTTGAAAAGTCAAATTTTGCTTGTACACTCTAACGGAAACTAACGGAAACTAACGCAAACTAATGCTGGCGCTCCACTTAAAGATAGTAGTGCCATACTCCGCTCCTTGTCGGTTAGATGGCAGATTAGAGAATTTATAAAGGCAAAGAAGGGCTCGTAAAGTAAAGGGGGTAACAAGTAGGTATAATTTAGACTGCATGTAATTAGCCTAAACTTCCGAATAGCCCTTAACAAGGGCTAGGTTGTGCAATCAGTCAGCTTTAAGTATATTCCAACGTGCAGCCTCCAACAACTGCTATTTATCGTGAATACTGTAAAACAGTGACTTTATTTTAAAGAACGACTCTACAGGGCTCTAGTCCTTAGTAGATGTTCAGATTTGACACCCCCTTCTCCTTGAAAAACGGATCTGTTTCGGTTGTCGATGAACATTTAACGAATGATCCATGAAATTATAACATTTTATAATTCCTTGCATCAACGGAGTAAGGCTCACGCAGTTGTTGAAGTATAAAAAGCAGAAGAAGTGATAAAACCTGTCATCGAAATTATCTCATCTGAAACCTGCAAAACCTGTGCACTTGTTAGCGCTCTCAAACCCTGAACTCCCTCATATTATGGACAGCCATTTACACATTTAATCAGGAATTTCAGATATCTCTAATTGGCTGTTATTGTAGATATAGAAATTGAATTGGAGATATCTGAAATTGAAATTTAGATATCTTAAATTCAATTCGAGATATCTGTAACCTAAATCGAGATATCTGAAAGTCTATTTTAGATATCTTCAATTTAATTAGAGATATCTGAAAGTCTATTTTAGATATCTTCAATTTAATTAGAGATATCTGAAAATCAATTCTAGATATCTGAAATTGAATGAGAGATATCTGAATTAGAATTTAAGATATCTGAAATTGGAATGTAGATATCTAATATTGAATGAGAGATATCTGAAATTCATATTCATGAGCTATGAAAAGGCGTGGGATGGAAAGCTGCATAACCACGTGTGAAGTACTGTGCACCTTACACCGTATACCATACAGTATGAACCTACGGTATCATCCCGTGAAATACCTTATTGGCGTAGTACAGTAATACTGGTCACGCCAAGCTACTTATGCAGATATGTCAGCCACTTGCACAATGTGCTTGATTGCCCCCAAGCAACCATGCATACGTCTCCAGTATCGGATACAATGCAAGACTTGTGGGGCGGGTAAATGTCGAGAAGTGCTTCGTAAAGTCGGACCAACTTAAATCCTGAAGTTCAATGCACCGCGCCTAAAGACTAGTATTTAGGCCTAGCCAACATATAGCAGCAGGGTGCTAACTGATAAGTAGGCTATATAATAATGCTATCCCAGCTCACCTATCAGTGTCAAAATTGGCCGACAGTACTGTATACATGCATAAATTAAACATGGTGTGAGCTACATTTCAGATATCTTGAACTGAATTCTAGATATCTCTAATTCAATTTCAGATATCTAAAATTTAATTTCAGATATCTAAATTTCAATTCAAGATATCTGATACTGAATTTTAGATATGTGAATTAGAATTTAAGATAATTGAAATTGAATTTTAGATATCTGAAATTGAAAGTTAGATATCTGAAATTGAAATTTAGATATCTAAAAGTTGAATTTTAGATATCTGAAACTGAATTTCAGAACTTAAGATATCTAAAATTTTTGGTATATCAAGATATATCACATAATTTCAAGATGTCTGCAATTATTACTAGCCTAGATGTCTGTAATAAAGATCTAAAATGCAATTTGAGATATCTGATATTCAATTTAAAATATACAAAATTAAATAGAGATATCTGAAATTCCTGAATAAATGTTAAAATGGTTTTCCATACGCCCTGACACAGCGAGTAAACACTGCTGTCTCCATGGTTTAATTAAAATTGAGTTACTCAGGACGTGTAATACTGAGAAAGGTAACTTTAGAGAAAATATACCTACACAGCGTCCTCTAAATTTATAATACCGTTAAAAAAAAAGTGTATATTAACTATGGATCTGTTTAACAGAGCGGTCTTTATGCGGAGACTTGAAATTTGATTTACAACACCTATCGCGCACCACGGAATTTTCGAGAGTGCTGCTAATTTCCAGCATTACCCAATTCGGAACCCAGGGGTAAAGACATAAAGGCAAAGACAATTGGTGGGGAAGGGGGGGGGGGGATTTCTACGGTAGGTGCACCCAGTGTTGTTAGAAATTCGAATACTACTGTAACTTACACACGAAAACTATTAATAATACTCGATTAAATAGTCTCAGTACAATAAAACAGTTAATAACATGTGCTCCAATACAACTCACATGCACAATATCCAGTGATGGTATGAATACGAAAAACAGTATAATACTGAAATATTTGTAATAAAGATTACATTTTGTCATACTGCTTCACTGTTTAACAACATGAATATTCTTGATGAATATAAAAAAACATGAATATTAATGATCTGAATTGATAGTAGGGCCAACAGTTTTGTTTCCAAGCTGTATTGCCATCTATTTCTAGGGACTTTTTACTTCCTCATAAGAATGCAATACTCCTCCTTACCCAAGTCGTACACATTATCAATTATCCATTCCGTGTTTTGCTGAAATCTTTTCAACTACATGTGTCCGTTTCGTTGGTGTCTTTGAGATCGAGTAAAATCCTTTAAGCCAAAGAGCTGTCTTCATTCAAGCTGTGGAGTGAAACTGAATAATTATACGCGAGGATACTATTCATATCTGTTAACGTTTTTGAGATGTGGAATTTCAAATTTTGATGAAAATGCAAAACCGATGTAGTGGAGTGCTGCACAGTGTCAGTGTTTTCTTTTTTTTTTCTTTTTTTTTGTTTTGTTTTTTGCTTACCGTAAACACATCGTCTCTTAATAACTTACCGTTTGGTCTATACATTGGTAAGTAATATACATAATATTAAAGAGAGCAAAGACATGCTTTCAAAATAAAACCCTCTGTGCATAAAAAAATTCTCAATTATCCTTAAAACAAAGATTAAATAAACAAAGAATAATACCAGGTGTATCATGCCAGTCACTCTCTTGACGTCACAGATTTACATAATGGGCATATGATTACTCATGATGAAAGTTTCGGAGAACTTCGGTCGGAAAATGATCAATAGTTGATGGATTTTTGTTAAAATTGTATTATTAACTAATTAATTAAAAGGTTATTGTTATTTTTTTAAAGATATTTTTGAAATACTTCAAAGTATGTTTTCATTTCAAGTGAACTTCAAACTATACAACTCTCATTCTATAATGCTGATTGTTTGGCAGAGCTGCCAATGCTTTCATAATGTTTAATGTTTGTTGTTTAGTTGTAACAGCCTATTATTATTAATTCTTAATACGTTGTATCTGGGGGTGACAACCTTCCTAAGCTGTATTGCTCACGTATATCTTGTACTTTAAGCTTCTTGATGTCACTTGCAAAACATTTTACATCAGGTCAAGTATAATGTATGTATTAGTATGATCATTTTCAACGAGATTGAAAAAAGTTCAAACTAATCCAGTTGCATTTTGTCTGGGCGTGAGAAAATTTATAATCACCTATTCGAAAACTTGTTGTTGGCACGGTTGTTCCCGTACATTTAAGAAGCTGATTACGATAAAAAGCTACACAGAAGCTAACTATGCTAAAATTATTACTTGGCTCGAAATGTTAGCCACAGATGCCCTCGCAAGGGTGTTTGCGTTACGGTTTAGGGCAGAGTTAATGGCAGAGGTCAGGATTAGGTTAGGGGTTAGGTTAGGGACAACGATCAAGCAGTGGGAACGAACGAGAACGAAGGCACTTTTCAAGTCTGCAGTGCCAACGACGCCCGCCATTCTGAAAGAGTCTCAACAAAATGCTGAATTTTATTTTAAGCTGCAGAAGAAGGAGTATGTCAAAAATGCGTTGCGTGCTTTAAAAGTATGAAAGCATCTTTCAAATCCAGATCTTCGCTCTCTGATAATTTTGCTTGGCACTTGGTGTACCATGGAAAGTTTCGTAATAGTGAAGTAGCTTCCGTTTACATGAAATCTGAGAGAATTTGGTCCTAATTAATCTAAACCTAGAAACATTAAATTAAAGTATGAATGGTTTATATGAAACGCTGCAAAATGTTTATAAATGGTCAAATTGTCACCAATCACCGTAACTTTCCATTCTTGAAGCAAATTTATACAATCCTTGGCAAGGTCTCACTCAGTGGCATACATGAAATGACAACAGACTGCTCTAGCAGGAACTAATACTAAATTACACAGGCATGTGACATCACTCATCGAAATCCTCGTTTATGAGACACGTGAATGTTCTCGAAGAGAGATTTTACGTGGGTCTGCATCCACGATGTATGTAAAATTTGATCATTTTGTTCATTTCGTGCCAATTCAAAATGCCTTTCAAGTCACAAGAAAACAATTGAAAGAAGGTCGGTCCCCTGTGATATATTAAATTCCAGCAAGCTGCTTTATTTCAAGGAGCCTAATATATTATGATGCGTGAATTCATGGCGTAAGAGAAAAGTGAAGCATTTTAAAAGTTAACTGCGACTCATTTTCCCAAGATGAGTACCCAGGCTATATTTTGAATACACACATATACTCGGTCACCCATGTATAAGGAACAACTACGCCATGTAATTCAAATCCACCACAATTAGAGGAGTTTTTATAGTTAAACATTTATCTAGTGAGAGCCAAGTGAGAGCCAAACCGGGTCGGTTGACACGAACGACGAATATTTATTAAATTAGGAAAAGTAGTAACGTTCATTTACTTTCTCCTCCGAGTCCAGATCGAGCCTGTAAAAATATCTACGTAACAGATTTGTGGTAAAATGTAATCAGTCATTAATAAATTCTGTCAGAAAGTGTCCCAGTAGAGAGAAAAAAATTGTTAATTTCTATTTTTATTCATGTTGACGTTACATATATAATATTTATGAGATACGTTTTAGGCCTCCTCTCTAGCTTTGAACAAAGAGTGTTGTTTAGCCAAAGGTTATCAATGATTACATACAGAGTTCAGGCAAACATTGATGACCTTTGACTGAAAAAATCTTTATTAGGCTGGTAAGAGACATAAAACACATGCTCATGAATATTGTCTATGTGACGTCAACATAGTTTTTCTGTCTTTCTCTGTCCTTACTGAAGCACTTTCTGACAGAGTTTGTTTATCACTGACCATTGGCAAATCACTTTTTACCCCAAATCTTTGAAGGGGATATGTTTACACTCGATTTGAAGAGAAAACGTGCCCAAAAGTATGTTACAATATTTCTTATAACTTTCTATCCTCCGTTCAAATAAATTTAGATACAACCCATATTTGCTTAAGTGAGAGACAATTTTTCAAATCGCAGAAAACATGGTAGTAATTAAAAAAAAGTATGAACATTATTGATGGCCAAATTGTCTCTAAAATGCACCATTAACGACATCCTACATATAACAATGACTCCGTTTTACAAAAGAAGGGAGTTTCGTATAAGCTATCAGAGGAAAAACGAAAAGCCAATGTTGGAAGATGTAATATATTAAACACATACTCTCTCTTATCCATCTGATCACTACACGTTTATCTTCACTGAAAATGATCCAATGAATGCTTTTTAATCTTCTAAATGGAAACACGTGACCAATTTCAAAATTGAGACACATAAACCTAACATCAGTATTAGATTTCTTTTCAAATTTTCTTACCTCAATATTCCATATCAGAGCATACTTTTAGAATAATTACAAGCTGTATATATCTTAGGCCCAATGAATGGAATGTGTATCCATACCATCCAGTTTGTAAAATGATTAAAATATAAGAATTATAATGGGTTATGCAATAAATTAGAGTTTATAGTTACAAAGAACCAATCTTACAGTTATCTTCTTTTTTCATTCATAAGTTGCGAGGGATGTCACTATTTTGCACTAAACCTTGCGTTTAGTTTTCAAAGCAAAATGGTAAAATGACACCGATGTTGCAGACCTAATAGAAATATGCATCATTTTTATCACTTAAGTCTGATCAAGAAGAAAGCTCCAACAATTCAGATATGTACAGATGTCAGATTTAAGGTTTATAATATGAAATTGGATTTCATCAAGCAGTATAAAGTATTTGTGAACTTACATAGAATTTACAGGCATAATTTATGTCATAAAATGGATTATGATTAAAAAAAGGATTTCTTTTTTCTCGAAACATTGCATGGTGTGAAGAAAACGCAGATGTTTGTCGCAGCAGGTGTTTCTCTCCACCAGCAATATATACACACACCAAGTTGTTAAATTTCACTCTTGAGTCGAATTTACCCTTAAAGCATAAAATGTACAACCGTATTCTTTGTTTTACCTTTGTATCCATGGAAGCAATAAACATATACTTTTCGTTTGTGATGGCAAAGCATTAGCCACAGTGAATTCCTGTGGCAAGATTTATTCTACGAAACAGTAAATATAGATCCTTTTATGTGTATATATTCGCTCACTTTACGTTTTTGAGACCATTTTCAGTCGCTCGTGGGGTGTTTTTTTTTTTTGATTTATGGATTTGATTATTTTTGGCTTTTCTTGTCATTACTTCATTACATATTTTCTGTGAGGTTTAGCGAACGTGATTTGTAGAAATACAGTAGCTAAGATGTCGTGTCGCTGTAACTTGGGTGTTGTAACGCGAGGGTGCTGCTCATACTGACGTGTTGTCGTAACTTGGGTGTAACTGTTGCTGTCAAATATTAACCTCTTGACTGTCAACCGTTTTGAAACTGTTTCGACATACTCTCTCTGACCGTGGCTTACAAATATCATCTTACCCAAAATGAAAATGTTCCAGTGGAGAAACAATTTACTGTGAAAAGCGTGGGAAGAAAATGTAATTCTCTTGCGCTAATTTATATTGCATCTTTATGGTCAAGGACACGTCTGTGACACAAATTATGCATACATGAATTTTCCTAAAGCTATAAACTGCTCACAGTAGTGGGGGTGTATCCACAATTAGTTGGTTGGGTTTTCTCGTGGAAAACATATTTTATTGATAAGCAGCGTTTTTCGATAACTCAGTTTTTCCTCTACATTGTCAGTCTCATATAAATTGTGTTTTTCTCTATGTAACATCAGTTTTATCACTCCGAAAATCCGACTTTAGCAATTAAAATCATGCTTTTATAGAATTACTGCTCAGAAAGGCGTGCTTTAGTTGTTTTTTATTTAGATACGCGGTATACATTTACAGTACGGAGAACTTATAACCCATTTCATCCAAAGTTATACAAATTTCCCAGGAACGTGTTATATTTTTCATTTCCTGTTTATTTAGTCTCTGACGTAATTGGGACAGCTCTCTCTCACAAATTGTTTCTTACAGTAGATGAAAAATCATTTAAAAAAGATTATTATCTGCCTTGCAACTGAAGCATTCCGTGTTCTTGTCTTCCTATCATTTCTTCCTTCTAGGAAAAACACTGTTAAATTGAAAACTTAAAACTTTCAAAAGATTACTTATACATCATGACTTGAAAGGATGGCACATTCTGTTTCATACATTGTTAATATTAAGTACTGGCAGACGACAGGTGGTCTACCGGAAGATTAATGTCCGATATAAGTTTCATCCGAAAAAAGAATTTTAAAGTCATTTCGAATCGACGTTAATATTTTTATTTATCACAGAGGAAGCTTTTAAAATTGATGAAGAGCTTTGCGTCTGGTGTTCTTTCGGCAGGCTGATATGACTCAACATGACATACAAATATTTGTGTAAATGTGTCTCTATATGTTAATATCAAAAAAATCCAACGTTTTTCAAGCTGGAATGAGTGGAAAATATGTCACTGAAAGTAAAATTCATTGGAATGATTCATGGTCGCTACAAAACAAAAATGTTTAAGCCCTACTATTGCATAAATACATATTCATGTCCATTCCCATTGGTCTGTTTGATTTCAAGCAACGGTGATTGACTGCTATGCTTTCTTGGAAAGCCTGAATTCTGTAGGGCCAACAAAAATATCCAGACAATTTTCATATTCAAATATCTGTAAGATCAGTGCATGGTTCTCTTTCAGATTTTGTGACAGATGATCTCTTCCCTTATTGTCTCTTCCCTGAAACACTGACAAATAGGAAAGGTAGATGACCAGGCGATTGCCAGTACAACTGATATTCCAGCTTTAAGCTTATTGAAAAAGAAGTGTAAGTATACCTAAGATGATATGAATATTCATAATTATGATATAACGTGTGTCTTTACGTAGATGTAACATCAAATCAAACGAAAATGCAAATGCATATTAAAGAGATTACATTTCAATTTAAAATGCTTGCGGTCGAGGGGTGCTACTACCTCCATTTCTCACACAAATCCACTGTCTTTGACACAAGCGGCCAACGAACTACCTAACTAGCTTTTTCAAGACTTTATCCGTCAACAGGGATGCCTTGGATAAATCTCTGTGAATGTCAGTTGTGGGAACCTATGAATCCTATTACTTAAGATTAAATACAGATTAATGAACCCAACTGATGGATCAACGAACAGTTCATTAAAATGTGCAAGTTAATTACCATGCATCATATATATATATATATATATATACCCAAATTTGTTTAAATTAATGATACTTCGGGTGATAACAATCAAGAGGGCAATCCACGAAGTTGCGTATCTCATCGTCAACATGCATTGATTTACATACAGGGCATGCACACAGGGATTTGTAATAGTTTACTACAACCACATCTCATAGAGACCTAGTTCGGGGAGCTGGTTGTAAATGAGTGGCAAACATTCTTCAAGCATAAAATGGTGGTAAGCTTCTCAATACTGATATCTTCTGTAAGGTAGCAAGCTTAAGGTTATAGTCTGGTGCTACTAGGCTCAAGTAACGATAACTAATGTCTCAAAAGTATCTGTGCTTATTACGCTACATAACACAATTATAATATTGGGTTATTCCATGTAGGTTAGGCTTAGTGGTTAGAGTTAGGGGCAGGATATAAGAGCATCCCTCTTTGGGTATTTGCACATAAGTCTCCTATTTATCTGTGCAGGACCTGGTTCTGCTAAAATTATTGTTTGACTTAAAAATAATGTACTGCTAAAAGACATTATCCACAGGGGCCAGTTCTGCTAAAGATGTTTTGACTAAAGTTAAAAAGGTGGTGTCTATTGACCTAAATGATGGTTCTAAGTTTGTTACCAAACAATCATACAATTTCACCAGTTTACTATAAGAGTAATATACAGTATCTTCATTATTGTGTTCATAGGAACGGCCTTGCAAAATTTTCGTATAATGCTTAATCAGCTCTCAAGATATGGTGGAAATACAAATTTCTAAAAAAAAATCAGCAAATTTCACTCTCTTTAATACAAAAGTTATATGCCTTGAATATTACATTCTCAAGTAAGTAATTGCAAAATTTGACATTAAATGCTCAAATACATCTCAAGATACCCTGGAAATACAAATTTTGGGACAAAATCAGCAAATTTCACTGGATTTACCATTACAGTAATAT
This sequence comes from Stichopus chloronotus, assembly GCA_021234535.1. NCBI lineage: Eukaryota > Metazoa > Echinodermata > Holothuroidea > Aspidochirotida > Stichopodidae > Stichopus > Stichopus chloronotus. Next base: position 403,037 of record CM037837.1, on the reverse strand, counting down.
TATGCTGAACAATATGTTTTCAGGTAAGTCCTAACAAAACTTTAAGTTAATTGGTCTAATAGTTCTCAAGATGTGCTGAAAATACAAATTTTGGGGCAAAATTGGCTTTTTTTCTCAAAAATCAGCACAGCAAAATTCACTGGATTTATCATTTCAGTAATATTATGTTGAACAATGTGTTCTCAGGTATATACTTACAAAAATTTAAGTTAATTGGTCCAATAGTTCTCCAGATATGCTGGAAATACAAATTTTGGGGCAAAATTGGCTTTTTTCTCAAAAATCAGCAAAATTCACTGGATTTATCATTACAGTAATATTATGTTGAACAGTGTGTTCTCAGGTAAGTACTCACAAAAATTTAGGTTAACTGGTCTAATAGTTCTCACGATATGGTGGAAATATAAATTTTGGGGCAAAATTGGCTTTTTTTCTCTAAAAAATCAGCAAATTTCACTCTCTTTACTACAAAAGTGATATACCTTGAATATTTCGTTCTGAGGTAAGCTTTTGCAAAATTTGCATTAAATGCTCAAATACTTCTCAAGATATGCTGGAAATAGCAATTTTGGGGCAAAATTGGCTTTTTTCTAAAAAATCAGCAAATTTGACTCGATTTACCATACAACTAATACATCTCGCACATATTGGCATCATGCACAACATTACCAAGTTTCAACTTAATCGCTCATATGCTTTTCAAACTATTCTGGAAAACCACAATTTGGACAGGTCCGGACACACACACACACGCGCGCACTCATCGTCACGGACACGTTTTCATTTATACCACCCAACAGGACCCTCCTGTACTCTTGGTCACTCTACCATGGGGTACCCCTGGGGTGTCGCTACTCATCCACCACAAGCGTCTCCATGGCAACCATTCTCCCATGGGTACACAGTACAATATATAGTTCCACTAGCCAAGTTACTACAATATCTCATCTTGCCCCTATAGGGCGATGAGATAATAATGTCGAATGAAGCCGACACGTTTGCAACATATATAAACCTCGTTCAGTAATTTAGTATATCAAGTCTGCACATAATTTATGTTGGTGCACTGAAAAAAAAAGTTCCATTTTTCTTTGGTAAGAGGAAAAGCCAACTTTTAGTCACTTTTGGGGCTCGTAAAATGATGGTGTTGTGGATTCGGGTTCATCTCAGGAAGAAAGCGACATACATTATTTGAATAGTGAGAGATCATCCTTTCTTCCAAATCATATTTCAGGCTTTCTAATGTGGTCTATAAGTTTTTAAGAATAGAGGAATTCCAAGGACGATTGCGAAGTAAAAGAATTGCCTTTTGTCTTTGGTTATTACTGATACGACTTCCATCTGCAGGCTTTCGACGTGAAGTTATGATTTCAATCTAATTATGCGACTAAGTAAAAGCTAGTGGCCATATTTAATCAGATCTGCGTTCCATCATCTTTAATTCTCATAGTTTACCGTATTTTGTGTCATCCTCGACTTAATTCAAATTTCAGGCGACGTATTTTAGTCAAATTAGACATCATTATGAGCTTAGCTCAAAATTTAATCCAAAGGTCACTATGTAATTTGTCTTAATTATTGTCTCCTTGGGCTGGTAAAGAGAACATGCAAAAAAAAAAAAAAAATAAAGATCTCTCTTTTTCTGGCCGTTTCAAATTAAGGTCAGGGAAAATTTATTAATGTACTTATATATAGGTGGATATAAAGTACAAGGGTCACCCTTCACCTAATTCGTCAGTATAACTGCAAATCATTGAACAATCATAAAAAGCATTCGGGATATATTTGTAGTGACATCATTCCACTGGCACGTTTCAAATTCCCAACGGTACACAGTTTTGAGTGTAATAGCTGAAATTCAACTCTATGTCACCCCTCACCAATGCATTATTCCCCCAAAATGGTTAAGCGTGGGAACCATTTTGTTACCCGAAACGACAAATCGTCTGCTGAATTTGATTCCTATAACTGTATAAGATCCCTTACAACTTAAATAATATAGTACCAGATGATGTACTCGAACATTTTTAGAACAGTTCGTATACTGGAACATTTCACTTATTATAAGTATATGAAGAGTAACGTCTTCTCATGAAGTTCTCTATTTTAGTTGCAACGTCTATGGTTAAAAGGAACCTGTTATCATGTCAAAAGTTTCTTTCCACAGTCCACACCTTACCTGAAAACGACCTTTACCACTATATAGCAGTAACGTATAGATCTATGCTGTATTGGCTACAGGGGTGCATGATATAGCAGTTGGTATGGTTTATTTTACATAATAATGGCACATCATGTACAAAATACGCTCCGTATTCTACTTTTTTCGATTTTCTCAATAGAAGATCATTAATGCCAATGTAGTAAGCGTTGTACAATTACAATTTCAAAGTTAAATATTTAGAGTACATATAGTGCATGCATACTTATATGGTTTTGTATCTTGTTCAATGCGTCAACTCACCCAAGAATACAAAGTAAAAATATGTGGACATTTATTTCTGAGGTGTTCGACAAAAGGGCAAATGAATGTGTGTTTCAAATAAGTTTATCCCCAAAGGAACTTTGATGGCCTACTTACAACGAACCACGACTTGAAAGTCACATTGGTTTCTCAGAACGGGACGTTTCTATGAATATCAAAAAGATAATAAACCTCGGAAATGGGTTACAGTGTGTGGACGCCCGGTGTATCTTTAGATTCTTCGTTTTATGTAGTATTCGAGGTTGCGCTTACATATCTGGCTAAACTGGATTTGTGATGTGCATACTATTACACACCCATTGAATAGCTTTTTATTTTTGATTTAGCACACTCCTTTTCAGTTGGATCGTAAACTGATTCTGTCGCGACTGATTCTTATGGGCAAAAGAAAAGCGTTTTTTATCCCAAATTTACTTTTTTAGAGGATGAAATACTTGTTGTCACAAATATATTTCAAATGTATTAATACTGTGTAATAAATGTGTAAAATATATTTTATGTCACAAATATATGTACAAGGCTAAACGCGCTTTTTGGAGCTTCGTGTCATAGGTAGCAGGAGGAGAAGAATTGCTTTATTGTTTTAATGATTTTGTCATAAGATATATAGTTTTGTAGTAAACCGCGTGGGTGTGAACAAGCTAGTTGCACACTAATTGGGGAAATTCCTCAAATCATGAAAATTGTTGAAATGGTAAACAAATCATGTATTTCGAAGACAAAAAGGCATCCATGAGTTGTTTGTACACATAGCCATATCATTTCGAAGCATGACGGATTAAACTGATTAAATTTGGGAACAAAAACGAGCAAATGATCGTTTTGTGGACAGCACTTTTTCGATATGACCTTCAAAGTAATCATTGATTGAAAATGAAAAACAGGAAGTTTCACATGGCGGTCGTTATCACCGTGGTAACGTAAATAATTACGATGTAATAAAGATCACTGTTAGGGGACCCAGTGCACGTAAATTCTATTCTTAAAGATCTGAAACTGACCGCTCAGTATTGTATGGTCGACCTTCCTAATTCTTGTAATTTTCGACTGGCTTAAAATAATAGCGTGAAAGGTTGACAGTTTGTAGCAGAAACAATCGCTGACTCAACCACATACACACAAACACACACACACGCAAACATATCATGTACATTGTAAGACCCTCCACAAATGAGCCACATGAATCAGCGCATGGAAAGTAAGAAAAAAAAAACAAAACAACGAAACCATTTATCGAATTTGCATGGGAATGAAACAGGAACAAGTTATGTTTGTTTGTTTTATATCAGCTGTTCAGGGAGCTGGTATATCTCTGGCTATATTAGCTTTCATTTATTTATTATTTACCTTAATATATGATTACATTTGTAACGATGTCTTTTAGATTTTTATAGAAAACCAAGTTTTACGTCTGTGAGACAGGCTGAGGCATCTCTTGAAGGATCATGCTTTTATCTCTTGAAATGAAAACTCCAGAAGAAAATGAAGGGAACCGTTCCAAATGGTTGGTGGAGAGGTCACTTTTAAAAAAAAAATCTGAACACATTAATTTAAAGGCATATTACCCGCAATTGAAGGGGTTTTTAAACAAAAGGGAATAATAATTTCCCCTGCACGCATTTCAAACCTCATGCCAATATCCTGTTCCTTACTCAAGGTATTACTGCTGTTTGAAGGAAACTTCTCTGTCAAGAAAGATTTCGAGTTAATTCAAGGTTACCAAAATGACACGTGGGTATATTATTGTAAAATCTCTTTTAGTTTTCTTTAAAAAAAAAAGTCCTCATTGAATCTTGAAATTGACTCTAGAGAAAATGTAGATTGGATGTTTCGTAGATTTACTTTAAAATATCGTGCATGGAAATTAAAGGGGATATCAGGGTTTGACTGAGAAAATTCACCTTTAGTTGATTTTTCTTTCTAAACTGATTGTTCACCGAATAATAGAGACGTTGGGAGGTGTTTGAAGGTAGACGAAACGGTAATTATCGCGTTAATTGCTGTTGAATGAGAACTCTTAATATTTGTCGGGTACAAAAAATAAACGTTCCTGTACAAGACAAGACAGCCTCCTCTATACGATGACCACTGAATCTCGGCGTAAGACTGAGATGACGTTATATGAATGAACATAACCGAATGCTTACGGTTCCCATGCTGTTCGTGCATTGCGCAATGCTAAGTAAACAAGAGTTTAGTGATAGTTGATGATACAGCACACGTAGACTACGTATGAAACTGTTCAGCCACGCATCCTCATACCTTGAGAAGGTGATAGTGTTGAATATTCATGATTCGATGAATGTGGACGTTACAGATTTTCGGAGTTCTTCACCGATTTTTTGCGAATGTGACTCGTTTCTCGAAATTGTCCACATTTTTTGAGATAATCTTGATCATATTTGTTAGTCATAACTCATTGTACGATACCGGTGGGGAATTGTAGTGAAAAAAATTGCAAAAATAAACCATGATTTTTCATATGTTTTAAGTTGATTGATAGTCTTGTGTTTTTCATCTCTAGTTTACTCTGATTACGTATGGCACTTCTGTAAAGTGAATAATCATATTACAATAGCAAAGCGGTATACCGGTATGTATACTCACAGTCGCTGTTGATGTTTCATTGCTACTTGCAAAGAGCAACCATAGTGACCATAGAAGATTATCAAGAAGAGTCACAAGAGATATACACACAACAGATAAAGGAATCTGACTAATTAATAAGCAGTTAAAAGCCTTTTGTTACAAAACTCAGATACAGTACAAGCATAAATAAACTAAGGACAAGTAAAAAGGTGGTGAAAACAATTCTGTCTTTATAATAAACTGTTAACTCGCATTATGGGACTTACGGGACAGGATATTTAGTCACGTTCTGTCAGGGTCGTTACCACAGTAACAATCGTTTTCAGTCCTTTTGGAGTTAGATATATTTGCAATTATATCCATTCACCAGTTATCTTTCAGTGGCTCCTCCATTCATCTCATTGTCACTGTGCTTGTTCTCCCTTGCATGCTGAATTTACCATCAATAAATTAAACGTCTTTTATATTTCATGTGGAAAAGTGCACAGGCTTTATCCCTCATAAAGAAAAACCTTACTTCTTCATTGTAATATTCATTAAAATTTAATTCTGTTCGTCTCTGTAGAATACTACTTATAAGACCTGGGTGGCTTCGGGTTTCAAATGACGCACATGGGCAGGAACTTACAGAGTACTCAAAACAACAATTATTTACAATTATTGTGCAATTTCCTCGGTCGTTTCATTGCTGTGAAGACTGATTCCCTCATTATTTAAACATTTTTCCGAGTAACTGAATTACCTTTCCGCCCGTGTTACTATCTGACAGATAAAGAGAAAATAATCTCATTGCCATGAATGGTAAATCTTAATTCTATTCTCCCCGAGGACAACACCGAACGAAACGTGACGAGAAAAATTCCGGATTACTTGTGTTTATAGTTTTGTCGAAAAGTTTAATCGTACCTTCGAGGCTGTAGGAATGATTTGATTATACAGGTTGCCAAATAATCTTCCAGCTTCTCTCAGTGGCAAAATAATTTCCATCAATTTATATCATCAGTAAAGGAATTACTGTCATATTAAACCAACGAGGAACTTAACATATGACGAGTTTATGTATTTCCTAATTGCAGCCATGAATAAATCAGCAAATAATTGTATATAATGTAACTGTTTGTGTACTTTTTTTAATTTTACTATTCTCTTTATATTTCACCTAATATCGATCATTGCAGATAGAGAGAATTACAATGCCTGTTTACCCTGTGTTGCACCATCTTCAAGTTTCTTCAAAATTCTTACGTATAAAAGTTAGGAAATGTATGCTGTCATGTATAAACACAGACAGGATTGAAATCAACAATTAGTGTAGTCTACGTCATCATTTGTTTGAAATATCTGATTTCAGAAGCTGCAATCATCAACTGATACCGCTTCTCAATGCTGTCGGCAAGATCAGTTTTTCATCAACAAGATTAAATCTCCCACTTGAAAGAAAGTTCAATGGTTTTTGCCAATGAATCTGATTATGTTTTCCATTACAAAATAGCAAGTTCATATTTATTTTTAAAACAATAACGGTTTTTTACTCATTGTCTGTTATTAATGTGTGTTTGATCAGGTGCAAAGTTCGTGTATATAGGCAATATATGAATCATCATAACGCAAAAACCACTTAGGCCTAATGCCTGACACGGCAGACATTTTATCCTTTCTTGCATGCAGAGAGGAATTTGTAATGAATAAATTAGACTTTAAAAAAAAAACAGCTTATATATGAAGAACGGAGGCATATTGCCCTAGCTTTCTCTTGTTTAAAATTCATAAATATGATGAATATCACGTGGCGTCTGTGTATAAGTACTGATGTAGTAAATGTTGATGTTCACTTGTTCAGAATGTACAAAAGAAGAATTAAGAGTTACCAGGACGACTACGAAACATTCAACTGTACATATGAAAACAATTTCAATAACCGTGTTTTGGATAATGTTTATATCCTAATTATAAATAGGAACACGAAAAAGTGAGAAACGAACTTAAAGTTTACGTACATTGGGGTTTGAAGAAGTAATAACTATTACAAAACATTATTCCCTGAAACTATGTGCCAAATATGCTTAAGCTGCGTGCTTCAACCCTGATCGACAGACCGGATGTCACATAATCTCATATGTATTCATAATTATAGTTTAACAAATATAAAATCTCTTAATTTGGTATAGAACTACCGCTTAAAATACCTTGGAAGGTACGTCAGCAATAAATACCCATCATCGTCTGTTCATAATTATTTTTCTTTTCCGTGGTCTTTGAAGCCATGGTCACCTGAAAATTTTTAGTGCACCTGTACGAACTCATATACTTTTAGCCTAACTTGACTTTTCGCTATACTTCTACAATACCTATAGGTGAGAGTTGTAACCAAGTCACTCTTTTTCCGGCAAGTCAAGTCAACTACACTCATTTTTGCGACTCGAGTCAAGTCATGGCCGAGTCACTGTGTTATTTCAATAGGGGGGAAAATCGGCCAGAATTTTTCTCAGGCCAGGTAATTTTGCAAGTTGTGACTTGAATCATGACATGATTACAACTCTTCTATAGGTAAGATGCTGCTCCATACATCACTTCCATATCTCTTGGTTTATGTTGTAATAATCGACACTATTAAAACACGCAAGCAAGAAGACGGAAGATCTTGAATAACAAAAGTTTTGTTGAAAAACAAAAAAAAAAAAATACTTGTAACAATGATCCCAGGGGTTGATTTGTTTGTCAAGTTTTACTTATTTATGTACTTTTTGTTTTGTTTCTGTTTACGGATTTTTTTTTCATATACTTCGTTTTTTGGCATTTTTTTTTCACCTTCCATGAGCACACACCTCACATTACATGTTATCGATTTTGCATTGACTTCATTATTTTTTTCCATCATCATATATCTGTCAAATAATGGTTTATTGAGTAGTAATGAAACATTACGTTCTTTTCGCTATAACCTGTGGAAAAAAATTAGCAGCCGGCATTTTCAAAGCATGCATATATTGACTGTCGCAGGGATCCGCTTTTCACTTTCAGATTTTCTTATTAGAATTAAGTAGATGGTGCTAATTCGTTATGTAATCTTATAATTAATTTGCAAACAATTTGCAAAGTTGTGGTTTAAATTCCAGTCATTAACATCTGTATTCATCGGAGGAAGACAGATTGACTATGTATACTGCGTGTAACTGCGGGAAGGGTGGGAGGGTGGGGGAGGGGTAGTAAGAGACAAATCTTAATGTAAAGCCAGCTCCGGGTATACTTGGCATTTAATACTCCCAACCAATAGCAAGCTGGAATTGATGTAGTCTTCACGTTGAGAAACACCGTCAAATACCGTCATTGCTGTTTAATACAATGGCAACGTGGTTACGAGACGGGGGTGGGCATTGTCATGACCCCCCGGCAGTGTTTTTTTTTTTTTTGAGGGAAGTTGGAGTCCAAGAGGCGCCTGAGGAGCATGCATGAGAAAACGATTTCCGGTGATATAGTGGGTATTTTTTATTTTTATCCAAATGTTTTCTGGTATGTTCCGCACTAATGCTGGAAGCGTTACTCTTAGGTAATCGCCTCCCCCACCGCCACCCCCCACACACAACTTTAGTCATAATTTTTTCAACCCTTTGAACCTCGGTATCTCAAGGAACAATGCACCACGCCGCAACTAGATCAATGCATGTAAACAATTTCAAACTTTACAATGGAAGGATGTCGAATGGAACTGGGTCGGGACTGGAGTGGCATCCCAAGACGAGGCGAGGAGAGGTCCCTGTGAGATGAGAATTTTATTATTCTCAGTGTCTCAGGGGTCATTATAGAAATATACTGGTACTGCATATTACTATTTATGGTTTTGCGTACGCTCTGTGTCGCAGGATATCTACTATTTTACGCCCGGCACAAACCTGAAGGACTCACTCATCCAAACACGCCAGTGTTTTGCAGCTTAATCGTACAACGATTAAGGTATAGGAGATCGAAGCAGCATTGAAACAACCTGAAAGGTGCTCTTACCCACCTGGTGTAATAATACAAATTAAGAGAGAAAGAAGTTTATCATTGAACACATCAGTTTATACAACGATACCAATCATAACGATATGGTCATATAATATGGTCATATATACAACAGGCAGGTGCAGTGGGCCTTAAGTACTTAATTGTCGACCCATGTTTTTTGCGTCATTATGGCATGAATGCAGGGAAATGAAACGATTTTCACCAACTCCTATAGAGTCATTGCGTCATTTTGAGTTACTCCGACTCAATCGATGATAAACATGAAATTCACTTGAAACGTTTCAACTTTGGTCCTCTGGCACACATGATAGGTGAGGTAAGGGGGGGGGGGGGTTCGGACTCCTCAAAGCATGGAGGTCCTATCAATATATGCATTTTATTTCCTAAGATCATTAAACTACACGTTATCCACTGTATCCCTGGATGGCATTGACACCCAACGCAGTCCGCCATGCACGCTTTATCCCCAAGTAGGTCTAACGTCATTTTTTTTTTTTGCGTACCGAAGCTGACCTGTTACTTACTGCGCACGGAGAAAGAATACCCCCCTGCACTTTATGGTCTAACACATTCGAAGAAACGTCTACACAAGTACATAGTTGCCTTATCAATACTGTACAAACAAAACGAATTTTAGTTTCTCTAAGAGCTTGCAAATAATATGCTCAAATTTGTTTCATCACAAACGGTTGATTAAGTTCATTTAAATAAATCGAAGTTGCATCTAATCTATACACGAGGAGCATAATTTACAAAGAGTTCATGACACACGATAAAACCTTTGTAGAAAATGTACATATATGTTGCTACGTAAGCGTTTTCTCTTCTTTTATATATGTATACTTTAAAATATGAATCTTGAAGTGACGAAAATGTTCATCCGAGGCCACCCAGCGTACTTTTCCGGTGTACTACATGTAAGCCACAACCTCATACTAAGTTGAGTAGACATCAGAAGGAAAATGAATAGACTGAATAGGTTCTACTGAATAGGATTAGCAGGTGTCTATTCAAGTCCGTTTGGGTTGGCTCCCATGAAGTATATACCTGTACCACTTTTCCTTCAACTTTATTTATTTACAGAGAATAGCATCAGAGTGTTTAACCTATTCCCTAATAAAGAAAGTCTCTTCATCCAGTTTTTTTTTTCACTTGAAGTAAGAGGGTAGGCTATATATTTTTCCTGCAGTCGAGTCGATCCGTGACAAATGCAAGTTGTATAAGAAGAGCTCACCGATTTAAGTTGCAGTTTGCGAACTTTCGAAATTGGAAACCATGCACTCATCCATCAGTCTATATGATAATGTACAAATAAAGTGCACCCGGCCTTTTTAATATTCGTTTTAATAAGGATATGTGTCTTGTAATTCGGTAAGGGAAGTAAAGTCACGATCCACGGCATTTTAAGATGAAGGATTCCCTGCTACCCTTACACTGAGTCAGTCTGTCATATCGGGATCCAGTCACACGTCTGACGTAATAAGATGACCTTCGAACTAACTCCCTCTAAGTATTTAATGCACCTTGCGGAACAGCCGCGGAATGTCGTGACCCACCAGTACTTGCTGTCTTCATGGTCAATGACGTCACACCTCTCACAGCGTTACCAACTCGTTCACATCGAAACGTGGAGACCAGACCCTGCTGAAATCGGCGATACTTGAATGCGTAGATAAAAGGATTGACCGCCATGTTTGCAAGAGACATGGCGGCCCCTACAAAGTAGTAAGGTCCGCTGAAATCGACCTTGCCACCGAGATTGAAGTATGCAAAGAAAGTAAAATTCGGACCCCAGCAGATGACGTAGATGATTGCGACAATTAACAACGTCTTTATGACGTTTCTGCGTGCCAAAGAGGTACGCTTATTCATCGGTGCTGCTTGGGAGCCATCCTCCGCTTCTGGTTGGTCAGTCGGTCCGACCTTTCGACGGATAACTCTAAAGATTTTCACGTAGACGAAGGTCATTAAGATGACCGGAAACACCCACTGAGTGACCAGAATGGAAATGCCAAACGCCGACTGCGCAATACGACTGGGCCATATCAGACGACACACGCCATCCTCGTGTACGTTATTCAGGATAAACATTGGCAACTGGTAGGTGTAACCGAATAGCCAGACAAATACGCTAACGAAGATCACGTGCTTCTTACGTACGTTCTTCTTGTAAGAAATGGCGTGACATACTGCGTAGTAACGTTCCACTGTCAGGCACATTAAGTTAGCGGCCGAGATCCTGACGCAACCCCAAAATATGTACCGGGATCTCCAAATCTTGCAGGTGAGCGTCGCCAAGATGGGGTTACTCGGTAGGTCGGATGGATCTGGATTAGCGAGAATGACGTAATTCAGCAGGAAAACGATCGAGGCGTATAAATCGATTATCGATTGATTAGTTATGATGTAATTCGGAACGTCGTGAAGCCCCGGTGTGCGATACATTACCACTACCACAATGCTGTTACCAAGGATACCAGCAATACCGATTACGTAATAAATAATCGATATTGTTATCGGTGAACTGTAAAACAAGTTCGTGCGGCTCTCGTCGTCCGGCGAGGAGGACTCATGGACTATTGGGGACGTCACAGGTTGAACCGTCATTAACGATGCGTTGAATGTCGACTCCATATTGTACTAACCAGGCTTTAGTAACTGTTCAGTTTGAAGAAGTCCAAGAGTTTGTTGAAGTTGACGATAATCAAGTCAAGAACAAAATAGCCAAAACACCAAAAAACAAGTGGAAAAAAAATGACTGGTAGTGCATGCGGAGTAATCAGACAGACAGCTATACTTATTTATTGTTTCTAAAAAAACTGAACCTAAGAACGCCGCCCTCGAACCGTTTAACGCATAAAGTATTATGATTTATCTAATGACGTTGTCGATGAAATGAACGAAACAGAATTACAGCGATTGGCGTGAACCGCGAACGATAATTCCTTTTCTATATTTGGCGATTCTCCTTCAGATTTATACACACAGAAATATTTTGCGGTGTATGAAATCCCACTTTTTGATAACATTTACGTTTCATCTCTCGACACCTTTTTGACTTTGTTCCTCTTGACAGAAATATCAAGGTGTTTTGCAATTTTCTCCCTCCTCAGTATAGTGTCCAACAAGGTATGAGTCAATCAGACGAGAAAGAGAAATGCTTTAGGTACAATAAGCTGATGATGTATCCAAAACGCTCTCTGATTAGTCAAATACACCTGCCGTCTTCAAAGTATGAGCTAGTGCATTATAAAGCAAATAGATTGGTAGAAAATAGCCTCGCCAACAGGAGCGAATATTTTTGTCCTCTATTTTCTTCTGAGCTTAGTCGGGATTCGAAGTTTACAGGTTGTTTCAGCAAACCCTGACGGGCACAAGGCGTCAAGATGAATGACACAGTATGCCAGTTGTACATACATTCTTCTACATGGTACATAATTACTTGTATATTCTGTCTTGGGTTAGCTGTAAAATGTTAAGTTACTTTCAAGACAGCAAGCAATACACCAAAACATATGTATTTACAAATATTAACGTACTGTAAAGTTTGCAGTAATGTTTGCAGTAAAGTTGTTTCAAAGATGAATGGTTAAGATTCAGCTGGGTGGCTGACCGGATGGAGCAAATGGCAATATTGAATGTCCGTAATCTGCAGACATTAATTAATCATCACAACTTGCAATTTAAACCAACTTCAGAGTTAATTATGGCTAATTATATCTTGTTATAATTATATTTTCAGTTTGTATATATGCTCTATAATTATTCTTATTCGTATTATTTTCTGTATATGCTGTGTAATTGCAGTGTATAAGAAAGAAGTAAATGAAATGAAATAACGTTCTAGCATAGATATTTAGCAAAAATATAAGGTAATGAACAAAAAAAAGCACATTCATGTGTTGGTTTTGTACCTCAATGTCCCACTTACGTTGTTCGATATTTTGGTCTCCCACATAACATACTCTGAAGATACGCACTTAAAGGTTAATACAGCGTTTCAAATGCGCCATTATGACATAAAACAAAAAAGCTCTAGTCATTGTTATACCATTCAGTTTCACCAATGAACATCTGCAAATGTTTCAACTTCTCGTATCATTATGCCTAAGATGAGTTACAGAAGATAAAACAAAAAATTCTTGAGCAACAAGTACCTAAATTTCTATTTATGAGAAACTTATATTTGTTGGAAACCAGGCCACCGTGTAAGCTTCTTCATTTTCAATAACCTACCATCTTGTGCATATTAATATTGGTTTTTAATGGTATGCCATTTTTCTGGGAAAAAACGCCCTATTTTCCTGGGATTAATGCAGAGGGGAGCCAGAGGTTATGTTGGGGGGGGGGGGGGGAGAGGGTAGGCCTACTTGATTCACACATTGTGGAAGGGTGTCCTTCATCTGAATAATTTACAGAAAAAAGTTCTCTCAATGTGGTGTACGAAATTCGTGTACCAAAACAATGACGCAAAGTGCAACAGAGAAATGTCTGCAATATAATATGAAAAACACAATTGACAAGTTTTTTATTTTTATTTGGAGGGGGATGCATTTGTACCCAGGGGACTCCCGGATCCACCACTGTAAAGTACAAGATGAGTTTTCATACGGTCATGGTCCATCACGGTAAATGAGTGATTTTAATTTAAAGACTTATTTAATTTTCCTGTGAGTTGATATCCCAAATCCACAATTGAATGCCATGTAGCATATATGGATTGTCATTTGTCGCTGGTAGTATAGCCTATCGCAATGTACTTATTTCAATTCTACGTATAATTGGACAGTCAAATCAACTAATGCACCACCGAACTAGGGGCAAGTTACATTTTTCCCACTTTCAGTGTAAGCGAAATTATTTGTGAATAATCAAGTTGAATTGCAGAAACTTATCGCACTTTAAATGAAACAAAAATTTTTATTGAAATTTGCTGCTCCTTCTAAGTTGATTTGAGAATACGTTCGACTACTGCCTTATACATGACTGTCGGCTGTCTTTTAATGGTAAAGTTATCGTTTCTATATAGAAGTTTTCAAAAGTCGTTTTCTGTTGCAATTGTTTTTGGCTTCCATGCTTAGTGAGAACAACGAGCATGCACTACCATGCGTCGTGAATGCTCGGTGTCGGTGAAATTCATCTAGAGTGTAACCTACGGTCAATGCTGGAAAGAAACTAACTTGACCAATTAGGATTAAGACATGACCCAGAATAAGTAGGCTTTTATATATGCCGCTTGCAAAGTACGGTTCATGTACACTATAGTCACACCACAAGATCCCATTATCATTATGAAAAGATATAGCCCACATAAAATGAGGTAGCACATGTGTTTCCCCGCTAAACGGATGAATCCACGTCCTCATTTGGCATAGCTACGGTATATGTCCACAAGATAGCGATATCCTGTTCAAATCCTCTCATTTTTTGCAAATTAAGACTTCTTTAAATCTTGTAGATAAAAAACCAAAAGTTCACAATGTTACAGTCATAATTTCAGTATCAAGAAGCGTTGCTGGTGAATACTAAAACAGAATCATCTCAAACAACCATGGCGTGACGTCATCTCAAAAAGACAGTTTTCACGTGATCGGAAGGAGTGAAAAATATAGGAACGGGTGTTCCCTAGAGTCGTCTATTGGATTAGAACGTCTTGAAACTATTTATAGAAAGACATAAGATATTGAAATCGAATGACATAAACGAAAAAACTAACATGACTGGTGTGATATTATTCCAAAATTCGGATCAGATAATATAGCTACAGTCTGACCGGATTACTTAACACGGGGGGGGGGGGGAGGCAAACGTGAAGGATCGACTAGTCAAAGGAATATGACAGAGTGAAGGGTACCGAGAGTCAATGGATACAATATTTCATGCAGGAAATGTAAAAACCTTCATGAAAGAGGACTAGTAGGTGACAAAATTTGCTCAAGGTTGCACCTCTGACCAGTGGCATAACCTACAGGGGAGGGGGAGGAGGAGGGGGGATTGTCTCCCGCAGCTAGAAAGTGAAAAATATGAAATTTGCCGTTTGTCGCATGATGCAGATCACCGAGTCACACCGGTCAATTACAGTGCGGTTGGTCCGATTTGAGGGAATGAGATCTTAGAGGGGGTTCCATAAATCTCGAGGTCCAACGAGGTTATTACCAACACCTTCTGCATCCGCATGAAATGCGTTGGTCCAACCGAACGTTGACACAATGTATCATTTACCATTTTGCATTTTCCATAGATTGAGTGCTTTTCTCATTAATACGGAGAAACTGAAGAAATGAGATTCCTAGTTAAGTTTCATCGTTGGGTACATGGAGCTTATAGGGCACTAGGGAGGTTGCTGTTCTCGTCCACCTGGGGGTTTGGGAAGCCCAAATTTTTCTTGCACGCTCTACGTCAATGTTGATGGCGCTCCGCTTGGACAGTCCAGCAAACACGAATAGACTTGGTTCTGAGGTCAGACCCCTCCCCCTGCTGAAAAATCATGGATATCAATCATTTTTTTTTGTAAATAGATCGCTCTGCCCTATACTACGACAAAACAAATCACCTTCTGGCCGGAGAGCTTGTGAATCTAAACTTCCAGACATGGTACGGGATACATCTGAATTTCTTCAGGCAATCATCAAGCAGTGGATACTGCTCTTTATATATATATATATATATATATATATATATATATATATATATATATATATATATATATATATATATATATATATATATATATACTACTGTCTGCAGATTGAGTTTATTTACGCTCCTTAACATGGTAGTGCTACGGTATGACCATGTTGAGTTGAGCACTCTGCATTTCAAGATGGTGCATTGCTTGTGTAGTCCCAGCTATTTTAGCTGAGACGTAATACTATCGCATTATGCATAGCACACTCTTTTGAGTTTGTGCACTCTGGTATTCACAAGCAATGTACCGTGAAAGGCAGGATTGATGCAAGTTACGCTTGTATCGATCCTGTCATTCAGTCTTGAAATTTACTCTGAGCTGCACTGATGAGTCCTAACAAGGAAGAAACAGTACTGTCTGCAGATTGAGTTTATATATATATATATATATATATTTTTTCAGTTTTTATTTCGTTAGCTGAGGATGAACCTGACATGGGTTCATGACCCCTCAGCGGCCCTTAGCCCTGGCGTAGCCCAGTACTGAGGAGGGCAACTTGCCCCACCTAGGGACGTAGCCAGCCTGGGGGTTTTTTGTGAGGGGCAAATCGACTCATCGTCCCTGCTTACGTCCAAGCAAGCGAAGGGGCGTCCTTTTCCAGGCTTAATCAGGATTTCAAATCAATCAGTCCACAGATATACGTTGCATGAGGAGAGGCCTAGAGGCCTACGGGGATGAATCATCCTACCCCCTTTAACCTAAAAAGGATTATTTTTGCCCTTCTAAGTCGGCCAATTACGGTGCAAACTTGACATTTTTGACACCTACACCCATGAACCTAAAATAAAGCTAAAGGAGGGGAAAAGTATTGAAAGGGGCTAAAAGACGGCAGGACTATCTAAGCTGAGCGCCACCATCAGTTGGCTCGGCGGGTACAAGCAAATTTTTGGCTTTTCAAACCCTCCGGATGGCCGGAGACGGCGCTTTGGAACGTTGGGCATCATGAGTGAAATATGCTGATCGTTCTACTGACTGGATTTCATCCACTAACCGTTATACTCGTATACTGCGTTTAAGCAACAGGTGTATGTTTTTCCAATCGCAACCGCGAATCAAAGATTTTACACCTCCACTCAGACCGACTTGTTTTAATTGAGTTGTTAAGTTTTTTCGTTATCTTAGTTTTCAATATCATAAAGATTACCAGTGAAACTAGTTTCCCAGTTCCTCCCCAATTCCGTCAACTTAACATCCCTCCCTCCTCTCGTTGTCTTTTTTTTTTTTTTTTTTTGCTTTCCGTTATTTTCAACATTATCCATCGGGTCCATAAAATTTCTGTGGGGGGGGGGCACTCTCTCCCTTCCCGCTGGCTACGCCACTGGCCCCACCTGGAAATTTGGGAGAAATATCCTTTCCGATCTCTCAATGTTTTTCTAGGATAAGAAATTGTAAAACATTTTATGCATTATTCGCATTTTAATGTTACATATTTCCCCAGATTCCTTGTGTCACTGCGGCATGAAGCATACCCTGGCAGAGTGTCATTTGGACATTGCTTTGGCGGTGACAGAGGAGACAGAATTGGGGGAAATGGCCAAAGAACATTTTCAAAACTTCACTGTTCAATCACACTGTCATTCTGAATAAAGCTTACTCAGATAAGGTCTCGACTCAGCCAAGGGCACCTGCAGCACAAAGCAAAATGAACTTGAAGAAAAAAATGAAATCATTACTTAAAAAAAAGAAATTCCCATAGATATATTCAGTTCGAATCTATCATCAGATATAGCACCATTTTGATGATGTAGTCCACAACCTATACAATCAAAACAATTTCCAAGGGGAGGAGGTATCCCCAGGATGGCAATCTGTCATCAAATCCACCATATCACAACTAAGTTCACGCTGAGATGTTCACACTTGCACCCTCATACCAGCTTATGTTCTCTGAATGCCACCCACAGGTTTACTGTCAAGATCAAGCCAGACCAAAGGACTAGAGTTCTTTGAGCCAGACCCATGTTTCATGGACGGAAATTTTCGTATCTCCCTCCTGAAAAAAGATCCTAGCTACGCCACTGACCCTTAGGCTTCAATTTCTGAAACTGTCACGAATTATCACTTATCCCTCTAAAACGTAAACCATACGTGAACAATTCTTCGCTGATGTTGGACTGGAGCAATTCCTCCCTGCCTATTTCCTTCTTGCTAGCAATCAAAAACTTCAGAACAATCTACTTCCGGGTAGGTCAAATGAAGAATTTGCACTTTTCGCGCGATACTGTGTCAGTACATGCTATATGCATGCAAGGAAGTAGTAACGTTAGGCCTCAGCATTGACAATGTATGTACCATAGTACATGTACTGTGTATAGTGCACTAGTTTAGCCTATATTTCTGTGTTGCTAATAGACTACAAAGAAAGGTGTACAGCTGCATTAAGCCAAGAAAGAATCTGCTTCCATCGACCTGACAGAATGGCTGGAGACGAAGTCAAGGTTGGTTATAGACAAAACAAAGATCCTCTCTCCTTTTGCCACTTGACATAGTTGTTACCTTTGTTATTAAAGAACGAAATTCAGTCACTTGTTGACCGAATCCACTCTCAGTAACTGACATCAATTTAGCCTAACCACTGTACCGAATATTGCTTAACATCTCATTTAGCCATTATTGACATAGGTGCTTGATACTTGCCATGTGGTAAAAAAATAAAGTCGTTTTGGACAAAAAAATCACTCCGAGTTTGAATTACCACACTTAGTTTACCTTTGGTTCGAGCCGGCCAGGAAAAAGTAGCCTAGGCCTAACTTAGTAATATAGTAGTAGTACATGAACGATGTAGCCTGATGTAGCGATGTACATCATACATGTAGCTGAGCTCCGAATCCAGTGGGTACCATCGTGGGTTTTCGGACCCCTTTAAAGTATGGAACACAGAATTATTTTAAGGGGTCCATCAGGAACTTTTAAAGGGTTCAGTGCTCCTGCCATCTCCCTTTCTTCAAGTTGAACCCTATTTTCCCTTGCAGGTAATTGAGTTAAAGATGTCAGTGTTCACAGTAGGTGCTGAAATGCTAAGAAAGAATACAATAAACTATATTCTAAGAGAACAAATATATGATACAAGTACTTCTGTTTGCTCTCACTGAAAAGTTTAATTGATCTGCTCGTCCTGCTGTGTAGAGAAACCTTAGTAGGACGACTGAATTCTAACTCATTGGTCTAACGTTGCACTTCCTGACACTGTTGCCATTCAGCACATCTTTGTTCTTTCATATCTCAGCCACTGTGCACTCCAATGTGTTCAAATAGGCCTAGGCCTACGTTATGTTGGCTGCAGTTTTGTTGGTGTCTGAACTTACGCTGCTCACCTTTACAGATTGACATGATGAAAGGAATGAATGCCTCCGAGATTAAAACACAAACACAAAAGAACTTCTGGTTGGTTTGCTGGCTGTAGGCTGGCTGTGGGCTGGAACGCGTAAAGAGTAAAAATAGAGAACAGTGTATGCGGAAATTGTATCTGGTTACGATATCCAGGAAAAATTACAAAAATACAAATAAATTAAGTAAATAAATACAGATATAAATATAAATACAAATACAAAAAAATAAATACATGTAACTACAAAAATAACTACAAAAATACAAGACTAAACTAATTTGTGTGAACAGTTAGGGCATTGTCTCAAACTTACATGGTTCTGTACGTCGGACTGTACACCTACGAGGCCGCACACAGGAACTCAAGAAATGGATCCATTCCTTCAGTCTTTACTTTTGCCCTCCAGCAGTGTTTGGCCAGATCTCCGGCGATGTGAGCATGCCTGGCTCCATGTGCTGGAAGTCCTCTCATTGCGTGCAGCCATTCATTTTCAATGTGCTTGGTACATGCACCTAGCATTGAAAAAAAGGCCAGAAATAGTGTTGGGTTCAAGTTAAAAAGGGGATGAACAATCAGCAAATGGGTAAGTGAGGAGATAACATTCCTGTCTCATGATTAGTGAACTCAACAGAGTGGTTCACATTCAGATGCGTGTACCCCATGTCTTTCAGCTTCGAGTAGGACTTCCAGCAGTCACTGTGGATATAGAGCCAGGAAGAATCCATTTCTTGATAAGTGCCAGGAGTGTTTCCTCTTCCTTTGATGGCATTGGGACCATGAATATCTTTGTTCGGTTTTCTCTCTCCCGTCCACCAAACACCCATTGGCCCACCTGCATCCGGCCCCGGTGGTACTTCTTTTTCCCAAATTTGGCCTCATCTGTTTCGACTTGAATCCCAAGTTCTCCCATTGGTGAAGTCTTTTTCACCAGAACCTCTTCACAGTCCGCCCTTGCAAAGCTGCACCAGTCTACGCAGATACAGGTAGCTGACGAGATGTTAAGCTCATCTTCCATATGGTCTTGGGAAGCATTCTGGCTCCACCAGTACGTGAATTGGAGCAGTTTGTTGATGGTGAGGTTGCTCTTCTCAAACCAGGAATGCTTGCGAACTGACTGTGTAGACTGGTGCGGGTTTTTCCCCCTGGTCACGGCACCTCCATGTGCATGAAAATGAGACGAAACACATAGTTACCAATTGATAGAAGTAGTCACATTTGTGGCCTAAAATGTATGTGACTATCTCCACACTTCATTATTATTAGTGGTTTGAAAAGTACACTCCCCGATAGCCATCACTTGTTGCATTAACTCCAGTGATGGCTTCCAGTGTCATTGGACAACCACAGGTACCACAAACAGGGGAATCGTGCAACACACCCTTTTCTCGGAGCCAATATCATGTTTATTGGGTGAAATTAGAACATTGGCAAACAAAAACTGCAAATTAATGTGTTTTCCACTTTTTTTGTGGCATAATTGGCTGAAAGTTGAAAGCTGGTAGATGAACTTGATGTACAGTAGCCATTTCAAAGTCTATGTAATGTACACTGTACAGTTGGAAATTTTGTAAACAATTTGATTTTCAATGCAGTATACATTTTACTTATGGCAAATTACTCACATAAGTCTCGTGCTACTGTAACTGTTTTGGCCATTTTTAGAAATGTCACAAATGGACTTAAAACCCCCGGAGATTAGAATATGAGACCTGGTGGGCAGGAGATCTGGACAAAAGCAGCGAGTCTGCAATTTTGTTGACTGTTGACCACCTTTTACAAACTCCATGACCTGCTTTGTTTCTTTTTGACATTAAATTTGTATACAACTGTGAAAAAGATTTCTGTTTTCTCACAAAGCATGTTGCAAGGAGAGAGCTTTTATAGTCAAGTCACCCCATAGCAGTAAAACTGGTTAAATTAAAAAATTCGATTTCTGTGTACTACTTCTAGAATGACATCACAAGTTACTGTGCAAATTGCCATTTTAATTTGAGCGAATAATCTCCAACATTTAATACCTGGGCTTAAGACTATTCTGTGAAGACATGAGTTGGACCGCTTGGATTCATTTTGTACGCTTTGTTACATATGTTTGTGAAATAATTTTAGCACTGTGACGTAATCGTTTCGTAGGCCTAAGCCATAGCTGATGCCTGACTTACGATCGAAGGCTTCTTGACAGAATATTATGAACCTGGGCTCGGAGTTGGCCCAAAGATCATGATTTGGTACACATTAACACAGTTGAAACGTAACTCAGCCCATTGAAACTAACAGGACAGTGCAGAACATTGATATGGATAGTCATCAGAGTTGTTAAAAAGTTTCTTTCTTGCCATGGGATATTAATGTTTGGCATTGTTGAGTATTTAATAACTTTTGATATATCCCTTCCATACCTGTTTTCTATGTAGGAGGAGATGCCTGCGAGTCCAGATATTCACTTTGAGCCAATTGTGAAACTTGCGACGATAGAAATTAAGACTTTGGAAGAAGACGAGGAGATTCTTCTTAAACAGTGAGTAACTTTGTGTAACTTTTGCATTCATGATTGAAGCAGTCACCAGCTGAGTGAATTAGCCTGCTTCACTTTACTTCCCATATGCCTGCCACAATTGTTCTTATACCCATATTTCCCCATGCACATGCACTTGTTGTATCTAGACTGAGGTTATTGTTATCCTCACATCTTGGCTGAGCAACTTACATGTTGGTAATACTGTATATTTCATTTTGCTGTGATAGAAACCCTCGGTTTAGCTTTTATTCACAGCTTCCAAGTCCAGAGACTCAAGAAGCAGGTTTGCCTCTGATGGTACGGTACCTGTCAGTCGGTGCTCAGCTTGCCTGGGAAAGGTGCCAGCATGGAAAATATATCATTATAACAGAGAGTTTTGCAGGGTCTCATCTCAGATACCAGAGCACTACTTATAGTACATCTCAGTCATTCATTCCAATAGGAGCTGTGTGCACCTGTCGCATCCCTTGTGAGACCTCTGATGCTTATTGTAATACGTAGGAGGTGTGCAACCTTCAAACCCCCCAATTGAGCTGCCTCACCTGTCCTTGGTTTTAAGACAACTGTAAAACTTTTGTCTTTTATTCCCTTTGCAGGAGGGCAAGACTCTACAGGTACGAGAGCGAGAGTGAACCTCCAGAGTGGAAGGAAAGGGGTACAGGAGAGGTGAAGCTGCTGAAGCATAAAACAGACAAATCTAGGATACGAGTCTTAATGAGAAGGGACAAAACTCTGAAGATATGTGCAAATCATTACAGTAAGGATTAAAAATGAAAGTACACAGCCTTAGAAATGAGAAGGGTTGTAGGCACAGATATATATTTATGGGTGAGGTGAGGTATGTGTCACATTTGATGGGGACTTCCAGATGGAGAGATGTGTTGCTTCTTGTGCGATGGGCGTGTTATTGGGTGAACGGGTGTGCTGTGTCCAGCCGGGTGGTGCCTGATGCTACTACCTGGCACTTCTGCATTTTAGCCAACACTCATCCAGAAATGACCAAAAACAGGCACTGTTTCTAGTTCTTTTTAAACTCAGTCAAATGCTTTTTCATGAAAAGCTAATATGAAGCTGGATCGCACCAGTTGGATGCATTTGAAATACCCAGCACTCAGAATCAAATAGGCAATCCCCCGTGGGGGAGGTGTTCGTTGCACCTGATGCAGATGTATGACAGAGGAAGATACTTGCTCCATCAGATGTGAAGCCTGTAACGGTTGAGATGTTTTCTGTATCTGTTGTAGGCTTTGTGATTGGACAGAACATGAACCGATAACATCCACTGGAGGTGTCATGGATACATGAACGGTGATGTTTACTCTGGATAGGGAGATGTCTGCCACATCAGGTGCCTGTAAGATTTGAACTGCATCCGATGTTGATGATATGATAGCATAAAAGGGTGAGATGTTTGCTGGGTGCCCTGTGGATACAGGAATGGGGCAAGAGGTTGCACATGTTTTGGATGAGAGCTGTGATGCATCTTATGTTGGTAACATAACCGGGTGAGATGTTTGTTGCATCTGACGTGGATAGGAGGATGGGTGAGATGTACCTTACTCAGATATAATATTGTGAGTGTCAGTACTAGGTGTCTTGTGGATACAGTAGGATAAACTGCAATCTGTGTTTGGTTATTTGCGGTAATTTCTCATCAATGTTTTTCTTTTTCTTCCTATCTAGTTACGACAGAAATGAAATTAAAGCCAAACTGTGGTAGCAACAAGGCCTGGGTGTGGTGTACATCTGCCGACTTTGCTGATGAAGAGCCTAAAGCTGAAACCCTAGCGATTAGATTTTCAAATGCCGACTGTGAGTTGATGAACTATGGTCATATTTAAGTTTTGGAGTAATTCATATGGTGTAGCTAATAATGGTGTTGCCTCCTAATATTAACAACGGCTTAATCTGACAGTGCACAAATAGGTTCTTCATCAAGGACATAACATTACTCTACATTGGTATGAGTGCACCACCCTAATTAAAGGGGAATTCCAGTTAAGGAACATGTCGTCTGACTTATTTAAGCCATTTCAAACCATTTTCATTCATATTCTTGACGTTTTGAAATGAACTTCTAATGGGCAACATGGTATGTTCAAACTTCCCGCCCCACAGAGTTTCTAACACTATTCTTGTATATGAAGGGCGCGGCCATTATGATGTAATTGACTGTGATCTCTGTGGCTTGTGACGTAGTCGACGACCAACCATGATCAACGTGATTAACCTACATAAGTAGTTATTAGGCACTCTGTGTATTCAATGTGGCTATCACAAGATAAGGTAATCGATAAGACAGCAATAAAACACAGAAGAAGAGGAATTTTCCATCAAAAGGCAACATTATGCAGTGTGATCCAGTGCGAACAATACCGTGAAGATACAGAAAACGTAATCTTTAGAAAGTACCAAGTGAACCTTTTCAGAGACAGGGGAATAAGCCATGTAATTACAAATTATGTAGGACAGTCAGATTGGTCGTCGTGGATTAGAGCTGGTCGTCAACTCACTTCTTAGTCAGAAGACATGTTCCTTGACTGGAATTTCCCTTTAACAATGACAAAAAGCATTTCGTGAGATCCATTTCTTGAAAAAAGCACAAAATCCGCTCTTTTAATATATTGCCACCCAGTGGTTCCAAGGTTACTTCTACTGCAGTTTCACTGCTTCCAGATTCACTTCTAATTTTGTGGCCTGACAGTGTGTGAGTGTGTGTGTGTGTGTGTGTGTGTGTGAAGTTTTCTCATTTACAGTAAGTTATGTGCCACAGCCTGTTAACAGGTATAAACCATTGTTACGAGCAACAAGTATATACACAAAACCAACTTTTATGCATTTTGGTATTACGAATGCAGTCAGAGCTGATGCATGAGTAATACACGTCCATTGTGCAGGCTAGCAGTCACCTTGCTAAGTGACCTCAAAACTGAAATTATCAAGTCAAACTGTTTTTAAAGTATCCTGCTCCATATGTTGAATGCCTTTGGCTTATTCTGTATTCATTGTATGCTTCATCTCATCAAAACATTCATGAGCTATGGAAGATGCATCATTTGAATTTTGGAAGTTGTGGCGAGCAAATTATTCATGAGCAACAAGTGATGGAATTTTCAAACATTGAGAAACTTACTTCTAGAAAGAGAGCCACCAAATAATCTATCATTCTGTATACATAAATATTGGTTTTTAAAAAGCTGATTTTTCCTGTAAAACAAATCCCTGATTTCCCTTGAAGCAAAGCAACCTCATGTACTGTATCATATTCATGGGCACCAGGAAGCAAAAGCAGCTGTTACCATTACCCCTGGCAGAGTTTCAGCTTGGTTGTTATTCCTCCTCATGAAATGTTGCATAATGTGCTGGATTGCCATGCAGGAAGTTGGAAGGAAAATATTCATTAGTCAATCATTTACCTTTCAGGGAGTTTAAACCTGTGAGCAGTTTCTATGGACACTTATTTTTTTTTTAAATTTTGCAATTTTTGTTTTCTTTTGTTGGAATTATCTCATGCTCTGGTGGAGGAAGCAATTAAACCTTGGCCTGAAGAAACTCTATCAGGAAGTCATGTCAGGTGCTCCAGCTAGATTGACGTTGCTTGTTTCATAGTCCCATTGTGCGATATAACTCAGTAGAGTTAGAAAAAAATTTACTATGGTGTCAATTAATATTCAAAGTGTTGTTTGTTTTTTTATCCCTCCTGCAGATGCTAAAGAATTTAAGGATAAATTTGAGAAATGTCAAGAGGAGCTGAAGTCACTGCACGGTAAGCCATTTGTTAGTTTTTAGGGTCACGGATGAAACGTGAAAAATTGGTATTTATGAAGATTATAAGAGAAGCCAGCTTGAATAAACAGTAGAGGGAAACAACAGTCATTTGAAGGGGATCATTTACTCAGTATCAGCTTGCAAGTGGACGACACCAACAAGCCAAATTGCTCTACAAATGGAAAAATAAAATGTTTAGAAATATTTTTAGTTTCCTAAAGACCTCAAAAATCCTCGAAACTGCTACACATATTAAGACTAAAAATTATTCGCAGTGTCTTGGAAATATTCAAACAAATGGAATAATTTTGAAGAACTTGCAGTATGAAATGTTAAGTATTAGTTGGATGATGCTTTTTGCATGGTAACTTACGAGAATATTTTCTCCCTTTATTCTTTCTGTGTGGATGCCATGTTCAGTAATTATGGTAAATGGTCCATACATATTCTTTTGGTATTTTTACCGGTTCCGAAAGTTGGACCTCGGTACCTCCTGTCCATGTTCAGGTAACCCAAAAGTATAACTTCTGGTAGCCTACAAATTTGTTGTGAAGTCATAATTCCACACTTAGCTTTGCACGTTAGTATGTTGCCATGTTTCTCATGTACATTCATGGCGATGAACTGTTGAATTTTTGTTACAGTGCATGTTAGTAAAATTTTGGATCCAGGTATCAATTCAGAACCAGGTCCTGACGTTATTGGTAGCACACCAGGTGCAGGCATTAGGAATTTTGATATAAAAAGTCACTGACTGACAATAATTACAGAAGTTATGAAGTCTCTCCTCCAACGTGTTACCAGTGGCAAGCACTTAATGCCGATCAGACGAAGGAATGAGCCAAGGAGGTGAACGTGTCATCTTTGAGCAAGTATAAATGCCATCATGTGTTAAACGTCAACAAAGTAGAAAACTGGGTCACTTCTTTCTTTCTCCGCTTGCAGATGAAAAGAAGGACGATGAAAAAGAGAACAAGGAAGAAGAAACTGCCAATGGTAAAGAAGAGTCGGAAGAGAAGGACGGGGAGGCCAAGGAGGAAAAGAAGGAGAACGATGCCGAGACAAATGAAGTCACTGAAAAACTGGAAGGAATGACGGTGAAGGAGAAGAAAGATGACAAGGCAGAAGCAGATGACAAGAAGAATGAAAGCAATTGATAGCAGACCCGCCAGCGGGGCGGTGATGATGATGACGATTCAGGCTGTTGGTGGCAGCAGCGCAAATACTGGATTCCTCCGAAATGTATTTCAAAATCTTCCAAACACTCTCTCCCTTGAGAATTGTCAGTCAGCATATTTGTGCTACCTCGTGTGCATGAGACATGAAAGAAAGCCCCTTTTGAAAAATGTGTGTAGTGAACTCGTTGCACACATTGGGAGGGCTTGTGTTGTTACTTGGTAAAAGGATCCTTCCAGCTGTCGGCAAGGGCCGTAGCCGGGCTAGCCCAGGTAACCTTGATTTTGTGTCATGAAAATTTGCAAGTTGTTTATAGATAATGAAAGAAATAAAATGACAGATAAAAAATAGTTAACAAAGTGGTACATGATTACATAACTACAGGTACATGATGTTAACAAGTTCCTCCAGAGATACGTTGTAACAAAGCCGTGTATTCAATTAAAGGAGCAGTCACTACCATTCAAATGTTTGCCCTCATGAACATCACAAAATCTCACGGCGTGGAACAACTTGCTTTGCCATCATTTGTACAAAGTAGTCAAAGTAAATGTATGATGATAAAAAAAATGTTAAAAAAATCCCCCCTCGAATGATCGTCACTTAAGATCTCATGGTAATTGAAACATGATTCCAGTCTGCATATGAGGGAAGTTTTGCCTCCAGGCATCGGAGAGAAGCTGTAAGACATTATTTGAAATGCAAAATCAAAGACTGTAAATCATTTGACTCCATTTCTGATGGCACGTTAAACGTTCTACTTGATCAATATATTTCCTTGATATTAGGGCAGTACTTTAGTTTGTCATTTGGATAATAAAGATTGATTATATTTGTTAATGAGACGGTTGGGGGTGGGGATTGGAGGGTGTGTTTGTGTAGGGGTGTGGGGAGTTGCAGAAATACAAACCAGTTTAAGTATAAAAGTTAAAAAGGGTGCAATTAAGGAATAGACTCAATGCTTGGAACATTTAACCAACAGGCAAAACTGCATATGTACGATTCGCTGACTGTAATCCCTGTAAATATTTCAAACAGGACAAGAATGGGAGCAGAGTTGTTTTGGTTGCTATGATACTTCTTGCTGCCTTCTCATCTACTCATAACCATCACATAATTCTCAATGCAATGAGTAATGAGTGTTAAGTCATTTCATTTCTAAATAAAAAATCATTTCATTAGTACTGTAGGTTGAATCAGATTTCCACAGAGTCTGGAAAGTCAGTCTGTGGCCAGTAATTGAATAGGACTGTCATGTACTGCATTAACGGTGAAACTCTAGATCAGGGTGCATGTACCAGGGACAATTAGTCGAGGAATAATCAATTTCTGATAAATTTTACACCTTAACCCTTATTTGAGGTGGTTTCTGTGTGGGCAGTACAAGAATTCCAGTGCAGAGTAAAACAAAGTGTATGTAGCATAAGGACCAGTTGATGACAAATTGGCAGGGAATGCTCAGCGTTGGCATTTTTCAAGTTCCTCAAAGAGTCGATGACACGTAGAGACCAAAGTGCCCGTGAAAATGTTTTTTTTTTTTTTCTCTAAATAATTGGACATATTAGTAT
Source organism: Stichopus chloronotus (assembly GCA_021234535.1). Lineage (NCBI taxonomy): Eukaryota > Metazoa > Echinodermata > Holothuroidea > Aspidochirotida > Stichopodidae > Stichopus > Stichopus chloronotus. The sequence continues at coordinate 374,912 of CM037837.1, read as the reverse complement.
CCAAAACCGCCTTTGGTGTACTTGTGACTTCATCCAATGTTATGCAATCAAAAGATTTAAGTTTCACAGTTGGAAGCTTCTGTTGAAAGAATCTTGTGTCCGTATGACATGATTTACATCTTATGATGTCATAATTAGGAGCAGGTTCATGCATCAGCTATTGATCCACAATAATCGAAAATGTTTCTGCTGGCAAATCCTTTCATGGATTTGTTGAAACTCGCACACAATGTTTCGTAGGTGGTGGGCCATTTGAGGGATTCAGGAATTTTCACGCACAGTCTCATTGGTGTGTCATGATGACGTGTTGTTAGTGGTACCTTTGGCTTCAGGGTGTTCATGAAAATTCTGCAAAATGTTTTTCGTCTGCAGATTATCTTGCACAATGTTGATGAGGACATAGTGGTACTCGAAATACTGCATCCAAAGCCCAAGATGGACCTAAGACAATCTGTAGGAGAAGACGCATTTTGCAGAACTTCTTAAAATGGGCCAAAGTGTCCACACTTGACCATGAACCAAAACTTCTTTAAAGCCATAAGTAATCACTAAGAAAGAATCATGTCAAATCGTTCAGATGGGCTGTAGTGCCCATGTAGAACGTTGGACCAAAAATTCATGAACACAATGAAGGTACCCCTAACAACAACGTATCTTGATGACAAACCATGTAGATTGTACATGGCAATCTGAAGGATTAAAAGTGTTTTGCAGAATTTCGTGAAATGGGCCATAGGGCTCACATGGGACCGTGGACCAAAACTTCCTGGACAACCCAAATGTCCCAGACCCCAAGAAAGAAGTTTGAACCAAAGCTATCAAGGCATGTGCATGGAGAAGCATTTTGAATTATTGTGGATCGATAGCTCGTCCATGAACAGGGTTCCAAATACGACGTCATATGCTGCCTTGTAGAAAAAAGGTTTTTCAAGGAGCTTCCAACAGTGAAACTTAGAATTTGAATTGCACAATATTTAAAAACAACCCCAGCACATCAAAGGCAGTTTTGGATAACAACTTGTCCAAATATTCAGAAAAGCCAGTCTCCATTGAGTTTTGATGTCACAGCCTCTTTAAAGTGAACTATTTTTGAAAGGTTGGTGCTGATGGTTGTTGGGCGGTGGAGGAGGATTTCGAGGCAAAGATTGTGTCGGCATGTGTCCGTGGTGAGTCATGATGGAACACACACCAGGAAAAAAAGAAAAAGAAGAGTCCATCAATGGATCTTTTCAACTCAAACTTGTCAGGAGAGTAAAGATAAGTTTTTAATATTTTTACAGTAACATACTGGGTTTCATTGAATGGGTGGGGCCACTCACTGGTAGCAAAGAAACTACTTTTATCAGTCTTTTACAGAGTAGGTTGACAAACTTGTATTTCTAACAAAGTGTATTGACTTTGTGGGATTACAATCGCAAGTCTCTGAAGGTGCACTTTTTTAGGTATTTGTAAAAGGTGAGTTAATACTGTGTCGATCAAGCATTACTCATATTTGTTAAACTTCCTGACAACCGTTGCAAATTCGAATAGATTATGTTGAATAAACTGGATAGTTTTATCTTGTTTCTTCTTTTTCTCTCATCTGTGTATTCACTCCAAACAAAATTTGCCTTTTACATCTCTTTCCATTTTTTTATGGGACTAATTCATGAATTTGACCGACTTTTTTTTTTTTGAGCTCTTACATTGCAGCTGAAACATTCAACCTAATTAAGAGGAAAGCTAGGATAGCAAAGAATGAGCAGGGACTATGCCCATGCCGAGTGGTGGTGGCGGTCATCAAACTAGTGCGAGTGCTCCCCCCCCCCCCCCCCTTCAGCACTCATCCAGAAATGGTCAAAGATACCCAGCACTTTTTCAGCAATTTCAACTGGGTGGAATACTTTGTCATGGAGAGCTTTTTTGAAGCTGCCTCAACAAAGTGGACAAATTTACAATCAGGTGGCACTTTGAATCAAATGGGCACATCCTGATGGGCTTTACCAGCTCTTAAACTTTGTTGAAAGGGTGGAGTGTCGAGGATGACATAACTTCACGTGTTCTATTGTTGTCCATGCCAATGTATTTTGGAACACCAATACTGTAGATACAACACCATCAGGAATGACGGGAAAGGGGGCAGTTTGACATTACTGCATGTGTTCTATTGTCCATTTCAGTGTCTTTTGGAGCACTAATGTTGTAGGTGTACCATCATCAGGTTTGTGGTGTCAAGGATGATGATGTATTCTATTGCTGTTCATCCCAGTGTATTTTGGAGCACTAGTACTGTAGATGCAACACCATCAAGAATGACTGGAAAGGGGCAGGGGGTTGGGCAGGATGACATCACTCAATGTGTTTTATTGTTGACCATTACGTGCTTTGGAGCACCAATGCTGTAGGTGCAACATCATCAGGTTTGGAAGTAGGGGAGGGAAAGGATGGCATCACTTAACCGTGTTCTATTGTTGACCATTACGATGTGTTGTGGAGCACCAATGCTGTAAATGCAACATCATTAGTAATGATTGGAAGATGGCATCACTTAACGACAAAAACTCATCACCCCAGACAGTTTCAATTCTCCGAACCACCTACTTCTAGTCCCTCCCTCAGCCTGTCTTAAATTCCTCCACATGTGTAATCAAAACAATGGATCCTTGTGTACGCTGTGTAATACGAGCTGCTCTGCATCTTTCGAATTTGCTGTCAATCAAAGAGTACTGTAACTTAGAACCAGTTGAGAATTTTGCTTTCCGGGAGGTGAAAATATAGCTTAGGGTGATGCAATACGGCCTTTAATGTGTTCAGACCATTTCAATGATTTGAAATTTTTAATAGTGTAGACCACAAATGTGGGATAACTGAAAGTGAGAGGTTGGGGAGGGGGCACTGGAAAGATTACAGAGGTGGTATCACTTAAATTGAATAAACTACACCATTTTGTCAACTTCTCTGCCAGAAGGCCTATTTCTTATGGATCTGGCTTGATTTCTTGTCTGAAGCCACCTCTAAGTTTTTTTTCTAAGTTTTTTTTTACAGTGTGTGTCCTAATAAGTAGTTGGTGTGTCTGACTTGCCATTAGTTCTTAATATCCCTTTACTTGCTGATGATAGCGACCAAATAAATGTGACCTGCCCCACCAGCCATCCATCTCTAGATCTGAGGCACACACCAAAAGAGCTATCATATTCTTATGCTTAGTTACTAACAATTTGCATGGAACCCACAGCTTTCCTTTCTATTAAGGTCTTTTGGGTATGTTGACAACTAAAGCAAAACCAGAGCGAACAGTTTTCAGAATCCATTCTTTTATTTACTTCTGTAAGTCAGACAACCTGATGACTATACAATCAGAGAGAACTTCCTGGAGTGATCTTGAAGACAGTTAGTTTGGAACAGACATAATCATTACCGACACATCTTTATTCTTTCTCAAAAACATTGAAAAGTAGACATGCGTGCATCATCTCAGCGATATGTTCCGAGTCCATTTGTGTGACGTTCATCTGGGATTTCTTTGAACAGCTGGTGACAAGAAAACTGCATGCCAGAACAAGGTTGACGAAATAAAACCCACTGCTGTGCACTTGCACGACAAAGACAGTGACTCCAGACATGACCTAAAAAGTGTTACGGATTTCAAAAGCAAGGCCAGGAATATGCTTCATGTTTTCAAACAGGAACCTCGACATAAAAAAAAAATGGAGAACTTCTAAGAAGACAAACATCCCTGAAAAGTCTCAAAGAAACAACGACAACAAATATTGTTCTGGGTCACTTTATGTATAATTTTCATCTGCCTCTTTAAGCTCCCTTTCCGTATGCAAAGAGTCCATCTGTCCTATCCAATCCGTTTATCGATATAAGTAATCTGCTTGTATGTTGGCGGCTATTTCAGCTTCCCACTTGTCTCCGTTGTTAAGCAATTTTTCTTTGTTGTAGAGAAGTTCTTCATGAGTTTCTGTTGAAAACTCAAAATTAGGCCCCTGAAAATAGAAGCCAGAGATTATCATACAATGAAATGCCCTCTCGCTTTTTCTTTTCTCATCTCTGATTTGCTAAAAACATGCTATTAAAAAGACCCTTAAAAGATGCAAAGGGAACAAGCAATGAGGCAGTGAGAACTGTATGCAAATCTAAAGATTCAGAAAATGACAGGACTAAATAATTTCTGGCCAAAGATGAGAAGTCGACTTTTATTCATATCTTTCTACCAATCCATTCCGATATCTATTCATGTCTTTTCTTCGAACCGTTGCTCTGGCTAAGGGTCACTGGGCGAGCAATATTCTGCCAGATTGCAGGTCTACAGTTCAACTGACATTCTCATTTCAAGTAACTTTTAGTTCACAAAACCTTGACCTCAATAACTTTTGAACTCCATAAAAGGTCATAATAGATCATGCTCCCATCAAGAGTATTAAAGTGAAACTAAACTGAGGGATCAAGCTTACAAACTGAGGTGGTACACATACTAAAGACACATACTGAGATGCAAACACAGATAGAAATTTTGTACATAGTTTCACTGTCATCGCAAACAAAATTTCGACTCCACGCCTATCCTTAAATTGTCCTCCATCTCTCCAATTGCCTCACTGCTCTTTTTTACATTTTATGTGACCCTCCTACATAACCTTGTCTCTGGCTAGCTACCTACACAGCTGCCTGCCAATCTACACACATATCTTCATACCTGACTCACCTATTTAACCTAACTTGCCTAAGTGTGTGGCAGTGGTATAGAATGTTAGTATAGGGAATTCTTTCCTTCTGTACAGTATTTATTCAATAGGATACAAGGTTGTCAGATCAACACAAAGACGTCCTTTACTGAAGAATCGAGATCGGCCAATCCCGGACCTTCTTTGATAAACAATGAATTGATTCATCCTAATGTTCTGTGACACTGTCCTAGTATAATTACCACTGCTCTCAGAATTACCTCAACAATGGCATCCACAGGGCATGCTTCCTGACAAAACCCACAGTAAATACATTTTGTCATATCTATGTCATATCGTGTCGTCCTCCTACTTCCATCTGCCCTCGGCTCTGCTTCGATTGTAATTGCCTGAAGAGAGTCAAGAAAAAAAGGAGAGAGTCAAGAAAAAAACCCAACAAACGGATGAATGTGGAGGTAGCAAAGGCAAGAGCATGAAAATGTCACAAATGTTTTCTTCCACCATTCTCATCTTAAAAAGAAGGTAACAAGTGTTTCTCAAAGTTTGAAAACTAAGCATGTGTTTTAATTTCCATCAATCAAATGGAAGATAACCGTCCTTTAAAACAGGGCTCCTGTGGTGAATGAAAATCTGGAAAAGTCATGAAAATTTGAAAAACTATTTCAAGGTCTGCAAGAAATTTAAAATTCAGAGAGGTCCTGGGAGAGTCCTGCAGTTTTTACAAAATGGCATTTTTCCTTTCGCACTCGTAATATCAAAATGTCTTCTAACTCGTAGTATCAAAATTTACTGCATTCTTAACCTCATATTACTTTGGCATTTGCTGTTTAAGTTGAAACCTTTATGTAATAAATGAGGAATGGAAGTAATGGAAATTTTAATTTTGTCCAGGGAAAGTCATGGTGAAGTCCTGAAAATTGACTCCCAAGAGCAGAAAGCTAGTTAACATTTTGCATTACTCGTCTTTCCGAGGAATGTCGGCCAAAATTGCCCAAAAACGTTGAAAAACATGTAAATGCAGCCTTCAACTTCAGTTGTAAGTTGTCCTTGCACTGTTCTACAATTTGTTCATCTCAATAAACAGTGGTAACTGATGGCACCAAACAACTGATAAGAGACATGTTCAGATTATGTTTGCTTCGTTGCAGTTTTGGACCCTGACAACTTGCCTGAGCTGGACAGACTGCCTCACACAGCTTGCACGCTATGCACCTCTCCTCTCCCGAGGGGTACCGCCGGAGGGCGTGCTCTCCTCGGAAACGAGGACTGAGAGGACCTTTCTCGAAGGGGTAGTTGATGGTCGCTGGTTCCCTGAACATGTAGCTGAGGGTTACACCCAGACCTGAAACGTTACGAAAGAGAACTTTATGCTACGGTAACGGAGACTGGCATCACAAATAATTTATACTCAATACTACATGATGGAATCGTGGCAAGATATTCCAGGCAGGGGTCATGTGACTCGTATCCTCCTGGTATCTTTGTAATGATATCACCATCACCACTGCAGCCTATAAATTACCACAAATTTAACAAGCATGCACTACAAAGGCTTTGAGCAGCAGATTCGATGCTGACAGCTATCAGTAGTGACGGTGGTACAGTAGTCTAATCTTACAGCTTGATCTATTTTTGCCATCTTGATGTGCAGGTAAAAAGTGAGTAATGCAACTTGCTGAATAACTCTGGGTGTTACACACGACTAAACCAGGTTTACCGCGATTCGTCTAATGCAGAGCATCACAACACAATGCAACTGTACCACTCACAATCAGGCACTGCACAATCAGTTAAAGTTAGAAAAAAAAAGCAGAATCTGCAGTAGTTTCTCAAAGTCATGCTGAAACACAAAGATGATTTCAACGTTACTGCTGAAGTACTGTACATATACTCAAATACATCTGATCAACTTAATTACCGTACTACACCAACAAGGGGTCCTTACAGCACCTTCGTGTTTCATGTTGTTTCGATTTATGAGACTAACATATAAGCATACTGTACACAGTCTTGCCAAAATCCAAATGGCACACCTTAAAGGTTCTCCAAAGAGAACATGTACGGAAATAACAACTCTGGTAGAGATTATAAAAGTGCTAGCTCATTAATTTCTCATGAAAAGTGTTTTCAAAATTATCTGGAAGATGTTTCTTCACCCTCTTACTACAATACAGAAGGCGTTTATCCTGTGGCAAATCTTCTACTAAAATTAGTCACTTTTCTGAAAATGATTCATCCCATCATCTGTGATTCTGGCTTAATGTTGGCAATCTAACAAATTTGCAACACAATTATGAGTTACAGTACGGTATGATCAACAACAGGAATGTTCACATTATCATGGACACAATATACCGCAGTACTGCAAATGAAAAGGTTCTCTTAAATTTATGAACCTGAAAGATGACAAAAAATTCAGACAATTATGTATTTGCCAGGCAATAAGGTTCATGTCTACCAGTTCAGCTGTCCTTCACTTATAGTCCGGGAGGCTAGCGAAGATTTAATTCACATCTCCTCTGATTGCAGATCTGATGTTCTTACTACTATGAGTGCACAAAATGGTGCAAGAGGCATTTTAGAGCACCCAAAAGAGGGAGCTGTTCTGAGCTCATTTAAAGGACATACTGAGCACATCGATGAAACTTTGCAAGTACATTCTTTGCATGCCCCTGATAACAGATCAGCAATTCTTAGGTGTTCAAATTGGTGCAAAAGGCACTTAAGAGCACCCAAAGGGGGCGCTGTTTTGTCATATCTTATTATATATTTCATTACTATACTAACCTCTGAGTAACTCTGTGAAAAACAGTCTTGAAGCAGTTCTGTCTGTTATTTCCTTCATTGTGGTACCAGTTGTTTTCTCATTCACAAATTCTACAACAGAGAAATTTAATACACAACGAAGTAAGAAGGATGTAACTCATGAAGTGAAGCTCATTACAGTACACATGTGTTTTATTACAGTACACATCTGTTTTATTTGTGGGTGCTGGGCTGTCAGAATGCTACATGTAGCGCAACAAAGCACACTGAAAAATTGTTGCAAGAAAATATTTTAAATTTAACAAATGTGTTAATAAAATATCTTGTGTATGGTAATACTTGACTATATTGTCATACAGTTCTGGTCATTTTGCTATAAAAACTTTTGACAATACGATGACTGTATATGGGTAGTTTTTTTTTTGAGGGAAAAATCATTTCACATTTTGGTGTCATCTTTTTTTTTTATAAAAATCTAGCTAGTACGTAAGTCATAAGGGGTACCACTTGAATCATCACCCCCTAGCAGATGCACATGTCCACTGTGCCCCCCGCCAACATTTCTGATTGCCTTTGGCTTAAATAATAAACTGTCCCAAAATGTGACCAAGTTTGGTTTCAGACTTTAAAACAACAGATATGTTGAATCAGAAAAAAAAAAGGCAGTTGACACTTGTTGAACATTTGGCCATAAAAATATAAACAAAAAATAAAATGTCACACATTCATTGTGCTTGATTTTAATGAAAATAAAATATTAAACACTTGGCATAAATTTTCCACCATGTTTTCAATCAATGTTTAGGGACTGTAATTTGTCACTGGTGACTGTATGAGACAAACTGTCCCCTGAGATTGACCTGATTTTTAATACAATGCTTTGTCCAATTCTTGAGGAAATACTGACCTGAGTCAAACTGTTGCTTCAGGTAGATATGACCGAAAAGAAAAAAAAAATCACTGATGTAAAACTGTTCTATTCTGATATGATATGACAGCATGGCAAAATGTAATCTACGATCACAATGTTCCAATAGCAAACTAATCAAAACAGAGAGCAATGGTACTCACTGTAACAGTTCCTTTGAGAGACCAATGTGACTGCAGCGGTGTTCCTCGTCAAAAGGTCTGCAGACATTCCTGTAAATGGTATACATCAAAGTTATTGTAGTGTTAAAGGCTTTGCTAATACACAGGCAGTTCACTTCTAGAGTTCAAGGTGCCAAAGGGTGGTGCGAATTAGTCTTTAGTCCAACTTGAAATTTCTGGCATGTTATCTTTTCAAAGATAAAACAAAACACTCCGAAGGAGACTCCCAAACTCTTTTTCATGGTATGATGTAGAGGCGAAACATTTTGGTAAAAGTTACTACTACAGTACTAAAAATGTGTAGTAACCTTGATAACATTGATAAAAGCATTTGAATTCATCAGAGTTTTCACTGATTAGAAGACTTGACACAAACAGGTCTGATGTCATGAGGCATCAAAGACTCTTTTTGTCAAACTACTTTGTAGACCAGGTTTGCTTATTTTTACCGTTTCAAAATTGTCATTAAAGTTTTTACTGTGAGTGTGGAGGTTGCTTTAAAGAGATTTGTTAAAGGGAAATAGGACGTTTAGAATGCACCAACATGACATACAAAAGAAAATAGTGTTAGTCATCATTAAACTATTCAGTCTCATCAATAAACATCTGCCAAAGCTTCATCTCCTCAAGACATTATGCATGTGATGAGTAACGGAAGATGCATCATTTGAATTTTGAAAAGTTTGGGTGAACGAATTAGTGTTGAGCAACAAATAACTGAGTTTCTCTCGGTGAGAAATGTATTTCTTGAAAAGAAGGCCACCGTACTTCCTTATTTTGAATAATCTATCATTCTGCGCCCACAAACATTGGTTTTAAAAGTATGGATGTTTCCTGTAACACAAACGCCCTACTTCCCTTTAAATCTATGCAAAGGACTGTAGTATGCTTGCTAGGGCTACTGGCAACTGTTGATTGGATGCCATATAGTAAGTACTGCAAAAATAAAAAAAGCATGAGTTCACATTGTAGCGAAAGGTGATGGCACCTGGTAGGAACGCAGTATCAACCAAATTTGAGCAATGATGGAAGTGGTAGAGCTTAGGTACATTTATATTGCTTGAAAGTGAGGCATTGTGCAAGAATGTGTACTTTCTGCAATCCATACGAGCTTGCTGCAAGGATGTGCAACTTCTCTGCAATGTGCCCCCAAAATGAATTAGATACGCATTCAGCTGTCAAGAGCTCGTTCACACGGTGTTCAATAGTATCACTTAGCAACCAATTCTGTTGTATGGCAAGAACGTTAAAATAAACACTAACTGACAAACGACACAAATTTACATACCAGACATTTAGCTTCCAACAAGTTTGTCTAGATGACTTTTTTTGGTTTTTTGTTTTGTTTCAATTTTGTTTTTTTCTCAACGTTATTATACATCACCAATGTCAGTTAAAATAAGTCAATGGAAGGCAACAAAAAAGAACAACACATGAGTAAAAGCACACGTTATGACAACAGTTCCCAACCTCTCCTGTACATATCACAACAAAATGTTAACATGGGTGCAGCAGAGTCTGAAGGTGTGGAAACTGCTATAGATGAAGAATGTGAAGCAGGATTATTCCATGGATAAGAAATAGAGGCAAGTATCTTTCAACACAGCAATCTATCTTTCATTCAATACACAATGCCCTCCGTTTGTCTGTCAGCCCTATATTTGTCTTTCATTTCTTTTCTTTTTATAAAATGCAACCTACCCTTTGTTCAATGGTAATTCGTAATGGCCAATTTCGCTTGAACAGTTGAATACTTGTTTTACAAAAAAAGATCACATCTCAGCCATCTGGTCACCAATTTTGTGAGTTTTGCTTTATTTTATGCCGCATTTCATCGTTCTTTACTTGAATAGCAATTTTCTTTCTACTTTGTTTTGCTGTACCTATGGACTGGTGAAATGGCAATAGCCTTGACCTAACTTCCAAACCTTGATGCATGTAATTACCCCCCAAGGCCCTACAGCAGTACTGTGCACTGTAGCAAGGTTGTTCCTAGAATGACACACCTAACGAATTGATTGATGATTATGACGTTGGTAAAAATCCAAAATAATTACTTAGACAGGGTTTTGGCACAAGCAGTGCCTCGCAAATGTAATGACATGGAAAGATTCCTGTGATGTCTCTTCTCATTTTAAAATTGTGAGCAACTTGAACCTAAAATTTCTGCTGTTAAGTGTTAGAAGTACTTTTATGCACCTAAATTTACACACTGTAACTTAGGTGGAGTCACATTACGCAAAGTCAAATGGCAGAGTAGCACTAGCCATAATGTACTGTATATGTATCATGTAGGCCTAGCTAGTGACATTCTGAGTTGTATTCTGGTTTCTTTTGTTGAAGTGACATTACAAAATTAGGATATGAAGCCTAACTAGACTATATAGGCAAGGGTGGAAAAATCTTATCACAGAAAAGAACCATAACTTACGGCAGGCTTCATCAGCGACATTAACCTATGTTTAACCAAGGTTGAAGGAATTATGTCATTCTGGTTTTCATAAAATAGGATAGGCTTAGGTTTTCTGAAGTAATGCAGTTTCAGCAATAGCTAGGGCATACATGTCCAAACGCGGCACCAAGAGCCGCATGCAGCACCTAAAATTATTTTGGCAGCACCTAAAAGACAGAGTAAGTGCCGCTTACGGCACCGTTTCCGAGTGCACACTGTGGCACCCAATATTTTTTGTACATAGAAGCAATGTAGAGTGCAAATTCCCACTTTCCCTATGACGGGCAAGTTACTTGTTTAATTCTAAGTAATATACTGGTACAATGTTTGCCCTGTGAATGCAATAGTACCAGAATGACACTTGTGGAAACATTGGCAATATCTTGACCATTAATGTGGGCCTGGGTCACCAAATCAAGGACATATTTGCCACTACATGCACTTGGGTAAACTGCATGCTGCACTCCGTTGGTCCAAGACAGCACCTACGTAGTCCAAGACGGCACAGATTGACCCCCAGAAGCGGCACCAAGGTACTGAAGTTCTGGACAAGTCTGTAGGGGTGCGTCGTTCTAGAGGGTTGGTCATACTAGCCTAGCCTAGGTGTACCTACTACGTACTATACAGCCTGACAAGTGACAGTTCCTGGTTCATAGCTAACGCTCACTGGACGTAGCCTGGGCCTAGTGACGTTACTGTACGTGTACTGTACCTAGGCTAGGCCTAAGTCTTGTGTTAGGTCAACGTTAGGATAACTACAGACCTAGGCCTTAGTTCGATCTACTTTTACGGAACAAACTGCACGACGTTGACAAATGACAACAAAACCCTCACCGAGCTTAGGTACCCTGTGCATCAGCCTTAAGGCCGCCATATTCTAAGGCAATCCGTGAGAACCTTATCTTCAAGTTCAACTTCAAGCGGACTGTGAGTTAGGAGTAGTTGACAACTGAATCCCACAAAGTTCGTAACCTTTGCCCCTGCTTATCCTCCTTAACCGGATATTACATAACTCAACGCGTTTGTTTGTATGTCCAGTTGCGGAAAACTGGCAGATCATACCAGCAGCATGCAGTGCGTACGTTACTGGGTGTATTTACTGCTGACAAGTGACATTTGCTTCTAGCACCTCGTCGCGTGGTTAGAACTGTCAATTATGTGATATAACTGAAAAAGCAAAAGAACTTTAAAAGTGCTCCCTCATAATTCCTAAAGCCAGGTTGTCGTTGTGACGCTGAATGAAGATTCAGTTTCTAATTCTAGTCCTCCCTGCGTAACCAATTTACAGGTGCGTGAGACAATATTGCTCTTTGAATTGACTTCATTATTATATCATAAGCCTAGCCAAGTCCTAAGTCATTATGTCTAACACAGGGTGGCATCTTGAAGAGTAGTTATGTTTAGCATAGGGTGGCATCATCGATCACTGAGGCCTAACAAGTAACATAACTGTCAGTATTTCGGCAAGGCACAAGAATCTGTGACCACTCACAAACAATAGACAGTGATAGGCATGAATTGAATGAGCACATACTTGCGGTCAGCTCGTATAAGTACTGGTGCCATGGGAGCCTGATATGAATAGCATCATAATATAGGGTTAGAGACTGTGATCAGGGTAGGAATCATGATTCTGAGTTAGGGGTTGGGATTGTGTTATATTATAATATTCAAATTGTACATGAATAGTAGTAATATTTGAAAGACTATGTTGAATTGTACGTATTTTATGTACATATATTTGATCACCAGAAGATCAAATGCGCTCTGGTAGTGAAATGGGTTATGCTTAAGATGCAGAAGATTAAGAGCTTAGAAGCATAAAAAGCTTATGATGAGACTCTTATCCTGATGTCCTTGATGTGAATCCTTCTTAAACCTTTTCCTTTTGCAAGTTTAAATTCTCAATTGTTCAACAAGTTGTCACTTTTGCCCCTTTCACAGAATGTCTACAATTTTGCCTGAGGAAAAAAAAGAAAGAAAAGAAAACATGGACAAAAAGTAGCCATAGACCACTAGACCCTATGCCAACTTTTTTTGTTGTCTGACATCCTTGTTGACGTCACTTCCGATCACGGATTCTAAAGTCATACCTGCACAAGTACAGTTCTTAAATGCTGAGATACTGTACAGGCCCACAAATGAATGTCCAACACTTACCTGTATTGCCCATTCCACAATGATTGCTCTGTTTTTTTGTTGGAATTCAAAGGTCATTGTGGTCAACAGGAGTCAAGCAAAATCCTTGTAAAAGATATCTCATGCAGGGAAGCTTGGACAGATGTCATGTGTAGGTGAACCAAATTGACTTCAAGAAGCATCAATATTGTTTTTGGTTGAGATCAAAGGTCATTTGATGTGAACAGGGATCAGGTAATGAAACATTGTAAACATGATATTTGAAATGTAGGTACAGTGTTGTACCACATTGACCACAAAAACTAGCTGTTATGTTTGGTGGAGGCAATTTTGAGTGCCAAGGGTCAATTTGTGAAAACCACATCTTGACATTTCAAGACAGGAAGTTCATGGTCATATGTCTGTAGTGTGTTGTTGTGCATGTTTTTACATGATTAGTCATCACATGTCACATTGAAAAAAATGGTGTTCAAAATGAAATCATCTTTCTACATTTCTTTCTTTTGTGCAGGATGATGGCATCAAGTGTTTCCCCAGTTTCTAAAAAGCAGAAAACTGGTGATACCAGGGTACAGCAAAGTGAAGGACAAGATAATACTGAGACAGAAGCACAAGAGTTTAAGTTTAGTAGCAGTCCCAGCTTGGATCAATTGTGAGTTTCCCCGATTACCATATAGTACTGGCAAATTGGGAGGGGGAAGGGGACAGGGAGAAATGGGGACTATGGCCCCACCTTAAGTTGCTTCAAAAATCAAAAGGAAATTATCATAATTGTATACTTTTGTTGCACCAAATTGCATCTGAGGTTATTCAGTTGTAGGAAAATTTTCCAAAATGGAAGGTTAGCCCTCTCCACTCTCCCATACGACTGTACCACCAGTTTGACCCCTCCAAAACACAGGACTTGGATCTCCCAGATTTCTCAAAACGTTGAAGTCTTGAAAGTCCCATTCCCCACTTTCAGCAGATGAACTGCAAGTCACATCCAGTGTTTTTCCTAAGTGTAAATACTGTACTGTTCATTGCACTGAGCTTTTCTTTTTCCACTGTGATTGTACCTGTGTTATGAAATATGAATCGCTAGTCCTATACCAAATGATACTTAACTCATCAGGTCATTAGCATAATATTATTATTAATAAAAGTATCCACATGTAGATCAAATATAAGATTACCCCTAACTGCAAACCCCTCCTCACTGTCTGGAAGAGCAGGGTATGAGGAACTCAATGACATGGAGGAAGGTGTAGTACTATGTTGACGCCATATCAAGTATGTTAAATGAATCTTCCTCTGGGAAGTTGAATTTGCTTTATTGGAAACATCTGTGCGAAAATGACTCACATTAGCTAACTTCAAGACTCACAGCTTGTGTATCATATCCACTCCCAAGGTCTAACTGCAAGCGAGTACACACTACTAAAAATAGAACAGAACTTTTGCATGAGTTTACAATACTCCTTTTTTTATCTTGGTGGTTGCTTCACCTCTATCTTTTGGTTATAGAGCATCTGTGGGGATGGGAGGGGGTGTTACTGCCTGAATTTCATCTCTGTGTCACCTCTGTGTAAATAGTTAAGACTGTTCATATTGAGAAGACATGTTGTTGAGACAAAATAATGTCTATTTCATCTGTCAAGGGCTTGGGGAGAAAGTAGACCATGTGTTATAGAATGCATGTAATATCGTCATTTTGTGTCTCCTGCCTATTTTAACTTGTCTCTTTCTTATTTATGGCAGAAGTTATGTTCAGTCGGCGCTACCTTTTCACAGTTTGGGATTCAGGGTTGGGATCACATATCTGGGTCATTCTCTGCCAACTCAACAAATTTTCAGAAAATCTTGGTCAAAATTCAAATTTTGCTGAAAAATTCCCTAGTGATGTTCAAGTAGTAGATAGAATATGCTAAAACATTTTAGGTGAAAATTTTATGCAGTTTGGGAGTTATGGCCCATTGTAGATTGGTCCTACCTCTTTCTTTGTGTGTTCAAATTGCATGGTCATCATCTCGGTCATTTTTGAGAGCCTAGAACAGAGAACTGAGAGCTGCCCTGAGAATAAAACTGTAATGCCAAAAAATACCTACCTGGGGTATTTTCTGCCCATATTTTCAGAATCTGTCAAGCTTATGAAGATAAAGAGCTCTAAACATTGCATTTCATTTTAGGCGTCCATGTGACTTTTGATTTTGGGACCCCTGTGGTTCAACTTGCTGTTATCAGATTAGTACCATTTTCCACGTAATATAATATCTGGTGGGTACGCTCTGATCTCTTAAAGTTAGAGACCTCTTATGAAAAAATGGTAGGGGGTCAAACATGGTCCCAGGGCCAAAAAGTGAAAAATTTTGATGGTTTTTGGGTTGACCTTTTGACCTTGTTTATCACCTCCCATGAACTTGATGATTTTTTCTTTAGTTCTAACGTCTATGTTTGGTTACAATTTCAAAGAGGGGTTTTTCTTCAATGTTGTCAAATATTTTTTTTTTAATTTGGGTAGAAGGTGGTCATTATCATATATACACATTGTACAGTAGGATCAATTATGTACTGTACTGTACGCAACATGTACAATATATACACTGCTTATGGATCGCCAATCATCCAAATATTATCGATAATGTGTGCGTACCCTGTTTTATGGAAGAAACGGTACACAAGTGACAACAGTAGACGCAGGTGGAAACAGTTGGCGCAAACCAAATCATTAGACACAAACAAAACATAAAACTAAATTATTACACACAAACGGTACGTTAGACACAACCAAATGATTAGACACAAACAAAAAGATATAGACACAAACCAAATTATTAGACACAAACAAAGCATGAAACAAAACAAAGTCGTTAGACACAATATGGGCATAAGACACAATTTTCCTTTGATAATTTATCATGTCAAATGATACATCAAATTTTTGGTTTGTTTTTTCCATTAGTTTAACTACGTTTCATAAAAGTTTCAGACAAATCTGAGTTGATGTCCGACAGACCCATTTGTTGAGTTAGCAGAGAATGACCTATCTAGGACACTGAAAAAATCTTAAGACATATAATTCAATTTGCAGACATGAAATCCCTTTTTCCAGACTGGGTATTAGAACACATGGGAAATGCCATGGGGCTTGCATAGCCAAAACTTTTCTTGTTCTCTCTGCGCCAACCGTTGATGACCCTCCGCTAAATAGTCCTGCTGGCACTCACCCCCCCCCCCCCCCATATTTTGTTTTGTTCTGACGCTCCTGGCAATATTTATATGCCACTTAAATGTAGGCAGACAAATAAACTGTGAACCATTCAAGTCATCGATGTTTGTGGTTCAAAATGAGAACAAGTTCAGAGCAAAAGAGAGTTTACCGTAACTTTGAAAGTCTACATCAGGGGTGGCCATTCTGCAGCCCATGAGCCAAATGCATCCTGCAGAGAGTCATCATGTGACCCATAATCCCCTTTTGACCAGGATTAAAAAAAAAATAGGAAGAATTTAAAAAAAGATGAACAAAAAAGGAAAACCTGAAAACTTATGATGATGTTAACCTTACTGGTTGTGGTAAATATTGTGTTGGCAAACGTTTACTTCTACCCATAGGACTAGACTACTGAGTGTAAAGGGAATGTTAATAGAGGGCAGACTTGCACAAAGTTCAATGTGTGCCATGAGGCTTCCTGCAGCTTTGAAAGTCAAAGTAAAGTGTTTGAACTTTTAAAATTATTTGCCTTGTTTTTAAAGGATGATGTTGACCTTTTAGAAGTATGACCATATAGTGGTAATTCTGGAGAGTATTTTGCTGCCATTTTGTTTACAGGAGAATTTTACAGAATGAATTTTCCCAAGAGAGGAACTGGGACCAATTTCATCAGCCCAGAAATCTTCTGCTAGCAATGGTAAAAACATAGCCAGCTACCTAATCCTCTCCTCATCTCATCAGTTGTCTTGGTATTACTTGTTACATCATAAGCACATCATTCATAAGGCTAAGCAATGGGATGGCATGCTACATCATAAGACTAGGCCATGTTGTTACATGCAACATTGTGTATGCCATGGTATTACATGTCACATCATAATTAAGCTATGCTACTACATGCTACATCATTTATGAGGCTAAGCAATGGGATGGCATGCTACATGCTACATCATAAGACTAAGCCATGTTGTTACATCATTTATGTATGCCATGGTGTTACATGCTGCATCTTAAACTGTTGTATTACATGCTATATTGTAGCACTGTGGGCGTAGTATTACACTTAAAGTCATAAGACTATCCATCATGGTACATCATAAGCCATAGTGTTACATGCTACATTGTAAACCGTGGTATTACATGCTACATAATAGGACTAGACCATGGTATTACATGCTGCATCATGAGAGGCTAAGCCACATGCTACATCTATAAGTCCAAACCAATGTATTGCATGTTATACATCATAAGGCTAAGCCATGATGTTACATTCTACAGCGTAATCTATGGTATTACATGCTACATCGTAAACTTAAGTAATAATCCAGTAGGTAATACAAGTTCATCAGTGTCCTCCTACAGTATTCCATTGGTAAAAATTCACCTCTTGTATCATAAGATATGCGACACTAATCTGGTTAAAATTGTTGATAGTCCAAGTTTTTCACAAGTAAATAAGGTCCTTCCTTATATCCATAATTGCAAGGTTTTCACTTTTCAGTAGTCACAGTGTGTAAAACTTTCATTGCTCTGCCCACTGTAAAGATGCAAAAAGACAAAATATCTCAGATATGCAAGGAGAATATGACATTTCTCTCAATTTTTTTTTTTTAATTTTCCTGGTAGGTTGGAGAAGTCGGAGAAGTTGCTGAATTATTGTGAGTCCATTCATAAATTTGAGCATTTTTGATGATTTTTCAAGTGTGTGACCAAAGTTCCAATGAAATTTTATCACAAAACTTAATCCAGTGAATTCTTGCAGGTATAACAAATGCGAGTAAAGTTAAGTCGATAATGATTTATTGGAAAGAGAGATGTGAGTTAATGCAGCATTTGTGAAAAGTGCTTGTAAGGGGCTAAACAGTGGAAGTGGCATGGGAGAATCTCTGAAATATAGATGGTATAAAACTATAAAATACACTAAAATGGTGTAAAGACATGCAGCGGTTGGGGGATTATTTAGGTTCGACAAAACCAGAGAAATAGAAGCAGCAGATTGTATAAATTGTAACCATGAATGAAGCAGGGTTTCCAGCATTTTCGTATTTGCTTCATTCACCCATCACCTAGCTTAGCTATGCTCATGCACTCATGCACACTTAAACTACTGAGGGTCCACTCCGATCCCTGTGTTGACAGTTCATGTCATGTTTTCGTCAAAACTTGTAGAAACAAAGACAAAAATGTCTGTTTGATCGCTCGAATGTTGCAGTTATAAAATAAATGATTGTCTTGATAAGCATGACTGATATTAGAATCACTCGTCTCGTTATTATTATTTTCTTTCTAAGTTAAAGTTTTATGAAGTTTGCCTTGACAACCGTTTGTCTTTCATTGTATTGCCTTGGCAACTACAGTATCTGTGTCATTGATCAAGTTGTCTGAACTGCCATTTTTCTAGTTGTTTTGACAACCATTTGTTTCTCATCTCTTACAGTCAATGGAAAGGAGAAGTGAAGGAAGCACTTCCAGGTGTGTGTGTGTGTTTGTTTGTTTGTTTTCTGCATAATTGTGTCACATGATTGTGACACTGAGTTATCATAAGTCAACATTCAAAGACTTTTATTACTGTAATGCATAAATTGTAAGGTGTAGTTTCAATTGATAAGCAAAATTGTGAAGAGTATTGGAAGAGATTTTAAAAAACTATGAAACTGCCTCATTGTTGGCAAGCAGCAAATTCCTACAGTGTCTTTGGTTACATTGACTGATTGATTGATGCTTTTATTGATTGAGTTAATCATAGATTGGCTTGATTGATTGATCATCAATTGATTGATCGACTGGTTGATGGATGGAGGAATTGATTAATTGATTGGATGCTTTGTTGTGATTTACAAGAGCAGTGGTTGTAGTAATGATAGTGGTAAGTCTTAAATGGGGCAGAATTCAACGAATATTGCTTAATTTGTTGTGCTGGTAAGGAAAACAAAACATAAATAGCAAGAGGAAAAAAGATCTTGAGACGATGTCTTAAATGTTCAGGTTGATCAATATATCAAAGGCTCGTTGGGGGGGGGACATTCCACAAGCAGAGGGCAACTGAAAGGAAAACTACTGATTACCATAAGCTTTGTATCTAGAAGTTCGGTTCTGTAGGTGATGTGATCATACCGTTCTACCCTCTTGGCTGGCGTTTCACAATCTCAGAAAGGACAAAGGAGTCCCCAAGTCCATAGTGCCGAAGACCGAGATGAGATTCTCGTATTCTATACAAGCATGTTTGGGTAGCTAGCGTAATTGTTTGCAGTGCTGAATAACTGAAGTGTACAAAAGTTTACTAGTGCCATGCAAATAAAAATTATATTTAATTTGTTTTTAGACATCAGCAATAAAAACAAATTAATGACTTTTGGTAACTACAAATTAATTTTTGTTTGCATGGCACTACCAGGCTTTTGCACGATGTGCGCTTATGCATCTTGGAGGAAAAGATTGACAGGATGTATGGACATGGGAACACATTTCCCACCAAAAGTTGATTTAATAGAACTCGGGCAGAGGTGAAGATGAAACTGTGAATAAGTAGTGCTATTTTGTGGTGCTATTGCAAATTTCCTTTGAAATCCATATTTTCACAGATTGGTCTGAAAAAGATAAGAAGCATTTGGAACAAGAATTGAGTGATGTGTTGATATATTTGGTCAGACTCTCAGAGAAATGTCACATCGACTTGCCAAAAGCTGCACTTGAGAAGATAGCCTTGAACAGGAAGAAATCCCCCGTTGAGAAGGTTCATGGCTCCAACAAAAAGTACAACGAATACGAATGAATGACAGTGAGGTTTGTTAATCTGGTTCGTCTGAAAAATGATGTTGCCATGGTGATGGCTGGCGTGGGACTGATAACTTTTTAATAAAAAAAAATTCTCTGGCCGAACTAAGGTCTTTCAGTGACTCGAAACCGAGTGTTTCTATTTAGGGAAAAACTGTTTTGTGCACAATGTTATTTCCGTTGCAAATCTTAGAGGGTTGTGACTGGAAAATTCAAGATGTGGATAAATACTGTGGTTGTGTTCTTCACAGAGAATGAAGAGGAATGTATTGCTTTGAGTCAACTATTAGTGACACTTAATGCCTTTACTATTGGCATCATATTGTATCTTTTTAAGATGTAAAGTTCTGTTTTTACTTGTTATTATTGCGCAAATTACAACATGAGTTTCATTTTTTTCTCTCCTTTTTTTTTTTGCTTTGCTTCACTTTTTTTTATAAGCTCATGGATTTTAAGTTTGCCAGAAAAGGTTCATGTGTACAAACTTTTAAATATATGTCGAGACAGTGATGCAATTTACATTGTGTACTTTGACTTTTGTTTTGAGAAAACCATGGTTAAAAGAGTATGTGTTGCTTTGAAGGTCTTTCTTGGCTAGATACTTCATTCTTTTTTTGAGTGTATTCAGCTTTCAAAAGCGTTCTGTCATGTATACTGAGCTAAAGGTTTGACACTTACTGATTTTACATACGTAGAACATATCAAGTAAAAACTGAAGACTTGATTTTCTTTTAGTGAACATGGATGTTCACGTCTGATGATCATCATGATATATTGAGGGAACCTTGAACTTATCTTGTAATCAGTCGGCAGGTGAACTAGACATTAGGTGAAACAAGCCCATTGTATCTTTTGTATGGTAAAAGTCATTATGGAGCCAATGTATCCATGGTAACTGTAGAAAATCCATGAGCAAAAGTTCAAGGGGATGCTTGCCCAGATCGCTTTACGTGTACGTCATGCATACAAGTCTATCAGCAGCTTAGACAAATTGGTCACCACTCATCATCTCATTATCTCTCGTTCCACGCCTGAGTTTGCTGGAGTGCTGTCCTCCTTAGGTGACAGTACATCCAGAATTGGGCTACTAAGATGCTTTTGTTTGTCTTTCGAGTCTAACCATGCTACGTGGCTGACCTCACACTGCTATGACGGCAGTTTAAGGAAGATACCTATGATTTAACAGTTTGTCATATTTCTCTCTGGAATTAGTCTTTAATGAGGTAATGAAATCACCCAACACTCTAAATACCATGTGGAAAAGATACTACCGAATATGATGTAATCATATTGGTTAACATAGTGCAGTGATTTTTAAAAATGTAGCGCATTCTAAGGTGTGAAAACATTTCAGTAAGTATGTGAGGTAATGCATTACTGCCCTTCAGTGTGGAACAACCACATGTAAGCTGCACATGGTATATAAATTACAGTATGCACTCCAATGTGTTTTGATGATTTCTAAAAGTTCCTTGTGTTAATATCTGGCCATTAGCATTATGTAATTTTTGTTGCATGTTACATCTGTTCATTAAATGTGTACATTACAATGTGAACATTAGCATGTCAATTTAATGAACAGACAAAAGTTAACAAGTTTGATGATTTTTTATGTTACATCTGGACTACACAGATATATAAAAGTACATTTACATTTTTAAAAAATTAATGTGTACAAAAAAATTAATGTGTACCTGTACAAATAAACATTACATCGAGATTGTTCTGCCCTGCTGTAAATTAAAACATTTCTTGATACTTTACATCGTAAATGCATTTCATCATATATTAATAACTCTTAATATTTAAACAGTATGGTGTTTTGAAGAGAAAGACATTTTCAGAGATAATGTGTTCATTGTGTGTGACTCCTTTAAAACATTTCATCCATTTCATTGCAAGATTTTAATATTTTTGGAAACATTTTTACAAGATAATGTTTATGTTTATGTTAACATTTAACACACCTGCGCTGTCTAGTTTTCATCATTTCTGAACATGTACTTTGTACAGTATTTTTGAAAAATACACTTTGGGGAATAAAATCTCTCTCATTTATTATAAGTGTTTACCACAGTCATGGAAATTCTGCATTCATTGAAGTGTTTTTCACCACAGTTCTGACAAAGATAAAGCCAGACACATTACACTTCGCATGAGAGAATCGGTCAGTCACTTATTTTACAACAGGTCCAAAATTTGGTCCCAAGTACCTGCCATCCACAAGTTGCTGGGTACGTGAAAAATGTAACTTTCATTTTTAGGCTGTGAGTTTGTTTTGAAGTCATGATACTACATTTTGCTTAGCCTGTAATAATGTAGCAAATCCTCACATGATGAGGTTTCATGGAAGAAACAAAGCCTAACCATGGTGGTATGATTTGATGTCACCTCATGTTCTATCATGCAGAAAAGAGTGCTCTAGAGAAATAATTTTAGCACATCACGGAAATTCTGGGAGGACTAGGAGAATAACGCCATATATCTTACCCACAGGCATGGCACTGAAGTGTTTGTTGTGTGGTGCATACAGTGCTGAATTTTGTTGCAGGTACAATGTACGTCCTTGAAACACAAGTTAGATTCGGGTATAGCAATTTCGGAACCGCTTCTTGAACGAGGAGCGAATCATGGCTTTTTTGAGAGGGGTGCAACATTGTGAGGGACGCAGTCGGGACTATCCAAGCCTAGAGAACAAGAAGTTGGCTCTACCCCCAGACCACCGGAAACTGTTGGTAGTGTTCTATGCTGCATGAAACTTCCCTTGAAACAGAGGTCTCATGTCTTGTGACCTTTTGGAATGAATGCCGTTAAAAACTTTAAATCAAGCAGAAAGTTATTAAAAATGCCAGAGTAGTCATCACCCTGGCCTGGCTGTCACGCAGGCATGCCTGCAATAAGGGCAGGGAGTTGCTATATGAGATTCGTACTGTATGTAGTCACATTCTCTGTACTGTTGGTGTTTCTGGGCGGGCAAGATATGTTACCAGTAACATATATTGCCGTAAATTGCACTACACATGGCTTGGGTTTTACAGGCTAGCGGATTGATCGATACTGGATGGGGGTAAGCAAAATCTCCTTTAAATTCACTCTCTGTAATGTAAAACTTTGTTTTTTTTTTGTTTTTTTTTTTGCTAGTGTGAGAAGAAAACACTTCAAGAGCAAAAATGTCTGCGTTACCCCTCCCCCCCCCCCCCTCCCTCTCAGAGATCCACCAGTGGAAAACATAAGAAATGAAGATATGTTGCATCAGTCTCAATTATGCGATGATTCAAGGTTTTAAAAATTGCGAGAAGAAAACACTTGAAGAGCAAAAAAGTCTGCGTACCCCCCCCCCCCCTCTTCCTCTGAGAGATCCACCAGTGGAAAGCATATGAATACATGAAATAAAGATATGTTGCATAAGTCTCAATTATGAGATGATTCAAGGTTTTCAAAATTGCTGAATTTTCTCTCTACTGCCGGGCATGGTCGTAAAGAGATATCAAGCAAACAATTACCAGTCTCGTTTGAGCAGTCATAAAGAAGCAACGTGCTCAGTGTTGTAGAAACCATGAGAAAAGCATTGCTGTAGTACACGTATACTTAGTGACATTTGCAATGTAGGAGCCTATATTTCATTTGAGCGTGCAAGATCAGCTCCTCGAAGACGAATATACGTGGCCAATGGGCGTGTAGCCAATACAACGTGAATTAACGTAATAGGCTACTTTCCTTCAAACTTACAGAACCTGAATTAAATCATAGCTCGTAAGGATGTGTTTCTCATTTCCTCGTGTGCAATGACTACTGTAACTGTTCCTTCTCTGCAGTCAGAATCTGACACTTCCAAAGTCAACCGCTGACCAGTGGTGTACCCGTGGGGGAATGCCCCACCACCGCTCAAGTCGGGGATGAAAATAGACAGTTGGGTTAATTCTGGTAGTAATCGAGGTTAACGATCGGAATGAGGACTAAAAAAAGTGAACAAGCTAATTTACGGGATATTGTTAGTGAAAGGAAAATATTAGGCCTATCACCGAACAATGAACCGATATGATTACCGTGAAATTCTTTCCCCAACTAATTTTGACTTGATTTAATTTTTATGTAAATTATAGTGGGATTTGTACAAGAATGTAAAGGAGAGCGGTTTTTGTTTTCATCCAAGAAGATACATCTCCAGGTGCCAGTGGCATAACCAGACTTTTGCATCGGGACTGGGCTGGGCTAAAGGGTGACAAAGCGTCGGCAAAGGGTTGACGTGGGGGACAGGCAGTAATGACACTATCTTAGCGAAACGCCGCTATCGGTTGGCGCGTAGCATGCAATGATGCAAATTTGGGGGTAAAACTGCCCTTCGGCTTGCAGGAAAAAATGGCATTTTTTGAACATACAGATTTTTTTGATTCGGAAATTTACATTTCCACCACGAATGGTGTAGAGGGGATCGTGAGAGAATTTCATAGATGTGCAATTCATTTATGGATATCAACATGTAATCATCATTTATGCTGCATGCCAAAAGATGGGCTGGTAGGGTTTTAGTGTATAGGTCGGTCATGAAAATTTCACGTTCACCACTAGGCCTACATATCACTGTGTTGCACGTTCAGTGAGTGTAATTCCTAACTGCACCTCCCTGGTTGCACATCAACCATGTTGATCACACAATGTGGTGGTCAAAAACAAAACAAGAAATTGATATAACATGGTCGCTTTACCACTTTCGTTCAGTTATCATTTCAATTGCTTAGTTCTCCTTTGATTTTGACCATGACTATTTATCAGTATCAAACTAATTTATGCTAAGCCTATAGTAGTTTTTGTCTTTTCCAAATTTTGCCCTGTATTTTTTTTTTTAATTTCTCTTCGAATTTCATTGCGGCAAGCTTGGGAAAAACAATTTCCAGGGGTCTCCCGCCCCTTCCCCACATCCCGGTCGTTACGCCACTGCCAGGAGAGCACTTGCTGAGCCTGAACAGGTCGATTTCCGGCAATCTAGGCGAAATTTTCTCGTTCGCTGAATGGTGGCGCTCCCCACAGATAGGCTAGATAGGGTTCCATATACATATAGAAACCCTAACACTGGATGAAGGAGATCTTAAGCCTTTTGGCCTCCGCCGATCTTCCGATTGTTTTAAAGGTTAACGTGCTACCTCTGAGCAAGAGGAACCGATTTACTTCGGTTAAAATATTCGAGATAAAAGAATCCAAGTTATTATCATTGTTTCGTAGACAATTGATATTTTCCTCATTAACTGGGAAATTACTAACATGAGATTTTTATTTCATGGCTGGGAGCATGCAGTTAAGGACACCTGCGAAGTGCC
The DNA here is from genome assembly GCA_021234535.1 of Stichopus chloronotus. NCBI lineage: Eukaryota > Metazoa > Echinodermata > Holothuroidea > Aspidochirotida > Stichopodidae > Stichopus > Stichopus chloronotus. Next base: position 349,517 of record CM037837.1, on the reverse strand, counting down.
CTTTTCCTAGCTATCCTGGAGGTTTGTAAAGCCAAAAGTTTCTTGTAGCTCCACGCCAGCTTATGAGAGCACTTCGCTTGGTTAGTCCTGTCGCAGAATGTCCTCTCAGTTGGCCATGCTCCAATAGACTCCCCTGCACTGACGAAACGTTACAAGAGCACTCTGAAACGAACAGTACGGTTTTAAATTCAGTAGCTTGTCTTGAAGGAGGGCCTTTAACTGTTTATATATATATATATACATATGTAAAATTTGTTGATAATAATGTTGATAAAATTTGTTCATAACAAATTGTTGGGATACACTTCCCCCCACCCCTCCCCCGTCTTCCTCGATCTACCACTGTACATAAACATACAAGCCAGAGGATCCTTCTCAAATTCACAGCTAAAGACAGTGAGCACATAAACAGTATAGTGTAAACTGCATGAATAGGCTGCACATGCACGTCGACAAAAATGTTTCTACCCTGCACAATTGTTAGTGGGCAGTTAGTTACAAAAATATTAAATCAGTTCGTTACATGGGAATGTCAGTCAAGTATATTGGCCTCATGAACCATAATGCGCACCAAAAAGAAATATCTGAAAATCGACACAGTTTCCCAGCTGCTGCTTTTGTTTGTGTACTGATAATTTGTTATGGCCTGCTAAATAGGGAAACAAAAGAGGACAAAGAACGACATGTGTGCCTTTTGTTCAACATTCGATTTCGTCTGCGTCTAATACGGAGGCTCACAAGTGATATCAACATGGAAATGTCTTTGCCAAATAAGCTGACAATTTCTTTTCCACAATGTTTTTGACAACAAGAAAAAAATATAAAAAACAGAAAAACTGTCAATTGTTCAGTTGCGTTTTTTTTGAAAAATTCAACTTTATTTCAAAATTTTAACTTGCTCATTTTATTCTTAGTAACTCAACAATTTTCTGCAAAGTTTTGACTTGTTTACTCCATAACTGACTGGAATTGAGTTTAATCACCTTCCCAGGTGAGGTAAACCCTGACTACACCACTATCAAAGTCAACTGTCCCCAGCTTCTCTGTTTCTGTTACTGCGACCATCGACCATCTCGTGACGATGAACATGGATGTACTTACAGGGTCTTTTTTTTTTCATAAACTTTTACTTGCAACATCAGAAGGATTTTCATCGTTTTTTTTCACTTTCGCAGTGATATCTTCGATTGACGACGTACCAGCCAAACTTTAAAACCTGACCCCCTTTTTTGAATGAGGGCTTCACGTTGTACCAGCATTCCTGTCGTAGTTACTTTCACGTATGGATCGAACTTCAGCGCCTGGGTATTTCTACGGTACTGCTTACGTACCATGATTATATGTGTGTTATTAACAGAGCAGTTTTACTAGTTGCAGATTAAACACTGCATGCTGCTGAAGACGTGCTCATTTCATGATCTTTGATGAAAATGGCAATTTGTTAAAGATATGTTTTAACGCAAAGTTTAAAGTAACTAATTTTTTTCCATCCACATTGTATTACGGAATTATTACAGCTATTCCTAGCTTGTGTGGACAGTAATGTCAAGCACGTAAAAAAAAATGAAAACGTCACTCGACTAACACGATTTCTCTCAAGTTTTCCCCCAAATAAATTGACTTAAATTGTTCTTTTTTTTTTCTTGTTTTGGATATTGTTCAACGACCTATAGGTACATAACAAAATGGGAGCAAAGGTGTGACAGGTCTTCTTACTTGTAATAACATTTTTCTTTGAACAAGTTTTTGACCGTTTGAGACAAATTCGTTGCCCTTCAAAATGAAACAACAAAAAAAAAAAAAAACCTGTCCATTGTGTAGTTTGTGTAATACCGAAAATGAACACAGGATAATTAAATTTAAGAATATTTAACAAGAACATACCAAGAATCCTTGTTTCCCATGTGTATGCTTATAAAGAGAAGGAGGTACGATGGGGGTGAAACCATTCTGAATGTTAGATGAGAAATGTGACGAAGGGGTCTTGGCCGTATCAGTAGGTCTCCGGCTAATTCGTGGTGCCGTGTATACCATTGAAGTATACTTCCATGGTAAATACATTTGTAGCATACTAAGTGCAAACCAATACGAATGGAAACCTTGATCATTTCCAAGTGCCATTGTGTTGGCTCACCGAAACTTACTTCATTCTGATTCACTTGATATGTAGAGAATGTGATGACTGGAATCTAAATAAATATGAAATGGTTCTGCAGGGAGCATATTGTAATCAGCTTTTGGCTATATTTTCATTCAATTCCGAATGAGATTTCTCTAAGTCTTTGGTCAGTTTGAGAGTAGCATATTAAGCTTAGTGCAATAAATCGTTCAAAACTAAATATCAAAATACTTGTTTCACAATTTTGAACTTTGTCTGGAGAACACTGGACTTCCACCAGAGCCAGGAACCCGGATTTGAACTCGTGGACTCGGTGGATAAGAGCTTGATGGATTGGACGCCAGCCCAATCAATTTCTTGTCTGTTCATTTAGGTTAACTATTCATGTTAAGTGAGCATTAAGTGAAATTAACAAATTTTCAATACAGATATGGTGCTGGAAACGATTGGGGAGGGGTCAAGGCATTTGGAGAAGGTATTTGACGGTACCAATTAACTGTAGACCCAGTGAAGTATATCAGTTAATGATTTCTTCAACTTGAGTTGTGAAGACATTCGGTTGGCATAAAGTTGTTCCTCTAATAAGCTACAAAACTAATTTTGGGGACATGGTATCCCCCTTGCGGCGAATGACTTCCAACCTGACCAGAAATGTAACAAACAACAAGAAAACGACGAGATTTATGTTGACTTTCCATGCACGATCCCTCAAAGATACCGTAGACTACAAAGTTGTGCGTTTTTTATCCTCCTGTTCACACAACAATAACGAGTTATGCTTGCCCTTCGTACCTATTCACACGAACGTATAGGAGCTTAGAATGTGAAAAATCGTACATTGGACGTCTAGGGAAGTGAAGGTTTTAAAGCGAGGCTTTAAACGTTACTATGGCATAAGAAAGGTAATACATAGAATCTCATTTTATATCCCATTATTGTGGGTATGATTCATTTCGAATCCACCACATTTAAAAGTAATTCTTTATTTTCATATTTACGTATTTTTCAGTACATGCTAATTTTATTTTACCCAACCTCGTATCCAATGTCAACTTACTTTCAAAATACTAGCCAATGTAAGGGGTATGACAATTTCTTCTTCTGCTGTTTAAATACTCTCACAATAATGGGGATGATCATTGTGGCGATTGAAGAGCTACTAGCAATGCTGTGATATTTTGTTTGAGCAGTTGTAGGCCTGTATAGACCCAGCATCCGCACTGCCTGCTCCGTCGGACGGTTCGCCGTCGAATATACCGTGCAATTAACGGGAGATCAATTCACCTCCATGAACTTCGATATGATGATATTGTTAATTGCGTATACCGAAATTTGCTGATTACGGTTCATGTAGTTACCAGCAAAGATATGACTTACAGATGAATGTAGGCCTAGTTGGATTCAGAATTCGATTCGGTCGGCTTTGAACTATAAACGAGGGTGCTGTAAAGAAATTTTTTACCACGAACGGTTTTACATATTCTATATATACTCGTCAATAAGGATTCGGCCCAAAAGATAAATACGGTATTTAATGATCAAACACGTGAAGAACGAAGAAGTGTTGTGGTGACCATTAATTAATCCAAACATAGTAACCACTCCTGTTTCTAATAAGCCTGTAATGTCTGACACTCCCAGAAAAGTGCCTTTCAGGTGGCTAGAAAACCGTACGTTATACCGATTTCAAGTTATAACTTATGATCGGATAACACTCACCAATTATGGTAAAATATAGGCACCAAGCCTGGTCTGATCTCTATACTGGGAGACATAAATATGTTGGACTGACCCACAGAACTTGCAGCATAATTCTGATATTTTTATCACCCGAAAAATTCTAAGGAGCAAAAAGGTGTTAGGGTGTTCACCGCCCCTCCCCCCCCCCCCCCCCCCTCTGACACCGGACCTGATGAAAATTTCGTATATAAGATTTAAGGAAGGTTTTGCTACCAACCGTCTTCAAAGGACTGAAGAAAAAGTGTCCAAGAAAACTTGTCACTCTGAATTATCATCCCATTCATCAAAATTTGCGCACGGGCAATTTTGCAAATCTAAGACTCGTGGTTCTCTTTCCTTAACAATATAAAAAATGTTACAAATCCTAAACATATTATCCTTCGATTAGTCTTCTTCTCTCTCTTAATTTCTTTCCGAAATAGTCTTCTAGTCTTCTTCTCGCTCCGATTCGATACAAAGCAAATAGTCAACTGTGATGTCTATCACTTACTGACGGATCCAATGGGATGAGCCCACCCAACGGTTGGAAAAATGAAAAAAAAAAATGCTTAATTTTTTTTCTTTTAAAGAGAATTATACCAAGGGATACGAACTTTTACAAGTGGAAATGTGCTTCCCAGTTGTAAACTTTTGTTTCAACAATTCGCTTCTGAATCCGTTCAGCCATAGGAAAATATTCCTCCCTCTTTACCGCTCATCTTGACCCCCTCCCCAATATCGCTGTGCCACTGAAACAAAAGACTTGGATCTGCCAGTGATCCCCGTCGCTAGAGAACAGTATAGAGAGAAAGCAGCCAGCTTGGCTTTAAAGAGACTCATTTAGTTGATCTTGTTATATTTTGTGACAAGTTTGAGGAAAACCATCGCATGTCAATAGAGTACTTCTTATTAGCCTCATTAATCACATCTCTCTTCCAACTGTTAACCGAAAATTGGAGATATTTTTTTTAGTTTCATGTAAAGAGAGGTTACCCATGCAGTATAGTAGGCTTACCTTATGGTAAAAAGTGTCTGGTCACAGATTTGCAAGAAGTGTTTTGATCGTTAATTAGCCTATCACCGTTACTTCATTTGTGTGTCCGGATTTTCAAAATCTCTTACTTTAAACATTTACCATCAGCATATGATCAATACCCAACAAATGTGACAAAATATCATGAATTTTGCGAACGAACTCAGTGAGTCCCATTAACACACAAGTTTACATTGTACTCGTCTGCCCTAGGTGCAATAATGTTCGGACAAAGCGTAGTACCGTGACATGATATTCATTTTTAAGGGGGGGGGGGAGGGGGAGAAGGGGTGAACATGCCCCCAATTCTTAGAACTGGGGGATACTAGCAAGCTTTCCCCCCGGCCCCAAGACACCATGATTGTGACCTGGAACTACAAAAATTACGAACTAAATTCTTAGTCGACGTGTAAAAACCTACTTTAAAGAAGTAAAAAATAAAAACGTACTTGAAATTTGAATTCCCAGAGACAGTCGAAAGTACTAAAGTTCCTGCAATTTGAATGGGATTTTTATGCCAAAAAAATATTCTATGTAGGGCCAAGTCATTGCGAGTTGTCACTTTCGATAAATAAGATTTGCAATCTTCCTGACAGGATGTTGTAAGTCCTAGCTGACCAGGATCGATCAGTTTTAGTCCAGTTCTCACCTAACCATGGTTGACATCTTCCAAATCTGTGACCCCTCGGGCTCTAAATGGCCTGGCAAGAATTTCGTGGATCTGCTTCAGACCAGGGAGTTGCTATTTGTCAGACATAATGACATCTCATCAGTACATCGAATCCATGCTCACTTACAGTGTTCTCCACCAGGGTATAAGGGGGGGGCATCTCCCTGATATAGCCTCTCCCTCCTTGTGAAAAAGAAAGGGCTTGGTCGAATAGAAGCTGACAATATATAGGGTACGGACATTTCAAAATTGGCAAGAAAATCTCTAAATGGCACCATTTTGTTTTTTTTTTTGCATCCCAATTACCAAAAAGATCCGGAGATGCGTTTGAGTGCACCTCTCAATCTCTCAACGGCGATCACTTCTCAATCTTGTAGGCACTTCAGATGTGCCCCCCCCCCCCCCCCCGTACCCAGCTCTTGAAAATTTTGGGTTTGTGTTCTTGCATTCATGCATTCATTATTCATATCAGTGTAATACGTAAGTGACGTTTTCCCTATGATTTACCTATCAGTTTTCTTCTGACAAGTGAAGGCCTGTTGCAGTCTCAATCCAGCCAACTAAAGTGCGTGTCAAATGTATACTTTCAACTGCATGACGACGGTACAATACAAAAACGATGTCCATCAATAGCTTACCTTGTACTTAGGGAATTACAATAACTTTCTTTATTTTGTAAACCAAATTGGAGCAAAATAGTTTAAAAGACTCTTCGTGAGTAATTACTCAGCACGTTGAGAAAAAAAAATTAATCAAAACTCGTAAAAATAAATAGTCCATCGTAAAGATTGACACTTAATAAAAAACACTGTGCTGATTTTACATGTTTGGTCGAACAGTATCACGTTCAAATTGAATACTGCAGTCAATACGTCATGCAGCAGAAACACACTAACTGTGTAACGATTACAATCAACGTCCGTTGCCGCCAAATTCGACACCTATCTGAGTCGAAACGTCTGAACAGACAAAACCTTCTGTTAACACATCTCTATCGACGGGCGGCAAGGGCGTCAAGGTCCCTTAGATACACAATGATGTGAAGTTTCAAAGAAACTTTCAACAGGGACGTGCAGGCCTGCACTGCCACTGTCCGACTTTAGCAAATGAAATTCGTCACACCAGCTGGCAACTCCCCGGTCACGCTTTGTTGTCTCAGAATGGGTAACTAAAACAAAAAACAACTTTCGGTACCCCTGGGAAAGAAAGAAATCCCATCCTGCTTCGATTTGTACCAAGTGACAAGCACCACAAGACCCAGGCTGTTTGCTAATGTCTATGTCTGAATGAGTATAGTTTCGGGAAAAAAATCACAGAACGAAAAACATAAGAAAATGAATCATTCACAATTCACCTATTCAAAATTCTGTTCATGGCAATATAGCAGTGACGTCACACCATATAGTGAAATATTGGACGTTGTCGGTGTGAGTGGAATTTTTTTTTTTTCTTGTTTTAGTGCCAGTAAAGGCCTAACAGTCACTGGTATATGGAAAGAAATAGCCCCAAATAATTCAGGGGTGGTAGCATAAGCATGCATGCGTTTTACTCCGAACAAAGTTACTAAAACCTACTACATTCCCCTTGCCCACAATATGAATCATCACCCCTTCCCCACATACAAGCCTCAGCCCTACTGATACATATCAAGTATGAAAATGACATAGCAGGTCGCAATTAATTCCTGCTGACGAAACAATAAAACAAACGTATTCCAAGTATCATAGGAACAGTAGCGGCTTAGCTACGGCTTTACTTTTCCAAAAAATAAAGGTATGTATTATAGTTTATACAAATCAGTTTTGGGTGAAGCCTTTTTTTTTTTACCGGGTGGGGGGAACTAGAGCCCCTAGTCCCCAAACCTGCAGAACCGCTGTTCCTGCATAAGAATGTTCACCCTGGATGCAATATGCCCCGTGCATTTATTTGCTTAGTCATTGTTTTGCCAAGCTTCACAAAAGGTAGAAATTTGCTGTGAAATTTCTCTCAATATCCGACTGTGCATAGATAATCTTAGATGAGATCCTCACACTATCCCTATACAGTCTCTTTGGAGTTCGTTAGGTTCATAACCTGTAGGTAACAGGTCTACCAGTATGTACTGATGGGTTGACTAGATATGCAAGGCCAGATTCCACGAGACTAGAAACAGGACACCAAATAGAACAACCGGGTGAAAAAAGAAACCAGTTAAACAGGGTCTCCAATAAGTAAGGGCAATGCTACTACGGTACATTACACCTTCGTTGCTTTACTCTTCTATATTATGTACTGACGTGGTCCCAGCAAGTAACTCAAGAGTTACACAGTTTGTTGCGCTAAGATTTTGAGGACGGCGGGGGGGGGGGGGGGTTAAGTTGATCGGTAGGGAATACACCAAAAAAAAAAAAAAAAACAGGTATATGATTTTCACTTGCCAATGCCTCAGTTGGTCGATAGCATTAACCATGATGAATCCGTGACGGTCAACGCATTCAAAAGATTGACAACGAGAGCGCCATTTGAGGGAAATGAGGGGTTTGTTTTACAGAAGAAAATCCTATTTTTTACTTTTAAACCGATATTTGTGCACACAAAATGATAGATTATTCACAACAGGGAAGGACGGTGGCCTTCTTTTCAGGAAACAAGTTTCTCTCAGACAACAATTCAGTTATTTGTTGTTCAACAATAATTTATTCACCCAGACTTTTCAAAATTCAAATGATGCATCATCCGTTACTAATCACATGCATAACGTTTTGAGGAGACGAATCGTTTGCAGATGTTTTATTGGTGAACTTGAACGGCTTAACAATTTTTAAAGCTGTTTCCTTTACATAATATGTTGGTACATTGTAACGTCCTATATCCCTTTCCATTTAAGTGCCTTTCCGGACATTTTAACATTCTTTGGGTTCCTTTAAATGTTCTTTAACTTTTGTCCTATTGAAGGCTCGATGACCTAGGAACTCAGTTTAGCTCAGAGAATATTAGTAGGATAAGCATAGCATTTCACATATTCCAGTTGAGGGGCCAAAGAAAAGATATAAAAGCTTGCTGTCTTCAGCAGACAGTTTATTGTAATAATGTAATATATCTGCCACAGTTGTATAAAATGGATTGCATCAGGACTGTTAGAGTCCAGCTGTTTGTCAGTGACTTGCAGGGAATGTCCACGAGTTGGAGTCTCACTGACAGCGTTCAAAGTGCCCCCAGAGGGAGACGATTAGAAGAGAGCAGACGCCACCCTGATATTTTGCTGCCCTAGGTTATGAAACCATGACACCATGAGTCCATTTTCTTCTCTGCTCTCTGAATCCCAGTAATGACTAACTGCTCTCTAAATCCGTATTGACTGCCTGCCCTCTGAATACCAAGTCTTGATTCCTGCCCTCTGAATACCAGTGTTGTCTACCGGCTGCTCTCTGGATTCCAGTCTTGACTGCCTGCTATCTGCAGACGTCAGTGGCAGCACCCGACAAGTCTGGGCTGATTTCAGCACACCTCATGTCCACGTCACATATAGCATTAATCTGTCGGTGGGTCTAGAGCTCGTTGATAGTTCACTGTACGGGACGCCCTGCGGTGAACATGCCCGAAACCAACTCTTCCAAAATTTGTGCAATAGCCTACTTTTTTTTGGGGGGGGAGGGGAGGGGTGGTTGATGACTTCAGATTTTCCACATTTAAACTCTTCCTTTGGGAAGAAAACAAAAAATGTGTTCATGTTGTTGCTATAGCATTTCACTGAACATTTGAATGGGGGAGAAAACAATGGCGACATGAGTGTACCCTTTCTTTAAGGGGAGAATGGCGTTCATCATCAGTTACACGAAAGATAAAATTGTGGGAAGACCGTCTAGGAGATTCGCCATCAGATAAAACCCCCTCTATATCTCCGGAATTGCCTTCACACACTTCTCAGGCCCTTTCACCCTATTGGTGCTCTCCCCCTCACCCAAAAACCTCCCCCCCCCCAAAAAAAAAAAATGCTGCCAGAGGGGAGCGCGTGGCTTCCCTCCAAGTCACATCTCCAATGGGAGAGATTTTTTTTTCTCATGTGACGTGTATTTGTTATGATTTGTTTATTTTCCCTTCTTAACTTAAAACGTAAACGTCAAGTTCTTTCGTGTAACTTCGTATTTCATCTTTTTCCTGTCTCTTATTTTATCTCTGTCCGAGGATCTTCCGCTAGTTCTAAAAGTAAATGTTAAAAATAAATACGATGGTTAGCCGAAGTCCATCTTCTGATGAATCTACTGTCGTGACCTCTGACCTCAGGGAAATCATAACTGAACAGAGTCAAGTTTGCAATCGACAAAACATTTTTTTTTTTTTTTGCTTTTCATCCCACAGATGCAAGGTTCTTTTTGCAATAACAAGAAGGCCTGTACACCACTAGGATATAAACTCGATTAAGCCGTTTGAAACCAAAATTGGTATGGAAGACTCGTCCAATACGAAGGGGTGGCTATCGCGACTTCAGAATACAAAATGGACTATTTTGTTCCTATCTTGTTTCAGCGGTTTTATCGACGAGTGCCTGATGACAATACCGGGTGAGTTTTAAAATGTAACGTGCCTTACGTTTGGTGGCAAATACGTGACTTGTTTGATGGTTACAACATTCAAACATGAATATGTAAATTACTAATTGGCCCCGCATTCTTGAGATGAGCTTCCCTGAAGTCTTCCCTGCAGATTGGTGGACTCGACAGGAAGTCATGTGACTGGATTTTCTGCACTGTTACCCCTTGCAAGACGCTTTAATTTATTAAAGGGTTTGAGTGCGATTCAAAGTCAGAGTAGGGAGGTGTAATTGCACCTCCCTCAGGCTGGTCTGAACTTACCAGTGTCTAGTCCTCTAACTCGGGCATGCAACTGAAAAGGAGCTGGCTTTGCTCACAAGTTTTAGAATGTCCCCCAGGGTATAACTGTAGTTATGACATTCTTAAGAATATGACTTGAATACGACTATGTCATGTTTCGAAGAATATTGACAGAGCCGCATGGTAATCTTAACATTGGCTATGATATGATGTGCTGTACAATGTCCTCTTGTTAAGCTATATGTATATTGTCCCTTAATTAATTGGCCCTCTACCTGTACACAGTTAATGAGTGATAACAACATCTTAAAAGAAGACAATTCCGATAATATCAAGTTATAAATTGTCCTTTGACATGGCTGTTAAGAAAATAAAAGGTAATGTAAGCCATTTCGTGTTAGTCCCTAGCCCCTTGACCTCGCAAATTTGCGTACATGGTACATGCATTTGTGGCTATACCTAACATGTACAATGATTAATACATCCAATACCCCCATTTTTTATACCCCCATTTTTTTTTTACCCCCATCTTTTTTTATGTCACACCTTTGACCGGACAAATTCTAGTCACTTGATCCTTTGGTAAAGAGCGCATTTAGTAGGGGAGGGGGGGGTGACAGTCAGGAATGCAAACAGATTTGTACTTAATATCACTGGGGAGCATCTGGGATATGACCCCACCCAAAGACGGATCATTATGGAATAACATGACACAGAGAAACTTACACCGACGAATACATTATCCAAATTCTAAATTTAGCTGAATAATGGACGAGACGAAAAGCGGATCGGTTACTGCGCCAAAGTTAGAATCGAGAATTATTGTACACTCAACACCACCCCCCCCCCTCCCTCCTCCGGCCCCACATGACGGACTGACTGAAGAAAGTTAACTTCATATTGGTTTACACTTTTGTCGCACCAAATCACATCTGCGGGTACTCAATTGCAAGCTTTTGTCCTAAGGGGAATGGAACACCACACCCCTTTAACATCTCTCCTCATTTCACCGTTCGATTCATTCTGAAATGTTCTGCGCAATCGTAGTTGTTTCATGTTACATGCCTTTGATCTTAATGTTGCTTTACTGAGAACGATGGATCGTTTTTACATGAACCCATTGAAATATTAATGCTAAGACCTTTATCAGGTAACGGAAGATGGGTCGATCCAGGTCACACAGCAAGAGCACGAGCCCGTCACATCTCCCAGTTATGAGTTCACATACCGCACATATTCAGGCGCAGTGCAAAGATTTGTTTCTGGGAGGTGGGGTGGTGGGCTGGGGAGGGAGGGAGGGAGACTAAATGAGACAGGAACATCTAAAAAGGAAACCCATCATAGGATGGAGCTGACGAGAACCTTTTTGGCTCTACAAAATCATCCATATGGTTGGAGAAGGCTCTTCACCGTGTGTTCTAGGCAGCATATTCACATCCTTGACGGTTGGAATCTCACGTCTGTGATCTCTAAACTAATGAGACAAAAATCAATCTATGAAGGATGTTAACACATATAGCAGGTTTGTTGAGAATACAAGAATCATAAAATGAATTACACATGAGTCCCCATTTTTTTATCAACCCTCGTTCCCTTCCCCCGGTTCCACTGTACATACTCATTAAAAAAATATCCTGTACCCAAGAGGCACATGTTTTTTTTTTCAAGTTTGGGCTTTGAGTTAGACATGTTACCTCACGGGTCGATCGACAATTGTTTGTATTTACCAAGTACCACTAGCATCGTCTTTAAGACTAGTTGACTTTTGCCAAGTTACGTCAATTGCTATCGGCTCAAATACAAAATGTATGGAATAATAAAATTGTTACTTCAAATTCCAAATTCAGTGCCTGTTTTATATGCATATTATTCCAGGACCTAATTTAGCCCCCCCCCCCCAAAAAAAAAACAAACTTACCCTGGGCCTTGGAGACGTTCACCAGCTGCTCCTCCACTAGGAAACCATGAAGTTAACTTTATATGGTTAGCTGGAATGCTTGCAAAAGCAAAACACACATGGAGTAACGTAGATATACTTTTACTTGCATTGTTGTATAATTTTCCGAATGTAGCATTTTTATTTCTGCCTTTGGTATATTTTACACTGCAAAGTTTATAATAAATCGTCATCAAAGTCTTTGGTCACTGTTTGCATTTGTGTAAAGTTCCATGTTTTCTCTTCGGGAATACGTTAGGAGGGGGAGGGGGAGGGGGTGGGGGCAAAGGAAATCAGTGTAGAACAGGGCTACCGGCAAAGCTGAAAGCCCCACCAGCCATAGCCATTGAACAAGGATGAATCCAGAAGAAGTGCTGTGGATGCACGTGGACCTACCCCTTCCATTACCCCTCCCCCCCCAAAAAAATCAAAGACTAAAATATTCACGTATTAAAGACAGACTCTTCACCCCTAACAGTTTCAATTCTCCCAACAACTTCCTCACACAGCCTGTCTAAAATTCCTCCACAAGTGTAATTGAAGTAATGGATCCCTGTGTACGCTGTGTAATATGAGCTATTCTGCATATTTCGACTTTGCTGTCAGTCAAAGAGAAGAACAGTTGAGAATTTTGCTATCCGCAAGCCAAAAATACAGCTTGGGGTGATGAGTTACTTGCCTTTAAAGCCGACTAGCACTGATTACACAATGGCCTACGTACATTGGATTTGTTTTTTTAGTCTATCACAGATGTCTAACTGTCGCTCTCCTACTCACGGTTTGTGATGTAGAAACTAGTAGACTTAATAGAGCACGATTTTTTTTTTAATCGAAGTACTTCAGAGCAATGACACACATTCACCATCGACAAATCTAGTGCACCTACAAGCAAAAATCCTGGATCCACCAATGTTTGAGACAACACAAAAGTAGGAAAATCGAATCTGCAACAGTTACCATATATACGAAGAGATATTTCAGTTCCCAATAACTGACCATTCTTCGGCTATCGCTCATTTTTCTCCATTTTAGTTCCGATTCTTCCAAACTTGTTTATCGCCGAATGCCAATTCGATCTTTTACACGAGCATCGTAACATGACTGGTACTCGTTATACGCCAGTCAAGCCCTGCTCAGCGGAGCTCAGTGCCGAGTTAAAGGCGCTATGTACTCAGAACGATCTGGAAGATCATTTGCCGCCTTGGAAGTTGGTCTACCTTATCGATGAATCGAACCAAATCTGCAAAACGGTTCCCACGGGATACGAAGCAACGATGTTTTCACCATTAGATAGGCCAACTTTACTACTGGAGTACTACGAGATACCTCTGACGAGAGAAATTTGCCTAGAATGGAGGGAATGTGAGAAAAAAGTCAACATTCGAATTGGTGTCATTCTGTCGTCCAAGTTTCTGATGCGGATCGTACTCAGCATTCCGTTGACCGTCTTACCAAAGTAGTAAGTATACAAAAATAGTACGTATTCCTCCTTACTAAGTCTGTTAGAAGCACAAACGTTACCATAATAAAGATCGCTAATTGGGTAAAATCTCTGTCGTGTCAAAGATTAGGTCCTATTAGCGCGAAGAAGTGTAGACACAAAGTTTTTTTTTTTCTTTTCTTGTCTCAGCTAACTCTACTTTAAGGTAAAGCATAAATATAAGGCTGCATAACACACTACCAGAAGCAAATAACACAGGGGCTGGTCTGGGGGGTGGGACAACGTCTGGTATGGTGGAATTGATGACTGACCGTTCTGGAGGAGGGATCTAACGGGAGTGTCCCACTCCCGTTCTAACGGAAGTGTCTCATTCCCATTTGGAAAATTTTTGCTCATACAATGTCAGGTGTGTTAGAAGCAAATGTGGCTACTGTGACTCCCTCTGTAACTGAAACTGCTATGTTACACGTGGCTCTAACTTGTAAAAGATTTTACTCCAATCCCTCGAATTGCCCACGCCCACTGGTATTGTTGCTTCGAGTCAAACCAGTTGAGGTTGTATAGTGATTTACTTTGTTCGGATTTCCTCCCTTAAAGGTCTGATGACATGAAAATGACATTTTGAGGTACTGGGTTCATTAGGCATTCAAAATGTTGAACATAGCCTCAAATTGCGTCAAAATCCGTCAAAAATTGACAAATTTACAGGCAAATTAGTGTCTCACAGCTGTGTCATGAATAAACATTGGCTAAATATGCAAATTTGTGACGTCACGGGAGGGACTCCTAGGATTTGTCTTATGTTAATCCTTTTTTTAGGTAACCTTTCTTTCAAAGTCATTTGATAATTTTATATGCCCAGAGGGTTTTATTTTGGAAACATGTATTTTCTCCTTCAAAAATATCAATGTCACTTACCAATGTGAAACTCAGTAATTAAGTAATTAAGAGGCAAAATATGTAGGGTTAACAAAAGAAAAACTGACACTGTGCAACACTCCACGTCATCTGTTTTGCATTTTCGTCAAACTTTGAAAAGTCATATCTCAAAAACGTTAATAGATACGAACAAAATTCCAACGGATTTTCACTCAGGGTTTTACTTTGTAACGTTTGCATGAAGGGAGCTCTTTTCTGGAAGCATGTCACCCGACCTTTAACTTGATGTCGACAGGGTAGCGAGAAGTGATGAGACACAATCTCATTGGTCGCAGTTCAATGTACACCTGTGCCAGCCACTGGTGGTCAATTGGTCGAAGCCTTGCTACAGTTTATGTGCGGACGTATGGCAAGCCGTTTTACTTTTTATTCTGTATTTAATGATATCAGCAAATATATAGTTGCAGATATCTTTATATCATTTACTGATATCTTTAATTCTTTTAATGATATCTTAAATTATTTAAAGATATCTGTAATTAGTGTAGTTCAATTGATGATATCATTAAATGTTTTAATGATATCACGAAATAGAATTTTTGATATCAGAAAAAGAATAACTGATATCTTAAAATGGGAACAGTTTTCCGATATCATTAATTCTATTTATGATATCAAAAATTTGTTCACAGATATCAGTAAATGGATTGTAGATATCGGTAAAAATGACGCACATATCCAAAATTTCTCCACCTTTAATGATATCACTAATTGGAATTAACGATATGTACATATCACTAATTCGAATTTTTGATATCATTAAATATGACTGACATATCACGAATTCGGTCTTATTTAATGATATCATGAATTCTAATTAACGATATGTAAATATCACTAATTCGGATTTAATGATATTAAGAATTGGAATTAATGATATGTACATATCGCTAATTTGAATTAAAGATATCTTTAAACATGGAGGACATATCACGAATTCGGCCCTATTTAATGATATCATGAATTCGAATTAACGATATGTACATATCACTAATTCGATATTAATGATATCATGAATTCGAATTAATGATATGTACATATCACTAATTCCAATTTTTAATATCATTAAATCCGAATTATTGATATGTACATATCGTTAATTCGAATTCATGATATCATTAAATAGGGCCGAATTCGTGATATGTCCTCCATGTTTAAAGATATCTTTAATTCAAATTAGCGATATGTACATATCATTAATTCCAATTCTTAATATCATTAAATCCGAATTAGTGATATTTACATATCGTTAATTAGAATTCATGATATCATTAAATAAGGCCGAATTCGTGATATGTCCGCCATATTTAAAGATATCTTTAATTTTGAGATATCTTTAAATGACTTACTGGTATCATGAAATGATTTTCTGATATCAAGATTTCAGTTTTTAATAACACAAATTCGTGGCAATTACTGATATCTTTAAATTATTTACTGATATCTTAAATTCCCTTTTTTGATATCAGTAAATGATTTAATGATATCTGCAATTATTTACTGATATCATTAAATACAGA
Source organism: Stichopus chloronotus (assembly GCA_021234535.1). Classification (NCBI taxonomy): domain Eukaryota; kingdom Metazoa; phylum Echinodermata; class Holothuroidea; order Aspidochirotida; family Stichopodidae; genus Stichopus; species Stichopus chloronotus. The sequence continues at coordinate 333,329 of CM037837.1, read as the reverse complement.
ATAAAAAGTAAAACGGTTTGCCATACGGACGTGCATTTCCGGGATATCTAAGTATGGGAAGCATTTGTGAAATTTATCAGTCACAAGTTAGTGAGTCGGTTGGTCTGACCGCTGTTAAGATCGGAGTCCTTCACATTGGGTGCCAAGTGAGGTAGTGGCTAGCATGTGGCTGCGCTGCCCAACATCTACATCTGCGCTGCTCGAGTTTGGCGCTGCCAAGACCTGCAGATTGCCCACTACATCAGCGCAATGCCCGACAACCGCGCAGTGCCGGACAGTTGCGCCTCAGTTCAGTTCTGACAGGTGTGATTCTTCAGTCAGTGCCCAACAGTTGTATGAGGGCTACCTAGGTGTTGTGCGCAGCCCCTGCGTACATCACTTTATTTGTAAGTTTCGAAACGTCAGTAAGATGCAATTAAAGGGAAATTTAGAAAAAAAATTGAAGGGTTTTTAGAACACACCAACACAACATACGAAAAAAAATTACTTCCATCATTGTTAAATCATTCAGTCTCAGCAATAAACATCTGCAAAAGTTTCATCTCCTCAAAACATCATGTATGTGATGAGTAAAGGAACGTGCATCATTTGAATTTTGAAAAAGTTTGGGTAAACAAATTATTGCTAAGCAACAAATAAGTGCATTTCAATCTGTGTGAGACTTTTTTTTTTCATTCTATCTGTCTTCATTTTTTGGTTCTAACATTCTATGTCCACGAATATTGGTTTTAAAAATATGATCGTTTACTGTAAATCGAACACCTTATTTCCCTTTAAAGTAACTTCGAACTTACATATTTGCTTTCCTGTAACTTCTGAGTTCGTCTTTATACCATCTAACATCTTCTTTCACATCTTTCAATGTTTGGTCCTGACAAGAAGTGTCCCCTCTCTCAGACTTTGGCAGCGTCGCACTACGTTTGATGCCATAGTCGACGTGAAGTTATCTCTATGGAAATTCCAGATTTTATGCAATAAATTTAAATTTGTTTTGTTTTTTACATTAATTTTACACCAACCTGAGGATTCTTTTTTTACTGTGAGCAGAACTCCACCCAACGAAAATGGAAAATGTTTTGCTCAGGTAAAGTGCGCTAGATGAAAAACAAAAAATGGTGCTACGTTTGATGAGATATGAATCGAATATAGACCTCCAAAAATTCCTCATTTTGAAGCAATGATTTAATGCTTGTCCTCATTTCTTATTTTATGTATTCCTGAATTTTTAATTTGAGCGGATTTCCATCTGACTCAGAGGTGTATCTCTCTGGATTTTTTTCTTCTGACAATTAGGGTTCAAAATGATGCTGCACTGTTGAGTTGAATACAGTTTCAGGAATTCTTACATTGTAAGAATTGTTTTTTTTTAATATTAAATCTTCCTGAGTTTAGTTTAGACTAAATGCAAAATATGCTACATTTGATGCTATTAAATTGAATGTACTAATACCTCCAAGTATATTTTAAGTAATGATTTATTTGACAATCAAATGTTCTTGAGGATTTTGAGCTGAACTCCACATGGTCTGGGAGATGGGTTCACACGAACTTCCTACGCAATCATACCACTGAAGTAAATTTACACACACCCGTGCACGCACATTGCAGTTGGCACTGTTACCTGAAACATCCAGAATAGCTGTTGTTTATTACATTTAGAATCGTGAGAAAACGTTTGACACGATGCAATTTTTTAATTGTCAATGACAAACAAAGGAACACGCTGATTGCAATCAACATTTTTTTCCTTTCTTCTTCTTAATTTGATGATACATAGCAAACAGGTGCGCCGTCATGGCCTAATGCTTGGGACAATGACACAGAATGTTAGTATAGGCTATTGTTATCTTAACTACGATACTAGGTATGGAACGTCAAAGGGCAATGTTTTTTTTTTCGGTCTCATTGTAGTGTATTCCAACTTAGTTTGTAGTCTTGGTCAAGACTTAGTGTATCTTTCCGGCCCTACCCATAATCCATGATCATATACAGTGTATGCCCACAGTACAATAATGAAAAAATTTCAGGGCGCCCTTCCCCGGACCTCATTTCCTCTGACCGCGTCCGTGACCGGGGCAGTTTGGATATTGGTGTGAGGACGCTCTGTATGTACAACATATGCAACTTATGAATGATTCGAACCTGCACAAGTTACTGAAGGAACAGAACTACCATCGTCTTATCACAAGACTACCTTAGCTTGTTGCCCCATTTGATTTTGTTTCCGAATTCGGTATTTCTCATTCACGTTTCATGTCTCAGTCAATGTTGTCTCCTTATAACTTGTCCCATTTACCCTTGCTCCCGTTAAGTTTTTCCAGTTTCAATTTGCTTCATAAACGTTTGTCCCATTCAAGTTAGCTTGTTCAAAAGCCTCTCTCATTAAAGTTTGCCTCATATTACGTCGTCTCTGTAAAGTCCACGCTTCTGTTCGGTTTGCCTCGTTGTAGTTTTCTTCATTCAAGTTTGTCACATTAAAATTTTGTGTCATTGAAGTTTGTCTCACTGAAGTCCGTCTCAGCTAAGTTTGCTTTAGTCGGTTTGCTTTGATTAAGTTTGCTTTACTGAAGTTCGTCTCTTGGACGTTTGTCTCACTGAAGTTCATCTCAGCTAGTTTGCTTTAGTCGGTTTGCTTTGATTAAGTTTGCTTTATTGAAGTTCGTCTCTTGGACGTTTGTCTCACTGACGTTCATCTCAGTTGAGTTTGCTTCAGTTAAGTTTGCCCCGTCAAAGTTTGCCTCGCACAAGTTTGCCTCTTTGCGGAGGTCATCGTATTGAACTTTACGTTTTGGTCTAGAAGTAAGTTTTGTTACAGACGGTAGACATATATACCGTGGATAGGAGTAACCCCTTTCTATTTTAGGGTTGTACTAACAAGGTCCCTCAACCCAACGCCATCATTCGAATATATTATTTGAAAAAAAAAAGATGCAAATTTGATATATTACCGATACGTAATGGTATTATATCGACCTTGTAGCGGTCAGTACGGGGACAAATTGAAGTCACTCTTGGTCAAGAAATAACTTGTAACAGCAAATAGACCCACCCATGCCATGTACTAAGAATGGTGGACTCAAAGAACCTCTGAACCAAATCCACAACTTGAATAAATTGATTTTGAAAAAAAAAATCAATTTGATATTGTATGTAACAGTATCATACCGACTGTGTTTCGGTTACTTAGGGCAAACCCCCCCCCTAAAAGTCAATTTTGGTCAAGGAATACGTTATACCAGGGGTACACCTACATACACTATGTAAAATGTAAAAAGGAACCTTTCTACTTGATGATGGTACTAATTGAAACCGGGCAACCAACTCCATATCTTGAATAAATTAACTATGAAAAAAAATCAAATGTAATGTATAACTGTTAACACAGTTACTTTATACGGCGGGTGAGTAGAACAAGGACAGAATTTAAAGAAATAATTTTTCTGACTTAATTACTTTGATTTTCAGAGTTAATTTTGTTAATTAATTTAACTTATTTTCGCTTTTTTCTTACTTGAGCATTCGTTTTTCTTACGTTTGTCTCATTTTTCTGACTCTTACTCTTTGCTTTTCACAGTTGCTTTTCTTTTGTTTTTCTGAGTTCTGTGTTTCGGTTTTGTGACTTTTCCTTCGTTGTTCCCGGGTTTTTCTTCTTTTTTTTCGTTTTATCGAGTTTTCCTCTTGTTTTACTTTCTTTTCCTTTCTTTGATTTGCAATTTTTTTTTTCAAGGTCACGAGTTATTTGTAAAACAATACCTAGAAAATTTGACAATTTTTCCGAGATGTCGAGTTAGTTATAAGTGGGTATTTCGGCAATAAAAAATTTGTCAAGTTACTCTAACAAGATGACTTTACATTTCACACGTCCATCATGTCCGCGATACCAAAGAAAGTGTATGGACTTAAAAATGTCCGCTTTACTTAGTGTAATGCACGTGTAAGTAATCTTCATTCAACAGCACAGTAAGTAAAATAGGTTGTGTCAATGCAAGTTATAACAAGAAAATAAAAGAGTGCATAAAAAATATTGCAAATATTCTTCTTTCTAATGTCTTCGTACATAAATTTTGAAACAGTTTTGCTTGAAAATATACGCTCGATATTACGCTCAGATCGATTGGTGCCAAGCGCACAGAGAAATTTTTGGCTTTGCCATTCCCCCCCCCCCCCCCCCATCCTGTCCGGGAACGGCGCTTTCTGGGTGTATACGTGAGCTGCATGTACCCATGGAGTGTAGTTCTAATGTCTGAAGGTACTCAATTGATGAGAAAACATCTTTCCATATTTTGGATTGCTTTTGCTTTTCGACCGAATATTAGCCTTGAGAACATCTGAAGGTCGGCGCTAGTTACAAACACTGAGGTTCCTCCTCCATACTATCAGCGGAGCCCCATCATCAGCAGGAAAGTCTCTTGCTGAAAACACTTATACCAGGTCACGGGAATATCATTCCCGAGCCCACTTTTTTCCTGTTTATTATACGCCTCACTCCATCCCCTAAAAGCTAGTAGGCCTAAATGTAAGTTAAAAACGTTTTCTAGTTAATCTGTTTTTGTAGTCAAAATGTATTGGGGGCTGTGACGCCACTAACCCCCCCCCCCCTTCCACATCCGGAACTGTCAGCAAATCCAGCGAAGTTAATTGGGAGGTGTCAGCTATACAGACATAACCGGTAATACCGGTTTTATCTTTCACACTGTTTATTTACAGTTATGTCTGTAAAGTTGCTTGTATATTATTTAACTGTTAGGCAATACTCAAATGTTGATACATTGATTGATTAAGTAATGGCTAAAAAATGATTAATTTATATCGATTTGATCGTTATTGAAATGCTTGGTTTCGTTTTTTTTTTTCAGCGTTGGATTCCTTCCTGTTTACATGGTTTCCCTTGTAGTGGGCATCGGTTCATGCGCAGGTGAAGTAAAACCTTGAAAACGCCGAAGACAAGTAAAATTAATACAGCTCCTTTCACTTTTTTCAAATATGACACTGGATAAATCCAGTCGGTTACGAACCGTTATGTCAGTTACTCGAATCACTAGTATAGAGATATTATTCACGGTAGCCTATGTGTGAGCTGGGTTGCCTTGGTAACGTTGCAACATGCACTCGAGCCATGAAGGCGATTCACATTCTCCAGATTGACAGAGTACGCAATATTAAAGATGGAAAGAAAAATAAAACTTGACCACTGTAAACCTATAACAATCAGAGAAAATTCCTCCGGAAACAAATGACTCAATCTTTTTTAGGAACGTCACGTCTTCTTTCCTTTTTAGTTTACACATTATCCACATGGTTTTACTTGATACTTACGGCGAGATTGCTCCATGGGATCTCCGCAACGCTATTGACTATTGGTAGTGAGTATATGGCTATCTTCATCTGTTTTTCATTAATAGTTAATTTCAGTGATAATATACTTTTTATTTGTGTGTGTATGTTCATTTTCAGCTTTTAGTTTATGATTCCCACAAACATTAAACTACTTTCTTAATCACGATGAAGCCAAGGGTTTGATGGATACGTGTATGATCTCATCAAACTCACCGTATATACCATACCATTACGTATACCATAGTTATACAAATATACCGAGCTTCTTTCCACATGTCCAGATGGAGTCGTTGCTTATATATACTTCCCCTTTTCACCAGTGAGATACAATTATCATTTGTGTTTGCGTTGTATTTATGTGTTGTGTCTGAAAGTCCTTGAGGGATATGGAATATACTACAACAACAACAACAAAAAATGTGAAGGTAAGGCCTCAACCTGCGAAACAATGTGACAGGCAGGACAAAAACTACGATGTGACAAAATTGAATGAAATGTGACAGTCGTGGTTTGCAACTATCCTAATACGTCGAATGTTACATAATGTCCATGCAGAAACTGTTCATTCACGATGTACGCAAATGAACGCAAATGTAATTTTGAAGTGTTTCCAGACCGGTGATTACGTAGTAATCATTTTTCACGTCTCGCAATCTTCTGTCTTAGTGGGAGGTCTCACAAACTATGCATTTCGGGACAACGATCATCAGAGAGGTATCGCCATAGGTACCTTGATAAGTTTCATGGCTCTCGGCTCGGTGGGTGCGTATGTATATTCCATGTGGAAATTTTAAGAAAAAAAAAATTGGTAAACATATTTTATCGATTCTTAAAAGTTTTTAAAGTTTTTAAAATGTTTGGGAAAGGCACATACGATCTTTCTCTCGGCTAGAATTTTTTTTTTTTTTTTGTCTTAAAGCAGGATGTGCTGTTATTCCTGCATTTTCCAAAGTACACCAAAGGACTGGTTATACTTCTTATAGTTGTAGAAAGTTATAAAAACTCCTGTACAGAGGTATATTTGTCCAAGTATAGCCTAATTTCTAAAGGAAATGTTTTCGTATAGGAGTTTTGTTGTAGCAGTGTTCACATGGAAGTGCCGCACATTTACCACGTGGTCCAGTTCCGCTAACTTTTTAGCCGAAAAAAAAACTAAATCGCTCTTCTTTCTACCGTAATTAACACTCTAACTAATAAAATTTTTAATGAAAGAAACCTGGTATAGCTTGTTATTATCTACATTGGTATCAAATGACAGAACATGATAGAAGGTCAACCGTAGAGGCTATTATTATTCCTTCAAACAGCACATCCTACTTAAGTTAAGGACTAATTTTAACGTCTCTGTAGAAGTATCACAACAATAACACAACATCGGATACATGTAAGATTTAATCAATTCATTTACATTCGTGTATTGTTCCGAATCCTTGTTCCTATAAATCCGCTGAATTGTAATCCCTCTGATCAGGGTCGACATGGAAGAGGTGGGGTTGGGCTTGGTAGAGAAGGTTGAATTTTTCTTTCTGGTATATGGTGAAATATTTGTCAAAAAAAAGTGTCCATATAACGCATGGTAAGATGGTTTTCACAGTATTTTCTTTAGACTATTACTTAGGCAAAGACTTTCCTTTGAGCGCCCATTTAGACATTTTAGCATCCAGCTACATAAAATAAAGGTTGCCCTAGTTATGGCGCCGGGCTTTGTTCATACGCTGACCTATGGCTATGTTCTTTTGTTAATAAGTTTCACCAGATCCCTCCTCCATGCGCAATTACTCAATTCGTTTACTTAAGATTTGATATTTTCTTTTTTCTTCTTTCTCTCCTCCAGTCGGACCTCCTTTTGGCGGGTCTTTATATTTTTTGTTCGGTTATCAGTTTCCGTTCATTTTCATGGCTGCAATTTATTTTTTTACACTAAGTAAGTTTTATTTTCTATTGTGAAACCTGATAAACTCGAATTCCTTCTTTATCTTCGAGGATGTATGGGTTATCTTCAAGAACAGTCACAAAACGTTGTCACTCACTTATAAGATGACTTAATGAGTAACATTTTAGCCAGATCAGTTTATTAATTTGCCACAAGTATCAGAGTCCACAAGTATCAGAGTCTGACTAAGGCATGGTTCATGATGCGATAGGAACATAATCAATCTTTCATTCAAGATGGGATAAGTATCTCAATCTGAATAAAGCAATCCTTTCCTCAAAACGTTATAACTTTTCACAGTTTGAGTAAGACATGAAGTTGTTTTATAACTGTTCCAAATTACCTCTATCTCTCCCCTAAGATCTTTCCTCTTCCCCCATTCTCTCCATAAAAGGTCACATCTGTTACTTGCGTGTAAAACAGTGTGGACGTAAAACAAAAACGCAAACGAGCCTTGCCACTTTGGGCACCTGCATTCATACCAGCAACTCCTAAACCGCAATCAACCTGTGAAGGGAAAAGTTTTAACTGTACATGCATCATGATGCATCATGCATGGATAAATGCCATCTACTGCCTGCTCATTTGAAAGCCACAAAACCGAGCTCATATTCACGGTGAGGGTGCCCCTGCATGCGCAACGAGGTTCTGAGCACTTGAACGCGCTTTAAGTGTTTTTACAAGAGTCAAATGTTACTGAAAAATGTTACAACCGTTATTAACATGAAACGCACAATAAAATGTAGCTCCAATTCTTTCAAAATTGATAGACTTTTCATATCCAACGAGGAACCAATCAATATCTAGTCTTTGCAGAATATTTTTTGACGTAACACTTACTATCCACTTGTCAAAAGAGAGACTTTACAAACTTAAGTTCCCCAATAGCCTCGTAGGTAGATAACAGGTAGAGAGTGACCATTGCTTTATTCTTGCATATTTCACTTGGTACAGGAATGACGATATTCACTGTGACAAATGCTAATTTATTCACGTTCATCAAAAGCAAAAATTTTCACGTTAAAGGGAAATAAGGCGTTTAGAATACACCAACATAACATGAAAAAGAAATGGCTTTAGTCATTGTTAAACCATCCAGTCTTATCAACAAACACCTGCCAAGCTTCATCCCCTCAAAACATTATGTACGTGATGAGTAACGGAAGATGCATCATTTGAATTTTGAAAAGTTTGGGTGAACAAATTAGTGTCGAGCAACAAATAACTGAGTTTCTATCTGTGAGAAATTTATTTCTTGAAAAGAAGGCTACCGTACTTCCTTATTTTGAATAATCTATCATTCTGTGGTCACAAACATTGGTTTTAATAGTATGGATGTTTTCTGTAAAACAAACGCCCTATTTCCCTTTAAATTAGTAACTTCGTGGTTTCAGATTATTTCTTCTTTTTTTATAAGGGGGGGGTGAGAGGGGGTTGAGAGGGGGCTGGGCGTCGTTGGGAGAGTACATTCGACGGAACATTAGCGTGCACACACGGGTGAGGAATGTGACAAATAGCGTTGCCTTGACGAAGGAGTGAGACTCGGTAGTACGAAGCCATGTCAGTGTCTTGTTATACAATTTGTTTCATTTTGCAAAGAACTTTTCTGAATGTTTTAAAAAGGAAATTTTTAACTAGTTAGTACCTTATGCAGTAATAGCAGCCGTTCTAACCTATAACAAAAAAAATTACGTAAATAAAGTTAGCTTATGTCAAGATTTATTATACAGGATCATTAATGCCAGTTATTCAGATTGGTAACAAACAAAAAAAATAGAGTATTTCCGGGTTCAAATATAAATTCAGGGTCTTCAGTGTGTTTACGCTACTACTCTTTAACAACTTTAGCACAATGCCAGGTCATTTTTATGCTACTCTCCCGTAGTAATATGCCTTCATTGTTTACGTTACGTCCTTTAATAACGTATCTTTGTTGTTTTGTTACCATAGTTTAATAAATGTACCCCATTCATTGTTTCAGCTATACTATTTCCTTTTTAACGTAATGTCTTCATCCTTTACGTTACCCCCATTAACACGATGAGTTCTTTTGTTTGTGAATATTCGTCATTTTGTTTATTTGTCTCTTGCCCTCTTCTCTTGATAGTATTGTTAATGACGTGTCTGACCGAGAATTCAAAAGACGAATCTGTTGTTCAAAGTAGTATGTTTGACATCATAGAATTGCTTCTCGATCCTTACATATTGATATGTACACGTGAGTATAGCCTATACATACTGCGATATAGGCGTGGATGTATGGCATATATGATATTAAATATAATAGCGTATGTCACAGATACGACTAATTTGAAGATGTGTTCAACCAACACTATCTTGTTTGCAATTAATACCATTTTTTGGTATTTACGAGTTAATCTTCTGCTCGGTATAACTGTTACAGTATTTTGTTTTTACTTGTTGTCAATTGAACTTACCACTCTCAAATAATCTCAAACTCTACACAGTTTTCCATAACTCGGTTCCATTAATTTTTGATGTCATCGCTAACTTGAGTGAATATTAAATCTTCAACCTCTAATTAGGAAGGGTCAACTTCAGCAGTATGACAGTTCACCATTTGTTTGGCATTACCCCCTTGGTAGCTTATCAACTACATTGTAATGATAATACGTAGTTTGGTTAAAAGAGCATCTTTTCCGTTCTAACATTTTAAGCGGGAAGTAATGAGAGCATATATTGGCGACAGGTTCATGACGGTCGATAAACATATTTTGTTTGACAAATAATAATAAATAAGAATATTTAATAGTCATAGTGGTGAAATTTACACACTGACCGCGCTTGTGATATAACAAAGAGTACTATATGTTATAAGTACGATAGGCAGTGTTTCCACAGCTCAATTTTAGATTTCCTGGAATTGAATACAAGATTTCATGGAATTTAGTAGCATTTCCTGGAATTTTCAAATTGGTAGTTCACGAGCTAATTTTTCTGAAACATGCCCTACACTTTCACAGATTGGGTCGACGCAGCAACCTTGATTGCGGCATGCACAGCTGTTTTGGCGCTTGTTGGGGGGTCTGGCAGGGCTAGGTAAAGGGACCGGTCATTAGAAATAAGAAAAAAAGGAATTGTTCTGGTATAATTACCTTAGATTTTACTATTATTTGTTTTTACACAACAATTTCTTGATTTCCTGGAGTTTCCTGGAATTTTTCCATTTCCCGGAAGTTACCTGGAAGAGGGCCAGATTTCCCGAAATTCGGGAAATTTCCTTCAATGTGGAAACACTGTCGATAGGTAACACACACACACACACACACACTCGAATTCAGTGGCGCTATGTGTACATGTATATCGCCACTTTGATGTTTCCCTTGAGATAATGTGACTCAATTTTGACGCATTGATCTTTGTGTCAGAAAATGGAAAAAGAAGAGGTTCCTTTGGTTGTAAAGTTAACAATGCAATCTGAGCAACAGAGGGCGCCCTATATGCTTGGTCTTAGCTCGGATAAGCTGAAATTTCTATTGAGTCAAATATGATATTATGATATGATGTTATAAATATGATATTACTCATATTGATTGTGTTGATCCAATGAATAATTTCCCAAGAGGAAATACCGGTTCATATAGTGTAAATACCACTTTGGGTTTTACATAAGGGGTATATAGGGACTAGATTTGAAGAGTGAAAACTAATGAGTCTACTTGTGTGTGCTATAGTATATATAGGTCATGAAATTTGAAAATTTCACTTGACTTTCTGTAGATAGAGGACGACGTAGACACCAATATCATGTTGCAGACTGTCGCTCGCTTCATTTTACCATCATTTTGTCTCCAAAGTTTTAACTCTGCTTCAAGAGACCTCTTCCGTCTGCCTTCGATGATATTTATTTGGGCAAAAATTCATTCTACTAAAAAATGTTGAACAAATTTACTAAAGACAGTTAACATTCTGCGTAAATTTCTATGGATAGGCTTACCGTATCGATTCACGTCGTTTCCGGCCTAGCAGAATTGATCACGCGTTACGTCATGTGGACGATCTTTACGTGAGAAGTGCAAGTGGGGGTCATACCGACTCCATCGAGTAGGGTCACTCTTACATTAACGATGACGTAGTAGTTGTTTCTTTCTTCTTCTTTTTTCCGCAGTTGGCTTTACGTTTGCCGGTTGTAGTGTCTCGATCATCGAGTCAGCGCTACCACATTGGATGATCACCGAAATGGCTTCTCCTTCCTGGGTCCAAGGTGAGTGAATAAATGGTCCAATGCAGGGTCCAATGTAAGTCAAATGGCAAAGAAAAGACGACCCCAGTACAGGGTCCAATGCATAAGTAAACTAACAAAGGGAGGCAACCCTATCGCCGGGTGCAAGGTAAGTGAAATAAAGAAGACAGCCCTATTGCAGGGTAGTCTAAGATGAGTGAAATTACGCCAAAAAAAAAAGACAGCTGCATTTATCTAAATTATAATCCGCGTTTTTTTCCCACAAAACCTACGTGCATATGCGTGGGGATAAAGGGCACACATTCGCTGGGGCAAGTCCCGAAGTACAGTATTGAAGAATACGAACTTTTTACCCCTGAGAAATCAGCTCTCGTGAATAGCTGAAGTGTGCAGTTACCAGCGATTTCCAGGGATATCGAAACCCCACAAAAAAAAAGAACAATTTGATCAAGAGAAAGGAAGAAACAGACCGACCGCATTGCACCTCGCCCCTTTCCTAATATGTATATATTTTTTTTCGTTTATAAATTTGAATTTCTTTGCTGGTCAGTGATTTATGGTTCTTGACGTTGCCTCAGTGAATGTCTGTAATCATTGCAATATCTATGACATCATTGACAACCTGAAAACCCAATGGAATTGTGGTTTCGATGGTTCAGTTATGAGTATTTTAAATCTAAAATACGGGTGCGTTCACCCCAAATGATTTTTGATCTTTGCCAAAATTGATAGACTCCTTGCATTCAATTAGGTGTCTTTGAATCGTCTTTGGAGAAGGACAAAAACCCTTTCCCACACTCTTCTCTGGGAATTCCCTCCCTTAGAGTGATTCAGTATAATTCCTCCGTTTTAATCAATTTCTTAATAATGTGTATACATATATGGTCAAATGATATTCATAGGCTATACCTCTCAATATGGCACCAAATCCTTCCGTATTATCTTATGGGTTTCACGTTCGTGTCTCGACACACTTGTACCGCATATCATATCACCAAGTTAGATTATGGTCAGAGAAGTAAGGAAAAGTTAAAGTAACATCTCTCCAGACTCATTAAAAATGTATCATATCATGTTACATCATGGGTGAACGTGGAGAGGTTTTATAACACAATCAAGCGCATAATGCAAACACACGATATGAATGTATGCTTTACCCCCACAGGCGTTATATACTTACCAATGGCTGGAATTGCTGTACCGTGTGGTATACTCGCTGGTTTCGCGGGAAAAAGAATATCGAGGTTAGTCAAACTGTACTGTGAAAGGAATACGAACGACATATGACCTTACTTTGTCAAATAGGAGACAGTTAATGCTAAAGCCGAAATGACGTCATAAGCCGAACTTTCAAATTTCAATAGGCCAACCACGTAAAAGAAACAAAATAGTCCCATGTGTTGGACATGTATTCAGCATGTGACGTCACTGCTTTGAACACGCCTTATAACTTACGTCCATGTAGTCCGATTGAATTTTTCCCACTGTGACTTACTGCTTACTGATGTGCGTATAAATGCCATCCGATGGAAAACGAACCATTGTCAATTATCGGATATTTAAATAAGAATTTGATGGATGAGTTTGATAATTCTTAGTCGTCAGTTTCTTTGATGCTGTCTCACAGTCGTTTGCTGTAATGCCATAGCATCGATTTACGAGCTCTTGAAATTATATTTGATTCAGGAATTGTCGTTCAGTTTTTCCTTGGCAGCATTATTCAACAAATCAATCAATCAATCGATTGATTATTCGTAAATAATTTATGTACGTTGAATATGTACACAAAAATTACCAAACTTCGCCTCTCAAACTATGACACATCGAACATTTAATAAGAGAAGTCAATTCATCAAACGTTTTATTCTTCTTTTCCAGGTGGATCATGGTTTTAGTGGGCTTTCTGTTCATTGGCACAGCCCTTGTCACGGTTTGTGATTTATATATATATATTAGTATATGCATAACATGTTTTACATATCATCATTTATGGCGTGAGGTAGCTAGTAATGTACGCACCAAAAGAGTAAATTATTCCTCTGCAGGCTGACATTTTATTATTGTCCTCTTTTTCTTAAACAGATTCCGCTATGTCAGTCACCGCAGCTAATAATTCTACCAATGGCATTCCTTGGTGCTGGATTTGGTAAGTTTGAACCATAGCAATGTATGGTAATATACATTTCTGTGATATAGACCGCGGCTTGCAGTGACCTCATTTTTTTTTATTTGTATGTGCATATAGAAACAATTGTAACGCCTGGACAGAGTAATTACATTCGCTTCCTCATGATAAGTCATAGCCTATATCTTGGTAAAGCGCGACCTTTGTCAGTTTGTAATAAGATGATGTGTAATACTGCAAATTACGATAACCATCTTGTAATACGAGACAGTGGTACGGAAAATGGGTACTTAAGTTGTCAGAAACACCCCCATATTGTTCTGCGCAGTCTCCCTCCATGTAAAACAAGAGCATGCACTGTGTAGATAATATGTAAAAACTGGCTTTGCCGTCAGAAATTCTGAACCTCCATTGTTACTAAAAAAAAAACATTGAACGCAATTAACTTTTTTCATCCGAAGAGTGGGACACAAACTATGAAAAGTTGAAGCATAAAGTGAACTTTGTATCACGTGATAGAATAACTTATCGAATTCTTGTCTGATTAAATTTTTGCCACTAAATATTTTTGTACGTTGCATTTTTAATGGTTCTTTATATACAGAATAGTATACCAAGTCTCACCCACAACAGGAAATCCATCTTTACAAGCACAAACATACAAAAGTGAAAAGTACTACCACTATTTATCAACATCTGTATAGTCTCAATTGGATTAGTAAATTGCACCTCAGTAGCGACATGATCATTCGAGACTATGCAAGACTATGCAATGATTTGTGAAAGAAAATGAATCATTGTGGTCAAGGAAAGCTTCGGTAGCTAAAGATATATAGCTTAGAGTGATACCGGTGATAAACGAATAGGCAAATTGGCTGTAGGTACCATTTTATAAACACATAATCTTTCATTGTCTAGTATCTCGCATAATATGAATATTCGTGTTTCCTTGTAATGTTGCATTGTTTGGAATTGTGAATTACGGTAAATTAGTTATGGGTAAACCTCAAAGGAGAGGTGGAATTGAGTTGTGTTAAGCAGTATCGGCAATAGTATCATTCTTTTCAATACAAAAAAAAAGAAAATATGGTATTCAGAATTTCCCGAAGTTTTTCTTTATCTAACTCATCAGGTTTGTTAGACAGTACGTTATCGGCTTCAATATGTAGGTTCGGCCAGGAACGACACAGAGGGATGTACGCAGCTAGCGTCGTGATATGTGGTGCCTCGTTTAGCTTCGGTTTTGCCTTAGGTGAGGTTTGCACAAACACAGATCAACGTTTACATTTGTTCAGAATTTATTGTATATTTGTATATCACCACACGTTTGTTACGAGGAATTTCCTTTATCCAATAAGGCATTCCCGTTAAAATCAGCTTACACTTCTTGCGTAAATACTTAAGCTCTTGCATTAGTAGACTGAGGGAACAATGTTTTTGGTAAATGTGTCCTTCTGTACGTTTACCTTTGAATGTTAAAAAAAAAAAAAATCATTTCGAACCGTAGCGGACGTGGATGCATCTTCCCTGGAGGCGAAGCTCAATTGACTTCCCTCATCACTTACATACTAACTAGAATTGCAGGCAATACTCTCTAAGCGGAGCGCCACCATAAGTCGACGTTGATTATGCAGATGGTACAATATGATAATAATACATTGCCTCTTGATCCATGTGACATTGGTATTCACACTACCAACAATTTACATTTCAATGCCGATTTTGAGTATTTCGAGTGAGAATGTCTATCCGCAACTAAAACACGACATAAAGCCTGAATGCAACAACTTCCATAGTGTCTCACCATTCCTTTACAAGAGTATGATATTAAAGATGCTATAGTGTAGAAAAAAAACACATGTTTTACTCTAAGTTTGTCTGTAAAAGAAGGTTTATCTTTCCTTCTTTTTTTTTTAAGGTCCTGCTATAATGAGTGCGTTGATTAATTTCATCGGTTTTAGATGGTAAGTTTCTTCATCTGTAGCAAGGAATGACTCCCTCTTTATTGAAAGTTTATTTTTTATGCTACATGAATATTTCTTGAGCCACAATCGTTGTGTTCATATTCGATGAAATTTATATGCATTACCATGCAGTGGATAAACAAACGTGGCCAATGTTATTGAATACAATCAAGTTAATTACGCCCACCGTGCTTCGCACGGTTTACCTATACCACTAACCATTTACATTTTCGATATACCCCAACAGGCTGATAACCGGGATGGGGTGCCTGGTGGTACCATTCGCCTTTGCGAGCTTCATCTTGAGGATCGGTGAAAATAGCCTCTCTCAAAAACAAAATGAAACTGACGGAAACAAGAATGAAAAAGAGAAACTCCTGCCCGGGACATCATCTTCAGGGGATGATTAAAAAGCGACGCTTTACATTCTCGTTATGACGTAACACCATCTAATTTCAACATATCTTCAAATGATGTGTGTGACATTCTTGCAGTGACGTCATACCATGCATGGCCTATCAGGAAACTGACGTGTGGCGTCTCTATTATGACATCACACGTTCTAATTCACTTATTATGCTACGCCGAATACAAATGCTAGTTCGCGAATATTCGATGAACGCTCGAAGATTGTAATGGTTAAGGCTTGAGCTAAGCACAACAACTATTGAACTAAGCAGTCAAAAGCAAATACAAAATTACGTGTTCCTGTATTCTAGCTGAGAATTTCAAGAAACGAAATATTTGGAACTTGGAAACTAGGTCCTTCATTGAACTTTCCATTTAAATAGCTCGTTCTCTTACTAAAAAAAGTGATTAATTGGAAATCGTCAACTTTGCACTAACTTGTGATGCCCCCTCCTTTTAAAACTCACATTACCTGCTTTCGGTTTGAAATAGAAATGTTTATATAACCTTTAAAAATCAACTGCTTTCTTGCACGGCATGTTGTAAGGACAGGGCTTATACATTCAAATTATGCCACAACAGTAAGATGGTGATCACAGTTCGTGAAGAAGATGCAATGGGTTTCGAAAAATAAAAATAAAACCAAAGAAAGTAAGTTTGGTGGTACAAGACTGACATCACAAATCATTACGCAATCTACCATTTTAAATTTGCGTAGATGAGCTTTGACATCGTATACCTGAGTTTAGGAATGTCCTTTGAAGATACAGGTCGAACCATTTGAATTCATTGTGCAATCTTTGTGGTACATATTTTTGTCTACTTTAGGTACACTTAAAGTTGTTTCTATAGTTTCTGTACGGCCGCTGGCCTTAACAGGTACCGTGATACAATGGTTAATTGTTCCATAACGCTAGTCAGCGTTACAGACTCTTCTCGTAAACAGCACATAACTGCTCGGTAGTGCAGTGCCCGATACCAGCATACTTCAAGATTACTCACACAAAAGTTGGTCAATCGTTGAGAAAGCAGTTAATCTCTCAGAGCAACCGACTAACAGGTGGGAAAGGGGGTAAATGTCTAAAAGGACAACAATTTCTCGTATGATTGCACATCAATAAGTCCATTTTTTTTTGGTAGAAAACTGTAATGCATCTAAAAATTGCGGGGTCTATGGTAAACCCCCAGCCCCCCCCCCCCCCCGTGAGTCGTGAGTGCAGATCTTAAGGTCGTTTTATCTGCATTATACCAGCGTCGAGTACATACGGAAAAAAAAAACACTGAGCAATAACATGGTATAATTGGGGGAAAAAATTCGACCATTCGTTACACGTAATACCGAGGCAAGTAGCGGGTTTATTTACCATGTAGATGTGTTACATGAGAGAGTCGAAATTGGTGTACATTGTCCTGTAGATCATTGATTGTCAACATTTGTTCATTTCAACGCCCCCTTTAACAGAATGACATTGGGAAACTGCCCAGTCCCCCACCACGTTGACGAAAAACCAATCGAACTACGTAGGCCTATTATCTTACTGTTCTGACGATTACCGTGCAGAGTTTTATCATTCCATTTATCTAGTATCACATCGTAACACGTCGATTGGCCTATACATAGTAATGTATTCATGAGAGATTATTGTACGACTTTTCAGAAGAAAATCTATCTTCACAATTGTACACTTTTTTTGCACCAGATCGCATATGAAGACATTCGCAGAAACATTTTCCGAAGGGACACCCCTCCCCCTTAGACCTCTCCCCCATATCACTGTCTCACTTGTTTTGGCCTCTCCCAAAACTCCTTTGACAATCATGTTCCTCGGGTAGTAGCATTACCATCTCAAGTCTGGAAGATAGGTTGTGAGTTAGTAGTTGTATATTGCACACGTGCACCCTCTTACCTTGCCCCGTTGCCTCAACAGTTACAATTGTTGTTTTCATTTTTTGACGCATTAAATGCTGCATAGTTTACAGACAATTGAAGAGGTTCTCAAATGAAAGAAAATTTAAGGCACTGTAGGCTTTTGAACCTCATGCCAATATCTTGTTTCCATCTCAACATATTTCCTTTGGAGAAAGAGTGCTCTGGTCAAGTTGCCTCAAGATGGCAACAAACCCCCCCCCCCCTCCCCCCCCCCCAAAAAAATGCCATGTAACTGTGGCAAATTATTACAAGAACTCTTTGTTTTTCTTTAAGCTGAAGTCCTCATTCAACCTTGAAAGTTGACAGAAGTGAAAAATGTAGATGGAGTACATTGTTGGTATCCCTTGCCGTTCTCATTCTTTGAAGACAGTGAAGACTGTAAAGAAGTGAAATGGAAGGACGATGTAGTCCTGCCTGGATAATATCACAGATTCCAAATGTTCCATTTTTAAATAAATATATTTTTTTTTACAAATTCATAGCTTCCAAATAGAACATGGTATAAAGATATGGGTTTTACCACATAAGAGAGAAAACTAATCCCATTTTTTTCTTATGAAATATCAATTTGCCTCAGTGACCAATCCCTTCAACTCATGCTAATTATTATTTTTTTTTTAAATGAACGAAACGAATGAACGTCGAATACTTATTCTTTCTATGAATCATGGAAAAATATCAGGTTTTTCGTATTCAAAATGTGTTTTATCTTTTCCTTATGCAATATGTGAAAATTAAACCATCTAATGACACTTCATCTTCTTTTGTTTCGCATTGTTCAGTATTTGGTGGACAAGTAAAGGAATTACACGTGAACCTTACTGAGCCTTTTTAAGTCACCGTGTGTTGGCATGCATTCAGTGTGTGTGCTAAAAGCCCACAACGAGAATCTTAATATCATTCGAAGTGAGCACTATGTAGGTAATCGTGGATCGATTACCTGTCTTCCTACAAGACCCACCCGACATTTCACTGCTCCACTAGGTTTGCCGCCCCCCCCCCCCCTCCCAAACGACACTCATGTTCCTCAGGTATGACCATCTCAAGCCTGGGAGTTAGGTTGGGACTTCGGGCTTGTATATTGGGCAACTGAACCAGCGCTTACAAACAGTCGTGTTTGAGGATTCCATTTCTTTCTTTATTATTACAATGAATGCCCAAAAGAATGAACATTGAAAACGTATTCTTCATGTGAATCTTTTTTTTATAAATGTATTTTTTCTTTTCCTTGTACAAAGTGTAAAAATAAAAACTATCAAATGACAGTTCATCCTATTTGTTTCGCATTGTTCAGTCTTTTGAAGACAACTATATTAATAACAGAAAATGTTTACTGAGCTCCTTTTAATTCACCATGTGCTGTCATTGTTGGTGGCCACAATCACAAAAGAAGAATCTTATAAAGTTCATGTGACATGAAAATTTTTTTGAAGAATTAACCAAATTGATCACCAAAATGCTTGAAAATAACCACAATTAACATCAAATATTGACATTTTTGCATCTGCAAATTTGTGACGTTGAGAGAGGGACACACATGCCTCATGTTATTTGTTCTGTACTTAATCGTTTACTTCAAGGACAATTGAGAAACTTTTATGCCTCGAGGCTTTTTTCTTTTGGAATTACGTCTTTCGTTCTTTGAAATTATCGATATTATCTACTTTTTTGAAATTCAGTAATTAAAAAAAAACTGACACTGTGGAACGTTCTACATAATCGGTTTTCCATTTTGTCAAACTTTGAAAAGCCATCCCTCAAAACGTAAACATTCTCTGCAACGGATCGTCATTGGGGGTGTCACTGGGCAACTTCGCAAAGCATGTCTGGTGATGTACACCTAACATTAACGTTTAAGTACATCGAGTTTGACCATATGACAGCATTGATGGCTTTAAAGTTTGATCAAATAATGTTCCCTGTTCAAACCTATAGACAGAGACGTACACACACATGATTATTATGTGTGGGAGGTTAATATAAACAATAAACGGATTTTTTTTTTGTCTATGTATACTGGGCCACATTATGATAGAATTTGACAGTCGTAGATAAATTAGTTTTTACCACAAATCTGTTTAGGAGATATGCTTACACACGACGTGGAAGGAGAATGTGTAAAAAACTTATGTAAGATATGATACGTGTCAGCTACGTATCCTCCTTTAGACACCCACAGTTTACTTGGGAAGGATGTATTAGCAAGCTAAGCACATTGTCAGAAAACGGATTCTTCATTTACTCATTTTTCCCTGTATGAAGAACAACTAGGCTTCTTCGAGAATTATTCAGAGCAAAAATAAAATAGACGTTGTTAGCCACCTTTTGTTCCGCAGGGAGATGCATTTTGCTGGTGAAGAACCCATTTGATATACGTGTTGCGTAAATTTTTTCGATCGCCGAGGGGTGACGGGGGGGGGGGGGAGGAAGTTCAGAACAAGGATAACACCACATTTTTTTCCAAGCCCAATGGCAGCGCTGATAGTTTTCTTTTTTAATATGATTAAATTAACCCTCCTCTCATCGTGTTAGCAAATTAACTATTTCATTAAGTTTGAATTGCCATGGTTCGGTAGACTCATATGCTCTTAATATCAAACTTATATATAGAGTATAGTTCCGTCACCGTATCATTGCTGATCATAACCTTAGCGCAACTCGCGCATGCATGGTAAAAATCTGCAGGTTGAAGCATTTAATGTTTTACGCATCGGTTATGCTCCAGTCTACCTGTAAATTTGTCCAACTTCATCCCATAGACTTTCATTGTGCGTGATTACATGTGGAAGGATAAAATGAATGCATCAACCTGACCCAAATTGCTCTTCCTCCCTAACAGAAGTATACAACGGGGATGTACTATTCAAAGGGTTAGAAAATGAAATATATGTTGGTGCAGAGAAATGGGCTTCAACATACGAGATGAGTATGGCTTATTTGGGACGGTCTAATTCAATTTTCAGTGCCGCCATATAATAAAATTACATAAATTCATAAGCCCATGAACACAGAATGGTTACAGAACCACCCTCAACCATCTTGAAAACGTTGAATCCGTTTTGTCGCTAATGAAATCGTGTATAGACTGAATTTCAAAGGGAGCAGTTTTTCATGGAACACCAAAACGGACAAAAATGCGACAACTAATTATGTGAGTCTAAGTCTTTATGTAGTGGTGTTATAAATGTCACATCAACACTTGTACAGTTTTACACCATTATGTTGCAACATACTGTCGCGTTCCCTCACAAAGCGATGAAAGAAGAGTCAGGAGATTGGTCGAACGCCTCTTTCTACTTTTATTTACAAGAGACTATCGATACTTGTTACGTATGAGAAAAACTATTACTAATGGAGATACATGCTGATGACAAACTAGTACTACATTTTATAACACGTATACACTTCTGTGTTCACGACTGACGGTGTCGCAACACAGTATCTATGCAATGAGCCAAGGAGATAGTATCTCCCTGTTCCTCAGCCTCAGCCAAGAAGTGACTGGGACTGATCTCAGAAGACAAGTGACAAGGACTAGAAAATCTCAGCCCTTTTATAGAATTTTAGACACTTCCAAATAACAGAATACATAGCCGAGACAATATAAAGTAATACACAGCAAAACCCAGATACAGTAAAACATTGCCAAACCCAGATAAAGCAAAACATTGCCAAACCCAGATAAAGCAAAACATTGCCAACTTTGGCATTTCCTAGGATAGTTAGACAATTGGTCATTTCTGACAGAAGCTGACAATTTGGCCAACCTGTGCGCTCGCCAAAAGTGACAAATAAAGAGTATCATTAACAATTGGACAAAACTGGCAAACAAAGGATAACATTAACAATTTGACAAATTTGGCGGATTTGCTCTTCTGGCGAAGCCCTCGCCAAATCTGGCGTATTAATTACAACAATTTAGTCAAGATTAACTTCCACTGTCTGGTATTGTTTTCCCAGGAGTTTGTCACACCAGCAGAAATTATCTGAGGCATTGAGCATGTGCAATGAGCGGAAGGGCGTATTTAAGCACTCATTCAAATAAAGTAGTAAAAACTTGGGTCTTTTCAGAGAACATAATACGATCTAACAAAAAGTAAATTGGAGACAAACAGAGGGCGTTTCATTCCCAGAAATGCTCTGTTCACCTGTTGTGGATCACAACAATACTTATAATCATATAACGACTTAGTCACTAAGCTTAGATAGTCTTCCCACAGTTTTAGCTATCGCGTAAGTGCTGAATCGCGCCACATGAGTTCCCCCCCATACACACACCATGAAGCATGTGCCGAAGGGCGCCCCCCCCCACCCTCCCATCGTAATCATATCGTCCACCCTTTATTCGCTGGATATTTCTACACGTCAGTGGCAGAGTACCACAAGCACGACTAGTAGGGCATTATCTGATTTCTTAAATAAAGGGATACTCACTGGTGCACATGCCATCTATGTTCACATTTTATAGACACCATTCTACAGATGATATTTCTCCGATATATATTTGATGAAAAAAAAAAATTCGCCTATTTAATCAGTGTGTTGATCGCACATCTGTGATTTAGGAAATCTCCATGCACAGAACCAGAGTTTAGAAAAAAACAAACCACCTGCGACAAATAAGAGTGGCTATACAGGTAGTCTTCAGATGAGGGTTAGTTTGATCTATTGCTCAGAATCTGGGTTCCCGTAAATAATTACTTCTATGTCGATCTAATCTTGTTTATGACATTTGAATGTTTCCGGATTATTGAATTATCACCGAGTTCTATAGTTTTGATGGTCTGCCGGCAACTCACTCAAGTATTGATAAAGTCAAACACGAAAGCTGAGCGTTGTTTCGTATGCACCAAACTTTGTGCCCGATGTGAAAACTTTAAGTTTTAACTAAGTATTGACACAAAAAAAGTTTATTTTCTTTTCGTGGGGGGGGGGGGGTGGGGGATATTAAGCAGGACCTTGTGAGGCGGACTATGCATAGGACTCATCACAACATTGTCTTATATAAAATATCCTCTCTAGATTGTTTTGGTTGCTCGGGGTTCCATATTCCTATATTTCAACCTTCAGCAACAGAAGCTTAGGCGTAAATCGTTCGTCTAAAAAATGATGACGTCATACAGCATGTGTATAGTTATTGTGGGAGCAGGTTTGTGTTCCTAGTGCAAAATGTATCTCTCTGTTGACTTCGATGACCCCCTCGTGCTTACAGATAAGGTAATTCACATCGACCCTACCTGTCCTGCGATAGCTAAAGAATTGGCCTATCATGGCATTTACCGATTTTCATGATATGTTGACCATTCACATATTGACTAGAGGGGGTAAAACTTTAAAGCCGGGATGCCTTCCTCTTGACAAGTCTCTCAGGCTGGGAACGAAATATCATTGTAACTCCTACTTCCTAAAGCAATTTAAATCTCCTTCAATCGTCCTCATTTTCCTATCATCTGCGATATAATTAGTGCTCCCCAAACCTCCGGGTTAAAATATTAGAGACAATTATTGAAAACATGATGAAAAGTATTGGTCTATCATGGCATTTACCAATTTTCATGATATGTTGACCATGCACATATTGACTGTAGAGGGGGTAAAACTTTAAAGCCGGGGGTGCCGTCCTTTTGACAAGTCTCTGAGACCGAATATCATTGCAACTCCTACTTCCTAAAGCAATTTAAAATTTCCTTCTATCGTCCTCATTTTCCCATCATCTGCGATATAATTAGTGCTCTCCAACCTGGTTCAAATATTAGAGACAATTATTGAAAACATGATGAAAATTGATCGCCTTGGCTAATTTTAGGCGCCTCTCACGAGCAAGGCGCACGAACAACTATCGTGGATGCACATGAATTTAATGGTGGTGTAAGGCTTGGATTAAACACTACTGTAATCGATAGGCTAGGTATAATCACAATTGCTGTGCCAACACAAATGTATATAGCCTGACACATTGCTTCCAGGGTGTAGGTTTTTGGGAAAACCTCCAAATGAGAAAGAATTTAAAAAGTATTGTGTTTGATCAATTACGAAACTTCATCGGCTCCACGTCGTGACCAGGCACGTAGCTAAGGGGGGAGGGGACGGTGTCACAGAGGCACGTGAGCATACAAAAATTTTTAAAAAAAGGTACTTTTTTTTAAACAAATATAGGAAAAACAGATGGAAACTCTTGCTCCATTTTGCATTTAGAACCCTTGAAAAGAGCAAAAATTTTCAAAGAGAAGGCCGGAATACCGTGGTGCACCCCTTTCACCCCTTCTTGTACCGAAACTTCAACATCGACTTGCCACCCCAAGGTACGTCTAGCTACGGCCTGGTCATGAACTCACTCAACAAACATTGTTTTACTTTGATTTTCTGAAGTAACGTCCCATCTCAACAGACTTATATTTGCCATAATTGCAAAACAGTCTCCCTTAGAATCGTCTTGATCGACTCACAAACACCCGTAGAATATGGAAATTGGTAAGGGTCAAATTATGGACTGTAATCGACTCAGAGTTTTCAGATTTGTACATGTATCACTAGTAGGAGGTACAGATTCATGGCATTTTCCTCATGTTTTTCTTGACGGGGGAAAATATTTAACGAAAATTACCGATACAAGAGAGGCAAGTTCACATGTGAAGAAGATTAAGTGGTTATTGTTTTCTGTACTCAAAAAAGCAACTTTAATCACGAGTGTACAGTTCAGATACGAATGATAATGACGTGGAAAGGATACCCTTTGATAACTATTTTCAAAGGAAGGCTCCTGTCATATCCTCTGTGAAGCGGTTAGCACGATAATGCATTCGTTTTTATTGGATTACGATAGCATATCGTAATCTAATGCAGCCATACTCTCCTTTTGCGAATTTCTTATGTTAAGCCTTTGTTTTGAGTGCTCTAAGTCTTAAGCACTCCCTTGCCTTGTATGCCGTGAAGACAAAGACCACATATTTCTCAACTGATATCACTAATTATTTCTGATGAACTCGTGACATTTGTTTTGCAAATTTAGTTCAATATAACGATTACAAATATTGACAAATCAGTTAATACTGGCATTCGATTTTGAACGAGTTATTTTGGTACGAGTGCGGAGGAGGGATACAGCGATTGCGTGACGTAATCAGTAAAAGTCTGAAATACAATCGACAACGATATCGCCTTGTCGATCATACTAAGTGCATGCAGCAGAGCACGCATATGTACCATGTACAGCCTGTGCATCGAGTAAGATACGCCTAACTTTTACGTAGGCTACACACACGGTAGTGATCCTATTAAATTACCGTGTTGCGTAAGGTCTTCCGTAATTTGATTATATCTTGAGCAGTACTCTTGTTGGATTATACATTATTCCAAAATGTGGGTTCAGAAAAAGAAAATTTAGGTAAAAATTTACTACAGACCCAGGCAACGGTCAGTAATTATTTTCATTGGGCCTCATGCTGTTCACGACATTGCCATTAGCTCATTTTGCGATATCAGCTAGCCTAGGTCTATACAGGATAAACTTAGTCAGTGGTTGGCTATCAAACTTAATGTTAGGGTAAGATATGCTTAAGACCTAACAAATGGACCTGGGGCTGTTCGAGAAACACAAGCAGTGTTGTGGTCGAGACCACACTTTCCGAGTCCAAGATCAAGACCGAGTCCTTTGGACCCGAGACCAAGACCGAGTCCTTGGCATCCGAGTCCGAGTCAAGACCGAGTCCACATAATCCGAGTCGAGTCACCGAGACCAAAAAAAAGAAGAGAGAACAACCTCTTCATTCATTATTTGGAGCATATACTGTACATTGTTCTTTCTTAAGAAGCAACAAGTATACAGTGAAACACAACATCGGCTAACAGTAGTAACTAAACTTCAAAACATTACAATTGAAAACAACACTAAATAAATGTACAGTAAAACTAACTATACTTTTATCTATCAAGGTCTGTTACAAATATCATTATATGGTTAAACTACTGCTGAGTTATGGAAGTTGGTGCCGGTAAGCTACATTGACCAAGAAGCAAATGAAACACTGAGTAAAGTGCAATGTATGCAAACCATAAGTTGTCAGATACAGCCATTAATGGCAAAGTGAACTACATCATTTTGCAATACCAAAAACACACATTACTGCTATAAGTGATATGGGCCAAATACAAAATCAATACAATTTATGACAACATTTCTACAAACCATGTAAACTGTCTAATGCAGTGCACTGTGTTTAAGAAGTGCATCCCCACTGGAGATGCTGTACATAAATAGGGAGCTACACACTTTTGGTTACCTGCAGAAACCACGTGTGTGACAACTTTGCTAAGAATACACACTGACATACTGTGAGGAAGGGCCATATGTTGGAGGCATGTGTCTTAGTAAAAGTTTCCAATGCATTAGGTGTCCCCACCCCTTATTACCAAACTAATAAAGTCAAAAGTTTATGCAACACTAACTACTCCCTACGCCTCCGATACCTGAGGTTTAAACAAAATGATCATTTCTAGCTTTTGTATCAATAGAACATTAGGCCTATAGAGGCCACAGAAATCGGAATCCTAATTTAACTAAAGTATAGGATTTCGATGACAGTGGCCAATAGACTATACAATTGGACAACATGCTAGCTGGTTAAGTTTTGACCTTTTTGCTGTATTTGTCCATGGATTGCAATTACTAAAGTGTACAATTATCTGTACAAAAGCCAGAAGAAGTTTTTTTTTCCTGTCTCGGGCTCGAGACCTCTAGTCATGGCACCCGAGACCGAGTCATTTCAATTCGAGACCAAGACCGGGCAATCCGAGACCGAGACGGTGGGTCGAGACCGGTTTCGAGACCGAGACCGGTCTCGGTGACTACAACACTGAACACAAGTAGAGGGGTGTTTTCAGAAGGGGTATTATTTGAAGGTCTGTCATTGGAAGGTTAAACATTTGGACAAATTTGAGCTACAGTACCATCAGGTAGCCTACCGTTTGCCGTATAGGCGTAGTAAAACTGAAAATTGTGATAGCACGCAAATCATGAGCCTTGTAATTCCCACAATTGAAGCTGTAGCCGTACGATTAATTTGCGTCCATCAGCTGTATCAGAATCTCGTCTGTATGATGAAACATATTGTAATCCTTGAAACCATCGGTTTTTTATATAGTATCGTTTTGATGTAGCATAGGGGTAATACACTGGAAAATGTGGGTAGGTGATTGAACACTACCTAGCCTTCAAGCCCTACAGTGAAAGCCCAAATGGACATATACATACACACAAAGATATGGCTCATTACTTGTTGGCGCTAGCGAAGCGACACCATACTGTACCGTAGACAATCGAAGTCAAGGGCGCTGAACTGATTTTGATTTTTTCACCTTATTTCATCATCATCATCATCATCAACAACAACAACAACAATAGACCATTTCGTCGAAAACAAAGATTAGAACTTAGATCAGTAATCAAACTAAAGTTCCCTCTTCCGCCAGACTTTACCAAAGTTTGACTTAAATCCGTTCACGGATGGTTACATTGACGACATATGCTGGTAACGAGTTCCAAACGCCAATATTACGTTGAGCAGTACAAAAAAAAAAAAAAAACCCGCATAAAAAACCCGCATAACGTCCCCACTACAGCGAGGCTTCCTAATTTTGAACTGATGACCACGGATATTAATATTGGACACAGCGACCGGCGTATGTCTCGCAGAATGGAGTCTTGTTTGAGTCTACCGCCCTCGCAAAGCTTTAGAGACGACTTGAATCTATTACTTTGACTCGAGTCAATTGCTTTGACGCGAGTATATCTCTGTAACTCGATTCTGTTTTTGACTCGAATCATTATAGGCTTGAGTCAGAGTCAAGTCAAATCATTTTTTTTTTCCGTGGAGACTCTAGTCAAGTCATTTTGGGGTCAGTGACTCAAGTCCAAGTCATTTTGCGTCAGTGATTCGAGTCAAGTCATCACAAAACGCGAGTGGACTCGAGTCAGAGTCAGTGAGTTGACTTGTTACAACATTGGCTTTACCACACTTGCAGTTGTAAATGTAATAAATTTGCGTCTGGAAAATGATAAAAACACTTGCGATCTTTTCAACCTTTTACTTATTATTCTATTCATTTTCCCCTGGTCATTATTTACATGTCATTGTCAACTTTGTTATGGCTGGAGTAGAAGGCTATCGTAAAAGTTTTTCGCCAAACGGTACGTCATTTTAAAATTAGATTTTCATTTCGCATATGCATTTTGGAACATACGTGAATGAAACGCTTTGAAAATTGAGAAATTGGAGCTGTCGCATTTTTTTTTTTTTGAGTTTGTGGATGGTGTACGCAAATGAATGACTTTCATTCCCTTGCCCTGAAAGATCCAAATTTGATTGTCGCATCAGAGCGAAACAGAAAATGCATTGATACGAGGCCGAACATGAATTCGGTTCTTCAAGGTCCTAAAGACCGGAGGTGAATAAGGGTCAGCGAGATCGAAAACCCGCGCCCGAAAACGATTGGCAGGTCATAACTCAAAAAGCATGTCTTGCAGATCTTCAGATATTTTGGTCTCATACTTCAATACAAACTGAATTTTGCAGCTAAATCTAACCGATGACAATCTCGTGAAACAACTCTTGCAAACATTCGGGCCCGCGTGCCTTTACAATTTGGCCTACACTCTGTCTCTAACACAGTTTCGAGAGCGCTAGAGCAACGTGCCATCACAATACCCGTGTAGTCCGGATTGCTTTGTTGTTGTGTTTTTGTTTGTTTTGTTTCTTTTTTTTTAGGTGGGGATAGATGACCAAACAATGATTTCAAGAAACTTGCGTGACACGCGATCCAGAGTCTGACATAAGCAGATCGGTGATAAACATACCAGTGAAAAAAAAAAGAGGGAAAAGTTTTCACTAAGTGAGGGCGCACCATATCTCTGTCTTTATCACAGAGACAACTAGAACTGCATTTGCCCACAAATACGCAGAATTGTAGTGCGTGGTCAGCTGAGTCCTTGTTGTTGGGAGTAAGCCAGTCACTGTGGATCCACTCCTCATAGGAGTTAGCATTTTTTTTTGGGGGGGGGGGGGAAGCAGTGCCGTTTCCTGTCGACCCCTTTTCCCGCAATCCATTCATTTTTTATATGTCATGATGGACAAAACAAAAATTCCATTGGATCTCTCTCATAATGTTGTAAAGTTGCCGACGCTTATCGTTACTATATACCGTATGTCGCACAAGCCTGTACTGCTCTGAGTTTTAAAGAGTACTCTAGTACTAGCTGTATATATGTCAAAACTGTCTTCCTGTTTCACCACTGAAATAGAACATGAGAGCAGTACATGATTCTGTAGAAGGACGTCATGTTGTAACCACTAAAAAGCAGTGAAGCAGCACACGATTCTGTGACATCATATTTAAACACAATGGCGCTGTATTGCACACCAATTTGGAAACAAATTGACACTCCATGTTTATCACCTCATTGGAAAAAGGCCGAACCACATTTCATCACGTTTTCTGGAAATTTATCCTCAGGGCTCTCTCATCACTTTAACTCCTTAAATCGTTCTTGTAGTCGTGGTATTTGCCTTTCATGAGTAAATTTTGGTTTGAAGACGGCCATAGCTTGCACTTACTGCTATTACTAAAAGGTCTCGCATGCATATTTGCATGAACTTAGTTACATCATCGCAGGTGAGGCGTTATGAGCCATACAAGGCTCAACAAAAGAAATACTGGTCGATCAGTAATGACAAGATTGTAGTGCGGCGCACTACAATAATAATAATAAATACGTATTTTATTTCTGTGGTCTTTGTATGCAACTCTGCACCGCTTGTCCAATTTTGCAAGAGTCATGCATGGTAAAAGTGGGTGGAATGCAAATTTTCCTAATTGTAAGGAACATAAAATGCAAGCTAGTAAAGTCAGTCGGTTGTTTCGAATCATGTTTCGTGATATGACACTCACCCCTTTTTATCAATTTTGCGAGAACGTTTAGCCTGTTTGCACTCAGATATGTGAAAGGAGACGATAAGGAGACACAGTTCGAAACTGGGAGGAACAACGGAAGAGGAAGAGGGGGGGGGGGTGTGATTCCACGTACTAAATGCGAACGGATTGCTCTGCTATGACAAAAGTTGCAACTTTTAACACGTAAACATTGCAAATAGTTACAAGTGGCAATCTAGCTAGGGGTCGTTTGATTCAAAGTTATACAATGTACCTTAGCAATGGTATGATAATATCAAAGCGTTATCAGTTTGCTGTAGCCATTACAGCATACATATATGCATGCATGAGTGATAAGCAAGGTTCAGCCAATCCTCGCATGATATCATACGTGTTTATGTCTCCTTGAGAGGAACATATCCTAACCATTATGGTATATCTGCAGGTATCACGCCATGTTCCATCATGCAAAAAAGTTCTTCTTGAGACATGATTTTAACACATTATGTGTATTCATGTATATTTCAGTATTTTTATTATATTTATGTAGCCTATTTGTACATATTGGCTTGGTAAGGTGTAGTGATCCAGTCTATGCTATCATGGCGCGCTACTACTGTAATAGTTTCACCAATCTATTTCTAATAAAAATGAAACCCGCGGGATTCCACCATTGGTTGGGGTTGGGGACTGAAACTTCAATAAAACTAAAAGGCTAAGAGTTACCGAGTCCTGATTCAAAGGTTAGCCTGCTGCATGGCTACAACCACAACCCACTGCAGGGCCGTGCACTATAGCCACGCTAGCACCGGGACCAGTTGCTAGCCACACTAAGCCTTGCTAACCGTATACGTTCAACTCAGCTGGCAGAGATGTCGATAAACCATTAATGGCCAATCAGAGAGCTCATTATGAACTACGTCACATTTTTAAAGGCAAAGCCACTTCCAGTTTGCATATCTTTTAAGCACGATGGTGGACGATGATCAAGTGTTCTCCTGTTTATTCTGAGCTCACTCTGTTCAATTAAGTTATTTCAGGTAATATTTAACTTAACTTAGGACCTGAAATTGAATGTGGGATTTGTTGTATATTTCCAACAAAAAAATAAGAGTTGTGAAGGAAAAACTCTGTCGACTATGCACTTGGATATAGCTTAACGTTAGGCTAGCCCTATTCCGCGAAACTTTTTGTGAAGATTAAACACTATACTGTACTTTGAACAGCTGTACAGTGTAACAACACTCAACAGTTGTACAAAGTACTGCAAGTGCAACTACAAAGACCCAACACAATCCGATCAATTTACGTTACTGGCTACAGGAAAAGGAATTTACGCCAGTAGTCCAGTACAAATTGATACAGTAAATTAATGGAAGGTTAGGAAGTACAAGGCCTAAAGGGACAGCTGGCTAAACCTGCTGAGTAGTGTACTTCATTTTAATTTGCTATTTTGTTAGGGACACTTTTTTAGCCTAATTCTCAATTTTACTGTGTGGCTATGTGTATCCCAGATTGGATAGTTTGCAATATGTGCGGGGGATTTTAATAAAGATCAAGATAATTGCGCAGCCAGTACTATCTAAGTGGAGCGTACCGAGAAAATTTTGGCCAAAACTAACCTCCTAGATAGCCTTTCCCAGGCATTGTGCCTACATTTCCACCCTCCACTTTGCAAGTTTTTGCCACCAACTTCTGATGATGCTTGCGATATATGCCAGTATGCACTGTACATGTGTACTATGCAACTGGCGTTGCGTGGCTGCAGTTGTGAAATTGCATGTCTAGACACTTCGAGACTGATATTTTTTTGTGCAGGGGAAAAATCCTCCGCACAGGGCAGACTTTCCAAATCTGGTGTGTATCTGAGTGTCTCTATTATTTGAAAGTGTGGAGCAGCATTCCACAAAGTTCAGAAGTGGCAATGTGACCCTTTGACTTAAAAAGGCTTGCCCCCAAAGTTGTACACTGTGCAAAATCAATATAAATAGCTCACCATAGTCCTCACAAAATTTCCATAATGTGCTAAAATCATGTCTCAAGAATACCCTTTTCTGCATGATAGAGCATATGGTGATATCAAGAGATATGTAAAGCATCATAGTTAGGGTTTGTTTCCTAGTAAGTGAAATCCTTCCATCCTTGTCAACAGAGGAGATAAGTCTATGCTGAAGAGCTTTGACATGAAGTGCATGGAATGCAATGTTGCTATTTCCAAAGAGACGGAAGAAAAAGAACACAAAGAAAAAGATTGAAAGTAGACTTCAAATTCTACAAACCATCATTTCTTATGAAACTGTCAATATGCTCTCAAAATCCTCAGATTACAACTTTGCAGCTGAGGCCTTAATCTCTGTACAAATGCAATATTTAAATTACAAACGTTGACTTTTTTTTATGTAGTGATGTTTTGTGTAACATTGCTCTACTTATCGACAGATACAGTATTTTAGACTGGTAAATATGGACCGAACTTCAGGTGATTCCCATCTTCAGAAAAATAATGTAAAGAAGATCCAAGTAAGTATATACAGGGAATAATTTAGTGTTAAAAATTGCATATGTATAGCAGTTTGTCATCAGTTTTCGGGTTTCTCTGGTATATTGTCACAAAATTACAGTAGAGAAAACACTAATGTTGTACCGTATGTACAAAACCTGTTACACAATATTTCATTTGAATAGCAATTTCATGTTTTGTGCAGCAAAATGAGATGTGATACCAGATAAATTACTAACTGATATATATCAGGAAAGGACTGTACCTGTCTGTAGTCAGGTTGGCCTTGTCTAATTCCCAATATTACCATAAAAAGAGACATGTACTGTACAGTAAGTTTTAAGTCAGGTATTAGAATTATATTGAAAACAGTTCATGTAATTGTGTTTAGCCAGTAGTGCTGAATTGTTGGACTTCCTAACTTGTTACGTTACACTTACTGTTCATTAGGTACCAACCTAATGGTTTGTTCATAGCATCATTCTAGTTTGTTTATTATCTCATGGGTTTGCCAATATCACATATTCAACAGTAGTTACATATCTGCATAGCAAAAAGTTTTCCATCCATGCAGTTTTTCCAGCATTGCAAATAATGTAACTTACAATTTATCACTCTGTTGCTTATCTACAGTACAATGAGTACATGTGATGATTGTGTTACTCTTTCCAACAACTGAAAAGTATTCTTTTTGTCTTTAAATTTATAGCAATCTCCATACTCATTACCCAGTGAAATGCTTTGAGGCTTCATGTTCCATTTCATATCAACAGTATTTTGGTATCTTCTTCAGGAAATAGACGTAGATAAGAAGCACAAAGACAATGACTACCCTGTGAATGCAACAAGTAAGTACAGTAAATAAGAAGAAACATTTCTTTTTCAAGGGTCTGTTGTCAAAATATCACAGTTTTACTTTGAATCAGGTCAAAAAGTCAGTATAACTCTAATGTTGCATAGTTATTTTTCTGATGTTTCCAAAATTTCAGACCAACGTTTGAAAAAATTTGCTTTCCTGCCAATACTAGCCATAAAATTTGTACCTCAAGTTTTTCTGCAAGCGCATGTATGCAGTAGTGGCATATACCTGTATAGGAACTTACTTGTAATGCATATTGATATTCACACTTCTGTTGGATATGAAGGTGAAACTCCTGTGTACTACTGAATCATTAAAACCAAAATAAGTAATTATTAGCACAAAAGTTTGTCATACGGCTTAGAGTTATCGAATAATGTACCATACTGTACACTGTATGTCAAGCTTAAAATCATTGTGGATACTTGCAATCACTTCTCTTCTTTTTTTCCTCCCTTCTTTTTTTTTGGCTCCAAGTTCTGGTATACACTGGACAGTAATATTAACACAATAGTTACAGTGTTTCATCTGACAGACCAGAAAACCCCTTCAAGTAATGAAGTGTTACCTACAGTATCTCAAGGTGAATGTGTGGTGCCATTCATTTCAGCATTTTATTTGATTTCCTTGTGGACAAGAGGTTTAGGAATTTGCCAGATGAATTGTATAAACATCAATTAGTAATCTCTTTTGTTTTTGATTCACAGCAAAAGAGACAAAAAAGGGGGAAGATCAGGCCGTGACATCTGTTCCTAAGGAAACAGAGACAAAAGAATCAGCTGAAATTCTTAAAGGAGGAGCACCATCTAAAGAATTGACAACATCACAGTCTCAGACATCCTCAGAGAAAGTTGCTGTGAAAGCCTCCGGAAGCAAAGCAGACGGAGTGTTTGTGACTCCCAAGGATCAGATAAAGTCTGGAGAGAAGCCAAGAAGAAGGAGAAGAAAGCAGAAGCAGTGAGTACCGTGCAAGTTACTGTGTAGTCCATTAAAGACCATGAGTCATCGCCCAAGACAATTCAAATTCTTCCAATGACTTCTAGCCCCGCCCTCCCTTCTAACCGGCTGAGAAGTTTGCTAACCCTTTTAGCCCAAAGTGTAGCTTGGTGTGACAAGTAACTGCCTTTTAAGTACAGTAAGTATGATTTCCTTGATAAGCAGTGAGTGATGTATCAGTCTTTAAGGGTTTTGTTGTCCAAAGGAATGCATTTGTCACAAGTTTGTAATAATCTGGTTCACTTTACTGATATCCAGTCAGTTGATATAATTGTGTTGAAAAATTGTTTTTTGTATTTTATGTTCCCTATGAAAACACCAATTCATAGTTATTCTTGGAATATTTTTAATTCTACATGCAAAATGGTTACCATATACTCAACTTTAAAAGTGAAAGATGTCATGGATTGATCAGCTCTGCAGCTGTACATAGGTAGAGGTTATGTATTCATCAGGGACATATTTTGTACAAATATGTAGAACAGTTTGTTATTGTGTAGTGTTTATTTGTGGCTAATTATCATAACACTAGTGCCAAGTTATGAGATGTTTGTCATCCCTTTGGAAAGACACCAGTGAGAATGAACTCATTTGGTTCTTCGTGCTTGTAAAATTTCCAACTTTCTGAGGGTTACAGTCCTTGGAATGCAATGTTCCGAAAATCTTCAACAACTGGCTCTTATTTATCAAAAATGTCAGTACAACCAGGAGTAAATACAAACAAATTATACTGATTTTACAACTTGGGACACCAAAGTGTCACAAACCGGCCCTGTCATTGAAAGAATTTACCAACTGTAGGTTATCAGTCATAACTGTTGTCATGTACTGTAACACCATCCAGATATGATTTTGCCATAAATGTTTATTCCTATAGGCAGTTTGTAATTCTAGGTACCACAGATAACACTGAACTAATTTCTTCCTTTCTCAGTAGTGCACTGAAGGATGAGAAGAAACAGCAGAGTCCAGTAATGAAAAAGTTGACAGATTTCTTCCCAGTCAGGAGGAGTGGCAGAAAGTGCAGGTCGACTATTGAGGTGAGATTCCGTCAATGCGTGACTTATCCAGATGGTTTGTTTTACCATGTTTGGTACAAATTCCAAAGATGGCCCTGATAACTAGAAATAATATCAGTTTCATCTAGGAAAAGTTTCTTTGCTGTAAATGGTAGACTACAAATAACATACCACTAGATTATGGTTGATCAAAAGAAAAGGTGATTGACTCGATTTACACCCCTGCAGGAACTGCTGACTATTATGTGTTGCACTTACTAATATTATTTGTTATGGTCTTTAGAGAAAGAGAGGCCATTTTTGGAATGCCTTCACTCACTATTCTATGCAGCCTTCTCCCCAAACATTCTGCAAATATTATTGATAATGGTCCATTGATATATCAATATTATTGATATATCCAAAATTGGACTCCATACCCATAATATGAATATTGATGTCAGCCCATCCAAGATATACTGTAGATGATATGGAAATATTGTTCTGGTGTATGTAGGACACATTTCAATATATATAACAATACTTACTTTCCAATTTTAACACCTAACATTGGCTGACGGTGCTTGTCATATACAGTGCAGTGCGTACACTGACCTAGAAGCTATTTTTGACTATGTCAAATGGACCATTCGAGTGTTGGCTAGGGACATTTCTCCCATGTTTATAACCTGTATGCAAATGTGGAAATGGCCCATAGAGTGACCGTTTTGAGTATGTA
Source organism: Stichopus chloronotus (assembly GCA_021234535.1). NCBI lineage: Eukaryota > Metazoa > Echinodermata > Holothuroidea > Aspidochirotida > Stichopodidae > Stichopus > Stichopus chloronotus. The sequence goes on along the minus strand of CM037837.1, from coordinate 297,411 downwards.
CCAGTCTCTCGAAATTTCAAGATAAAAGCCTGTGTACCGGATATATTCTAGAATCAATATATCAATATCAATTTTTTTCATACCTATGGATGTTAGTTATTAGCAACTCGATGGTCAGACCTTTGTCCACAGCTAAAGACAAGACTTCACGTTCTTGAGATGCTGATTTCCGTTTTCGGTTGTTCCATTTTCTAAATTTGAATTAATTTTGGCTTATTACAAAACATTGTCATTTTGCTAAGCTAGATTCCATACCATAATCCAATGGAACACGAAGATCATGTTGACTGTTTACATTTTTGGTGGTGTTATAGACTCTTGGATTACAATTAAATGACACGATGACAATATATCCAAAATTGTGGGAGTACATTTGAATTGCTCTGTATTTTTAATCTCTTCAATTTTTGTCAGGTTGTTTGTTTACTTCTCAATGTTTTTGTGTTATCTGTGTTTCATTACACTGATTTTATGTGACTTTTTCCATTTTCCCCCAAATGGTGACTTAACAAACAAAAGACCGCTTAAAATTTGTGTGTAAACTTGTAGTGAAGCTCACAGTTAGGGAAAGCATAGAAAAAGTTTTGTTTTCTCTCAATTGAAAACATTTCTTGCCAAAAAGTTTGGTTGTCTTCATCATCCCTTACATTACCCCTGCAGAATTCATGTTTGTGGCTAATTTTTAGAGGGAAAGCACATTAAAATAGGTCATGATTTTATTTCATGTTCCTTAAGAGGGTCTTACATTCCTCCTACATTCCTCTCTTTCAAAAAAATAATCAGCACTGGCCGAAAACATCTGTAAAAGTGAAGTGTCGGAGACATTGTTAATGTGAGTCGTGATCAGATTAAACTTCCTCGAGAATTTTTTTGGACAGGACCCCTTAACACCTATACTGACAGCTTATATGACAATAATTAATCTATTTTGAAGTTTTGCTTTTTGTCAGCAGTTTTGGAAGTGTTTTCTGCTGTTTTCCATTGCATTTGACAGACTGAAGAAAAGAGACAGCTGGAAGAATCGATATTGAGTGGTAAAGAAGAGGGACTGGAGGTAAATAATAGTTGCTCAGTTGCACAGGGTCCAAAAGGTGGACGTGGGCACCAGCAGTCCATACTCGGAGATTAGAACTTTCGTCGGGCTACAAGATTCTTGTGAATCTATAATACAACATTTTGCTTTGCACATTAGTATGCCACCATATATATCTTTCATACGGGCATGATGATGAAGTGTCATACCGTACATGCCGAATTTTGTAATGTGTACAAGGTAGATAATAGAGCAACTTTGGATCTGGTCAGCAATTTCTGAACCATGACCCCACACCATTGGTCCAGTACCCATCGGTCGGGTACCTTGTGTAACCAGTAGTAAATAAGCACAAATTACAGTCAATGACTAGCGTTGATGGTAACGTGAGCATGACGCTTTGACAGGATAACACAAGAGAACTGCTATCGTCCTCAGAAAACTCTTTTTATATCATTCATATTGATGTCATCTATGCTCCTGACACCCTTCTTATCTATCTTCCTTTTAAAAAAGGTAATATTTACCTGGCTTCATGATGGTCAGACCAGCCCATTGAGAAAAAGTCATCTTGCAACTAGAGGGGCAAAAATTGTTACTTGATAGACTTCATGGCTTCCATCAATGCCTCTCTGGGCTTCGTTCCTGGGTGCACCAATTCAATTGAACAACCACTCTATGATTGTAAACATATTTGCATCAATGGCCAGAGTGAACAGGTTGTTGTGTTACAACAGATCCGTCCTATCGCTAGGCACTGAAAGCATTTTAGTCCTATTTGGGGTACTTTATGTAGTATTTTTAGTCACTTGAGAGTAAATTTGCGCACTGGCCCTTGTTGGGATAGCATTACAAAGTGGTGTAGATATTCAGTTTTGGATATTTAATTGTTTACTTGAGTCACTTGTTTTTTGGCAAACAGTTGACTCACTTGGTTACTGTGTGGGGGAGAAGGTCATAATATTGAAACAGGGTCCTTGCAGAGTGGAAAAGGGGTCAAATTTTATTTTCACTCTCCAGACCTGGAAACATCATGAAATTTAGAACTGACTCCTAATATTTTACCACTCGAAAAAAGTGTACTTTCAATCACAGTCATTGTACCATTCTTCGTTGTTAATCAAACTTCTCAACCAATTTTTTTCATGAAATGGTGAGGTAAAGGTCACAAAATAGTCATTTAAAAGTTATAAAATTAATTTTCTCTATTTAATGTGCATTTGCCCAGATTTAAATATCCAACAGTTTTCTGTGAATTTGCTTTGTCACTGTTTTCCTGTCCCCTGTAGTGAAGCTTTGTATCACCCTGTCATCCCCTCCCCCCATTGAATGCTGCCCTCTTCTTAATACAGTAATCTTTTGTTGTACCTGTGTTTGAAAGAGTAATTTTATACAGATAAGGACTTGTCTACAAAATAATTACAAACATAAGTAAAAGATCCTTTCTTAGTCACATACTACAATACCACAACCCCCAAACTGTTCTTTGATAGTAATAGCCTGGTTGTATTTGCAGCCTTGCTTTTGTTTGGATCAAATGCTTGTTAGACAGTAAAAATATTATAAAATATATATCTTGACATTTGTTGTCTATGTCTTGTAGATTGGTGTTAAGAAGTCGTATTGATGTAACTCTCATAAAATCAAATCTTTAGATGCTACTAGTGTATCCTTTTTCTTTAAAATGTGTATGTTCTGTCGGCCATCTGGAAGATGAGAGCTTCTTTGTGAAATATTTTCACCCTCATTTCATGATCAGTCGCCGGAAACCGCAAAATATTTTTGTTTTACAGGTGAGGGAAATAATCGGCAAAGGCAGGGGTGTGATCGCCATGAAGGAATTTAAGAAGGGTCAGTTCGTCGTGGAATATCACGGCGAGTTGATCGATGTCACCAAGGCCAAGAGGTTAGAGACTCAGTATGGCAAAGACCCTTCCATTGGCTGTTACATGTATTACTTTGAATTCAAGAATAAAAGATACTGGTGAGTTTGAGTGAATTTCGTCTCTACATCTGTTTACCATTCTCAGTCAGACTGAGTAGTCAAACGTGCTGATAGTCTTCATCAAAATGTTTAAATGTCTTCAAGGGGAGTGATGATATAAAATTAAGACTAAAAAGTAATCCATGTTTCCCATGATAATGGGGAGTCCCGAAAGAACTACTTGAATGTATAAATGTCCTTGAATGTATGTGGGAAGTCTCGTAGGAAATGCCTATTAAACGTATGAAAAGAAATGTGCATATTCTTAAAAGGAAGGTTTGTAGTACTTAGTGTTATTGTGGATACTTTGCTTGTATAATGGAGTGCTCAAATACCCCCCCTTCTTCCTTTGCGTACATTTTGGTAATTTACATTCTCCACCTCTCATCTTCGGCCGATCCCGTCTCACTTGCTTCAGTGTCGATGCTACGAAAGAATCAGGCCGACTGGGCCGTCTTCTCAATCACAGCAAGTCCGGGAACTGCTGCACGAGGCTCATCTCCATCAAGGACAAGCCCCATCTTATTCTGGTTGCGAAGCGAGACATCGCAGAAGGTGAGGAGTTGCTCTACGATTACGGTGACAGGAACAAAGAGGTGCTCGAATCTCACCCTTGGTTGGCATCATGACAGACGGGAAGAGACAATCCGTGATCAGTGCCGTTAAATACCATCAGTAGACTGTCAACTTCATGCGAGAGACAATTTCATGTGGAGGATCCACCATGCCAGTATTATTCAGTGTTTTTTTTTTTTCTTCTTTGCATAGAGAGACTTTTGAGCCACAGAGTAGGCAATGCTAATGATCGATAAATTGTGTAAATTATCGTTTGAATTGGAATTATCAGCTTTCATTCCTGTAAAACATGCATTTTAGACTTCAACATACGGAATCATTCAGTAGGTTGAGACAAGACCATGACTGCCTGCAGTACAATAATGTCTACAGGTTTCAGTTCATAATTCTGTTGATACCTTCTTTGGACTGGTTTTTATTAACAGATCTGTCTTCATTGGTTTATACCTGCCTGAAATTAAATGTTATTGTCCTTAGAACATTTGCAATTTTCTTTTCTTTTGTAAGAAGTAAAGATGCATCGTTGGAAGTGGTGGTGATACTGACATGCATTCGAATGTGCGTATGAGAAGAGGTTTACGTGACATGGGTAGAAGTGTAAAGGCAGCTGTATAAATAAATAAATAAATAAATAAATAAATAAATAAATAAATAAATAAAATACATGCTGATCTAATTCCAGATAGTGGAAATAGTAGTTCTACTGGGGTAGAGTTTGATAGAAGGTTGAGGGAGGAGGAGTAGGGATAAGTGTAGATGTGGTAATTTCCATGACAAGCAGGTCTTTGTGGTATGCAGATATAATATTTACCCCAGATCGGGGCTTAAGGGTTAACCCATTTCAGAAGAACTGCAATTATAGCAGGGAGCTTCACATGCCAAGAAATGCCCCCTATCAGATTTTTGCAGAAATGTTGTAGACATGCATGCATTGTGACGTTTTTTCCCCTTATTCCTTCGACCAATTGTTCTTGTTTCCTGATCACAGTTCGAAAACCGGATAAAGGCCCAGGTGTTTTAAATTCTTAAGCATTGGTTTCTGTAAGGGACCATTTCATGGCATGAAAAGTTATTTTTCTAATGGTTAAAGACATCCATATACATTAAAAAAAGTGATCTAATGAATACTTTCTTTTTTAAGACATATCTTCCCACTGAATTTAATCATTTTTACATGTTTTTATGAAGTCTGCTCAGTCATATTTTTTTTTGTTTCATGTCTGTAATAGTCTTTTCAACAGTTTGCCATCTTTGAACAGCTGATGATGTTGTACATTGCACAAGTAAGTTATTTATTTGCTTGAATAAAATTCTTCACCCATGGAGGATGAAGGCAGTAATGTCCATATGCTTTGGATGTAGGATTCAATGTACAGTGCTCTCTACATGCAGAGTGAAATTTGGCCAGAAGTGTTAAATGCTTGTAAATATAACTTTGGGAATTTTTGCCCGAAATTGTACATTACATTTTTTTAATCATTGAAAATGTACTGTTTCCTGATGTTTTCTTTGAGTATTCATTTGTCAAAGCTCTGCTGATAGAGACCATGAATTTTACTTTCAAAGACTGAGGCTGTGGAGTTTGAAAAAGGTGTGCTGTGCCATCTTGAACTGTCCTGGCTCTCAGCTTATTTTTCAGTCACCCAACCATCCCTTCACAGTTCGTGTCCTAGTTGTCGACAGAGTGGTCCCTTCTTCTCCCAGTTAGTGCCGTTCCCTCAGTTTTCTTAAAGTCCCCCCACTGGGTCACTGTTAGAAGCAGAAAGATTTATTTTCATTTTTTAATCTTTCCAGATTAACTATTTTCATTTTGAATCTTTGCAGCTAATTCCATCTGTTGCATACCCAAAATTACTGAGCATCACACCCCACCAAGACAAATCTTATTTGAAGTATTTTCTTTGGATATCAGATATTCGCTCAGTCAACAAATCTTCATTTTGTTTAGTCGTATTCCATCAGGTACTTAGCTAGGGGAAAGGAGAAAATTCCAAGCATGATTGTGTATTCTCCACCAGGGGCTTTAGGGGTGACACTATCCCAAAAGAAACCACCACCCTCTGAAATTGCGACTGCTCGTAATTAAAAAATACCTACCACTTTTAAAAATCCCCCCCACCTTAAAAAAAAGGTTGACAAGGGGTAACAACCATTTCAAATGGAGCAAGAAACCGTCTTGAAGCGGCACCGTTTTGCATCGTGTTTAGCATCTCAGTTATCAGAAATTTCTGGAGAAGAGGTTGGACCTCAAACCCCACCACCGGCGATCGCATACGCGGTTCACACGTTGTCGCTTCTACCCTATTTTCAAAACTGCTAACTCTGCACGCAACAAGATATTCGAGAATTTAGGAATTGCTGGCAAATGCATGCTATTTTGTAACTTAGTTTGAGATCACTTTTACGGGCAGACACGTCTGTCATTAGAATAATAAACTGCCCTTTCTCCCCGAACAATCATGCCAAACCATTTAATACTATCGTAAATACCAGTGCCCCTTGTTACCTTCATGTCTGTTAAAATTCCTTTCTGGGGATAAAAGATACGAAAAAAAAAAGAACTCTAATGGTAGAATCATATGTAGAGATGGCAATAGTCAAATGGTTTCCCTACTTTTTGTCCCCACCATCGACGAGAAATTTCTCATTTGTTAGAAATATGTTTAATTCTTTTCAAGGTATCTTTATTAAAGATATCTTAAATTCAATCAGAGATTCCGGCAAATGATTAAAGAGGTATCTCTTAATAATCAGAAATGTCTGTAAATTATATGAAGCTATATTTAAATGATGTCTTTAAATGAATTAAAGATATTTCTACTTACATTGAAGATATTTCTTATTATTCAGAGATAACTCTACACATTTAGAGTTATATTTTAATGATTAAATGTATCTTTAAAGATATCTTAATTGAATGATAGATATCTTCGAATGAATCAAAGCTATCTCTCTATTAAATATAAATTAAAAATATCAGCTGTATTAAAAAGAATATATATACATATATCTTAAAACAAATTAAAGATATCTCTACCTCATTTAAAGGTATGTTTAATTCTTTGGGAGATACAAACTAATAGCTCTTAATGTGACCATCATATTGCCTTACAAGGGATTTGAATGTGACGTCAAGTTACCATATAAGGATTTAGATATTTTAGTCCTAAACTTCGCGTGCATAGATTAAGCGCACTTGAGTCCTTCGTCGATATGATTGGTCAGGGAGTGATTGTGACATGCTGACTGGTATCCATCATGGTGGTAATTCTGAAAAATATTCATGTTCGTCATCATACTTAAAGATGTCTTCATTCATTTAGAAATACAGGGGAGGATCCAGATATTTGCAGTTTAAAATGGTTCAGTTGCAGAGAGTGCAGTTCCATGTATCACTTCCACTGAAGAGGCCCGTACAGAAAGTCCAGCGGGGACTTGTACTACGACGGTATCAATGGCGTAGGTAGGGGTTTTGGTGTTGTTATTGTTGTTTGGAGGGGGGACTGAAGATTTTTGTGGAGTGCCTTTATTGTCTAAGCGGAGGGCCACCAAGTTGGAGCGTACCAAGAAAATTATAGATTTTAAATCACCCCAGATCGTCGGAATGCACTCTCCAAGCTTACTAGAGTCTAAGATAAAGCTTGTCTCAAATTATCCGAATTTCTCCAATATTACTCAACGTGAATTGCAAGTTGATTGATTTAAACAGACATTTTTCACAGCCAGAGTTGATAATTATAAAGATGGGAAGCCCAGTTAATTTTCTTTTGTCCAGATTGCCAGTGGGTTCCCGGGGGAAGGAGACTTGACTATTTTGTGGGGACTAGCGCCCCCAAGTCCCATAGTTACGTCACTGGACTGTAGGTATTCCTGTATTTGCTCCGGCCCGACTCTCTGCACTTTTGTCCTAGGTCCGGTACTATCTCACCGGTGGCATACTCTAAGTTGTATGTAAACAACATTGAAACACAGATTCATGTCTGCAATTTGTCAATTAAGAAAAAAAAAAGTCTGTGAAAAATGGTAATTAAGGTTGAGATGATACAAGAATCCTAATGATCTTTTTGGCATTCCCAGTCTTGGCGGATAACTTAAATTTCTAATTTTTTTTATTGGGGTTTAGCCCTAACGATCCCCAACTCATGATTCCACCGTCCACTGTTTTGAGGTGGGGGGAGGGGGGAAATGGTAGTACCTGAGAGAGAGACTCAAGTGAAGCCCATCATCACTCACATGCTATACCAGTTAGGTATTTGGGAAAGACGTTCTAAACGGAGGGCCTCAATCAGATGGCGCGGAGCGTACGAGGAAATGTGCGAAAGCCTATTAGTTTCATCTATGTAAATATTTTCAATCTGTAATAACATTAATAATCTGTAAATACAGATTATTAATCTGTAATTACAGATCATTAATCTGTTATTACAGATTAATTTTTTTATGGCACTAATAGGCCGCTTTCGTAGAAATGTTTCCATAAAAAATACCCTATATCGCCTGTAATCGTCCTCCCATGGTTTTTACACGCCCTTTTCACTTTTGTACCCCTTCATCCTCCTATAAAAAATAAATAAATAAATAAAAAATAAAATGATACGTAGCTTGAAGCTAAGGTTTCCCGGTGCTCGTTACGCAGCTCGATGGGATTTGGTTCAACAAACCCAAGTGAACGCAATTTGTAAAGTCAATTTTCTTCCAATATTAGCTTATAATTAATTTCTTAAAATTCCACAATATTTCGGGCCACCGATTCTTCGATTGTAACTTCTGGTCAGCCATTCACTGTTACCATTAGCTTAAAATTGGCTTTTAATTCCAGAACATGAATATCCTTTTCAGACGTATTTACCAAATCTCTCTCGTTCATGAGACGAGAGATGAAGCGTAGATGAAGCGTTCAGGATATGTAATCAGAAATTCGTAGGAAGAACTGAATTTGGTAACGAAAGGTTCTCTTATATATTGGAGCAAAAGAATGGAACGATCTTCCCAACAACATTAAGAGCGCTACAAATTTTGTACTCGTTTTAAAGCTCTTATCAATGCAATTTTATGAAATCTTACTGACCGTTTGTTGTCTTAGTTGCGTGTACCTTTTTATAATGATACGTTTCTGTAGTTTACATGTCCTTTTTTATGTATGTCTTGAAGTCCCCTTTTACCAGTTTTGTGTACTTTAACCTTTTTCCATGACTGCATGCTGTTGTTTATATTTGTTTTCTTTAGTTTTACTCACGATCATTTAAAGTTCCTTTTCTATAACTGGTTTATATTTATATGTCTTAATTCTGACTTGTTTACGATTTCTCATGACTATATTTCTTACTTGTCTCACACGTTGTACGGAGGGCCTCGGGGGATACATTAACTTTGGCTAACCGAGCCTTACCCTCTTTTATGGAAGTTAAAGTAAAATAAAAAAAAACAACAGATCAATACTTTGCGAGACCAAACTTAAAGACCAGTAACCATTTAACGGCACCCAGATTTTATAGAATTGGAGGATTAAACTAGGATGGGGGGAGCAAATGGAGGGGGAACTTTTGAACTGACGCGACCACAAAAAAAAAAAAAAAAATGCGCATGGCGAGTGCGACCCAGGAGCCTGTCTCATTTCCCCCGTAGTGGGCCCAGAAGCAAAACCCAGATGGGGGTCCTGAGATTTTTAGCATATCTCCGTTAGCCAAAATAAGTCTCATGATAGGTATATTTTTGTTCATAATGTATCCAATGAGTAAGATTCCAAACTAATTGTAACTAGCTATTCCTCTCAGCTACCATCCACACTATAACTTAGGAACCCTGGTGATGGAACCCATTCAGATAGCAAATATATGTTGGGCCAAGGTTTGGCAAATAGTATATTGGCCCAACTTTAATGCAACATACGGTTGGGGGCTCGTTGATTGGAAGTTGGGCCAACTTATCCGGCACTGAGCCAACGTATTGCCATATGGCCATTTTAACTACATTTTGAGAATGTTGGGCCAACGCATACCATGATGGTGCAGAAAGTGTTAGCTGGAACAGTTGACCAACGTTGGAGCAACGTATGGACAGCTGTTACATTTGTAACATCCTACAAAAAGGGCCCTCAGTCCTTCATAAGTATAACGGTATATACTGTATGTAAAAAGTTTGTCTTCAAACTTTAGCTTTCATTTCAACAATGTGTGAATATTAAATATATGATATAATATTATTTCAGCATCTCCAGACCCATTTCCACATCTGGTCGCCAAGGCCGTTCGTGAACTGACTAAGTTGAGATAGTTATGTTCATGGCAATTATTCATTCTGTATCCCAGCAATTTATGCCAATTTAAGTCACATCACACTGGTTTATATACAAAAACATCACAATTTACACAGTTTGATCACAACTCCTTTAATAATTTACCAATGATCTTTAACCTCGTCAAGTGTACATCAGACACACAATATATTAAGTTAGCTAACCTCTTAGTGTTTTAATTGACCTGTTATGGATTTATTACATTTGCACCCCCCCCCCCTTTATTCCGCAGATGTATTGACAATTTTGAATATTCATGACTCAGTCTCTTGCACGTTGGTTCAACTTTGGCCCAACCTTAACTTAGTTGGTCAAATATACTCTGCTAAACAGTTCTGTGTGCTACAGTAGTGGTTGTGTAACGTTGGCGCAGCCCCAACTTTGGTATTACTATTTTTATTGGCTACATTGGTCCAATGTGCACTTCCCAAAGATTGGTTGTGTAACATTGGCCCAAGGTTAAGGCGTTGGATGTTGTACGGTGGTAAAAACTTGTTCCCAATCAGATCAAATGGTTGTCACGGTAACGTTGACCCAACTGTAGTCCAGTGTACAGTGGTCAACGATTGGCTGACTTACATTAGCACAATGTTGGGCCATGTGATACACTGGACAACGATTGACTCTCTCACGTTGGTTCAACTTGAATGTTGGGCCAAAGTTCGTTAATGTTCGAAAAATCCCCTAAATTTTGAAAGAGGGCAAATTCCGACTTGAGAGGGGTGTGCCTATGTCGACGATACCCGGATGTGTTGATATCATATTTGATATCATAATACGTCTCACACACGGAACGCTCTCCTTTTTAAAGAAAAAGTTAACCTCATTTTAGTGTTTACAAGATTCCCTTTTATAAATGGGTGCAGCCATACAAGTTGGTGGGGCGACCCCCTCACCCATCCCTTTAATTAACTTGGTATCCCTCCCCCCTATATGAATTAATGGTAACTTGAATTGAATTAAGGATATCAAAATAAATTATACCTTAATGAATTAAAATATCTTTGTTAAGTTTGTTATTTTAAGATACCTTTAAATGATTTAAACTAGATATCTCTGTAATTGAATTAGAGATTTATTTAGAGATTCCTTTAATTCAGGAATAAAACTAAAACGGCTTGCCATACTCGCAGATCATCTTTTTTGCCATTTTGGTAGGCCTGGCGATATTTGTAAACAACTTTGACCCAGGCCCGAGAGCAGACTGTGCACTTGCCATCGAGTTAAGTGGACAAGATTTCATTGAAGACCAGATGTGGTATGTTTCTTGTGTTTCCTATTAAAAGCGCACTCCCAACTGTTGGTTGCGATTGATTTACTTTGAAGAGTGTAACTGCTAGTTGTACAATGAGGTTCATCTTGTCTTCGTTCCCTCAGGGTGATTCGTGTTGCACTGCTAGCTACTGCATGTACTGTAGCTATAGGCTGATGCTGTACAGTACTGAAACTTAGGCCGGGTTAGTCCATCGTGTAGTCTGAACTCTGTCTACGTGTGTAATCCACAGGCCTAGGTCGGCCAGGCCTTGCATTTGCATTTCCCAGGCAAACAAGTTCATGCGAGGGAAACTGTAACGTGAGACATCTAGGCCTATGCATAAGTTACTCCTGTTACAATAGTAGTAAGTTACAAATGCGTAGCATACAGCATTTGGTTTTAAGTTTAATAAATGATGCCACTGCCTGGTGGGATTTATGAATATGATTATGAAATACAGGGCAATCAAATGCAGTCCTAGCCTAGGATATGTCAAAAACTAAAGTGTATAACAAATGAATGGGCCTAACACTTAACAGCATGCTTATGTTAAAAATAGGTGAATAAGAAAATAGCAATGCTGACATTGGTGTGGTATTATCGCAGATCGCTGCAAATGACCATTGAACACAAAGTAATATGCTGCATGATGGTCCAGAAGTGCAAAGGGTGAGTTTGCATTGGCCAGATTGGAAAGCTTGCAAAATGCACGTCTAGGGGATCTTTATCCGTTTTGTACTGCTGGGCAATATTACTGAAATCTTCCCGCGGGGATAAATCTCCCGTGCGCAGCAAACTTTCTAATCTGGCACATTGGAGCAAAATTGTTGGACTGTGCTATTACGACTTAGTTGTGGGCATGATAATTGCAATGACTGTTCCATGTAAAATTGCATTGTTCTTTTAAGATTGCAGACCACATATGTAGTTCATGTTTAATTTACTCTGTCGATCAGCCAGCTGCGTGAAGTTAATATCCTATGCATCTTACATTGCAAGACAGTGCTAGGCCTGTGTGGCACTTTAGTGCTTCCCTAGATAAGGTGCCACTAACACTAAGTTATTGCTTATTTGTATTTGTGTTTGTATACTGTATGATATTCACAAGTTATTTGTAAATGCAGGAACCTAGCCAAGACTTACCTTAAGTTGGGATTACGAGGCACAGCATGGTATAGTCCCAAGTTGTGCTCGGACTGAGTTGTAATTTTGCAACATGCTATTTTTTTCCTGTGTTTGGTAAAAAAATTGTTTCACATTTGGTTTTACCAAAAGGGAAGGATGAGGATGGTTTTGCTTTCATTTATTGTTAATTCCAAGTTGGCTCTGTGATTTCCTACAATCATGGGTACCATTTTAAATGGTATGTGATGAATGTAATTCATGGACATGCGCAAAACTGAACACATAAACTTTGCTTTATGACTGCAAAACTATCATGATTCATCAAGCAACACGGTACTTAGTGAAGACACGTGGAGCGCTAGCGGCAGAACAGCAGTTTTGGGAGATAGTGTCTACTGTAACTCATACATTGAAAGACGTGATCACATAGCCCTAATGTGTACTCCGAAAAGATTTGGAATGCCTTCTGTTAGCTTTGCTTTTCCTCTTCCCCCCCTCCCACCCCCTCTATAATTTGGGTCGTGTTGTTCTAAATAAGTGCCCTAAATCGTCGAACAGACTGGATTCAAATTTGATTCTGCTAGATTTTGTGTAAACTGTTAGCACGCTCTAGATTGGAATGCTTGCAAACTGTACTGTGCAGGCGATATATTTTGCCAACCCAAGAGTGTGCAGATAAACATCAGTTCTTCCATGAATTTGCACCGGGGTAATAGCTTCGGTCTCATGTGAAATCTATCATTGGAAGGCCCACTACCCATGTCCATGAAGTTGTAGTTGATTGTGCTGATGATGTACTGTAAGCTGTTGGAGAACTCATATTGATGGTAATCCTTTTTGTAACTTGCTTGGATAGTTCATCTTTGTCCTTGAGTGGGGGTTTCTCCCCTGAAAATAGCAAACTTTTCAACCTGTATGCACAGCTGTGTTCTTGCAACAGCATGGTGAATCACTGTAGATCTTTATATTTAGTTACAATGAAGATAGACACAGTTCTGTATGGATGTAGGTCTGCAAAGGCTACACATGCAAATTTATTGGATCCAAAGAAACCAAACCAACCTTTCAGCATCTAGTGTACTTACCGTACTACAGGATAGTTAGTTATCAGGCTTGTCAGCATTTCTGAGTCTCATGACCAATTAAAAAACAATTGTACTTTCTTGATGTTCAAACTTGAGCTATATTGTCACCTGTACAGTAGGATTCCATAGTAGGCCTAAGACATCCGTCATAGATCTGTACATTTCATTGAAAAGCATAGAGTGTGCAATTTGCCAAATAACCCACACTATGCATGCACATTTTACAGGACTATGTTAGTGGTTTGCTGTCCCCCTCACCAGGTGTAGCAAGTTGCTACAGTACAAAATACAACATACCATGTACAGGTGTGTTGTTAACATATCCCAATCATGGAAACTAACTGTAGGACTAAAGCTTAAAGCCTGTTGCAAGAAAAATGCAAGACATGTACATAGCAAGTTAGATAGACCCAGCTGCTCTACCATTGGTGAAGGATTTCTTAATACCTTTTGTTTTTCCTAACAAATTAATATCTTCTTCAATGCCATGTAAACAAGTTTGGGATCTTAAAATATTTATGATCTACTCAACTTCTTTTTTCACCGAGACACATTACTATATGATTGGAGTGGCTTTGTCCATGGGATGCAAACTTCTTTCTTGCCCATATTAGCTTGTAATTGGTTCATTGCATGTCTTTTAACTGAAGCTTTTCCATAGAATGATCATTTATTTTCAGATTAAACCCCTCTGACAGGTCCAAAATCAGAGGTTATGGAGTCAATTCTGCTTATTAATTAATGTTCTGGAATAATCAGAAAAAATGTGTTTTACATTTGTGTCGAAAGCTGGTTTCAGAGCAGGTCTACTGTAAACAGCATATATCATTTCTGCATTAAGTCTTAGCCAGAGGTTTTAGTTGCAAAACAACTTGAAACAAGACTCGGAGTATATCTGTGACTTTTCTGTTAATGCTTGCTGGGTATTACAAATGATACTGGTTGTCATGGCAATATGAACAGACCCATTGTGCACACAACTGTCAATGGTGCTCCCTGGCTGGACCCTGAGGGGTGCTTGTTTTGTGAAATGTAAATATTCTTAACGGATTCAACAAGAACAATATGTTCTTTGTTTACTGTTGTCCAAGTATTGAAGTCCAATTGCTTGTTAGCCAACAGCTAAGTAATTGTGCATTCAGGAACTTTTGTTTCAAATCTAAGCAAACCAGTAACTAATTGTTACCCCTTTTTTGGAAGTATGCTTGTTATTTCTCCAAAGATTCCAAAGTTGTATACCAGCAATTCACAAATGAAGTTGAGTTGGTCACAAATGCTCAAACGTTGAGGTTTTCGCTGAGTTTCTCTTGATCTTAGCAAACACTCAAAGACTGAAAAAAGAGAGAGCAATTTTAATATTGCCCAGATAAGACAATTTTTTTTTTTACTTTCGATATTTTTCTGCTCATTTCAGTCTTGTTCTACATTTTCAGAGTGATGGCGTATCTTCTTGGCAGCAAATACTGTGTGGAGTCTCTCTCGAGTGATGTCAGTGATCTGCAAGATGCTGTCATTGATGTGATTTCTAGGGTTGGTCCTGTCAGGTATCCATCTTGGAAATACCCAGATAAGGTAATTATTATTAATTTTATGGTAATTTAAGCATCCTTGAACTTTAGCAGTAAGCGCACTGGAAACAAACTACCTTTGTCTTGCGCTTTACAACCCGGGATCCATGGACTCCTGTTGGGGGTTCAAACCAAGGCTTTTTCTGGTCATTTTATGACTTTAAAATGTTTTATACGTTTTTAACTTGAGTTGCATGTAGGCCTAGTTTTGGTGATAATGAAAGTTTTTTTTTTTTTTTCTTACATGATTGTTTTACTAGCAATACTTTTCAATTTGTCCGTTATTAGAAATGAATTCATGGTTTTTAAATGACACCTTCAAAAGTTATGCTAAAGAATGTATGTATCTGTAGGAAATTTGTGTTTTCGTTTTCATGTGTTCTGTGAGGAAAATTAGCAGTGGGTGCAATACTGTATCATTGAGTCTCGAGTGGTAGGCAGGTATTATGAGTAGTGGGCCCACCATAGCCACAATACTTTTTCATGTTTGGGTCAGTCTTTCAATAGATGCTGTATTTGCACATGATGTTATAAAAGTGAAGCCAAAGAGTAAATTTTTTCAGCGTGTCGAGTACAAAGCTTACTCATGGGAACTACTGCTTCAGTGTGCTTGAATAATACCTGGTAATTATGCATTTTCCTAAATTATCACTGGTACTGTATAACTTACATAATGAAGGTGATACCAATTGCTTAAAATACTAATTTGCCTTCCAACCCAAGTCATGTACGATCAAGTCATCAACCTGTCAGACTGTCCTTGACCCAGTTGTGTCACATACTCTGATTTTCCTAAAAATCATCACCAGAATCTGTTCTTGCAGAGCTAATTCATCCTGATGTAATTTGTCAGATGTGTTCCCAGTATCTTCTGTTCATCAAAAGTAAACAGTGATCAGTGAAGTTTGTCTAAACTGATGGTATAAACTTAATGAAGTAAATTATACAGACTTTCATACATTCAAGAAAATTTGTATCATGGACAATCTGACCGTGCAAATTTTATAGGAAGGAAATGGAGGGATGTTTTTTTTTTTTTTGAGAAAGTTTTGTACGAACAGGCTCAAATTCTTCGTAAATTTTTTCCCATAGATCGTATCAAATGGGAATTGAAATGGAAATAGGAGATGTGATCCTGTTGGAGTAAGGCCCAGTTGAATGGTGTACATCATCAGACTCACACTTGAAATGAGTTGAGTGACTGGAATCCTGTCGTGATTCACCACTCTTACTCTTTACTCTCCGCTTTCCTGATGAACTCATTTTAATGCCAGTTATTTTTTTTTTGCCGTCGCGTTATCCAGGTTTCGAGTGATCTTGATGTCGAAGAATTGTTGGAAGATTGCAAGTATGATGAAGAAGATACAGAAGATAACCAAGTATCTCACATTAAACTCTTTGAGATGGTGATCGATCGGTATGTACATGTCTCTTAGTCTCCCTTGTAGCTTTCATTACCTCCTCCTTTTCCTCAGTCACCTTCTCCGAAAATTGTCTCCTCTCTCCCATTTCTAAGTCAAATCCACAGTTGTCTTTACCATCTTCCTAAATCTTTATTTATGTTAGCTCTTGCTTTCCTCTCCCTCCACTCTCATTCAACTTTCCTGCTGCCTTCCCCTCTTCTTTAAGTCAACTTTGATAGATGCTGTGGTCCCCTCTCTCCTTCCTCAGTCAGCTTAATGTTTGTCTACCCAATTCCCTTCCTTTGTCAACTTAGCAGTTCCCCCCTCCTTCATTAGTCAACATAGTTGTTGTGTTTCCCTACTCTAACAACATTGTTCATTTCATCTTTCCTTCAGACTAGTATTCTAAATCTTTTTGCTTTGATGGAAAACTGAAACCATTTTCCTACCTTTGCACATTTTTAATTACATTAATTTGAAATGTTGTTGGTAGTCCAAATGCAATAAATGTTACAAGCTACTATAGTGTCACAACTGGTTATGTATATCACATTAAGTGCAGCATTCAAGCCGGAAAAAGAGATTTCCAAAATATGAAAATAAAGTTGATATCCATTCATCAGCAGTCTGCCCTCTGCACAGTGGCATAGCCAGACTTATTCATCGGGGGGGGGGGGGGGGAGCTGAGGGGGGCAAAGGGTTGAAGTAGGGGGCAAGCAGTAATGACACTACCTAAGCGGAGTGCCACCATCGGTGGCGCGTAGCGCACAGAGAAAATTTTTTGATAAAATGGCTCTCAGATTGCAGGAAATGGCTCTTCCCAGTCTCTCTGGCGTTGTGAGTTCCATCTATCATTTTCTTTACACTGACCGCAGCTTGCACTCTGGTGCATGGAAGTACTACCTTGGAGGTAAAACTTCCAAGCCATATGGTCGATGCCAAGGACTTTTGGAGAAGTAGGCTTCTGCGTAGTACATTTGTGAAGCTTTCAAAACTTCTGTCATATAAAGATTTCAAAACTTCTCTACTGTCAGTAACCTTTTTCCATGCAAATGCTAAAAATCTGTACTTACAGTGACAGTTTGGGAAGTTCTTGTCTTATACAAATTTTGGCCTATATTTTTTCACCATCGAATTTCATGAGGGGGGGGGGGGGCAAGCAGGGGGCAGAACATTTGACAGGGGACTATGCCCCCCTGTCTCACCCCTTCCTGCGCTGTTGATGCCACTGCCTCCACACTATGGCCAGAAACTTATTGGTTGTCACAGGTGCACAAGTTATGTGAGCCTAGATGTGTGGTGAGTCGTACAGATAAAAAGAAACAAATGCAACATAAAAAGTGTATATAACAACAGAATATATATCATGTAGACCAATTTATCCAACTGCTTGGTTTTAGACCAAATATCCTTTTGGATATCATACCAATGGAAAAAACTGGCAATCATAAAATCTATAGAAGAAATTTAATGATCATAACGTCTTCCATTTGCAGTAGCACTACAATACACTAAATTATCACAGTCAAACTCAGTGTAAATATTTATACAAGTAGCCAAACAGTGTGGCATTGTATTATTTTAAGTGCATTAAATTTCCATTAGATTGCCTCTTGAGAACTGTAAATTTGTCAATATTCAGCTATTTACTGCTGCTTGTGGCATAATGACATGTCTGTAACTAATTTCTCAATTTTTTGGGCAGGATGGTTCTGCTACTGCAGAGTTTTGCAAAGTTTGCAGAACAGATGCTTTCCCGGAGACCAGGGAGGCCTCCAACGGCCAACTCTCAGATGGTGGGAAACCAAATGTCTGTGGGACTGGTAGTAAAGAGATTTTGGAACAAAATGGTACAGCTGAGCCTCCTATTGCAGCAGTTGGAAAGTGAGGTATGGAGTGTTAGAGGCAGCTCATCATTATGTTATCAACTTTATGCTCTTTTAGACATCAATTAGTCACTGAAATGTTTTCAGAAGTGTAACAACAATATATTTAGTTCCCTTTTCTGGGAGGAGAGTGCTAAATGAAACAGAGGCATCTGTCAAGTGTTAAGTCTCCTGTTGGAGTTGTTCATCTTTGATGTCCTAATTAGATCCTAATGCATCAGGCATCTGTCTAGTTTTAATTTTCCTGATATAGCATTCCTTTGTGTAGTGGTAAGTGTCATGATCTAACATTAATGTGTGATGTGGTGAATGTTTGGACGTAACAGGCATCTGTAAAGTGGCTTTTATGTCTTGAAAGTGTCAGACACTTGTGAGATGTTAGTTATCATGATTTTACACTCATCTGTGGAGCTTAACAGTCCCATCATAAACTGGCATCTGTGACGTATTAACCGTCTCGCCGTTTAAGACGTACTCGTGAAGTGTTACTCTCTGACCTAGGGAGCATGTTTGATGCGTTTTAAGGTCCTGGAGTTTGTTACTTAATATATTTCTGTGTGAGACGTTAAACCTGCCATAGATTGTAGTATGAAATGAATTTTGTCAATGTAAATAATTTTCAAAGGCGCACACGGAGAGAGCGTCATTTATTGTGAGCTGTTAGCTCTGCACTACTGAGCCTACGCCAGTTCTCTGTGATTCATTTGTCAAGTGCAACTGTGATTATTAGTTTATCAATACAAAAGTTGACTGCGAAATTTTAAGTCAGCCCTGGCACATCATGATTATGCAGTGCTTTGAAAGGTAACTTGGTATTTGTTTCATTGAACCCAATGATTTATCAAATACTTTAGTTACGTGTATGCTTGTGGGATGTGGAATGCCATCTCACTGGAGTATAATTGGCGGTGCAGTATTCTGATGCTTTGATCAATTGATGGTTTTGTGAAGTAAGTCACTGATGTATCAATACTCTCACAGGTTGCTGGTTTTCAGGCAATAGTTTGCTTTCATTGTTGTGCACCTAAACATGGAAATGCAAAGAATAATAGTGGCTTAACAACTGATGATAAGAGACAGTGTTTGTGAGCAGAATACCGATTCATCCTTTTGTCACAGAATCGCTCAAAAACTCATTCCTTGAGCAAATTAGAGAACATAAACAAAGACCTTCAAGACCAGACAAGAATTCAGTTAGAATCTCAGACTGGCTCATTCAGCACAACTCAACTCAGTCCGTCCATCCTCAGTGCGGACCAGGGCCTCTCCTCTCCAGGGATCTCTGCTGACGTGAGGAGCATTTCGTCCCAGACGTTGGAGACGTGTTTCGTACCTTGTGACGCTTGTTACCAGGTCCAGCTGTACTTCAGGGACATCGGTGACATGTTAGTGGAGGTCTGTAAGGCCCAGGGTCTCCCCTCAGCAATCATGAAGCATCGCCAGGGCCAGGTAGAGGAGGTCATGACAGCTGCCGACATCGCCAGGTGGAGGAAGGAAGGAGAGAAAGATCTGAATCGTGTTCGGGCCCACCTCAGCAACCTGATGGCCCAGATAAACCCTCTGAAATTGACTTTAGATGAATCCAAACTCACGTGTGAAAAATTAACCCAAGCTCTAGCAGACAAGTAAGTTTTGAAGCAATTCTTTGCTGAGATTAAAATGTGACTTAAGTCAACAAAATTTTTCAAACTCCTTAGGGTAACATCTTTTCTGATTATTCGAGTATTTTTGCACAAAAAGTTGTTAATTCTCTACTGTCTTCAGTTGAAGTACCCTACCATTCACTGTAGGAGTTCTAAATTAGACCTTCATTATTGGTTGAAATGGGAAGAAGGTAAAGGAACAGGGGTAGTGGAAGGGATTATTAGATAGGGAGGGTTTCACTCAGTAGCAGGTGCTAAGCACAAGAGCTACATGGCAAGATGCCTTGTGTGTGTGCATACAGAGAGAGAGAGAGAAAAAAAGGAGAAAGTACGATGTACGTTTCTCTGTGGACCTTCCAATGTGTATGTATTCCTTAGTGACAATTTTGTATTATGCCCTGCATTTGAGGCCTGTCCTATTAATGATGTAGCTCTTTCTGGTCGAGTTGATCAATACATACGTATAAAATGAACTGTGTCAATGTGACATTCTTTGACTAGTTGGCTCTTTATGCCAATACTTTCATGTGGCTGAATTGTCTGTTTCCATTGACTCAAATAGAACAAGTCTCCTAGGCAAGGAGAGAAGTGACAGAGAGACCCAGGTGGCCAAGTATGAGATTAAAATCAAAGACATAGAAAAGAAGCACCGCGAATCCATGTCAGTGGTTCAGAGAAGTTATGACGACCTCGTGAAAGGCAAACGGAAGATAGATGATGAAGTGATCAAGCTCAAACAAGAACTTGTTAAGCAGAATGAGGCCTTGAAAGAGCTGGGTAGGTTTGAAACTAGTCAGTTGCATCCGCTGGTAATGTGTGGTAGGGTGCGATCTAATCAGCTATTATCAGTTGATAATGTTTGATGGGCTAAATCTTATCAGCTACATTAGCTGGTAATTTTGTGATAGGCTAAATTTAACCAGCTACATCAGCTGGTAATGTGTGATAGGCTAAATTTAACCAGCTACATCAGCTGGTAATGTGTGATAGGCTAAATTTAACCAGCTACATCTGCTGGTAAAGTGTGATAGGCTGAATTTAACCAGCTACATCTGCTGGTAATTTTGTGATAGGCTGAATTTAACCAGCTACATCAGCTGGTAATGTGTGATAGGTTGAAACTAATCAGCTACATCTGCTGGTAAAGTGTGATAGGCTGAATTTAACCAGCTACATCAGCTGGTAATGTGTGATAGGTTGAAACTAATCAGCTACATCTGCTGGTAAAGTGGTGATAGGCTAAATTTAACCAGCTACATCAGCTGGTAATGTGTGATAGGCTAAATTTAACCAGCTACATCTGCTGGTAAAGTGTGATAGGCTGAATTTAACCAGCTACATCTGCTGGTAATTTTGTGATAGGCTAAATTTAACCAGCTACATCTGCTGGTAAAGTGTGATAGGCTGAATTTAACCAGCTACATCAGCTGGTAATGTGTGATAGGTTGAAACTAATCAGCTACATCTGCTGGTAAAGTGTGATAGGCAGGCTGAATTTAATCAACTACGTCAGCTGGTAATGTGTGATAGGCTGAATTTAACCAGCTACATCTGCTGGTAGTGTGTGATAGGCTAAATTTAGTCAGCTACATCTGCTGGTAATGTGTGATAGGCAGGCTGAATTTAATCAACTACGTCAGCTGGTAATTTTGTGATAGGCTGAATTTAACCAGCTACATCAGCTGGTAATGTGTGATAGGCTAAATTTAGTCAGCTACATCTGCTGGTAATGTGTGATAGGTTGAAACTAATCAGCTACATCTGCTGGTAAAGTGTGATAGGCAGGCTGAATTTAATCAACTACGTCAGCTGGTAATGTGTGATAGGCTGAATTTAAACAGCTACATCAGCTGGTAATGTGTGATAGGCAGGCTGAATTTAATCAACTACGTCAGCTGGTAATGTGCGATGGGCTAAATTTAGTCAGCTCCATCTGCTGGTAATGTGTGATAGGTTGAAGCTTAACTGTGTACAATGTTGATTGGTAAAAGAAAGAGACTTTTATGAGAGCTTTAATTAAGGCTCTACTGAAATGTTTAAAGTAAAATCCTGGTAGCCAGCAGTTTTGTAAAACATGTTTTGATGACAAGAACATTGTCTGCTTCTGTAAATAGTAAGGAGTTAGCAGGTGTTACAGATAACATTCTCCATGTCATGGAAGGTGAACTTACGTCAGCATTTCAAACTTATCTAAGCGATTTTCAAGATTGCCAGAGAACCTAATAAATGTGAAATTCAACTGTAGAATATTTGCCAGTCAAGAGGTGAAAGTGTTACGATGCTTTCTAATGTTGTTCAAGCTTGGCTTATGTTTGATCGTTAGCCATCAACCAGTTAACAACTTGTTGAGTTAGATAGTTGATCACCCATACAGCTGTTTGACTGTTAAGTAGAGTGAGTCATGGTTGCCTGCAAGAAGTACGGTTTTCTCGTAATCAGAAATGCTTGATTAATTTCAGGTTTTGCCTGGAATAGCTGCAGTCCAAATGTTGTGCGAGATGTGTGATTTATCTCGGTGTGAATGTTCAAAGTGTGTGATAGTTCTCAGAGGTGAGAATCATCTACAAATGGAAAGTACAAAAATGAAAGTGATCTCAGCATTTTTTGTTGTGTTAGATGTTGCATATTGTAACAGATCTGCTAACCATGCTGGCGATGGCCGGCTGTAGAACACACTGATGCTTGCCAACAAACCACCATAACGGTAAATCACCATGCTACCTGCAGACACAAAATTAAATGAAAATCAGGTGAAAAAATGTCTTTAAAAGTAGGTGTCCTTAAAGTATATATTGTTCCAAAATTTATCTCAGTAATATAAAAAAAAATGCTTCAGTTACATCTCAGCCTATCCTATCGGCAAAAAAAGAAAAAGAAAAAATAGAAGAGACTTAAATGGAAGGGACAACCGCTCCCCTTTAGAACCCACCTCCAGGATGACATTCACATGACATTGACAAAACCCTGCGACAACCACTCAGAATCCTCTACAGTAGCTAGAACCCTTGGTTGCAATTAATATGTGAGCTACCATTTTGGGTGATTTTTTTTGTTATTCTAGATGTCATCAAGAAACAACTCCAAAAGTCTCTAGCAGAGAACGCGACCAATGGGAACGTAATCGTGAGACTCGAGAGTGACGTGAAGGAGATGGCGGAGCAACTCAGAAACACTCAAGATGAACTTGAAGATGTAAACAGAAAACTGGGAAAAGAACAGGCCAAGAACAGGAGTATGGAAAAACAGGGACAGGTAGGGACAGCTGAATTAACAGGTAACAATGTACGTATAAAAATGACAGTACCGAGGAACAGGAACTGGGTGGGAACAGGTAACGATGTATGCAGGAAGTAATGCTACTGGACAATAGGGTCAGCTAGGCAGAAGTACATCAACAGAAAACAACGTGGGTATGAATAAAAGTAGCGAAAAATTGGCGAGGAACGACAGGTGTATACCAAAAAAAATCTGGTCAGATTTCTGTGTAGAAAAAGACAGATAGTTCTGTGATTGTGCAGCAGAGATGTATTGCACTAGATTATTCACAAGGAGAGGTTGGGTAGGAACTGATATGTAGATATACAGGGACATATACAGAACAATAGTTAGGATGGAACACTAGCTGAGGTACAGTACATATACAGTAATGTGGATGATTGTGATCAATTTACAAGTGTAAATTTCCATGTTTTCATTTTTGTTTTTAACAAACCCATTGTTCCACACTGCTTAAGGCACCCTCCAGATGCGTCTGTGAATCGTTTGGGAGTCCCAACTGTATCTGTTGAAGTGTTCAGAGAAAAAGAATCATCAAGATTGAAGCTGCTCTCCTTTAGTCTGTACTTCAACTCCTTCGAGAAAGAGTTTAAGCAGTGTAGTGTAAGCATTTTAGTGATGACATACCCTCTGGGTAGGATGTTTGGAAGGGTGGTGGGATTTGATCTGCTTAGTCATCTATTCTTTGTTTCATTTTTGTCAATAAACTCCCTTTCTTTTGTTTCAGGAACAAAAGTTATTATCAGTTGTTCATTTTAGAAGACATGAATTTTTGTGTTACAAGTGTCTTTGTAAATTGTATTATGATGGCAGCACAAAAATCTTTTCAACTTTGTCTGATAGGCAATGCAAGCCAAGCAGGACGTTCTTGCCCAGAGGACAGACGAACTGGACCAGGACTGTCAGGAACTGCGAGATCAACTGGCCGAGGCAGAAGACAACAATGAAGAGATGCAGAGGAATTTAAAACAGAAAGAAAATGATGTCACAGAACTACAAAGTAACCTTCAGAAGGAAAAGGTAAGGCTCCAATATTACTGATGAAGTATGTTTAAACTAGAGGAAACAGCCCTTTGGACAGTAATTGACAAACTTCCTGTGAAGATGTGCTTATAGAGATTGGACATGATTGGAACATCATGTAACACAGTGCTTGTACGTTTATTCTGGCCATGTTGATACTGATGTTCTTTTGTTGCAAACACCATTAGTGTCACATTCATCACTGTCATTTGTTAGGATTATACTCAAATTCCGACTGCTGTTTGATGATATCTTGAGTACATTCATGTCATCTTCTTCACATCTTCAGTTTTCCATCATATCTGTATCAATGTGATGATGTTGTAGATTACAGCAGCGAGTAGCTTATGAATATTCATTTAGATTCAATTCAGAGCAGTGGTCATTAACGTCTCCATAAATTGTTCACACCATGAAACCATCCCTTTGGTAAGGGACGTCTTCATGAATCCATCATAAGGTCGTCTTCCATTGAGATGTTGCTACCCATTGTAATAAGAATTGTAACCAGACAGTTATGAGTTACACTCCAGTGGACATATCTCCTGACCTCTCTCTTAACAGAGGTTCTGGGGCTCTGTGCACTTAAGTGTGTGGACGAGGCAGGCCGCTCAATGAATAGCAGTGTGAAGCTAGTATTCAATACCGTCACTGTCACCAAATTTGTATGGTTTCATCTGTTTTCAACGTTATGAATCTCTCATACATTGCCATATTGTATATTTCATTGTAATGAGGTATGCCCTGACTAAAATGCTATAACAACAAAAAATACTCTGGTGCCCACTTGAATGGCTGATTTAGATCTGCTGTAGAAATGCTGCCTGATTACTGACCAAAGCTCCACTCAGTTATCTCTGTCACCAGTTCTCTGTCATCTGTTATGAATTAACTTCTTTTGAGATCTAAAATCTTACTTGAAAAAAAAGTAGGGAGGCATAAGTGAACTGGGAAGTTTACAGGTGCATTCTTTTTAAATACTTAACATATGTTTGTGCCAGTGAAATTATCCAGATGAAAGATTGCTTTTCACTTAATATCTTCCACTTCTTTGTCTTAAACTTTCTTTTCACTTTTGTGACCATGTTTTCACTTCTTTTAACTTTCTTGCCCTCACTCAGTGGGCATGCCAGGATTTCCGTGGCCTAGAAAAGTCATAAAAATATTTCACTCCCCAGGATTAAAAAAGTCAAAAGATTTTGTAAAAATGGCAAAAGTCATTGAAAAGTTGACATTTATCACAAACTGCTAATGTTTTCTGAGTTAATAATGAGTTTCTTTCTACCACTATTATTGTGCCATTATTAGTTGATCAAATTCTTGTACAATGCCCCTGTTACTGTTATGCTTCACCATCTGAAAAAAACTGAAACACCCGCCCTGTGCCTGTCTTGGCAGGTTTTTTTAACTTGGTTCTTCAGAGCATGAGTCATCCTCTCCCACTTTGCTCTTCTGTGCAGTGGTGCATTGTCTAATCTCAAGCAATAAACTGAGTTTAGCAGGCAGTTCCAACAACTTGTTGATAAGGAAATTGTGGTCTATAGAACTTTGGGAGCTTGTTTGCTCAAGAGGATAACAACTCTGAGGAGAGGTAGATGAAGCTGAAGAGATGCAGCATATGGCTAATGGGCTCTCTGACGACATGTAGGTCTATTTAGTGATTCAGTGTGCAAACGTTCATGTGAATGTCATGAAATAGTTGTGGCAAAGTCATGAAATTTGATTTTCCGTCAAGGTGCAGGACTCCTGGCATGCTTCTTTCTTACCTTTTGTGACTTTTGCAACAGTAAGAAAATTCTGGATCATTTATGAGATGATTACATCACTTTTCAAAACAGTTTAGCAGGAGTTTAATGTTATTCTTTCTGCTTTTAAGGGACTCGTAGAGAGCATACAAAAAGAAAAGAAGTTCCTTGAAACATCAATTGGCGACTTACAGAACATCATCATCTCATTGGAGGAGCAGGTCAAAGAAAGCCAGGAGAGAGAGAGGTTGCTGGTCCAGTTCCCAGAGCGAAATCCAACGTTGGTACCCAACCCGGGTAAAACAGGTATGTGGGCTTCCATTGCATTGGTGCCCAACCCCGGTGAAATGGGTATGCAAGTTAACCGCGGTGAAATGGGTATGTCAATTAAATGCATTGGTGTCCAACCCTGGTAAAATGGGTAAGTGAACTAATGGCACCGACCCTTGTGAAACAGGTATTAACTAATGTTGCATCGCTGCCCAACCCTGCCAAGAGGGATGTGTTCACTAAAATTTGCCAATGCCATTGTGATCAATTAGATGTTGGTGTAACTGCAGTGTATATTGGGAACAGTGCTATCATGCAAATGTATGTTTATTCATATATGCTAATTGGTCTTAACAAATCATACTGTTTTGAAAGTCAGTTTTCATAAGTTCGAGCAGTTGTGTTTTAAGTAAAATCAATTACGTTTTGTTTCATTTGGTTGCCATTAGGGGTGGAGGAACGAGACTTGAAGAACCAGGTGGAGGCAAACAGTATCCGGATGCAGGTGTTGGAGGAAGAAAATAACTTATTGAGGAAGAATATTGCCCAGTTGTTAGATGGAAGAAAGGAAACTGAGCAAGAAGGAAAGGTTAAAACAGGAATTCAGGTGAGGATAAAGTTTGATTGGTGAAACTGTCATCAGCAACGACTACTTCTGATGAATCTCAATCGACTGACAATCAACTTGACTGATATGAAAGTAAAACAGAAACAGATGTTTCATAATGAGGAGACAGTGACCAAATCCTACACCACTGGCTTAAAAACCCACACATATATGTCTCATGTTAAAGGGAAAAACGTTGGTATCATGTTTCATGTCCGCACATCATAATACATAATATATCATAATATAATATATCATATGTTTGTCATAAGCCTAGTCTCACATGAGTCAAACTAGTCTTAAATTTGCGCCCCACCTGCACTTAAATGATTTGTAAAAACATGTCTCTTTATGCTTGAATCAATTAAAGTCATCTTTGGATACATACAGCTGTATGTAGCCAGTAGTAATTTCTCACACAAATTTTACCCCATCTTCCTGAACTGTTTTTTAAGGAGATGGGTTTGGTCAATGTTATTTTAACAGAGATGCCTTTTGCGTCTTCTCTGGATTGACGTGGTGACAATCATGTGTGGACCTGTAACCTCATGAATATTGTCATCCATCCTGCAATTACAACTAAATTGATAATAAGTTTTGAAAGTTGAACAGCAAAATTTGTTTTGTCATTTGTGGTTCCCTGTTTCCATTTTGTAGGTAAGTGGTCCAGCCATTCAACTGTGGCAAACGGGAACTGATAAAAGAACCATCAAAAACAGCAGATACCCAGATGTCTCACCAAGAACGGCAAACAGAAATAGTTTATCGTCATCAGTTAGGTAAGATGGTGCAAACTTAGAAAGTGTCTGGCAATGGTCATCTAGTGTGGAGTTCTGCCAAATGTTTCACAAGCAAAATTAAAAGTAATTGAGAAAACCGCTCCGGTTACTAGGATACACATTAGATACGTTGCCAACTTCGTATAATGTGAAAAAATGCAGCGACAAACATGGAATTTGCTGGAAAAGTAAAAAAAAAGTGTTCACTAATGATCTGCCATTATTTTAATACTAAGCTGAATCAACAGTTTTGACTTTTAGCGCTTAATGGTAGACATGGCGCTATCTCATGACAGCCAATAATTGTTTTTCATACCACCATTCTGCAATAGGAGTGGGGCTCCTTTTGAAAATGCAAAAACAAGACAACAGCTCAGTGGGCATCAAAGTTGCTTCTAAACTGTTCAGAAGTGAAAGATTCTGTTGATCATAGATGATTATATCAGACTTAAGATTTTCAGATGAAATAATTCAGACATGAGTGATTGCTAATATACTATAAAACAATTACTGCATTATTTTATTAGCACATGCATCGATGTTTGCTTGATCATATTTAGTGCACTGGAATAATGATCATAATTTTATTTTTGTGCCTTTGTTTTGGAAGATAATAGTACTGGTGAGGAAAACATATAACTTGCTACGGCAGTCGGCAGAATTGACAACAGGGGAGGGCACATCTATGTGGTCAGGTTGATGGACAGATGTTTGTAATATGTGTAAAAGATGTTTTCACAGTTGTTTTCTCACAGCATTTGCTTTCATTTTTGTGAGTGGTCAAATGAAGCCATGTACCTCCTTTTTTTTATGTAAAACCAACAGCCATCACAGGAATGCTCTAGAGCCAATACAACCGTCCACAGCAGCTGTCCGTAATCGTGAAAGTTCCCAGAGAGCAAGGGCAGGACGTGATGATGGAGGCAATGAGAGATTAAATAGCAAGCAAAAATACTCCACAAAATCAGGTAGGATAGTACACTAAACTTTAGTGGTATGATATTTATAAAAAGAGATCTGAAAGTATCTATGAGTATAATTGGGCAATATTTTGCAGCCGAGAATTTGTTGAATAGAATTGTTAATAAATGACACACTTAATTTGTGTCATTCCTTGTGTGTTTTAGGCCAGGTTGATAGTATTTGCTCTAAATGTGCTGTGCATTGCCAAACTTTCGTTAGAATTCATTTTAGACTAAAGCCAAGGGTGCGGGTCTCAGACAAATACAGATCTTTTCATCCATAGTATGGACACACTGAACATCATTAACCATATACATATACATATCATGTTGTCAGTGGTCATCAACGACTTTCATGCATTCACTTTCTCATCATTCATTTTTCTCTTTTTTTTTTGTTCCATAACTCAGCGCGAAAGCAGCACAGCGAACAGAACGTGACGAGGAATGCGAGCGTCGAGGCTTACGTGAAGCTGAAGAAGACCGGATCATTATCAGGAGGGCTCAGCGATACAAAAGGTGAACATTGATATTTCTGCTCAGGTCATAGATATAGTTGATGCCATTAACATGTGGATATAGGGGATTCGAAAGGTTTCTATTCATTGCTCTCCTCAGGTCCTATTTAGTTGATTTCCTAAGTTATGGAAATAAAGCCATCATTTATAGACTTAAAGACCTGAGCTTATTCTTCTGGAATTGTCTTTGGATTGATCCTGAATTGATCCTTGGCTTGATCCGTAGAGAGTCTCTTCAGACATGTCCTTGCTTCTGATTGAGAAACTAAGTTAATTTTTCAATTTTGTCGACAATCATACAATTTCAGCAGACTGAAAACCATGTAAGTAGCACGACTTGAAGATAAAAACAACTACCTCACTATCACAATCATGGAATGTCAAAGTGGATTTTATTGCAAATGAGGAAAGTATATCCTAAGTAAGCTACCAGGCCAGCCTGATGCCATAGAATCATGAATTCCTAGATTTTTGTTCATTGAATGCTGATTTCTTTCTTTGTAGGTAAGCAGGTAGCTGGGAAGTCTAAGCCGGTGAAAGAAGGTTGGACAAGTGAGCCAAGGAATAGACCTCCAACAGGAAATGGTTATACAAAACAAAATATGTTCATATGTCCATCCTGTGATAAGATGTACCACACACAGCGTGACATAGATATTCACCAGTCTTACTGCTATGGTTGACGAGTCTAGGACAGCACTGTAGTCAAGCGGCAGACATTGATGTGTTCTTGTGAAAGACATACTGTTAGCCCCTATCAGTCACCATGGAAAACGTTGCATGATTTGGTCTGCTTGGCAGAACTGCTTGAAGCTATACTCACTGGTATCCATGGGAACCAAAGCAATGTTGTCAAACCTTCAGGCTTTCTTGAAGAGCAAAGAAGGTAACGATTCATACAGAATCTAATCCAACCTGAAATTTTGTCAAATATTTAGGCAGGTAGTACAGATAGCTCATGTTTACCGTATGTAACTATTTTTGGAGTAGGTAGTAATTTGAAAGAGAAACTGTCATCCAGAGCAATTCATTTTTATTTCAACGTTCGTCCGTCATACATTAAAGGTCGTCTGCATGTATGTATGTGGTTGAATGGTTTCCACAGTAATGAGCCACGTAGTGTGCAGCACTCTGGACCGTATCTGATGAACAGAACCATATTGCCTTTTTCCATCTCATGATGAACCGTCAGCGGCCTTGTGCGGCCATGATGTAGCTTGGTGCGAGTGGCATTCAAAATGTGTAAAAATATTACAGCTGGGGTAAAGTGAACTTTCCAGAGAAGTCCGTCTTCACCCCATGACGTGGACACTTAACTTGATTTTTAAAAGTGTTGAAGTGATATTTGAATTTCAGGATATTATGTTTGGCTTTGTAAGCTTGGAAAATAATTATATTCATATAAATTCAGATGTTTTATGAAGTGGAAATTTATAGGATCAATATTCAGTAAAATACTCAATACCTCAATACTGACAGAGAGCAGTCAATATTGAGGTACAAGGTATGTTTAGTAGGTGTGGTGCTTTGTGTGACTTTAATAATGATGTGTTTGACTGCCAGTGTTGCATAATCCTTTAGCTTGCCAAGCTTGGATTCATATGTGAGGTCTCCAGCCTCCAGAATAGCTACAAGCCTCTTGAGGGGAAAACCAACTAACTTTTATAGCTGGTGTACTTATTTCAAAAAATTGTAACAGAACTTATGGAAGTCATTCCTATTCAACAGTGTATTCAAGTTGACCATGAAACTTTCAGAGTTTGTTTTAGAATTTGAACAATAATGTTTTATATTTTTCTATTATAACCTTATAGTGAAAGCCCATTCAGAAGAGAAGCCTTGTATTAAAGTGTCCTTTGTTTTCAAATAATTTATAGATTTATGGTTAGGTATTGTCTATGACAAGATGTTAAATTTGCATTAGACTAAAGTCTACTTGTGCTAGAAACACCTTGATTTTTGTGGTTATATGTCTACAGTCCTTTTCTGTGAGTCCAAATAGAAGTGACGTTTACTAGCAACAGGCTGAATCTTTATTCCATGTTTTTGTTTGATTTGTTTTGTTGGATACCTGTTTTGGCAACCTCCCTGATTCCAGCCATACTTCTCTAGGTTCACTTTGAAACCATTTTAGATTGAAGACATTCTTTTCTACCATACAGTTATCAGTCTATGCATTCTATGCACACAGAATTCCACTTTTGCAATCCTGGGTCACATTTGGAAATGAACCCTTGAGAAATATACAATTATTACTTTTATATTTTATTCACATAATGCACAAATCACTTGAATTTAATAGTACTGTCATCTTTGAAAATTATATACAATTATAAATGGATCATGCAGATAGGTGAAAGGACTCTTGAAAAGCACTCTTTAAATCAAATCAATTAAAATAAAGTTGGCTTAGATTTGCTGTTTGTACAGTCCTTTGTGGTTGACAAGTCGTATTGTTCAATATGAACTCATAGCTCCAAATCATGAAAGGCACTCGAGGGAGGATTACCAGTATTCATACCTGTGACGGACGTAATGGGCAATTTGGAATTGCTGCAGAAAGTACGTGAATTAAAATGACTTATGCTGGAAACATTTGAATATTCTTGCATAATTATTATAAACAGATATTTCTAAAATAGAATTCCTGGAGCAAAAGTGTACCTTACAAAGGTTTGTAGATAATCTGCAGGGTATGTGAATGGTGAAAATTACTGTGGGACCTTCATATGTTGTCGACACTTCAAAACAATATAGTTCATTAGAGACTAAACAAAGTCACTAGCCCAACAGCAGGAAGTTTGGAGCTAAGATCAGTTTTTAGATGAATGCCATGTTCAAATACTACCATTAATCCAGCCATTGGTTGATTCATGCCGGCTGCTGTGATCACATATGATGATCACTGTATACAGTGGCAACTGTTTCCATGGCAACCAAAATCAATGCTAGGTTTGTTTAATTCTCAGAGAGTAGCCTGCAGCTTCTGCCTATTTCTTAGATTTTTCCTCATGTGTCGCCATTCCCATTGGCAGAGTTGCTTTGATTCTAGAGAGTGGTTGCTGACATTTCTAGCCACTTCCGGGGTGACCGGGACCTCTGTGGTCGGCAATGAGTTTCCTTTATATTTCAGAGAGTACTGCAGACATTGACCACCTCTTCCAGTGATGTGTAACCATCTCCAGAACCGACGCTTTGAACCAGCTGCGGTACCTGGTCGCACATCGGACAGAGTTTGTTTCGTACCTTCGATGACCTCATCCAGATGATGAGGTTGTACCTCTCTCCATCTGAGATGGGCATTGCACCATGCATATGCTGGCCTCTGTGTAGGAGCCCCACGGTGGGTTTGTGGACATACCTAGCGTATTGTTCCCTCTGTGGTTCCTGAACAGTAAATAATTGAGAAATACTCGGAAAGATGTCTCTGAAGCACACACTTCTTTTCGCTTAAACTTCGCAAAAAGTTTCATCAACCAAATTCACTGTCGTGCCAACTTCCATCTCCTCGCTCCTGAGTACTACTGTCTTGAAGCATGCCAAGTTCTTTATTACTATTCACGCTTCTAGCGCATAATATTTGCAGAGGCCGCGTCTTGTGTCTCTGCTACATTACAGATGAAAACACAGATTTATAGTGAGCTGCTATTACACACCTACCATGATCAACGGAATTTACCTTTTCAAAGTTGCAAACTTGATTCAAGACATATGGCTGTGAAGTGATGTAGGATACTGCAACTTATAAAAAACAACTTATAAGCAACAAAAAGTTGATGTATGATTTTGTCACTGCATGTCATTCCAGACCATCTACATCAAGCAAATATAAACACTAAACAAGGCCTACACAGTGATGGATCCCCTCATAAACATTGTTTGTGATTCAGTGATTAGATTCTTTGGTTTGCAATGTTTTGCTTGAAGTTTCAATCACAGTTTCTTTTACTCACAATTATATCAATAAAATGTTCATCAGAACAAACTACATAAATTGTTAAAAATGAACCTACAAGTTTTGCCACCCTGATGTGCAATATTGTCTTTCAGCTGTGATCAATATGAAATCACATTGATGTAAGGGTCAATTTCAATGTAATAATGGGATAACGTCAAAACAGACAAAGACTTTTTGTAAAAAAAAAATAAATGCCCTTACCGTCCTCATATCTCCAAAATACAGCACACCGTCACTGAATTCCTTCCCCAAGCTGACGTTCAGAGTGACTTCTGCGTTGTCATAGTGATAATTCAGGTCCAGATCTTCCTCCATCTTGTAAGTTACAACAAACGCTTTATGAGAATCTAGACTGTCTCCTCCTGCATCCGGGAACAGAAGACGGGACAAGGGTGCCAGGAATTGCTCCCTCAAGGGCACGAGAAACCTCTCATCAAAGCCAAGTTCGTTTAGAAGAATCTAAGCATAAGGCAAAATAATAACAAATTTATGAAATTTCAGTAAATTTTCCAATTTCATAAATTTTCAATCTCTGAAAAATCAGTAACACCACTGAATCTTGATGCCCTGCACTCCTTATCAATCTTTGCAGTCTTCTGTTTAAAGAAACCAACCCAGCACGTTTCAACATCTGCCAGTATTGTGTTACTTACTCCATAATTGTTCATCGTGTTTGGCCGTCCTTTTGGGAGGTCAGACTCCTCAAAATGGATGAGCTCTTTGATGAATTCTCGACAAAAACTGTCGGTGAATACCGGGAACGAGTAGACTCTCTTTGCTGAATTCGAAAAAACAAAATTGTTTCCATATTTAATGACATCAGTTTTTTCATATCACCTGTTGGTTATTACTGCCGCCGATCTGTCACGGTACAGCAATCGCCCATTCCTATGCTGGGAGTTTTCAAACAAGTAAAGTGGCTGACAGCTGTAGACTGATTTCCTTAAACCTTGGGATTATTTTCAGCAGTGGCCGCATGGGTGCATCTTTCCTGGAGAGGCCGAGACTTAAGTGACGCCCATCATCACTTACATGCTGGCTAGAATTGCTAGGAAGGTTGTCTAACCAGGGCGCAACCATTGGTTGGCACGGAGTGTATATGCAAGATAACTTTTGGATTCAAGTACTCTCTAGAATGCCATAAATCGCCTCTCCAGGCTCCACAGGTGCCCTCCCACTATCGCAGCCCCCTAAAAACCAATGCTGGGGGGGGGCATGCTCATCCCGCTACTGCTGCCACTGATTTTGAGACTAATTAAACCACTGAGATACCAAAAAATATATGATAAATGATATTGCTGATAAATTCTAGAATGTAACTTGAAGAAACTTTTCCATTGCCAAAATGTTTTGTTACAGTGGTTTTAATAAAGAAAAGGGGTCATAGTCAAGAACAAGAATTTTATACGTGGTTGTCCTTGGGGCATGAACAGTTCTCCATCAAAGCACTGAAAACACCCATTAAAACATATTGTATATGTTGTGGTGCACGTTAACAGATAGCTGATCAACTTGTAATTAAATGTGAGTGTCACCCATCATCCCAATCCTTGTGTTCAGACAGAATTGACAAATCTGACTTGAGTTTGTTCGGTTGGCTGGGACTTCCGTGTTTTCACATGAAGAAACGTTCTCCCGTAGTCACCCTAAAAGTGTCTCCCGCCAATCTTCCCACTCACATTTGATAATTATATAGCACGACCTTTTTTAAATTGTCTTAGAGGCTTCTTTCCAGGTACCCCATGTCATGTTGCCTCTTACCTCCAAGGGGTCTAGTGCCCCTAGTTATGAATTAGGGATCTTCAGACTCTTTGAAAAAGTTGGCAACTTTAATTCAGCTAAACATTTTCAACCTTGGAAACCTCATTAAAGACAGTGACATTGGCAAAAGCTTCACCTGAAAACGTGCCACCCTCACTCTTCTATTCTTGAAGTGGTTACCCTTGAAGAAGTAGCATCATTTAACTACCGTAATTGTTTCAAAGCACCACAGACAATAAGCTGCTATCTACTCACCAGCTTGTAATAATTTCTTCACCAATTCTTCTTTTGTTGCATCTTCACTTTGGGCATATTGAACCAGCTGCTTAAACTCTGAAGACAGAAATGACTCCTAAAGGATGAAAGCAGCAGAAATCCCAAGAATAAAACAGGACAATAGCAAGAGAATGAACATAAGATAGATATTCTAGCAAATTAACAATTTTCAAAATTTCCATTAATTTTACCTGAGTATACACATCTTGTGTTTTTATTTTTGAAAATATGAATACTCAGAGGAGCCATATGGAAGGGTGGGTGGGGAGGGTGTGAAAGAAGAGGGAAACACGAGAAGAGAGAAATAGGAGGTGGAAAAAAAAGGAAGAATGGGGTGTAGGGAAAATGGCTCCCACAAAGCCATTTTGCAAGCTGCTCCTACACATTGGTGGGGTGGTCAAAATGTAGAATCAATATAAAGAATGAGATCAACTGCCACTATAAACCATTATAAACGAGTTAACGAAATCCCTCAAATACAATGAAATCAGTTGCTCATCAGGCGGACCGATCACTTCAAACTGATTGTGACACAGCATATGTAAGCAACATACCAAAAGGTTTGTTCATGTCAATGAGTAAACAAAAGAATTGCATGAAAACTATGAACATACACACTGTATA
Source organism: Stichopus chloronotus (assembly GCA_021234535.1). Taxonomy (NCBI): domain Eukaryota; kingdom Metazoa; phylum Echinodermata; class Holothuroidea; order Aspidochirotida; family Stichopodidae; genus Stichopus; species Stichopus chloronotus. The sequence goes on along the minus strand of CM037837.1, from coordinate 261,759 downwards.
CAGTACATCTTAAAATTCTACCTGCAGTGTGTACAGATGACCATGCAAAGGCTTGTATCTGCTTGCAACTTCTTTCTTCCTCTTCAAGCTGTCTGCTCCAAGATTATTTCTCCTTATTAACTCCAAATGAAGCTGACCAAAAAATAAAAGGCAAAAATTTAAAAGAATTTTGTAAATACTAATACAATCAAACAGCTAAAAAGAAATTAGAGTGAAAAAATGGCAGAGAACAAATAATTTAATTTCTTGATAATGAAGTATCAGTAAAAAGTAAATAGAATTGTTGTTTCTTCTTATGTCATGTAATTGCAACTAGTTTGAAGAACCAAAGTGTTTACTGATCCGTAATCCAGTGTTCACAGTATAGCATGGGATTGCGCATTGTGAATCATGCATTTTGTCACCTAAATCACGCAAAAAGACATTTTTTAGAGCGGGATTTCTCTCCCATGCTCAATTCCTCGGCTGAAACTCTGCCATAATAATTAGCATCATTCAAGCAATTTACCCATGACTTGCAAACTTAACATTACCTTCTTCAATACATCTTCATACTGCTTCTCTGTTTTACATCCTTTGTTGAACAATGTCTGTGAGAATGTACAATAAATACATGCCACTGACGTTACATGAATTTGACACATCTAGTCACACATGTGGACATGTAATTACGGGAAATTCAAACATGATGAATCAAATCACGCTAAAAGTTCACTTCTGTCGCTAACCATGTTTCTACTACAAAAGTATCATCTTACAAAAGGTAACAACTTTGACATCGCACAAAAAAGCAAGAATCTTGAGACACAGGTCCTAAGGAGGTTGTATCAGTCATTTGTGGAACCTTACAAATGCTCATTGACTTCCCCATGAGAGTTTGATATCAAGATCAGACATGAAAGAAGTGTACACCTGTAATTACTGTACTGTATATAAGATGGTTACATTTACAAAAGGAGTTTTCCAATAATATCTCTTTGGATATGAACTTCCATGTAGTTACCTATAATTGCCTCAATTGGTAGTACTGTACATGAATACAAAGCGAGACAATAATTCTAGCAAATTAATTCATATTTACAGCATATAGTTTGAAATGCTGTCACTTGATCATATACGCTGCCCAAAGTTACGCAGATACTGTATGTCCAAATTTAAGGTTTGTTCCACCAGGAAACTGACCTTTCTACTTACCTAAATGTTACAATAGTGCTACTTCAAATAAACTTTTGGATTACATTTATGATTATTATATAATGCCAGTAAACATTGCTTGGTTTGCTTTTGCTTAGTTTGCTTCTACAAGACTGCCACGGTACTGGTCATCAGAGCAGAGACATGTTTACAACTTCAAGTTTCAAATATTCAATAGAGGGAGGGGGAGGGGGGGCTATATAAGGCTAGATCACTGACTGGGAGTAAGCTATTTGGAACAAAACTCTCATGTGATATTCTAGATTTGACTGAAATGTCATGATGCGAACCATTGTTCATTTGAATAGATACTTACATCTCTCCATTCTTCAGAGAACCTTTCATCATCTTCATGGTAGGTGACATGGCATTTGTAATCCTTCAAGAAATAGTTGTGGGTGAAGAAACAACTACACACAAAATACTCCCCCATCTTCAATCCAGCTGAAAAATTGACATAGGCCTATACACAAGTAAAAGAAGTAAAAAATAATTCAGTCAAATATGGATCTAAAACTTGAGACACAAAAGAAATATTTCTCCTTGATTAGTACCAAAAATTCAGTGATTTACAGTGTTAACCAGTGGGAAGTTCAAATGAATGTTCTAGAAGAATTATGTTCCGATTACAAAAGGTCTTTCCTGAATTTGAAGGGAAAGTGTGTGCAAAACCTCAGCCAAGACTCACCGCCTTGCTGAAAGTCCAGGACACCTCCCTGATATGTGAGACTAGTGGCAATACTGTATCTGCCCTCCCCCAGTCTCTAGACCCTGGAGAAAAAAGCACCCCTGCTTGAGAGAAATCTGTTATGCTGAAATGGCCCTTTGAAATGCCATTTCCTGAAATCTGGCAGGGACCTTGATTCCTTGCCGAAGGCATGGCAAGCTAGGAATCTATAGGCCTACTGTGCTGTATGTGGTGGGGATGGTGATGGCATGTGTGCATGTACGCATGTATGTGATGTCTTGTGAACACAATATCTCAAGGAGGCAAATTGCTTACACTTAGTGTGTGGGTAGTCCATTGTGAGTAGATGACGACTGTTATTTTTCAGATAGGTCAAAGGTCATTTGAGGTCACCAGAGAAGACATAGTCTGATTAAAGCTATTGTATTAAGGAAGAAATCTCAGCAGCTGAATATTGCTGGAATTTCAAAGTTCAAACTCTAGCCATTGGAAGCACTTGATAAGTCGATGATCTGTCAAGTTTTGGGGGGTCAAAGGTCACATGAGATCAGTAAATGTCTTAATCTGAAAACCTTGTAAACACAGTATATCTCAATGAGGAAAAGTAGCTTGCACTTCAAAGCTGGTATGTAGGTAGTCTATTGTGAGGAGTGATGATCCCTATTCTTTTCCAGGTAAGTCACACATCATTAAGTCACCACAGGGAAAACTCTAGCTAAAATCCATTAGGAGAGATATTTAAGCAGATGAAGGTAGCTGTAACTTTAAACTGTGAACACTGGTAGCTCTTGATGAGCAAATGGTCTCTGTCAAGTTTAGGAAAGGTCAAAGGGAATTTGAAGTCAGCAGAGGTCATAGTATAAAATCTTGTAAACATGGTACCTCAATAACAGAAAGTTGCTAGAGCTTCACATTTGATGCACGGTTGTCCATTGTAAGTAGATGAGCCCTTGTGATTATCACAGAGGTTACAGCTAGGTCATTTCAGGTCATCAAAGACTAAAGTTGTACACCACATGCTCTGCTTATAGATTAAGTGTTCACTGTGAAACAAGTTCAAGCCATCCGGATATACAAATCATTGCATGCAACAATAACCATTAGATGAACAAAACTTGAAATTCAAAAAGTTCACCTCCAGGAAAAAAAATGTTCCCAACTTAGAAGGTGGCCAGAATTCTTGAACAGTTCTCTCCCTCCAAACCCATGACTTTGTTGAATAATTCTGGCTACACCACTAGTACTGTTACTGACATTCTAAATTTTATTTAGCAAATTCTGTCTAGACACCTCAATCCTGACCATGGATTGAAGCTCATGCACCCTGGCATATCCCAATTTGATTCATCGATCACCCTACAGGAAGAAAATTTGCATGAATACCTCTCCACTTTGCTGCTTCTTCAGTTTGAGGAACTTTGAGGCAATGACCCCAAACAATGACATGTTTAATCATCTGAATCAAATCATCCCAAAGTCTCCTAAAGCAGAAAGGTTCTCACACAAGTACAAGTTCCAGGTCTCAACAGCATCTAAGGTCATCAATGTGAGGCATCCTTGTACTAATTAAGGAAAAATCATGATACCAGCCATGCACTACTAGAAACTGTCAATTCCATACGTTCATATTTCCACGACGGGGATAATGTTTTAGGTCTATACTTAGATCTAAGGAAAGCGTTCAAAACCCTCGACCATAGAATTCTTCTTGCCAAGTTATACAGTTATGGTGTTTGTGGTAAAGCGTATGATGTCATGTCTAGTTACCTTTCTAACAGAAAACAACGTACTTATGTTAATGGTGTCTTATCCAGCTATGCAGATATTAATATTGGTGTCCCTCAGGGTTCTGTTCTTGGACCCTTGCTTTTTCTCATTTATGTTAATGATATTCATAATGTAGTCTGTAATGAGTCTCTGAGACTTTTTGCTGGTGATACTAATGTTTTTGTTCACAATGATGATTGTTCCAAACTTGTTTCTAAGGCGCAGAGCTGTCTTAAGCCAACTCAAAACTTGGTTCGACTCCAACAAACTCACTCTACACTTAGGCAAAACCAACTTTTCGATAAGGGACCGTAGTGCTCATTCTTGTCCAAACCATTTTATTCTGAACAACACCAAAATTTGCAAGACAGCCTGTGCTAAATATTTAGGACTTCTGATTGACGATGCTTTCTTTCAAAAATCACATTGATGACCTATGTAATAACCTTGTTAAATACAATGGCATTTTCTATCGTCTCAGAACTTCACTTCCCCCTACCGTTGCTATTCAGCTTTATTATTCTCTCATCTACTCTAAGGTTTCTTATGGTATTGAAATTTTTGGGGTACTGTAGCTAGTGCTTCTCTTATGAAGCCATAACAATTAAGTTCTTCAAAACAGAATTCTAAAAACCATTACCTTTTCACCTCGTCGTTATTCTACAGATAAACTTCACAGTAAGCTTGGGATTCTTAAGGTCTGTGATATTCACATCCTTAAGATTTGTACCTTTATTTATAAGTATATTAACCATAAATTACCGAGTGTCTTTTGTATCATTGTTAACCCTAGAAAGTCCTCGTTCATGCCCAACCATACAAGAAGTAACGCACTCTTGCAGTTACCAGGCATAATACTAAACACGGGAAGCTTCTCTTGAATAATTATTGTTCCAAAACTTGGAGTGATCTTCCGAATGATATAAAGCTCTGTAAGTCGTATCAAACCTTTAAATGTAAAATGAAATCTCATCTCATTGGTAATTGCGTGCTTTAAACTGTGTGCTTTTTCTGACTCAAGCCTTTTTCCTTCCTTCTCTTCTCCTTATTTTTGTGTTTTGTTTTTTGTGTGTTTTCTGGTTCTTTTAAGGTCGCTAGCTGCGATAAACATATTCCTGTTTTTTCAATAGTGTCTTGTTCATTCCACTGCATTGTACGACTGCATCTCATTATGCCTGTATGTATATACTGTATGTACAGTATGTATGAACGAAATACATGAAACGAAACGAATTAACTGCTAATAGACATTGTCTGAGAAGAGAAAGTTGAAAAAGCTACGACTGTTTGGATAAAAAAGTAACGTACAGTTCTGTCATGCTGACGCTCTCTGAAGCTGAGTTCTTGAGCACACAACTGTGAGTGTACGTATCATATGACACAACTTTTTGATGTACCGTATACCTTCTGCAGTGAAGGTTAACATCATAGAGGTGGTTGTCCTAAGGCTATGGTTGTATAGGACAAGCTATCTAGCCTATGGCTAGGTCGTAACAAAACACAGTAACACTAACGAGTAACGGCATCACGAACTTACACAAGTTGGCAGTGCAGTACGTCACTGCTCTAGTGTTCAGCCTAAGAATAGTGTTTCTGATAAAAAAAAAAAATCTGCATTCTTCTACCAGTTCTACACCAGAAGGCTATGCCCATCACACGTAACAGTGATACCGTACCTCCATAATATTAGCTATTTTCAAATGAAGCAGCAGTCGGAATGATTTCTCTGAAATTCCGGTTTTTCTATCGCTTGTAAGGTCACTATACTTTACTGTACTGTATCATCGTCTGCTTTCCCTGCGCATTACGGAAGACTAAGATAGAGTAAAGGCAGCAGTTGAACCATCTGACAATATGCTGCTTTGGCGTTCCATATTTAAAGGAAGTGGGATCTCGGAAAGACACACGGAAGTGTCAGTCTCGTACTATACTGTATGTGTTGTACGAGTGTGATTCATGTGAACGTAGAAGATCGCACTAACTTCCCTTCCTTACCGACAACAAGCACACGGGCAGGGCTAAAATCGATGTTTTGAGAACTTCATTCCCATATGTTGAAAAGGCCTTGGAACAATTAAGAAGCCAGAACCGTTGGATTTCCAACCTGAAAACAGTCATCTCGGAAAACTCGTCACAATGCCGGTAAACTTCTTGAATTCTTTTTTCGATTAGTAGGCGTAACGTTAGTCCAGACTAGCCCTTGAACAGAGCTGTGCTTTGCGTTATTTTACACTTACACTGCAATGATGAGCTTAGGCCTTGTAACGTAACGCACAGCCCTGTTTAAACTTTAAATGCAAGATCAGCCCATCGCTTGGCTACACCGCAAAAACTACCCAGGCCTAACTTGCTCCGTGAAAGCCTTAAAATTATAAGTCTAACCTACATTGACCTAGGACATACCTTCTGTCAAAATGTGTAGTTTCCTTTGCTCACAATTGCCTAACGTTGCTTTGCCTCGGACTTTAAATGATCCAGAGCACCAAGAAAATAGGCTAATTAATTGTTAACAGTTTTCCTACAGTAGGTGGTGGCCTGTGTTGGAGTTAAGCACAGTCATCTCCCATGTAGTACTAACCTGGGCTATGCTCTATAAGTATAACTCATTCTAATGCCATGGTACACGAAACTTGGTCTATTTTTGCATCCTTACACCGATTACAAACCTTACTTAACCCTCTATATCACATCGATGTATTAACACTCTTTACACACCTGCGACTTCCAATGTCTTCATAAAATCACTCTTAGACCGAGTTATTACTTACTACAAATTTGCCATTTGCAAGGTATGCGATCTGGGGCCGTTTTGTTAGTTGTCGAGGGCAATGTCAGCAGTCTGCGTGGCCGGCTGTTAATACCCTCCTATTCATGAAATGCTGAAGGCATAAGGTACAGAACATACATTTGCTATGCAGGTGAAGACCAGTGCTTACTCACTCACCAATTCAGCACTGTTCTCTTGGCAGCATACCACAGTAATAATCTTGGTATAATTGGAAAGCTGTGAGGACCATCCTTAACATTCTGAATTACCCTGTGCAATGTCGACACAATGTACTACTTTCTTGCCATCTTTCAGAATTCTACTTTATAAGACCTCATGTATCAATAACTTAGGTGCATGTTCAGAATGGACTGTGGGGAACACTATTATACCTTATCTAACCATTTCATTATTGTTTTTAAAATAACATGTTTTCATAACCTAGCATTACTTCAATCAATCTTTAAAATACTAATTTATATTTTTTAGCCCCCGATTCTTAACTTTATCCTCATTTAAACCATTATCTCATGTCCTTTGTATCAATTTGATATGTATACTGGAATAGAAACTGAACTGAATTGTAAGCATCTTTGTTTTAATTAAGTCATTTAAAATGTGGTCTTGTGTGTCTACAGTATGTGGGTGCTAATATTGATTGTCATGTATGTTTGCACTGTTTGGTTGATATGGAGCATATCATGTTAGTTATATGAGAAGAAATTGTGAGTTACATTTTAAATATAAGCACCCAAACTTGGGGTCATATCAGCAGTCCTTGAATGGTGTGCTGTAACAGGAACAGTTTTGTTCAGTTTACTGTACCTGTCCTGATTGTCAACGTGTTGAAAGGATGGTGTGGAAAAAAAATACCTGACTCTCATAATTTTGCCTTTTTCAATGTTGGATCTACATTTTTATTCATAGTAAGATTTTAAAACCAGAGTCTTTGACTTAAACTTAAAAACTTAAAAAAAAACTTACACATTGTTGCTCTATCAAATGCAGAATAGAGAAGTAATTAAGCACAAAATGGATTTACAACCATTTCAGTGCAAACTTTTGCCTTGTCATTGATGTCGGGCAATGGGATGAATTGATTGGGGATAAATGTACAGTACGACATCGAATATCATGAAAAGACTGACCAATTGATCAGAACAAGTTAATGTATGCTCCTCCAGTGTAACTTAGTTACTTTGTCATGTTCTTTCATGTCAGTCAGCAGACCTACTGTAAATTGTACTTGTGCAGTAGCCCTATGAATCTCCATATATACAGTGCTTCATACTGTACATGCACACATTTTCTGAAAGTGACCAGCATGTTTGTCTGATCCTTCAAGTACTGGAGTCTCAATCCTTTACCAGGATTTTGAGACATGTATTAACGACTGTATCTTTGTGTTTCCTGTGATGAGATCTCATCTCAGTGCAACCTATTGTAGAATTAATTTACAAACAGTTTACAAAAGGAGTTACGTGTGTGGCATCTCCTGTTCTTAGCTTAATTCATGATAAGCTTACCGTACATGTACATGATAGGCATAATTTTCCACAGTTTTGTTGAATGGGAAGATACAAATTAGACCAGTTTCTCATAGAAGACAATCTTTTGAAAATTAAGCATGCTAACTTTCTGAATAAAAGTGTTTTACTCAAAGTGGAATAGCTTGCAAGATCACTTTTTGTACATCAGTAACTCTCTGTAATATTTGTACTGTGAAGAAATTCCCTTCATCAGCTAAAGTAATTGAAACTATATGTATAGGTGAGATACTGTATCATTGTTTATCACACAAAGATCAAGTCTGCGCAGTTTTTATATGACGTTTTTGTTTCTCACTCAGGCTTATCATTCATCATTAGAATCTAAACAAAGCGTTGGTAACATGGCCCTGTTACCGATCAATACCAAGTTTCGTGGACCTGCTCCACCTGGTGAGAGACTTTTTATTTTTGATCTGTGATGCATTGCTAGAGAGACTTTGGTTTTATTCCGTCAACATTACACATTTTTTCATCACTGGCATTATTGGTGCCAAGGATTGTCAAATTTCAAAAGTTTGTGTACCTATACAGTAATTATCGTATCTTAGAGGGAGAAAAGTGTAACCGCGCTGAGGTGCAGTTTACACATTGCAAACTTATTATCAATGTGTGTTCAATTTCAATGAATCAGAATGGGTATCCTGTTGTCAGTTATGAATAAAGGCAGATCCAGAAATGAGAAATATTTTCACATATTACATTGTACAGCGTTAATCACAGGTTTTTCTCTTTTTTTTTCCTTCAGGTGATGGCTCAAAGGACATTATTGATGAAGCTATCTACTACTTCAAAGCTAACATCTTCTTCAAAAACTATGAAGTGAAGGTACTCTGAGCTGTGCAATATGTCTGTTATTACTAGTTATAATCCTAAATATTTCATTGAATGAGTAGTATTAAACGGCTTAGCTTCTTGAATGGCAGGAATGATTTGCATCTTTGCAATGACTTTGACATCACAGTACAGTAGTTTTCATAATCACTCATTGTAGTTGGTTAAACATCTGCTAATGGTCAAAGATGTACTTTTCTTTTTACTAGAGATTTGACAGTATTTTTTCAAGAGTGGAAAACTGTCTTTTCTTGCAAACCGAGACAGACCGTAGTTGTCGTTTGGCTTTTTTTGTTCAACTTGCCTAATTGTTTCAAACTGTTAAAAAAATTCAGCCCACGGAAACATCCTAATGAAATTTTGATCGTGTACCATGAAAAGTAAGTGAAGTGGTGTGATCTTTTATCAGTGAGTTGGTGTCTGTAACCAACTGCAATATTCTCATTTCAGGTGATATTGAATTTTTTTCTCTTTCCTCCAGACCCCAGCAGACCGAGTGCTAATTTACCTCACGCTCTACATCACAGAATGTTTAAAGAAACTTCAAAGGGTTAGTTTGGAAGGAAAAAATGTTATAAAGTTGGACTTATCATTGCTGTAAAGGACAGCAAATCATGATGTCTTTAAGATGTTCCACCTTTGTAATGTTAGGACTATCATTGGCTAAAACAATTAGAACTTTCATTAGAAGGAAAATGCTTCACACATGCAGTACAGTCCTCATAGGATTTATATTTCACTGCATTGGTGGGAGGATTTTGTGTAAGCAAGATACATTACTCTGTGTACAGTAAGTGCAAAGCCTTTTGAAAAGGACTATGGAAGTTTTAGGTATGTTTGTAATATTTCATAGAACTAGGCTGTGTATTATTTGAAACATTGGAAAATGTTCCTGCTTTTTGGAGTACTTAAAAAAATGTTTGGTTTTTCAATGCAAGAAGATAAATTACACTTCGGTTTTACCCAATAAAGATAGTGTTTGAATTCATCAAGTCAACACAAAAACAGTTATTTTTATCATTCAGCCCTTTTTATTAACTGTTTTTCTATGTAGTGCAACAATTGTACCACAATCATCGATCCATTTTGGAATGGTTTTTGTTGTCATGTGTGTAATTAGTGTGCATGTATTTCATTTTTTTTTATGGAAATCATGTTTTACTTATTGTGGTTTGCATTACTTCATGGGGATACCTAGAAGCTACTGTACCTAAATTTCTGACAGTACCATGTTTTAATTATTTACACAACCCTCTCTGCATTCCAGGTCTAATATGATAATGTGTGTAGTCATATACATAGTTTATTGAAGTCTGAAACTGTGCTTTATTTTTGATGTTTTTTTTTTTTTCAGTGTACATCAAAAATTCAGGGAGCTAAGGACATGCAACAGCTCGGAATCGCTTCTTTTAGCATCCCAGGAGAAGCTGGATTCCCTCTGAATGCTATGTACACAAAGCCTGCTGATAGGAACGAAGCTGGTAGGTACAATAGTTGACCTTGGTGTTTGTGTGAAGTTGGGAACCGTCTTTTGGGGTCGTGACCATGAGCTTTGAAATAGACGAATTTAACTGGAGCAGTGTTCCAAACCCATCTTGATGTTACCAACGCTGTAAACGAAGTATAGGGTAGCAAGACTTTGGAGACTTAAAAGCATAATCAAAAGAGCAAACAAAGAAACTTGATATGGTTAAGGTTGTAATTTCCACTTTCTTAAACTTTCTTTTAAATACAGGATACCTGTAACTTACTAACTGGTTCAGTGACCCTCATGTCCTGCTTCACCCAATTTAGATAAGCTCCTGTTCTCTGCAAATCCAATGTATTGTTTTTGAACTGACCAAAAATACTCACAACACATGACATAAACAATACAGTTATTGAAAACCCCTTTGAGACTGAAGAACCAACACCATTTAGTCCATGGCGTCTAAAGTGTAACCGACCTTGCTTAAATTATGTGATGAGTACAATTTTTTGTACTCGTCCATAAACTGGTGCTCTGGTGGAGTGGATAAAGTCTATTTGTAATGATTTATTTTGTTTTGCTTGATGACTTTCTACTCTTATTTTGTCGACAGATCAAATGCGACAGTATCTACAACAGCTCAGACAAGAGACAGGAACCCGACTGGTAGAAAAAGTTATGGATCCAGCCACAAACAAACCAAGCAAATGGTGGATGTGCTTTGTCAAGAGAAAGTTCATGGATAAAAGTTTAGCTGCACGTGGAATGTAGGAGTGCCAGGTTTTGTTCAACCTCTTTGGCTTGTATAGAAGGTGGATGACAGTGCTTACATTAGAAAGAACTTTATCAGAGTGAAAGGGTTTTGGCAAATCAAACTCTTGATAGTGAAGGACATTCCATAAAAAAAGATTTGAACGAAGCAGTCCAACCTTTGACACATATTTTTCTTTTATAATTTCCTACCCTGTTATCTCTCCGTATTGCATCATCTTCCAAAGTTAGCAACATTTAGAATAAACTTTTAGAGACAACATTTAGAGATCTCTAAACATTTAGAGACAACTGAAACTGATCAATAGATAGATACTGTATGCTCCTCCTCTCGTTGGGACAATGCTCGCATTCTTTTACCACTCCTCTTGTCCTCTTCATCCCTGATGACTCCGTCTTTCCGTTTGGGTTACCAGTTTACAATGCCTAGTAGCTAGTTTGCAATGCCTGACATAGGTTTGCATAAACATCTAAGGCATGTGCCCATTGTAGTAGCAGTACGGTGTATGTCTTTTTCCCAGTCACTCACTTACGCCAGTGATGTGGGAATGAATCATGTACCTGTATCAAGACCGCTGGTTGTGTCTTCACTTGTTGATGATCGCTTTTGATTTTCATACTTTTTTTCTTCACATTGCTATTAACAGAGGGAAGCAAATAACAATGTTTAGTATAAAATTTTCCTTTGTCCTTGTACATTTATTTGACCTTGTACTTTTTGTGTGGCATTGTGCTATAAAGGGAAATAAGATTGCACCAACATTGCTTACAACATTGCTTACCAAGTGAGAAAAAGTTTTAAAACCTTTGGCCTCTCAAGTAAACATCAGCAATGCTCCATTTCCTTAAAATACATTATGCACGTATAATGGAAGATACATCATTTGAATTTCTGGTGAAAAATTATTCTTGAGCAAGCAAAGTGAGAAAGGTATTTTTTAATGTTGCTACTGCCCTCGTTGCGAATAATTTCTATCAATTCTGTGTATATAAATATTGGTTTAATAATCAGATTTTTTTCTGTAAAACAAATGCCTTTCATACTTTGCTTTTAATGAGGCACTCCTACAACGAATATCCCTGTTTGATAGTTGGTTCAGAAAAGACTGCAATGTTTATTTTGACATTATACCCATATTTTAAAAGGTCTAAAAATGAGAAGGGGGAGACCATTGCAGAATGGTCATGTGAAACTAAAAGTCACCTGAATGCTTGGTCATGTCTGAGCTCTAGAGGACTCTCAACCTCTCACAGGTGATGACCCAGTTCCAGAAATCATAAGTGTAGTAACCCCCCTCATATGGAAGAAGACCAATTTTAAATTTCACATTTTCTTGGGAAACATTTACTGAAGGTACAATCTGTTATCCCAATGAAAGTGTCTGTGGATCTCAGCCATGGTTTTGTGTCCCCTAGGTGGGAAAACACTAACTAGAAATATTACAATACATATACACTTGTATCATTCAGAGCCAAAAAGAATCTCCAGAATTCACTAGAGTAATACTTGGGAAAGTTTTATTACACTTTCACAAATTGCAAACAGGAATTGGTATAAAAAACCTACAAAATATTTACAAAACATGGAAATGTTTCATCCACATCTACATGTCTCCTAACACTAACATCCTGACTGATAATAATAATAATGAGTCAGGCCTTGAAGGGCAGTTCTTTTACATGCTAGGTGACCACACAAGTGCGAAGAAAGCCTGTGGCTTATATATTACAACTTCATGTCTGGTGACTACCAACTTAACAATTTGGGATCAAATTTGATACCTTTTCCTAAGGTCAGTTCAGATGGGGAAACCTTAGATTACTTTTGAACGAAAAAGCTTCATTGCTTCAAATTCCACCACCTTCATCCATTCGGCCACAGCACCGATTGACTAAAAGGCCAGATTATCATAATAACGTATTTCATGATTGGACGCAGGCAGAGACAATGTCATTGATGGTAATCAAAATAACTTGCTGAGGACCATGATGTGTACCTGATATCACACTGAAGCTAGTTGTGGAGTGTTACGATTTATAACTGTCCTTGATTCTACTCACAGGCTGAGTAGCAAGGATCCAAACATCTGAATCTGAGCCACAACAAGTTTTTCTTTGCGATGTAGGAAGTACTGCCCTTAGATTCCTCAGCAATACAGTGCCTTGATACATAGGTGTGAGACCCATTTCTCTCAGATGTCCACCAGATTTCATTAACACCATCAGCTGCATTTACATGCACAAAAGTAATGCCACCACAATAATACCACAATATTTCTCATTCAATGTTCAGGGTATCAACCATTACTGCTGGCAGAATCAAAACTATAGGTTTTGGTCTCTTCTTAGAGTAAACATATTAACATTAGGTCAAAACTGAAGTAATTCAAATTCTTTAACTTCAACATATTCCTCCTGAGGTTCTGCAGATTTTTCACGCTCAGACTCAACAAGGGCGAGGCAAGCATCAGCAAATTCTGTAAAAATGGGTTCTTTCATTGCACTTCCCATACATTTCTCTTTGTCTTCACTTGAGTCTATGAACTTTAACATCTGTCGTAAATGAGGATTTGTCAGGAGTTTCTTGATTTCTTCAGAGTTGGCTGTTGAGAAATAACAACATTTCAGGCTTCAAAGATAAAAATGGCTGATGGAATTCACATCTGCTGGAGACTTAAAACCAAAACTAAACACTACAATTACATCAAGTTAAACACTTTGAAACGATTCTATGTAATGTAATCCTGCAATTCATCAGTACATTGTAGATACCATGACGTTACAAGATGGCAGTTCATTTCAAAATTTACAAATGTTGTGAATCCAACAAGCCTCCACAGGTTTAGAACATCATAACTATTTTGGTGAGTGTAGAGTAACATTTATCAAATTACAGGAGTTTTCAATGTAGATTTATGCAGTATGATATAATTCAGTTACATAACATTCCCAGGCTGGTGCTATCAGTGAAACAAGTTTATTATCAGATTTGTGACCAATATAACTGTGTACAATATAGTCCCTTATGTGTATATATATTACCAGGATAAATATAAAGACCTAACTGTTCCAAGACATGCTTCCCACTTACCATAGAAAAGTATTGGCTTTAAAAGTACGGTGATGTGAACAGTAGAAGTTTATATGTAATCTACCATCTTTACCACTGCTTAGGCTTTGTCAAAGTGAACACATGGACAATGAAACAGAGATTTTGGCAACAACAGACAAGAAATTCATCAAAAATATTACCCAAAAGATCTAGCTTGGATTGTGGCAACCTGTCATCTTCATTATCATATTTCTGCCAGGTGTCAACAGAAGCTAAATATAAGCAAAAGAAGCAAAGAATTAGTACTTGCATACTTGCAAGTATGCTGTACAAAAACTTGCTGTACAATTTGCACATATTGATCTACAATCATACAATGTGAAAATCGGTCTTCATGTTGCATGGAGTGCTCTTACAGCACAATGCTGTGTCACTTCCATCTAGGACAATGTACATGATTTGATAACTCTGTGATAAACCTTGGATGGGGGAAGACAAACATGAGTGGGGTTAGAGGACTGTAGTATGGACAATGGGTACTACTAAAGTCACAATGTAAGCAGTTTCCAGGCAGCTAGTTAAAGTCTTTGGATAGTATTTTAAATGCTTGCTATCTTACCAAACTATCCTTCATTTCAGGTATAATATCCTTTGTCCTGTGAAATAACTGGGGAGGTTTTAGGCCCAGGAACTTCACATACATAAACAGTCCTCTCTTTTCCCAAAGTAAGTTGAAATTTACCCATACAGTATTCAAGCATGGTGTATCTATGAGCAATTTCTCATAACATGTCCACTCTAAAAGTACCAGAGATGGGATTTGCTGGTGGGGAGATGATCTGTTGAAATCTGGCAGTGATAGTGGAGGACATCAATGGAAAGGTGAACAGTGCTTGGAGGTTGAGACATAAACATACCAAATAATCTGATGGATGGGTTAAAAATTTGTCTGTTTCAGCAATACATGTTCTACATAAACATAAAACAAGTGGCAGTATGAATACGCTTTTGTATATGAAACAAACACTGTGTAATGTTTAAGACTCCTACTTGCTGCATTTGACCCTAGTGCTTTTCCACCATCTGCCTTCACAGGTGTGGCAATATTAGATTCCACAGGTGACTCTTGCTGTGCAGGTTTGATGGCACCACCTTCCATTTCTTGTTTAAGTTTTTTATAACAATCAATACCACAGCTGCAGGAGAAGAGAACAAAAGAAATGTGTATATCTTTAGCTGAATTGTCATTGCAGGCAACTCTTGCATATTTTAAGACAGATACATAGCCTAGGCTATTGCTATAATTAGCATACAATTAACAATTTAAGTTTTGAAAAACTGTAACACTCGAAAAATGCCATTCATTTGTTATTGCAATGACTGAAAAATAATAACATTGTCAATAACTAATATAAGCCTAGCTACAGTACACTTGTGGCAAGTTTTGCACATGTTAGTTCATGCAGAACATGTTTTTAAATTTGGGCCTATTAAGTTGTTGCAACGGTAGGGAAAATAAATTCTGATCATCGATGCTAATAACGATACAGTGAGGAATGAGCTCAAAACTTGAAGCATAGAGTACTTCGCTGGCGTCCTAAGTCGGTAAGCTTTCAAACGTTACAATTTACCCACATAGCAACTGCCTGCTGTTGTGTTAGGCCTAACTAAGTTTACGAAGGCTAAAGTAAAGTTGCGGTCTTAATTGTAGCTTACATTTAACTTGAACTCACTATCGTAGAAGGGTCTTAGGACATTTATACCGAGATTTATTCTTGCAATTCCAACAAACCATATCCTTTACTAGCGACTTTTCGTTCGTCTCATTTGTGGTTTTTGGCATATTAACTTTGCTTGGCTAAACTCAGTCAGTGCATGCCACAGTATAGTGACAGTGCTCGTTAATGCAGTGTTAGTGGTGGTGCATGCTCATCGTCAGCATAGAAGATTTTTATGTGCACGCCGAACATGATTAGCTAAAACGACTTGATCAAGTTTAGGATGCCAACAATTTCGAAATGTGTGTTGTTTACAAACAGACCATACACTGCCCAGCAGCCGAGACTGCAACAACCACTGCCCATACAACTAGAAGGCAGGCTCAATTATGAATGTAATTATGTACGTGTGAGCAGTACCAGATGCAGCTTAGAATTGGGTAATAATTTTTCTTCTTCTGGTGATGTAATTCTCTACGCAAGATATGTGATAAGATTAATTCTTCGTTCGCTTTCTCTCTATTTGCGAGATCAGGACTGGAGAGATCTAACTTTAACAACAGTTAGGCCTATCGTTACTGTACACTACTCTGTTGGCTTAGCCTATGGTGGCAAACGTTAGGCTAGCTTTACTAAACGTTAGACTACAATCTTTGACAAAATACCTTGGGACACCCCGCTCCCCCGCTCAGTGTTGGCTATAGATTTGCAGTTCAAAGTGTACATTCACTCCTATAGCGCAACACTTGAAAGGGGCATGGGGTTTCATGTTATCCTCTCACTTAAAATTTAGTGTTATATTTGAAACATAGGACAAAGTATCCCAACAATTTTGTCCAAGATTGTAGCTGTAAGGTAGTTTATAGGTTAAATATGGCATATACAGGCTAAGACAAAGGGCCTACATTATGTATCCTTGCAAATGTTGTATTTATGCACTTGTCAATTGTATGACGCGTCATGGGCGTGTCATGTCAGCCACATTGATGACAAATTTGTCTGTCAAAGTACAGATTTGGTGCATCACAGCAATGACGGAGGGTGCGTCTAGGTGCGTCAATGTCCATTTTTGCTTTCCAATGATAGCAGAACTGGTTCTTGTTTAGTATGGTACGAAGTACTCTTAAAAACGGAAGCTATACAAATGGATGCATACGGTTTGCCACTGAGATTCAAAAGTTCATCAAATATCAGAAAGGGACCCTTCACATTGACACAACAATATTCAGAAGTTCAACCACATCTAATCCGCTTTAAAGAGAGCTGCCTGAATCCCTTTGTTAAGTTCTGGGCAAAAGAGGGGTTACTGTGTAATGTATAATGATACACAGTTTTACTGATTGGTTTTGTGTACTGAGTCTAGTCTTATTTCTGTTACTTAGCCTATCAACAAGAACACCCGCCACAGCGCAAGTAGCAAATATATTTAAGAAAATGGGCAACAGAGAAAAAAGTCATAAAGTATTCCAAAGAATTTGACTTTGCCTTTGTTTAAGATTTCTAAGAGTAGCATGGAGAATTCATCTGTACCTGATGATTGGAGAAATGCCAATGTTGTACCTATTTTTAAGAAAGGAGCAAAAAGTAATCCTGGCAATTACAGGCCTGTGAGTCTTACTTCTCATGTGTGCAAAGTAATGGAATCCATTATTAGGCATAAATTGGTTAATCACCTCAGTGTCCATAAGCTAACTGGTTCTTCCCAGCATGGCTTTGTGAGTGGCAAATCTTGCTTATCGAACTTGCTTGTTTTTATGGATGAGGTAACCAAGTATGTTGATCAGGGGCTTGCTGTAGATGTTGTATATTTAGACTTCCAAAAGGCTTTTGACAAAGTTCCTTTTCTATGTCTGGTTGCCAAACTTCAAGCACATGGTGTTTCTGGACTTGTGAGTGACTGGATTAAAGCTTGGTTGCGTGGTAGAAAGCAGAGGGTGCAACGTGTTGGTGCCTTTTCTGATTGGTCAACCGTTTGTAGCAATGTACCTCAAGGGTCAGTGTGAGGACCAGTTCTGTTTACTGTTTTTATTAATGACATTGATGATGATGTTGCAGGAGGTATTATTTAGTTTGCTGACGATACTAAATTGTTTTCTAAGGTCCATTGTGAAGGTGATGTTGCTTGTTTGCAGAAAGATTTGGATATGGTGTATAAATGGTCAGAGGACTGGCAAATGTTATTCAATGTTGATAAATGTAAAGTGCTTCATATTGGTGGGAGTAATCCCAATACTTCATATTTTATGGGAGGAAAGCTGTTACAGACCATCGATGAAGAGAAGGATCTAGGTGTTATTGTTCATAAGTCTTTGAAACCAAGTAAACATGTTGCAGAGATAGTTAAAAAAGCCAATAAAACACTTGGTATCTTGAGCAGAACTTTGATTTTTAAAGAGAGGGAAATCCTCCTGCCACTCTATAAATCATTAGTCCACCCTGTCTTGGAATACTGTAGTCCGGTATGGAATCCTCAGTTGAGGAAAGATGTTAATTTGATCGAAAAGGTTCAGAGGAGGTTTTCAGGTATGATTCCAGATGTGTGTCATTTATCTTATGAGTGTAGGCTTGATGATCTCGGGCTTATGTCATTAGAGATGAGAAGGTTTAGGGCAGATCTTCTTGAGGTTTACCGGATTATTAGGATGTAGAATCTAAAATTCTTTTTGAAAGGAGGCATGGATTTACCAGAGGTCACAGCCACATGTTTTATAAGGGTTCCTGTAGACTGCATACCAGAAAGAATTTTTTCACTCAAAGAGTTATCATAACCTGGAACCAGTTACCACCTGAAGCTGTGGAATGTAAATCCACAAACTCATTCAAGTCCTTCCTTACCAAAGATCGCTTAAGAAGACTAATGGGGGATTATATGAGTCTTTGACTCCTTTCCCCATCAGCCACCTGATTAGTCTGGTGGCACACAGGTAAATACTGTACATACGTTTTGGTAAAAACTATAAAATCCGAATCTGCAGTCTTGTGTGGTAAACAAGATATATTCTGCTGCTATTCCATCACAGTGGTTATGGGATACAGATCACTGGTGGAACCTCGGCGTCTGTGAGGAAAGAGAGTGATACAAAGTCCCTTGGGGGTGGGCTTCCTTGCATACTGTAGCAAAATGGTATTTAAAATAAAGTTGAAGCTCCCTACAAAACATTTCCTACGTTTAAGAGAGAAGACTGTATTTGCGTTCATTGCAAAACGGCAAATAGGCCTATTAGTTGAAAATTAATTAGACCAAACTGTCATTCAAGTCTAGGCAAGTTTAGCTCTAAATTTATTGACATGTGAAGAGTAAAGTGCCACTTACAAAATGTCAGAAACAAGTCCAATATGAGTCCAATATTCAACTCAAAAATATTATAAACCATGCCCACATGGTTACATAAATATATCACCGTGCACATTAAAATCCTGTGGCTGAAGGACAGAAATCTTTTACGCAATGTAAGTCTGTGAGTGAATATCCTCAGCACCGCATTGACAGGCCTGTGGTAATAATGATAAAAATAGGCCTAGCTTATTCCCAGCCTTTTTTTCATTGTTCTCTTTTATTTATTTTTGCTTTTAAGTTTCCCTGTTTGTTTTGTTGTTGTTTTTTTTAATGTAAGAAAAAATTGTTCAGCCATGCTGGTTTCCCATAACCGCCGGGAATTTCCCGCGAACCAGCTTCGAAGGGTGCGCAACCTGGGGAAGACAGGTCATGTAGATTAAATAATAATTATTTATAAAAAAGGGATTCATAGTCTCTGGTGTACAATGTGATTGACAGTATTTAATTAGCTCTAACAACAGTATAATAAAAATTGTTAAATGTATGATTTACATTTCTTTTACAATAAAAAAAAGCTACTGGCGTCAAACTTACGCTACAGTATGTGGTTTTAACTGACCTAAATGACAGGACTTTTGTTGCATTGTTAAGACGTTGGTATTACAGAATCAAATTGAAGGAATATTCGGGTTACGATTTCTGTTTTTCTTTTTACAAATGAAAAAAAAAAGTAGAAAAGTTTTAAGATTTTACGCTATCTTACGTAACTTACGTTACAACATCATCTCCGCAGAAAACTTTTTTTTTGGAACAACAATTATGCAAACAAATGGTATTTATGTTTTGCAGGACTATCTGTGCAGTATGCCTCTTCAAATGGAAAAATCGATGCATCTAGCTCAAAGTAAATCATCGTAAGCTCTGCTCAAATGCACTTCTTAGAATGATTATGCACGAATTTCTTTTTACTATCAAAAGTCGGATTTTTAACCAAAAATGTCATGTCTCAACCATGAAAATCACCTCTCCAGGTCCTCAGTGATGTCTTTGCAACATGCCACTCATTGATACAGTAGGGGAGAGTGTAAAAAAAGTTTGAAGTGCTGCGAATGGGCCTTTGGGGTTCCCGTGTTTAAAAAAAAAGGCCCGCACACTAAAATGGTTTTGAAAAGTGTGGACGAGAAAATTTTTTTTTTACTTTTCCTTACAGGCCGTATTCAATCATTCCTTGTTATTTATAAACGTCATAATGTTATTGGGATCATGCAGTAGCAAACCCCTCCCCTATTTTCCATAAATATAAGTCATTTACTATGTTCATTGACCGTGGTATTCAGATACGGCAACCCAGCACATTCTGGCCGGAAAACCTTCGATATCGAACATCAGGCTCTGTTATCATATACATACATACACTGCCCTTGTAAAATATTGTGATACACCTGTGGATGGAATATTGTTTGGGATGTAACAGGCATTTAGTTCTGCACATAGCCTAGCCATGTATCCTTCTTCAGTACTATAATCATAGATAGCCAAAACAGCAACACCTGATATTTAACGTTCTCTTTGTGGTAATTAGTTTGCAGTCATAAATGACAGACAAGCAACACGTAAGAATTAAAATGTGCACCAAGAGTTGATTTTAAATGCAATAGGCCTAGTCTTTTTATGTGGCTTGATTCATATCACATTTTAAGTCATGGTTGTAGTCCTACGTGCCACTTGTTGACAACAGAGTTTTATACGCCAACAGTACAGAATTCTCTTTATGACATACGGCATTAGGTCTACATGAACGCAAACACTGAGTGATATTTGCTCCGATTTGTCACTTCTCAAGTAGGAAAAAATATGATAGACTACAATCAAAGACACCGTTAAAAAGTGAACATCATTAAAAAGGCAATTTAAACTCATGAATGGAGAAAACCAATTTTTTCCTTTTGTATTTCAAGTTCAAACAAGTAGAAATTTATATCGTTCACTGATAAACCTGTCCTTGAAATAAAACGAATGTAGTAGACGCTTAGCCTAACACACAAAATGAAAAGAGGGCAAGGCTGAGTTTTCTTTCCAACATTTATTTTCATGCCTGTTATGGTAGCCATTGTCTTGAACGCTTGCAGGAGATATGCGCTGTATGCTTGCAGCTGTACTCGTAAAGCTTGGAAATGGCAATTCGTGGTAATTTGTATCGGGAAAATGAATAGGCCTTCTTTGTATAATGGCGGAAATTTCATACATACATATTTGAGCTTTCGGAGGATGATATTTTAAGTTCCTTCAGTGCGTCAATGTCAAGAACAGGTCAGTCAAAAATACAGTTCGAGGTGATTCAATGTCTTTAAAAGGTGCGTCCATTGGAAGCCGCAGGGGTGCTTCGGCGGACACGAATGTCGACGCACATAGTGGACTTTGACGCACTTTTCCCGGGGGTCAAGAGGTGCATCATACAATTAATAAGTGCGTTAAAGAACCTAGGAGACTCCAGAAGTGTCAAGTGGTGTATCACATAGTTTAATATTTTATTTTGTGACGCCAATTTGCGATGTATGGGACATGTCTGTAATTGGACCAGCCGAATTTGCAAGTAACAAGTTATGAAGCCGATCTTCTTTTTTATTCCAAGTACTGCATGCTAGTCAATGCCTTATCAGTTTCACACTAACAAGGAAATTTTTTTACTGTACTAACATTCTCAAGAGGTATGTAATTTTCAAATGTGCCATATGTCAGAGTTGAAAAATAAGTAGTTGTTGACCTTCTTTGTAAGTGTTGTTGCAATATCAGCAAATGATATCATATGCCATTTTGCTTCTGATATTGTCTGTAAAATGAGCAACACAATCTTGTCTGTACATTTGAGGAAAAAAAATATTCCTTAAAGTAGATTTTGATGACTCACTGTGTACAATTTGGAAACAAGAGATCAGACTTTGCGGTTGCCTTAAACTTAAATGACTTAGTTTGATCTACATAAAAATAACTGGAAGTGTCATGTCAGAATGATCGTTAGACTGAGGCTGTTCAGTGTGACTTCTGTGCACAATCCATAGTTTTACTCATATTCATTCAGATGAGCTTTGGTGCAAACTTACCACTATGATATAATGATATTGGTGCAAACTTGACACAATGATTATCGTTCGGCAATTGAGGTTAAAGTGGTTCTGATATTGTTTTTGAAAATTTTACATCTCAACGAAACTATTACTTGTAAGCAATACCGTTTTCCAATTTTAGGCTAATCTTTCAAATGGCACCTGTTCCACTAAGTTAGAGTAAGGATTAGATTTTGAAACCAGTGAGGACCTTTGCTTCAACTTGCTGCTCCGATCATCAAATTGGTCTGAAGGTTAAAACTATGATGGACTGGTATTTCTGACCACTAGCAGTGAACAGTGCGTATCACTCTTTAAAACATACCAAGTGACTTGTCATAAAGCTTGTGAGATTTTAATTGATGATGTATCCTACAGTATGTTGTATTGACTTCTATTTGTATTACTTTTATTAGAATCACCAGCCATAAGTTGCCAGCTGTAAGAATCAAGAAGGTCACAAAATGTTTGGATTCAAAAAGAAGAAGAAGACTTTGGAAGAGTCAAGTCCATCTCCTGCTTCAAACTCACCGGCATCAGTTACTTCAGTTGGAAAGAAATCAAGTAAGGTGTCTCTGTTGCCATTTGGAAAGAAGTCAAGTAAACTGAAATCAGACACTGCCAGCATCTCAAGCTCAGAAACACAAGCGTCTCACGGAAATGACAATAGTCAGAATCACTACCACAAGAGAACGTCAGACATGCCTCCTGGCTACATGGTGCTTGGGAAACTCGCTTCTGACCTGGAGGCCTTGAATGCACAGGTTCGTAGAGATTCAAAGGAGAAAGAAGCCAAACCGACCATTGATGTGTCAAGGAAAAATGAGACGAAAATCTACCAGCAGATGCCACCTGAGGATTGGGGTGAAAAAGAAGTTTTAGTGTGGTTAAAAGATAATAACCTAGACTACTTTGTGGATTTGTTTGATGGTAAGTCGACCACATGGTAAGTCTGATCACAGTAGGTCTGCCTGTCAGTAACATGTTCAGAATATTTTAAGTGTATGAGATTGATGAACATGTAAAACTACTGCAATATAAAATTTCTTGATTGAGATGTTGTACTGCACATTTGTTTCTCACTTCTTTTTTTGGCCATACTGCTTCATCTTGTTTATCCTGCATACTTTGCGACAGAATTTGTGGTGTAGTTATATACGTAATCAACGTGAACTTTATTAGGAATGCACTGGATCTTGAGGTTTAGATCCAGCCAAAGAGGATTTAGCTGGATCTTACCTGAATTCCAGCTGGATAAAATCCAGCCAGACAGGATTTTGTCCCTGCTATATAAAATTAGAATTGCACAGTACAAGGTTTCTATGTTTCAAAATGTACTGTAGCATCTTGTGTGGAAAGGGCGTAGGGACTACTATGCTACAATTATGCTTCACATGCAACTAACTTTTACTGTAAGTCTGTAATAACTTTAAACCATTAACTGCTCACTACTGTTGTGGGCTACAAATTGTGTCATCTCTATTTTGTGTGAAATCATATAGGGAAAAAAATGAATGTTTGCAGCCATCCTATGAAATTACAATACAGGTTTATCAGTTCACAACTGTCTATGCCAGGTGAAGTGAATCCCCCATACTGTATGTGTGGTTACCTTTTAACCTATCACAGATATCTTTCAAAAGCAAGAAATTACAGTGATGCACTATTTTGACGTGGTTTAACTGAGTCTCTTGATGCAAGCCTAAGGCATAGCTACGGTATGGGGCACCTGTCTTCTGACCTGTTGCAAAATCACTGCTCCCATGTTTTCAACTGTATAACCCCTTTAATCTTCATAGCAAGCTAGATAAGCTGTCAACATATTACATTGTGTTTTACTCTGTTATTGTTCAACCTTACTGCTCATGTCTTGCATGAAATGTTGGAAAAAATTTGGCTGCACCTTGAAACATATTCAGCCAGAATAGGAACCAAATTTTATGACACTATCTGGCCAAATAGTCGGGCTGGACCGGATATCTGCCTCGTCCCTTCACTTTGTAATACATGCACTGCGTTACTTGCACAGAAAAATAGAAAGTCTTGTAGTAGACATGCTGTTTTTGCAATTATTTTAATTATTTTGAGTACTTAACTGTAGTCTTTTCATTACCAGTTTCTTGCTGGAAGGTAGCGAAGGTTTGCAAACGCAGACTTAAAGTTGCCACAATTTGAGACGGATCAAGTAGAACAGGTAATTCAGTCAAGTCATAGTAGTGTTGCAGTTGGGTCACTGTAGATATTTCTTAACTCTCTCAACAGGATGTGATATTGATGGAGATTATTTGTTGCAGATCACTGAGGAAGATTTAGGTGAGTGTACCATTTCACTCTCCTTTAGATCTGTTGTAGAACTTTTTGTTTTGATTCCAAATTTGCTTTTCATTCAAGTTGAAACGTACTCTATGACTAAATGCACAGTATTGCCGACATTCCCAGTTACACGACGGGACAGAGCAGCCTGTGGAGAAACTGTCCTCTTGTAATCCGCATGTGGACTAATAATTGCCACTTGTTAACATCAATTGCTAGTTCTAACCGATGCCTCTAGATTTCATCCCTGAGTGTAACCGATTAAATAGATCACCCACAGTATGCTTCCCTGTTGTCGAGCGTCTGCTGCGTGTATACCATTCTGTTCTTAAGAGATATGGTTTTCAGTCAATCGAGAAGGAACTTGCAGACTGTGCAGTCAGGAATGTGCAATCAGGATTTACTAGCATGTTAAACGGGATATTTAATTTCCCTTGTCTTTGACCAAGTAGAGGTGTGTTGGGGTAGATTTCTCAG
The DNA here is from genome assembly GCA_021234535.1 of Stichopus chloronotus. Lineage (NCBI taxonomy): Eukaryota > Metazoa > Echinodermata > Holothuroidea > Aspidochirotida > Stichopodidae > Stichopus > Stichopus chloronotus. Next base: position 236,782 of record CM037837.1, on the reverse strand, counting down.
AACTGCATAATTATTAATGTTTGCAACACTTTTTCCTTCTCTATCCTCACTTCAGTGGAATTAGAAGTTGAAGATACAGATCTCAGGAAGAGGTTACTGTCAGCTGTCCACCACCTTATGAGTACACAGCAGGTATAGAATTGGTTACTTTGAATGTAAACAGACCCATGTTTGTCTCACACCATTTTATTTTGACTTGCTGCATAGATATTACAAAAGTCATGATAAATGTCTTTAGTGAAATGTTTGTAACCTGTGAAGTACGTTAATGATGTCACACTTGCTCCATCAGCTATTTTGCATTCCCTTTGTTTCAGGATAATGATGAAGATGAAGTAGACATTTCTCTGCCGGGATTAGAAGATGGAGGGTCAGGGTCAGACTGGGAGAGTTTTGAAGAATCAGATGATTTTGATGATAAAAGGAACAATGGCAAAATCAATGGACCCACATCAGAGAAAGAACTTGGTGAGTAGAGCAACATTGGTTTGTAGTTCTTTCCCTTTTATTAGTATTGCCTTGTATTAGTTAATGAAGTGTCTTCTTTAAATTTTCTTCTGGTTCCTTGATGACCCAGCTTCTTGATCATTCAATGTATTTGATTTGTCAAAGACATTCTTCGACCACCGACCGGTTTTTCTGAAGGCCATCAGTCCAGGCTTGGCAAACCCATCGAGGATTGGACCAAGGAGGATGTTGTCGTTTGGCTAGAATCAATCAGGCTTGGAAAATATTCCAAACACTTTCTTGGTGAGTTCATAGTGCAGGCTGGTTAAAGTATTGCAATGTTCTATTAAGGACCATACTAAAACAGCACAACAGGTAGTAATGATGATGGTGTGTAGTGTTTATGGTGCTTTTTCTCATTAGGTCATATGTCACTAGGGGTCAACGTGGGTCAAATAGTGAGAAACATTGTAAACACTATAGTATATCTCAAAATGAGACTATTGTGCACACCTCTTATGTGGTATGTAGGTGAGCCTTATTGAGAACAACAAGTTCATTGTTTTTAGTGGAGGTGAAAGGTCATTTGGGGATCAATGGGTTTAAGAAGTGAAAACCTAGAAAGCGCAATATCTCAGGAGAGAAATCTTGCATGTACGTCATATTTAGTATGAGGCTGACCCTCATAGAGCACAAAAATCCTTTTGTTTTTGGTGGAGGTCAAAGGTCATTTTAGGTCAACAGGGGTGAGATAGTGAAAACTTCTTAAACATAATATCTTAAGAAGAGAAGCTTGCACAGATAAAACTTTTAATGTGTGGGTGTATCTTATTGAGTACAAAAAGTCTCTCATTTTTGGTAGTGGTCAAAAGTTATTTTGGTTCAGCAGGAATCAACAGGTAAAACCCTTGTAAACACAATTTCTCAAGAAGAGAAACTTGCCCGTTATATTCGGTAAGTGAGTGTACCTTATTGAGTGCAAAAAGCCTATTCTTGTTGGAGTCAAAGGTCATTTGGGGTCAGTAGGGGTTAAATAGTGAAAACCTTTTTAAGTAAAATAACTCAAGAAGGGAAGCTTGCACAGATTTGTTATTTGGTATGTAGTGATGCTCTTGGATATCTCTGCTGCAGTATGCAGTTATGCATGTACAGATACATACCTACAGTATCAGTCATCAACTTAGGTCTGCAGATGTCATTGTACATGTATCCCAATTGGTAATATGATAATTACTGTAATATTACAATAACCAAGCATATTGAACTTACTCGCCCTATGTCAGATTCATGACACAAAATGTCATGATGCATTTACCGAAACTACAATGTGTTTGTGTGTTCTGGTTGGGCATATTCCCTGATGATAGCTATTTAAGTGTACCACCTTTCAAGACATTCAGATAATAATCCATTTCAACACATATTTATCTACTGTTCACTGGCATTTTTAAAATCTTTACTGTGTATTTCTTTTGTATCCAGCTCACCATGTTACTGGCTCAAAGCTCAAGAATATTGACATGTCTTTACTTGGTAAGAGAATCTTTATTTTCAGTGGACACATATCATATTGTTCTTCTCCATTGTTCACTTCAGATATCATTAAACACATCACCTCTTGTATGTGATTGATAATAATGAAACCTATATTTTCAATTCTGAAGGTATGTTCCAGTACCACTCCATTTGCCCTCCATCTCCTCTTGGCTGATATTTTCATTTCCCCTCAGTCAATTGTACCTTTCTTTGATCGTCATCAAGTCGCTGTCTGTACTCTGACAGCTATAATGATATTGTGGCATCTATTTAAGGGACAGTCAATGTTTGGATGCTTTTAGTTAAACTCCTCCTCCATTCACGATGTTTGCATCGTGTCATTTGTTTGTCTTCTTAGCTGTAATAAACATTTCTACAACTCCGCAACATAATGAATTGTCATATTTAAAGAGAATTTAGACTGTAACTGTTCTACAGTCGTCAAACTTTTTTCCTACAACTGGTATGCAATCATACATGACATAGCAGGAAGCTTCATGGTGTCATTCTCATCTGTTACAACATTATCTGTAACTTTTTTCTTCTTCTCTTCAAATTATGAATCTGTCCTACTGTGTCACATTACTTATAGTATTGTGATGGGATATTTTAAAGAGGAGTGACAAAAATGGTATTTAATTTGAAGACCGATTCTCACTTAAGCAGGATTGGGACGATTACATCTGACTGTAATTGATTACAATCATTACAATTACTTCAAATTTTACAATTACGATTACAGCTAAAATAAAAGTAATCAATAATGATCACAGTTACATTGCAGTGTAATCATTATTGCAATTGTGATTACATTCTTTATCTTTTTTTGCATACATCTCTATACAGTAATAACATCATACAAAGTGAAGAAGGTATATGTATAGCACTAAGTTTAACAGCTCTGGAGGTTATCTGCTGTTCTAATTTATAAAACAACTCTACAATTAACACACATGTTTTAAAGCAGTGCTCTTTGGGGTAGGGAAGGGGTTATTAGATTGGGCCTGTAACTAATTGAAAATTACTGCTTTCCAGAAATAGCAAATACCCCCTGAAAGTACTGTCCCTGCTTCAAAAGCCATCTAGGCTGAAAAGAAGTTCACCATAGGCTGCTGCCATTTTTAATAGAGCAAAAAATTGATCGATACTTTTTGGCAGTGAGGTTGAAAATGAAGCACCCCCCCAGTGATCACTTATGTGCTCCTTGTGTGACTCGTCCTCTTTTCTTTAATCTGTGTGGAGAGCACTGGAAAGCTTTATTACCTATAAGTGTAATATCACAAACAGCATATAAAACATATATACCCATACAAATACCGACAATGTGCCAATTGCACAAATAACTGCTACTTGGATTCTTATCTCTAGGCTCATGCTCTCTAGGCTTATTTTTATCAGTGAAGCTATTGATTAAGTTCATTCCAATTTAGATGTTGGATTTGTTCAGGTTGCTATTGTTTTATTACATGTTTAATATTTGTAAAGTTGTAACCAGTTGTACAAGAATGCCTTCAGGTCGAGTGTGACTGAGCGAACATAATGTGCAACTGATAAAAACAAATTCGAGAGAACCGAGTGTACCAAAGTGGATATCACTGAATCCCCTGCACATCTCATTCAGGCTGCTCTGCTGGGGCATTTAAGAAAGCAGGATCAACTAAACTACTGTATAGTCACTCCAGAACAAGTAATAAGCACTGAAAAAAATTGTTTAATATCTTTTGGTTCTTTTATATTTCTTTTAATTCAATGTAATCATAATTAAACCATGATTACATTTACTTTACCTATGTAATGGATTATGATTACAATTACTTGTAAATTTTCACACAGTATTCAATTACAGTTGCTTAAAAATTTAATCAGATGTAATCAATTACTGATTATGATCACCCCAAGCCTGCACTTAAGTGATTATTAAAGACTGAAATACCATTATCTTGAAACTGGTTTCACATAGTTATTATTAGATGAGATGACATTCAAGTGTAATACCAAGAGTTTCCCCACTCTCAACTGTCTGAAAAAATAAAGAGAAAAATTGTGATCTCATACTTCACAGCATGGGTGAAATTGATGGCATTACTGGCAAGACAGAAAGTTGACATTCATGTCTATGATATCAAGGAGAAATTAAGTTACGTTTAGCTGAATGAAAATTTTAGAGGACAACAAATTGACTCTTTTCATTTCATGGATGCAGATCAGATGAAGATGGACAGTTCAGAAGACAGGGAGAGGTTTCTATTCAGCCTTTATGATGCTTGCAACCCTCACAATGATTCCAAAAGTAATCCTCAGTTATTAAGTGAGTAAACTTCCACAGATCTTGATAGATTGTAGAATTTTTCAAAGAATGGTATTGTGGTATTAATGGAGAAAATTACAAAATTAACCTTTTTGCAATCAGTTGTTTAGAAATGCAGCACATTATTACCCTTGTCACTGGTTAGTATCACTGTGCTGGCATAACTGTCTTTGTTGAGAGGTGCACTAGATAGATTTACATTAAATACAGTGCTCTTGAAATGGTGTAGGAGTTTCTATGCCAAAACCATGACGAGAAGGGCAGCAGTGAGATGTCTGCAATGTAATATGAAAGGCACATTTGATCAATGTTAGAAATTTTATTTGGGAGTGCATGTGCACCCGTGCGACTCCTGGATCTGCCACTGGTCCAGACAAGGTGCACCCATGCTGCTACTGTGCTCGTTTGGTACCAAAGTGTAAGCACAAGTTACCTCATGGGTACTGATATTCAGATGTAGGGAGAGAGACAGCAATTAAAAGATAAAGCATCTTTCTCAGGGACGTAATTTTAATGACCTAATTAGGAATCGCACCTGCAAGTCTGCAGTCTTCATTTCTGAAACCCTCCTGTATATTTCTTCTCCATCACGACTTTCAAAAAGTTCAGGTGGATGAAGAGGTACAAACAGTGCATCCCTGAATCACCAGCAGTGCTGCAATAAGGGGATGATCAATGTCAGCTGTGAAATGTGAAATTTGAAATCTTGTGTGTAGTTGCACTAGCTCTAAACTGACACATGAGGCAACAGTGATATTAACCATTATCATTTAACAAAGGTGGTGCTGCCAGTTACTGCTTAATTTGTGTAACATTTAAACAGTTAGACTAAAGGATAGATTAAAGTTAAAACAGTTTTAAAATCAAGTATTTTGACATACTGCCCTGTATTAGCTGCTGGGTATGTCTTTCTTTCAAAACTGGAATATGAGTTGAAATTTTGTCATTGAAAGCCAGATATGTTATAGTCACTACAAAAAACCAAAAAACATTGCATAAGCCCCATTTTGCATGAATTGTTATATCCATTCCCATTGGTCTGTTTCATACCAAATAACTGAAGGGTGATTGACCGCTATGCTTTCTTGTTGAGTCTGAATTTTGTAGGGCCAACTAAAATGTCGAGACAATTTTCATATTCAAATATCTGGAAGATGAGTGCATAGTTCTTTTTCCCTACTTTCTCTTCCCTAAAATGCTGACGAAATCAAAGGTAGATGCCTGGCAATTGCCAACACAACTCATAGTCCAACTTCAGCAAAATAAGGGTAGAACTGATGCATATGCAGGTACTGCTGTATCACAGCCCTTAACCAAATCCAAATTTCTTCAAGTTCAAACCTTGGATCCAACAATTTTATGCCATTAGGATTAATTTTTATACAAGACATTTAAAATATCATTTAAATATCAACTTGAAAAATGTCCAAAACTCACAAAAAAGTTGGCTGTGACCATGAAGTATACAATCGCCAAGGTTGTTTATAGGCTATTCACCATTATACACCTCACCACATAAGCATATCATTCTATCAAATTTTTGGGAGGCTGTTCACAATCTTGTCTATTTCTTTTCATGGGACTTTTTGGTACATTTTATCTTCAAAAATGCATACAGTACAGTTGTTTTACATGGCATCTGTAACATTTCATGGAACATTTTAATTTCGGAGCCAACAGTAAGTGTTTTTTTTTTTTTTAATCTGACATTTGTCCTGCTCAAGTAATGGTTTTCACCCTCACGTTGCACTCTTCTGCTGCGGTGGACTGTGATAGAGGTTTGGGAATACCCTGTGATAGATGGGTGACTGCTTGTATATGTACAGCATACCCTAAAAAATGGTACGAAATTGTAGGGATATCAGATTGCTCGAAAACAGAAGAATAAAGAGTGAATTGAAACTTAAAAGTGGAATTTGCTTCTTTTTAAGGGGAAAAATCAGTAATCCTACCATTGATAAAAGGGGTTTGCTTCCTGCCACTTCGTTATTTACGTGGATTTAATCTTTCCAAAATCACACTGTCCAGTTAAAAATGGATTTACTGTGGTGCATTCCCTATCTAGATGATTATTATGAATAACACAGTGGTTAGGCTGTCAAAACGAGGAGATTACCATGCCATTTTGCCAATAAAAGACAGCAGATTAAAATTATTGAATGACTGATATTAAAGTGAGAAGAAGATCAGAAGTCTTTGGAGGAACATTTATGTCGGGAAATCTGTTGAAACGTTTAGCAGAAATGGACTCTGTTTACACCGCCGATGTTGAGCTGTGCAAATTTTTAAATGTCACAGCATTAACCAAGAAGGTTTTGAAGCTACACTTAATGATATGTCGGCATGCTCATGATCATGTCACTGCTGTATTGTTAAGTAGTGAAGTATGGGAAAGTGTACAGTAGGTCCTTATCTGCATACAATGTACCGTATTCATTGTAGTGTACGCAGCACCATGGCAACCAATGGAATGGATAAATCCTGCATGTTGCAGAGGTACTGAAAATGGAGAAGTGGGGAATCATTTCATCAAATTCAACTTAAAATCCCTCAGGTATTGGTCTATTGTACCTTGAAATGCTGCAAGTACTTGTTAATGGAATACATTTATTGATGTAAGAATAGAAGTAAATGAATTAGAAATACTGTAATTCATAGGATCATAATTAAAAGATACAGGACATTAAATGTTTCTGGCAATACAGTTAGTATTAACACTGCTGTAGTATTTGTTTGAAGAAGAATTTTTGCCTTGTACAGTTAGCGGGACTTTGGCTTCGATAATGATCTTAATGTTTGCAGGCCATGCTGGTGTGTGTGCTTATGAATGTGTGTGTACTGTATATGCGTTCATGAGTGTTTCTGGTGCCTTTTGTAAACAGAATATCTCATGAAGAGAAGTTTGGCCTGAACTCATGTTAGGTATTTTATGTTTACCACATGGAGATTGAGTGCAAGCAGTCTGCTGGCAGTGGTGGGTATCAAAGCTCACTGAGATCAACAAGGGTCAAAAATTTACACAAACTTCGACCGGTCTCATAGTTGGTACTAGATGCAGGTGAACCACAATGAGTCATTAAGATAAGTCTTGTTGATGGTATAGGCTGAAAGTCTGTAAGGTCAATACCAAAACCCTGTAAACACAATATTTAAAGAAGAAAATTTTGGACTTGAGTACATACCTAGCATGTGGATGGCTATCGGTATCGAGAGTGGTAAAACTGCAGGTTATTTGCGGTTGGAAGGGATCAAATTTTGAAAACAGAAGATCTGGTAAATACATTAATGTCTACATTCGGGAATCTTGAACTAATGTATATAATAGGTAGGAGTGCCACATTAAGTAAAACATGCCTTCTTTTCTTCATGGAGATCAAAGATCATTATGTGGGTCAAATCCATGGTAAGTTTGGAAAAAAAAAAGTTCACATGATCAATAGTTCAAGAATGCAGCATGGACAGATCTCATCATCGGTGTATGAAATGTCACATTGTCAGTGATTGTCATAACCCCGTGCTTTTGCTTAATATCATTGGTAACTGTGATCTGCTATATCAGGTGCTGCAAATTAAACTGAATTTAATCTCTGATTATGCCATCAAAATTACCGTGCAATCTTTGTGCATTCTGGTTTTTTGAACTTTCCATGAAGCTAACTGTCTCCTCCCTATCAGGACATCTTTTTACGTAGGCCTAAGTGTGTTTCTGCAAGATCTGCAGGAATTTTATGGAAATATTGTCAGCCAATTAATTCAGTGTCCTTTAGATAAAGTCCTCGACAAGTTCATTTTTGAACCATTTCGTTCAAAATTAAGAGAGCATTTGCCATTGGAGGTAGATGCATGTGTACTTCTTTTCGATTGATACACCTTAGTTGTTACTAATTCAACAACTGCAGAATTGTACCAGTTTTGGTTACTACAGTAATAATTGTTGATACACTTTGCACAAGCACCAACAATGTTTGTGTCTTGTAGGATAGCGACCTTCCATGTCTGTGGCTCTGATTGGATAGAGCTAATCATGCAGTAAGGCAGCATGTCCCTTGTCATGTTTTGTTTGATCTGCAGTGAATGCTCGTCGGTAATTACATGGTTGGGCTAAATTATGCAGCCTGTTGTGTGCAAGCTTTGCAGACGGTAGTATGGCTCAAAGACAGCAAAAATTGGCAGACAAAACCAGTCAATCATGCATTCCTTACAAATTTCAGTTTCTATAACATTGCCCTCCTTGTTTACATGTGTTTTTCTTCCAGCCCACACTTTTTCTAGTACACCAGGCCACACTTTCATTGTTTATGGTCACAGTAAAGACTTACTGTAAATAGTGTAACAGTCGCTACTTTTTTCACGGAATTAATCATTCCACACCGTCTGTGTTTAAAGTAAGTTCTAATTGGGCCACGGATGTGTGAAATTCTAACCACGCGGTCAAAGTTTTGTCTTTTGATCGATCTCAGGCTGTGGTGATATGAAGGTGTCACATCAAACTGATTGGTTACCCTACGAAGTCAAAACCTCAGTCAAACACTAAAAATCTGAGAAGTTTGACTGTTTACTGTATGCGTTTGGGTTGTATATTACATATACTGTATAGTACTCTGTCAACACAACGATGTGAGTTTGTATGGAAAGAATGTCAATTTACTGTACGTCTTTAGTTCCCACAAATTTTTGTGCATCATTAGATTAGCCCTGTTTAGTCTTCCCTCCAGTGATACCCTATAAAGCTTGTAATTAGAACCTTATGATCATTTTTAGTAAAATTATATACAGGTAATAATGTGCCACTCAGTCATGATGCAATCAGGGGTTTTTGTACTAACCATCTAGTACCCTGGTTCCCAAACTACGGTGCTAGGTGCAGCCAACACCACAGGGGGTACTGTACAGTACCTTGGAAGCCTCCTAGCCAATTTAAAATGTTAGTGCTGTCATAATCAAATGTGGAGGTGGGGGGAGTGACATTTATAGGGTACACTAACAATGGGAGAACTGCATATCAAACAAGTTTAAGTGTGATTAAACTTTTGCTCTCTCCCCTGTCCAGTCTCGTAGTAGAATGTGTATTTATTTACAATTATCATGTGGTTGGCAAAGAGGCACCAGGGGATTGAATCTCTCATTTCAGCACCATTCAGATTTACCCATCCGTCGTAAGTTTCCCCTTTCACTCCTGACTCTACCTCATAATCTTTTTGAGCTAAAATTTACTTGTTTTGAAGACCTGACTGGCCTGAAAAACATTTTTAATGATATTTTATCTTCCGTGTTTTGAATATGTTACGATTAGAGGTGATGAAATTTAAAACACACCGGCATCTGAATGTTTGTGACCTATTTGTTGGCATCATTCTTTTGTAACGTGTTTGATCTACCATTGACATGATGTATCGGTGTATTTGACATTTGCATGCAAGTTTGAATATCCTGTATGAGCATATACATTTTTCTGACGCCTGAAACACTGTAAATCCCAATCCATTTATCAGCATCAAATCAGTTCATCTCATTCCATGGCCAACAGAGCTACTGTATGTCTGCATATTACTATGAACAAGGTCAACTTTTGATAACGCATGGTCACCTGAGTGTAAAGGGCAAATGAGAGAACTTGAGGAATCTTCCCAAGCATGAATGAATACATAAAGTATGAACATTTAAATTTCTCTGACACCTGAAACTTTGTAAATCTCAAATCCTTTCATTTGCATCAAATCAATAGGTTACACCTCATACCATGGTCAACAGAACTACCGTCTATGTACAGTATTACAATAACATATATTTTTATAAAACTGTAATTTAGTACAAATCTGATGCAACATGTGTTCCCCCTTTAATATCCGCATAATCGTCTATTGTGCAACATTTCAATGCAGTTAAAGGTTAGTTAAGACTACGGCAAGCTGATTTGGCAGTTGATGTTATTACCTACAGGGCTGCTAAGATGCTGATTACAGCTGATTCAGAAATAGTGATGTACAGCAATGTATAGTAAGTATAATATAAACACATCTTTGCACGGAAACTTTCAATAATGTGAGCCCTTTCATAGACCCTACAACGTCATCATGCAGAAGAACCAGCACTGATCCTCTGGACATAATGTTGGTGTATGATCAAGGTGTATGATGACATCAGTGGTTTCACGTCCTTTGATCTTTCGTTTCGGGCAGGTTCTATCGACGAAGCCAGCGAATATGACAAGCAGAAGTATTTAGCTGCGGTGAGAGTGATGCAGTCTCCCAGCCCAAGGGTACAGCTGATCCCAGCGGAACCAGAAGACGATAGAAGGGATCACCAGGACAGCGTTTGCAGTACGGGAAGTGAATCTGATGTTAGCTGGAGAAGCGACGGCAAGGGGAAGAAAAAAAAGAGAGGGTAAGTTACCAAATCAAAAGCTTCAAGAAGTGTATCTTCTAAAGTTAATCATCTCACCTGTCTCCACACATCTATTGACACTTCTCTTCTGACTAGTTCAGTGGTAATCCTTATTACCATCCACCTGTTAATTACCAGTCATCAAGTTTTGAAACTTAGTTCATTTGGTACAACCAGGGTGAGGTGTATAATTTCCTTAAGTCTAACAGGGACAGATACATCTCACTTTTTATCGAAAATAAACTGCATTGGTGCCCCGTTCTTAGTATGAAAGTCATGGATGAGTATATTTTCATTCATACTTGGACAGAATCCTCAATTCCTGTTACTCCATCACAGTCAGGTGACCATGCATTCATCTTGTAGATAATACATAATATTAGAGTAGAATCACCAGCGGATGAATACAAGTAAGGTGTAGGTTGACAGTGTTTTTTCGTCTGCTATCTTACACAAAACAATGGTGATACCTACCTATATTGTGCACATATATTGTTGACATGTTGTGAATTGTGTTTACCGTTTCTCTGGGTTATTCATTGGAAATGCACTTATTTGCCGACCCAAAACTTTATCGTTTTCGTCTTTTTCATCTAAGTCTTGCAGTGTATTAACGGACAAGTTAGTCAACTTTCTACCTTTGCATTAACCTGAAGGATAATGTGCTCTCTGGGATTAATATTGCAGGATGCACATGGGCTGTGCCTTCGTGCATCTCTTACATTAAAGTGATTGCATGCGTAGGCAAAAAGTAAAAACAATGAAATTTTATCTCCAAAAGTTTGGTAAGGCTTTTAATTGTACCATTCACACACTGTGGGAAAATATGTAGGTTTCAGGTGGTTAATTTCTGCCATATGGTTTCAAATTCTTCCACTGTAACGACAACAATTGTAAAATAGGATAATGCAGTGGTTGACAGTTTTCATTCATATCAACAGTATGCTTCTTTGAACAAGACAATGGGAAGTATACTGTATTGAATATTCAGGTCGTCAAAATAACTCAGGATCACTGACGCCGCAGTGTTGTGATTAGTTAGTAGGTTTTTTGTAAATACGGTGATTCCTCTTACCAAATACTACAATTTCTGATACCAACCAAGGAGCAATTACTTGAGTAGTATGTTTTTGATACACCAGTGAGGCCTGTACTTTTGCATATTCGTTATGTAGGCCCTTATAATAAGATCCGTTAATTTTCGAATGATTTCAGTTTTTTACTGTTTTTATTTCAATTCTGTTGTTTTCAAAGTAATTACTGTCTCTTTCCTTCATTAAAAGACATAGTCTGTCCATGTGCAACCTTGCATGTACATTAAAAAATAAAGAAAAGTTAAGATCAAACATAATCTTATCCTTCTGGTTTTTCAGGACACACTCAATCACTTAAACCCCGATCGTGCATTATTGCTATATTAACGCACACTGCAGTGTGGATTTTCTAAGCTTTCATTAAGATTGCACTACTATACAGGTACAATACCTGTGTAAGATATATCCTACCATTTTGTGAAGGTATGTTTTAAATATTCATAATTTCACCATTGTAAGGATATACGTGAATGTCATTAAAGAATTGTGTTGCTTTATGTACAACTTTGGTGGACATCCTATCTGAGTTCAAAATAATATTAACAAAACATTTTTTCTTGCACATACACCTTTTGGGTCCTGCAGTATCTAATTGTAAATATTATTGTTGAATATTGATAATTGCAGTACTGCCTAGTGGTAGATCATCTGCTCTTCAGCAGAAAGGCCCTGGGTCAAGTCCCGGTCAAGTCATACCAAAGACTTAAAAAATAGGACCTGTTGCCATCCCACCTTGCTTGGTGGTCAACATTAGAAATTGAAGCAGGGTAATAATACATAGTGAGTGTTAACAGTGAGTGCAATTGCAGTCCTGTTAGCATGGTCGCCAAGGATGAGAGATGGATGTTTGGAAAGAATGATTGAGCTGTAGCAGTTTCAGGAAACTCGTGGCGCATTCTGCCAACTGGGAAAGTGCTTTGTAAATCTAATTAATTAATAGTCTGTTATTGTAATCTCACTGTTCCCTCTCAGCCCGCACCTTGTAATGACAGAATTTATTGTCATTTTGCATCATAGTGTGTTTCAGGAAGACTTTTGGCTGCATAGATACAAATAGTATGGTATGACGTAGTAAACAGACGTACAATACCGCCAAAGTCTGGTCATTCAAGACCATGCATGTATGTGATCGTACGATATCATGAAAGGATTGGATGAGTTTGGACATTGTATTCTCCATCCCTGCTTTCTTCATTCAAGCTCCTCTTTCAAGCTGTCATAGAGTAGAGACCTTATCTTTCAAACATTCTTACCCTTGAAGGTTGTCATTGACAATTTGACATACTGCAACTCTGCTACCATCCCTTGGCCTGTATGGAGAAATATTGTGTGGAGTTGCATGTATGTTGTAAAATCATCAGTGCTCAAATCTCTTCCTGATAAAAAAAAAAAAATGAGTGTGAAATATTTTTTACAGTTTATTGACAAAATTTGGGAAAGGAAATTTTGTGAACCATGATTTTCTAAAGATGCATATTTGTGCACACTGCGCTCTTTTCAACCACACACCAGTGTTGTGTCTGTCTGTAGAGGTATTTCTTTGGTCAATAGGTGCATTCCGCTCACCAAAACTACTGTAACTATGCTTCTGGAGTCACTGCGATTCACGGACATGCAAGTAACGACTTTGTTGCAAAAGAAAGTAAACATAACTTGCAGACATGTTTAAGTTATGACTCATTTCACACTAGCCTGTTAATATTGTTCAGGCTCCAATAGCGCTAGCAGTAGCTGCAGTACTGTAGCTTATGCATCCTATAGGTCTAGAATGAAAGTCAGGGATATCTTCAGTGTTACACTAGTGTGTGATCACCCATGGTTGCTCCACGATTCTCACAAACGTTTCAGCGTTATTTCCATTTGGTCCAAATGAAATCTGAGTTTGCCACTGTAGTTTTGAATATTTAATGTGTTCTCACCTTAACATGGCAGGCAATTAGAAAATTTTTCTTTCTCCTTTTTTCTGCGACAGTGTTTCAGGCAGAGTAAGTGATTTCAGTGGTAGCTTGGTACTACCTTATTGTCTCTTCTACGAATAGATTCAAATAATGACACCGGTGGGAGGAGACGTGGGTAAAGACTCGAAGGAATAACAGTAGTTGGTCTTGTACTCAATGAACGAATAAATCAAATTGTTAGAGAACACTTATATTGTTGCAGAACTAGCTAAAACCATGTGTCCAGTATTTGCATATATATTTTGGCACCTCAGGAGCACTTCCAATTTATTACTTTACTATAGTCGACAGCTACACATTTGACTTTTGATTCCTTGCCGAAGGCTCAAGGAATCTATGAGATGGTGATGTCGTGCGTGAGGGTGTGTGTGTGTGTGTGTATGTGTGTTTGTGTGTACAGTATGTAACACTTTGCTTGTAAACACGATATCTCAAGAAGGGCAATTCAGAGGGATCTTATATTTGGTATGTAGGTTGGTCATACTGAGTAAATGATCCCTATTGTTTTTGGTCAAGGTCAAAGGTCATTTGAGGTCACCAGGGGTCAAAATGCAAAAACATTGTAAACACAATATCTCAAGAACGGTAACTGTGACTGATGTCATACTTAATGTGTGGGTTGGTCACATTAAGTAGATGGTCCCTATTGTGTTTGGTGGAGGTCAAAGGTCATGTGAGGTCACCAAAGGTCAAAATGTAAAAACCTTGTAAACATGATATCTCAAGAATGGTAACTGTGACTGATGTCATACCTGGTGTGTGGTTTGGTCACATTTAGTAGATGGTCCCTATTGGTTTTGGTTGAGGTCAAAGGTCATTTGAGGTCACCAGAGGTCAAATTGTAAAAACCTTGCAAACATGATATCTCCAGAAGGGTAATTGTGACTGATGTCAAACTTGGTGTGTGGGTTGTTCATATTGAGTAGATGGTCCCTATTGTTTTTAGTTGAGGTCAAAGGTCATTTGAGGTCACCAGAGGTCAAACTGTAAAAACCTTGTAAACACTGTATCTCCAGAAGGGTAATTTGACTGATGTCATACTTAGTGTGTGGATTGGACATATTAAGAGGATGATCCCCATTGTTTTTGGTCAAGGTCAAAGGTCATTTAAGGTCACCAGAGGTCAAACTGTAAAAACCTTGTAAACACTGTATCTCCAGAAGGGTAATTTGACTGATGTCATACTTAGTGTGTGGATTGGACATATTAAGAGGATGATCCCCATTGTTTTTGGTCAAGGTCAAAGGTCATTTAAGGTCACCAGAGGTCAAACTGTAAAAACCTTGTAAACACTGTATCTCCAGAAGGGTAATTTGACTGATGTCATACTTAGTGTGTGGATTGGACATATTAAGAGGATGATCCCTATTGTTTTTGGTCGATGTCAAAGGTCATTTAAGGTCACCAGAGGTCAAACTGTAAAAACCTTTTAAACACTGTATCTCCAGAAGGGTAATTGTGACTGATGTCGTACTTGGTGTGTGGGTTGGTCATATTGAGTAGATGATCTCTATTGGTTTTGGTCAAGGTCAAAGGTCATTTGAGGTCACCAGAGGTCAAACTGTAAAAATCTTGTAAATGCAATATCTCCAGAAGGGTAACTGTGACTGATGTCATACTGTACTTAGTGTTTTGATTGGTCATAATGAGTGGATTGGATATACTGAGTAGAAGACTCCTTTTGTTTTTGGTAGAGGTCAAAGGTTTGAAATCACCTGAGGTCAAACTGTGAAAACCTCACAAACACATTATCTCCTGAAGGGTGCTGTTGACTGATGTCATACTTGATCAGGGATGATCCTTAAGCAACTGAAAGTGGTTGTCCGAAGGACAACCAGCCTGCAAAAATTTGGTTGTCCTGCCAAAAATTTGGTCGTCCTCCCCAATGGACATATAAAAACAAGAAATATCCAAATGTGTATTTTGCACAGTCAAGACCATGTTTTTATTTGTCTTTCTTATACAGGTTGAAACTTTCCACAGCTAAATTATACTACTGACTTGTAACTTAAAAGTAATGCTCAGGGTTTCTCCAAAGGGAAGGGGGGGGGGGGGATTTCCAGAAGGAGGCTGGTAAAATTCCACCTTTTCACTTCAATAATAAAAAAAATGTCATTATCTAGAATCACTGATGCTGTAAAGTATATATCATATAGAAGAAAATCTCTGTATAATATATTGTTTGTTTCAAATCAAAATATGATACATTACTAATCTTGAACGGTACTATCACTATTTAGAAAATTCATTCCTTTTGAATCAAAATCTGACAGTACGCATGAAGTGTCCATTGAAAACACACCGTCTGAGTGGCTTATCTGAATTTGCTTCAACTGTCAACTCATTCCTCTCCTTTCCAAGGATTTTTTTTTTTTTTCGCGCCTGCGTGAGAACATAATCCCGGGGAATCAAAACAGTTCTAAAATATTTTTCACCCCTATGTTGGAACAATCCATTTTGTTAATCTCAAATACACTGTGGGCCAGCAAGGAAAATTCTGCACTGTGATTGGATGAATTACGTACTACTTGGACTAGCCCACATTATGGGGGTTTAAAAACTCCATGAATATAATGTACCAGCTCTCCTTGCAGTGGCACATATGGTCGAATTCTTTGACTGCGAGTCATGTATCTGGTACTTGCTGTGTACAGTATGTGCATGTCTGGTACAGTAAAATCAGTTGAAACATGAGCGTACACTGAGGCTGTTTGTTTGGCGTTTTACGTACCGTGGATTTCGGGTTGTTTTGGCGGTTTTTGTGAAAGAAAGCAGATGTTTTGGAATGGAGTTCATGCATGTTAAATATTTTAGATGCATCTCAGTGTTGAGTTGTACGCATTGTGTCACAATATAAATGACCAGGGGTAACATTTGGTCGTCCAAAGGACAACCTGAGGTAGTAACTTTGGTCGTCCTACAGAAATTTTGGTCGTCTCGGACGACCGCTAAATTTCATCCCTGTTGATATATAGTTTGGCCATACTGGGTTGGTGATCCCTATTGCTTTTGGTGGAAGTCAAATATCATTTGAGATCACCAAAAAAAACTTTGGGTTAAATGCTTATTAATGTGGTGTTTCAAGAACAATAACTGTAGTTGATCTCATACTTTTCTTTTGGATAATTCATTTATTATAATATCCTAATGTGGCAAAGGAATCGCAAAGCCTTTTGGCTTTCTGGTTAAAGCATTCCAAAGGTGAACTTTTCAGTTCATCTCAAATTATGTTTGATATGGGTGACTGATTCCTGCCAGTGAGGTACAGTATTTCAGGGCTTTGTAATTTGATGGAATCTTCCTGTCCCTTAGTATGTATTAGACCAAATTGTGGAATGTCCCTGTCATAAACACTATATACCATACTGCAGGGCTGGTAGATCCCACATGAATAACCTCCTTCATGATTAAAACATGTGAATTACCAGTGTCCATAAGTTCCCGGTAACTTTCTCGCCTAAAATTTTCTCACGTACAGTAAAACTTTCCCCCAAAGATCAAAGTTGCTCTGAAGTATTCAGTTGCGCTGTTCAAATATAGTACAGCCTAGTTTATAGGTAGTGTTTCTTTACATATACTTTAGGCTAAGAAATGTACATTTTGATGTATATCCTGTATCTATAGAATGCTGTACTGCATATGTAAAGAATTCTTTTTCATTAATTAATTGCTACTTCAAATGCTGTGTATTCAAGGTGAATTCACAATCCACCACTTTGCACGGACTACAGTACTTACAGTACCAGTGAAACGTGTGTTCATGAATAGACATTCATTTATTATGTGTTGTGGTGTGCTAAGAACCATTTGACCTTGACTAACATGTGATCAAACTGCAAGTTCCCTCAGTTCTGAGTTGGTTGCCAAGTCCCTTGTAAAAAAAAAACTGTTTTATACAAAATCATTGGTTAAAGTTAAAAGATGCTATCCTTATACAGATTAACTTCATCGAATATGAACTAAAGATGGCTAGTCATGTGTAACATGTTTATTCAAGGCCTGCCCTCATAATTGTTCAAATATCTTTTCAGAGAGAATTGTGTAGGCCCAACAATAGCTTTGTTCTCGAAAAGGTATTTGCAGGTAACACCAATTCTTTAAATGATATTCACCCC
This sequence comes from Stichopus chloronotus, assembly GCA_021234535.1. Classification (NCBI taxonomy): domain Eukaryota; kingdom Metazoa; phylum Echinodermata; class Holothuroidea; order Aspidochirotida; family Stichopodidae; genus Stichopus; species Stichopus chloronotus. The sequence goes on along the minus strand of CM037837.1, from coordinate 218,940 downwards.
ATTGTCATTTTGCTGTCTGTGAAGGGAGTGTTAAGGTTACAGTGTGTGAAGAGAAGTGTTAGGGCATCAACAGAATTTTGTATGCATCCATGAAAATGAATTCCTCGTTGAGGGATAAGTATAGCGTTCCAGAGTTGAAGTCATTTTGTAGTCAAGGATTAAGCCAATCTGTGGAGACTCTCAAGTAAGGCTTCTCATTTCCTCAGTTTAGCCTCTCTTATTTCAGTGTGAAAACTGTTTTAGTAAGAAGGAAGTATGTCTGTAAAGTTAATGTTAATCTGTTGCAACTTCTTTTACATTCATTTTGGACTTAAATGTATTTTGCATGTTAATACGATTTTGTGAATGTGATTTCATTGGATGGTTTGGTTGGAAATCCAACACCTGCTGTCTGTGATTACAGCATTGATGGTTCATCTTGTAGCAGTGTAAATATGTTTGCTAATTAATTGACTTTAATACTGTAGCTAAAATTAGTACTACCCTACTTTACTGGATTACCATATTGTCATGGCTATACTGTAACTGGCTGCACAGTATTTACTGTTCTCATGTGTTCATAGTGAAAGTCATATTTATTCTGCTACTGCGGATTTCAGTCATTTTCAGAGCCGTCTGTACATGCAAGACAAATTGATACAGTATTTGAATCTGGCAAAGAATGTAAACCCAAAGACTGGCAGGCACGCAGGTCAATTTTTGCTCTCTGATAACTTCTACTATTAGTAAAATCAGTGTGAATTAGTTGATATGAAGTTGAATCAAACCTCATCAAGAGCTAATGGCTTCAGAAACTGTAACATTTACATTACCAATCTCTGGATTGGCCTGTAGATTAATAAACCTAGACAGGCAATGTGTCCAGTTTTAAACTGTAGAAGGTTGATACTAATGGTTTGCCGGCAATATACAGTAGTACTGTGTCAATGTATCTTGGAAAAATGTTCCAAAGGTTTAACTCTCAAATTGATTATCCCAACGATACCAGAGAAGCTTAGATGATTCTGGACATCTCCATCACAGAGAAATGCTAACCACACTACACTTTGTTGCCATACTGTATGTAGCAATTGATAGTCATGTATACTAGGGCTACTGTGTTGTGTAACAACTTGTAAATATCGAAGACTGAGATACCATACCCAATTACATGCTCAAAACTAGTGAGTGCAGACAGAATAAAAAAAAAACAATATGTCAGTGAAAATGGTAGTTTTATGATATTGCTGTTAAGTACTGTGGGTTTGGAGAACATGTAGTTACCATGGTGACACTATGCCATGTTAAATCGAGTTTATGTATATGAAACAAGCTTGAGGTCCGATCCCTTTATACATAACCAAATGCCGTATCAATCAAGAACAAGCTTGAGTTGTTCAGACCCACCCCTACATCACTAGCCAATTATGTATACTACTATATTATGTACACGAACACTACTATAATGTATACACCAAACTTTGTGCACTGCCAAACTTTGCGAACCCCTTAAAAAATAAGCCCTAAAATGCAATGAGCTAATAGCTGGACAAATTTTTTACTACAGTGCCTTGACATGACTCAAAAAAAAAAAAGCTGAGACACTGTTAATTTAATCGCCCTTGCCTGTTTAGTCAACTTCACGGTACTGCATTTGCATAGGAGAGACTAGGCTAGGCCTAGAGCATCCTATTTGCATTTTCTACCAAATGTTACAAATTTTCTAATAATGATTTTGACTCTTTAATAGAATTTTTCCTGACCAGTATTGTTGCTAGCTTATTCACAGGTTTTTGCTGTAGATTTAGGCACAGGATTTGCTTAAAAGGACACTCTTCATATAATGATTATCATGCTAATGTTAGTGAGGTTCATGAAGTTTGGCAGGTTTACATCGTATCATTAACTCAAGTAAATGTTGGTTAAAACAGATTTAGAGGTACAATCCATAGCATATTGGATCAAATTACTATACTTGTAAACTTGAATTTTAGACTTATGAAGCAAGATAATTAGATTTGTAGGGATTTTGAATTCCAGCAGCTAGAAATTCCAAGGTTTTTACGTTAGATGCGCCAAGTTTTGCACATCCATGCTATAGCCTGAGGTGTCCAGAGAACCATCCCTATATTCCTAACCAAGTATCAATGAAGAAGGTCAGTAGTGCAATGTGCGTACAGTTGTCACAATGGTTCAGTCTAATTCTTTGTTCCCGGTTTGCATTGTAACAGATCAAGAAATGAAAACCTGGCCCTGTAACATTCATATTGTAGGATAACAATAATCTGTAGCTAAGATTTTAAGGTTCTGCCTTCCTTTTGCAGGAGCTTTACCAAGCTACGAGATGCTTTGACAGGAATGTCCAAAAATCCTTCCCTTGTCCGTGTTTGGACAGATATTGGAGCAGCAAGTGAGTTTGACTGTCTGTCTGCTTGTCTGTCTGTCTATCTGTCTGTCTTTCCATTTCATTCAGGTCTTTATTTTCTATTCTCCCAGTTTTCTATCAAATAACACATTTATTGAAAGCAGTCATCAGTTTGATTTTTGGTTTCGATGATAATCATAACCTTTGTAATCATGCGTATGTGCGTGTGTATTTGTATGTGCATGCATGTGTGTATGTGCATGATGCCCTACTTTGTAAACAAGATATCTCAAAAGGGAAGCTTGGACTGATCACATTTGTATGTAGGTGTGCCACATCGAGTGGAAGAACCCTATTGCTTTTGGTAGGAGGTCAAAAGTCATTTGGGGTCAACAGGGGTCAAATTGTGAAAACATTGCAAACATGGTATCTCAAGAAGGGAAGCTTGGACAGATCTCTTATTTGGTATGTAAGTGTACCACATTGAGTGGAAGAACCCTATTGTTTTTGGTGTCCAGCCAAAGGTTATTTGGGGTAACCAGGGATCAAATTGTGAAAACCTTGTGAACACAATATCTTTAGCGGGGAAGTGTGGGTAGATCTCATATGTAATGTGTAGGTGCATCGCATTGAGTAGAAGAACCCTATTAACACTGATGGAAGTCATTTGGTGTCAACAGGGGTCAAATTGTGGAAATCTTGTAAATATGATATCTCAGGGAGGGAAGCCTGAACAGATCTCATATGTAATGTGTAGGCGTTGCATCACTGTAATATGCAGTTGTGCATGTTGAGACATGATACTGTACATATCAGTCGTCATATATCAGATTCATAAAAATCCTCATAAATGAGGTCATCAAAGCCACAATGCATTTGTGCATTCTTGTTAAACCACTGTACTTCCTTTTACCATCATTTTGCCTCCATTCCAGCTTTTTGATATTGCATAATTTACTTTGTGAATTATTGTATAAGAAATGTTTACTTGTATACCACAAAAGTGTATGGAATGATCTTACTGTAGCTTGATTCCCAGAACTTCAAAGTTTATTAGTATCGATAGTCAATCTTGCCTTCTGTTGACTTCCTTTGAATTTGAGACCTACATATGAAATGGCTGTTTTCCAGTGATTTTTTTTTTCATTGCCTAGGTTACATAGACCTTCTAATGTTTTGCAGCCACAGTCCACCATTTTCATTGTATTCTTCTGAAAGTCTCTTCCTATTGATTCTAAATCCATTTGTGCTGTTGTCTCTCTGCCTTGATTTAGCTCAGCTGTTATTTTATTCTTTACATTTTCAATCTTTGGTTGTTATTTGACCTGCTGGCTTGTTTGTTCAGGACAAACACTTTGCTACATTACTCCTTTGATTTGAGTAAATGTTGCTCCAGAGATGAAACACTCACAGGAAACTGTTTTATTTTCTTTGGTTTACTTTTACCGTTTCAAGAGCTCTCATTGTCACAAAGGCGAGAATTCTCGATTAGCTGCCACTGCTCTGCCGGTGGCTAAATAGACATAATCCCGCTTTATTGGGCCTCTATTCAGTGGTCCCATTGGGCGTGGGATTGTTGTATTTATTAAGGTGAAGATCTACAGTAGTGGGCTGGAATCAAACACTGAGAGGGGTGTCATTCCAGATGGAAAGAATTTTAAGGTGATCACATAAGTGGACAGTGAAGGCATTTAAGTTAAGGATGTCTTTTTTCGTAGTATTTTTGGAAAACTTAAATCAAAATTTTGATATTTTTGAAAAGGATAAAAAAGAGAAGAATGCACCATTGCTAACTGGGAAAATCAAAGAAGAGATCTTTATTAATGTTTGGTACTAAGCTAGTCACTCATGCATTGTGGATCAAACATCTTTAAGTTGCTGTTGATGTTTTATCGCAGTGACTCTCAGAAATGTCAATATTGGCTGTGTACATGTTTTCCGTGTATGCTGTGACCGTACAGATCCATATTCGACTCTGTCTCGGATTTCAGCTGCGTTCATTAAATAATTACAGACCTTTCAGAGCTAAAGGTGAAAACACCGACCATTTGGATTGGATCAAGTGTATATACTGTATTTTGTACGAACTGTTTTTAACTAATTGATATACAACAGTGTCTCTTGGTCACGTGAGACTCAGTCACCATCAGCAATACCTTCCGGAGGAAATCCTTCAGTTGGATATTCATTTATGACCAATCTTAACTGGCACACCTTATAAATTGGTGATTACTGTAGCACTTACAGCACACCTCACCTAATAGGTGTCTTTAAGCTGTGACTTATTCTTGCTGCATTTTCTCCGTTATACCTTCAGAGGATAAACCGGTGAGGTTGAAGTTGGAAATTGAAGAGAATGACAAGGTCAAGGATCTGATTAACCTTTGTCTGGAGTCCATGAACATGGTCGAAGATCCCAGACTTTACTGTATAGCCGAAGTCTGCATAACCGACAACAAAGATCAAAGTACTGGTGAGATGGATTTAGAAACTTTCACTTAACTTTTTAATCCTCTCTCTTGTCTCCTTGCATATATACTTGTTTGTTTAAAGTGGTTAATGGTTTGGAACCTCTGCATTATGCCTTCTCTCACAGGAATTACATTTTGCATTAGTTAGTCAGATTGTAAGATATGAAATATCTCCATACATTGATTACATCCAATTTAAGAAAAATTTAGAATATAACTGTATCACTACATACTACATTGAACATGTTTGCAAATCAACAGTGAATCATTTTCTTGGTATCACAAAATGATAAAATTGCTACCCAAATTAATATTGTGTATTTTTTTTTGTGCAGTACAACAACTTAGTTTTCTTTGATTTTGAGATAAAATAGGGGAGAAACTCCAAACCTGCTCTGCATATTTTGAACATGAAATCTTTTTGTGGATCAGAACTATATATCTGCATATAGTATGATGCAGAAAAAGTGTTCCTCTTTGTCTTTTTTTTCATCTTTTATGAGAATTTCTATTAACGTTTGTTGCAAATCATGACTCTCTCATACATCTTCCACATACATTCTGCATTAACATGATATTCTGCCGACAAATACTGACACCTACTTGAAGGATTGCATTTGGAGAGCAATGTTAACATCAGGACACAATCGCAGAGTACCCCGCATGTCCTGGTAGCCTCCTAAAAGTATATAAATTGACACTGACCGTGTATCCCTGTAGCCTCTTACAACGTATGGATTAATGATGAGTAGTTCTCAAATCAGATATTCCCTGTAGATGGTATCCTCCTAGCCTCTCACTTGGGACTTACATGATTTTGACAAGTATGTCGAATGTTGACTGCGTATCTTTGTAGCCTCTTAGAAACACACTTTGCACGTTGATTTTCACAAATACTGCATGTGGAGTCTTGACTGCATAATCCTTGTAATCTCTGAAAAATATATAGAACGATATGACTTCGTATCCTTTCACCCAGCCCAACATACGGACTGACGTTGAGTTGTTCTCAAGTCAGAGTTAACCTATAGATGGAATCTTGACTTCGTAGCCTCTTGGTAATACACTTGGGTCCTAACATGATGATTTTCACAAAGCGTGTAGTACTGTAGGCCTATGCAATATGTGCCACAGTCATTCCGATTTTGACTACATATCCTCATAATCTCCTAAAAATGTATCAAACGATGCGGCTGCGTGTCTTCGTAGCCTCTAACAATGTGTATTCTGATTCATACTGCATGTCCTTGTAGCTGTCTCATGGGTAGTTCAATACTGTTTCCTTTCATTGACTACCCATCCTCCTAGCCTTACTTTATCAATAGGAAAACGTAGATTTTTTGATGAACAATTATTCTCACTGAAAAGGACGTGTACCACTTTACCTACCAAACATTGAGGGACTTTCTACTGAATTTCAGTTTGGACCTGAAATTATTTCTGAAGGCAAGACAGTAGATGATATATGCTGTAAGTCGAGAGCATCAGTGCATAGCCTGCTGTTCTCGTGACATAGTGTTAGCATGCGGAAAGCTGTCATGTTACCAAGGTGTTTAACAAGAAAATATTAATTTCCTCCATCTTGTCTCATCTCAGTTACCGACAGGGAAATGGACGACAACGAGAACCCACTCAAAGTCAGGAGAAACTGGAGGGAGAGTCTCTCTGGACATTTTGAACTGAGACAACGAACTGCTCAGGGAGGAGTGATAAAGGTGATATGTTGATCTTATCATTACGTCATTTGCTGTAGTTTATTAACTGATTGCTGCATCGTGTCTATGTAAACACAGAATACGAAGTTTAGCAAATGGCAAAAGATAACCCAGTTTCTATAAATGACTGACAGAGATATGTAGTCCACACTAACACTTGAAAAATGTATTTTCCAAAAGTTAATCAACTTCAGTAGGGGTCATTTTAAAGTTTGTTTACTACTCAGTGGTTGTTTGCGCCAGTTACCTTTACCGATCATGTCAGGACCTCGTTCTGAAATGGCTAGCTAGATCCAAAGTTTCACTAACATACATTGTATGTGTGACAAAATGCAGCATGTATACCTAAGGTCACTTCATTATTATGCTTGTGTGAAAGACACATAGTGATATATTTAACATACAAAACAAAACATCATTTTATGACTTCACAACAAACTCGTAGCCCTATTAGGAGCTACGCTTTTGGGTACCTCACTGACTGTACAGGCCACAGGTACCCTGGGTCTAAAGTTTGGACCTGGTGCAATTCAGCACTGCTCACTTATATGATTATGTACCTGCTCAAGATTGGTGTAATTTGTAAGGGTGTGAAATGCTGGACAATATCACATTTCTGTCAAAGATTTGAACTCCGTCTTGGAGAAAAACAAAATCACATTGGTTATTTTTACTTTGAACTCTATGTACATGTGCAGTACATGTACATGTGAAGAGACAAACGACATCGGCCACTCATATGATAAGTCATATGTCCCCGGATATAACACATACCTAGATCTGTCACTCCTGATATGTTAGGAATATTTTGTCCTAATTCATGACTGTATTAAACTGCCATAAGTTGGCGAATTGAGACATTTTTGGTGCTGCTTTGGATGTGTAAAGATTTTGTCAAAGTGCATTAAATCATGCATCTGCATAATTTATCTATGATGTCTTCTCAAAGTTTCATTTTCATGCGTGCATGTTTAAAGTAAATTGGTGTCTCCAACATTTTACAAAACTGTGTGGAAAACCTTTGCTTTCCCTTTCTGTGGTGGCTACAGGAATACTGTTAACTCTACATATTCACTTCTTTAACGCAACATTTGAAACATGAGCAGGATTTCATATTATGTTCTGTCCTGAGATTCAAGAACATTAATAGCAAAGTATGGCAAAGTGTCCAAACAGTATTGTCCAAGATTGTAGGTACATAATTTATACAGATGGGTCAGTGAATGGCAGTTGTAATTTGGAAGTTACGCTACATTATGTTTATCAAAGTGAACCAGTTGCTAGATTGAAAGAGTTAATATTATAGCTGGAAACCATGTTTTCTTGTAACTTCTTTGTTAGGAGAATACCGTGTCACATTACGATGTACAGTGTGACAATGTTTGGCAGATTCTAGAATTATGAAAAATGGCAGTGGACCCTGCTGCTTTATTATGAACAATTGCTAGCATGTAGCATTCCTGCAAAATGTTTGGCGATTTTATTCATTACTAGCACAGTTTTGTTCTAAACACTTTAGCTCGAGAAAAACTCTACATTTGACGTCTAACTGACCATTTTCTTGTTTGCTTTCTAAGTGGGACAGAATGATAGTGAGGTGATAAAATTATCCAAAGGTGATGGTAGATATACCACACCTATTTTTTTATCTTTGCGGGGATTGAAAAACACGATTTTTCTTTAATTCAGCATGGGCTTTCAATAAATTTGTGTCTTTTTTGCAGCTGGTACTAAAACTTCCAGGAGAGAAACCCAAGGGAAAGTTGGTAGCTCTTTCACTCTCTACCCCAGCCAGTGAACTAATTCCTCTAGCTCTGATGAAGTACTCCCTCTACGACGAAGATGCTAAGGAGTTTTGCCTCCTTGAAGTTGACAGTAAAGGAGGTACAGTATCCATCACTCGGTCATTTTCACGTCTCCATTCAGTCAGTGTTTCACAGTGTTTCAAGCCTCATCAAACCTTCAGGCATGATGGAAGCACAGCTTCAATCACTCTGTTTGTGTTACCTATCCATTGAATTAATGTTTCACAGTGTTCCTAGATTTGTTTTACCTTGAGGCTTGATGGAGGTACGTTTTCCATCATTCTGTTAGTGTTTACCTATCCATTCAGTCAGTGTTTTACAGTCTTCCTAGATTCGTCACATCTTCCGGCTCGATGAAGGTATCCAAAATTTTTGTCATTTTTGTCGATTCAGTCGGTGGAGTAGTGGTTTCTTCTCATAGCCTCTTTTCACAAGCCAAAAGGTGGTATATTTCCTTCCTGTTCACTGGTATACCACATATCATTGTTTCAGATTGTTCTCATTATTGTCATATGGCCTTTTCATGAAAGGAATTATTAATTGTTGGTCAATCAGTATTGTGCTATGTTTCTCTAGAAGCTTTGAGATGAAAGCAATTTGGTGTTTCCTTTTTGGGAGGTCAGTATGTCAAGTTACATATCATTTGTTGCTTGAGATATGTTAACTGTCATAATGAGAATGATATATCAGTTTTATGGTTCATTTGCTCTGCATTTGTTCTTTTAACAGATCTCCATGAAGTCAATGATGATACTTTGCTGTTGCAACAAGAATCTCATGCATATGTATTATGTAAGAAAGAATCAAAGGAGGAGCTAATGGCAATATCCAATGAGAGCAAAGCAGAGGCAGAGCAAGGACCAGAGAGGAGTGAATCAGCAGAGTCATTGGTAAGATCTTAACTGTATCAAAGTCCCTCAGAAATAGGAGCAAAGTGAGGAAAATCTGAAGTAAACCCCATCGAGAAAATTTTTTTGTAGTGAGTGAGTCTAACCTCCTCATCAAGGTATGTGCCATACATACAGCTATAGAATTTAGTACCACTGAGTTATTATTTGGTTCGAAGAAAACAGATTTTTTGTCCTTGTCTGACATTCAAGATTAAATTGAACAGAATTAAAAAGAAACACCAAATGAAACAAAACAAAATTAATGGAAAATGTGTAAACGTAGTTTTACTTTGCTTTTGTATTTTGCTGCTGTTGAAACTGAAAAAAAAGTATACAAAAGCAATGTGGGATATTAGAGCCTCACTGACCCAATTTGTAACAGCGATGAAGTTCAAGTCGAATGTGATTGGTCCGTAGAAGCACAACTTGTTTAAGTCTACTCTATTGTTGCAAACTGCTAGTGGTGAATCAAAGGGGACTTTGTCTGCTGCTTTGACTAGGAAAAATTAGACAAGCTACGAGAACGATTTCTAGTTTAGGAGTGTTGGTTGTATGACTTATAATTTTATATTACACCTATGATTTTTGGTCTGAATTTTTCTAAGCACTTAAGCTTTCGCGAACCCCTAATTTTCTACAGACCACCATTTTTCCCCTGCGCTGACCCCTTTGCCTTTTGCGGACCCCCAGGCAAGCTTCACGGACCCCCTGGGGGTCCGCAGACCCCAGGCTGAGAATCACTGGTGTAGATGGGGAAGAATCAAAGTCTGGTAAAGTATCTTAAGGATATTGCTGGGGAGGGGATGTTTGAGCTTGGATAAAGTGCATGGTCATTAGCATGATAAGGACACTTGATAGGTTTGGAAAAATTTTCACTCACCAACTCAATGAGCCTCTTTAATAGTTTTGAAAATCAGTGTAATTCTCCCAGGGGTTAATGAGAATGCATTAGCAGTCAGTCAAGTGAACCTGTACTTCCCATAAGTGAAAACAAGTGTGATTAAGTATAGAAAAAAAAATGCAGATGAAGAAGAATTGTACTCTCTAGCTTTATACTTTTTTTCTTTTTAACATCTGTCAGATGAAGTTTTTCCAAGTGCAACTACATACCCTGGGTACCCACTTTTAAATTTAAACTACTAGTATTTCAGTGCCTTATTTTTTTCTGCGGTATATGGTTCCTTACTTAACAAAAACCTGTATTTTGGGGGAAAGTGAGCCCATATTTTAAAAATTTTTATCTAACAGCCTTTGCTTTTCTTTTTTGGCAGTTGAATTTACTCAGTTTGAGATTTGGTCTCAAGACAAAGTAAACGATTTTCATCACAATGTCTTTTGGGGAATTCAGAGATCTGTAACAAAATCTTGTGTTTATTTTGTGTTTGTCAAGGTTAGGGATATCAACCTTATTTGAGCTAAAACTGTATTTTGGGCAGAGAGGAATTGATAAAGAAAGTGCTTTTTATCATGTTTCTCTTTATCGTAGTCGTCTTCTCATTCCATGGATGTCCTCGCTGTCAAAGTGGATGATGAAAAGCTAAATCAGTTGGAGAAAGAGGTGAGCCTGTCTCAAATTAAGAATGTCAGAAAAGATGTTTGGTTAGATTTGTGTCAATTTTTGTCACTGTTCTTCCATTTGCTATTTAAAGTTTCCATCCATTGTCCACGAATTTGCAATCAATTGTTTGTAAATTTTGAAATGACAAGTTAATCAGTTATCGTCGATACTTCACTAAGTTTTCATCAATTGTCGATTGGTTTCTTCAACAATTCGTCAGTTCCTTCTCTTTGTTTTTTTTCAACTTGCTGATTAATTGTTTGTCAAATGTCATTATTTTTCAGTTGTATGGTAGTTTTTTGGCATTTTCTATTCATTTCTAATCATGTCAGCGACACATCAAAGACATCAGACTTAACATATATCTGATTAAGTGTGTAAATATTTGCTTGATTCGTTACAGATGGCCACAATTGAAAAATCTCTCCAGCCCAAAATTGGACGGTCAGTCTCCTGGAGCGTCAATGTCAGAAACAACTCAGATAGGACTGTGAGTGAAGTATTAAAGAAGGATATGCATCAGAAAAACAGTCAAATTTCTTTAAAAAGATCAAACAACTTATTTGTCTTGGCTCCATAAGTTGTAATTACACCGTGAACCTAGGTTCATTGGTCTTGAAAGTCAATGAACAAAATGAAGAGGTTGCCATTACCGATACCTGTTTGTTCAAAGAGGTCGTATCGGAAACAAAATCCAAGCTGTCCGCCGGGTTTTGTACGTTTCTTCTTTCTTTGGTGTCTTACCTGTTCTCTGACTGTCTGGCTGTATTTGTTGAAATTATATTTGCATCTATGAAATGTTAACTGTTGTTTGAATTGATGTAGTGATGTGTATCATCTGCTGATACATGGACTTTTCCTGTCAACTCTGAATTTCAAATTTTCCTACACATTATAATTTGACCTGATTTGTAAAAACTAGAGATAAAGAAGAAATAAAATTCTTATTCGTTATTTAAGGTGAAGTCATCGTCTCTGAACGTGAGTACCTCGGATGAAAGGATGAGGTATCTGGAAGAGGAAAATCGAAAACTTCGAGAAAGATTAAAAGAGGTGAGTAATTTCTGATTTGATTATGTTTGGCATGTGGGACGGACTAACTTCAGAAAATCTGACGGCCTTATGAGTATTGTTTCGGTTTTGTGATAATACTTTGAAAAGATTACTAGTTTGTTATTGTAGATGCCCAGGCTGAAATTCCATTCGAACCATAGGCCCAAAACTTCTTCTGTTTGAATGGTCTTGAATGGTTTTTAGTGTTTCTTTTTGAATGGTTATGGATGGTGCCAACTGGTCTTAAACATGCAAATGGTTGTCTCGACTAGTTTTATAACTGGTCTCAAGTGGTAATAAATGGTTCTGAATACAAAAATTAATCAAAGCACATTCTTAACCATTTGGAACTTGAATGGTTTCAAATAGTTTCAATTAGATTGAATCTCACCCTGGAAACTGTGGTAAATATCAATATTTTGTGTCGGTTTGAGTGAATTTGGATTCCTTTAATAAAGTTTGCCTCCCTGTTGTTAATGTACACCTCACCCTCCACTATTTCTTATCTTTTTTACTAAAATCATGTCTCAAGAAAACTTTTTCTGCATGGTAACGAACGATGTGACAACCAGACACACTATCAGGTTTAAGTTGTGCCTTCACGAGAAGGCATGAACATGTATGATGTCATGTGAAGATTAGCTGGTAATTTTTTTGTGAGAAATACGAATATTCAACAATTGTGTATATATTATTGTCATGTTTCTTCTTGATTTTCATTAATTGATTCACGTTAATTGATTCTTTTCTCCTCTCATGTTGTGAAGTATTCACCTAGTTCTCACAAAATTTCCATAATGTGCTAAAATCATGTCTCGAGAACACCCTTTTCTGCATGATAGAACATGAGGTGATATCCAGACATCCCATCATGGTTAGGGTTTGTTCCTTTGATGAACCCTTATCATGTATCATATCAAGTGAGGATTGGCTGGGAGCATTCATCAGGTGTTTGAATATTCATTAAGTGTGTTTATGGGATGGTGGTGGGTTTGCCCTTCTTGATTTGATTGATTGATTAATCTCTGAGAGTTCTGCACTTACATTGTGAATAATTTATCAGGTATTTAAATATTCATGAAGTGTATGTATGGGTGTTTGGTTATTGGTTCGTCTCTTATTGATTAATTGATTCATCTCCTAGACTTCTTTTCCATGTTGAGAATTATTTCTTAGATATTTGAATATTCATGAAATTTGTATAAAGTTTAACTATAAAGTAAGGTGTTGTTAACAGCAGCAGAATGACAACTCATGTCAGTTTGTCAATCTTGTTTTACATTTTCTTTCAGGTTGAGTCTATGGAGGAGGTCTTTAACAAACTCAAGGTCACTCTGAGGCGTCTGAATACCGAAAACAATCTAAAACTGCTGGAAAGAAGAAGGGCATCCAACCCCGATTTAGGTAAAAAACCTCATTAATCTGATTTGGGTAAACTGAATAAATACCTCATGATTTAGGTAAAATACCTCATTAATCTGATTTGGGTAAACTGAATTAAATACCTAGTTTCAATCAAAGTAAAGTGAAAAAATCAAGCACCCTACAAACACTATTGAGGTTAACTAGGAAAAACCTGGTTAATCTAAACTGAGGTCAACAGGAAAATTAAGTACCTCATGAGCCTGATTGAGGTAAACTAGGAACCAAGCACCGCACTTCTCTGGTTTAGACTTATGGAATCAATTATCTTTTCAACCTGGTTACGGTACGGTGCTTGGAATCCAATACCTCTTTTCCTGATTTAGGTAATGGGGAGTTTAATACCTCAGTAAACTGGATGCAAAATTCTCATCCTGAAAAAAATTATTGTAAAACACTGATGGATTTCGATTCACAGAGTTGGAGCAGCCCTATGCCTGAATTCATTGGCAAGGGTGTCATTTGACGTATTGTGATATGATGATATATATCACTTGAAGAAGTCACGATTGTTGTCACTTGAAATGCTACGATATCATGATATGTGTCACTTAATGCTATTGTGATACGGTGACAGGTGTCACTTGTAATAATGTTATGCATTGATAGGTGCCTCTTCAGATATTGTGATGAAATAGTGGATGTCTCTTGAAATTTGCTCTATGGTGACGATTATCTGTTTACATTTAACTATTGTGATGTTATTGTCTCTTTGAACTTTTGTGGTAGGGTGATATGTTCCTCTTGAGACTTAGGTGATAAGTGTCATGGGATGAAGCTATTGTGCTATGGTGATAATTATAAACACTTCACGCTACTTTTTTTTTTTTCAGATTCGTTGCCAAGAGATTTAGCAACTCCATTATTCCAACTTGAAGGAGTAACACAAGAAGTGGAAACAAAACAAGCACAGATTGACGCTTTGAAAAGAGAGCCAAAGAAAGGGGATCAAATGTAAGTGTTTGGTTGTATCTGCTACAAGAAGTTGGTCCCAGTTCAGTTGTGGCACGAGAAGTCAACACAGAACAGTATCTTACAGTGAAAAGTGTCTAGGTGTTAAATGCGATTAACAATGCTGATATGCAAGAATGTTGGTCGAGTGATCCAAGCGATTATGAAGAACAAGTTCCTCTGTGTGGATGTTATGATTCGTAGACTTTGGTCATAACTGCAGCGGAAGTATTAGAGGCTATTGGCTTCCTTGAGGTGTGAAATATTTTAATTGAAAGAGTGTAGATATTTTGTCCTTTTTTTTATTAGCCTGTACTTCAGTGATGTCATTATGACGATTCAAAATAAACAGGTTAATGTCTTTAAGCTTACTAGATGTTCTCAACGATATTATTTTGATAAGAAAAGTGTCCAGGTCTAGAATTAAAACTTCCTTTAGAGAAGTCTCGCCATCATCCAGTTGTTGTTGTTTATTTTTCATTTTGCCTCTTCCCAGGGAAGACAATCACACACTGAGATTGGAGGAAGCGTCTCTTGTTGCCCTCAAACTTGAACAAACTCGTCTACTTTGTAACATGGAGGTCGCCATGGCAGATTACCAAATGTCTTGTGCAAAAGTGAGTGGCAAACTTGATAAAATACTTCAATTTGTTAAGAACTTTTGCATGCGAGTCAAAATGAACCACTCACTTTTTTTTTTTTTAAATTAATGTATTAATGTCTGTTGTTAAACTTAATAGATTTATCAAAAAACTGTTACTAATGCTGTCTATCACAAATGATGTCAATTTATGAATAACTGTTGCACAATTAAAAAGGATTTCTTACTCAGAAAATGTGGCTTAGATTCTGTTATGTAGTCTGCATGTGATAGCAGAGCTAGATCTTTTGTAAGACTGTACCAACATTACCAACATTGGACTAAGACATCCTCAGCAATAGATTCCTCAACCTAACTTTTGAATCTCAGTGGTTGGTACGAACTGATATTTAAGTGTTATAGTATCCTGAAATTAACGTTGTAATATATTCCAAGCAAATATTGAACTATGGAATACTACCCAACTATCTGGACAGACAGACAGACTGACTGACTGATTGACTGACTGACTGACTGACAAACAGACAGACAGACAGAAAGACGAACAGGCATTCATGTGCAGAACCAGGGGAAACATTCTTTAATTTTGTGGTTTGCTGATAATGGGTGTTAATGCATAAATTTCTGTAATCCAAACCTTAATTTACTTTATGCCGTTTTCCTTAATTTCAGAGGAAGGAACTTGCTGAGAGTCGTTCATTGGTGACAATCTTGCCACCCAACAAGCAGTTTATTGTATTTACAGTGATAGCCAATGCTGGGACAGATGAAGGCTATAAATTTGAATTAGGGAACCATGGCAACAGAAAAGGTATCTACATCAGCAAATGCTTGTCAGATGGTTCAATGAGGATTGGTGATAGGTGAGAAACAGATTTAAGGACTCTTTTAAGTCTTTTTCATTGTTGGAATCTTCCTATCACATCTTATCATCCCAAATTTTCTTGAACAGCTTCAGGCTGTATTCTTGTTTTTGTCATACTAAGTCTTGTAAAAAGGTATCTTCTTGTTTTTGTTGCTGATTTGTGTCATACAAATGCTCAGTCTTATTATATGTAACACAAATGATTTGTATGTGTTTGGATGTTTACCAGTGTTATGACCCTATAGAACTCAAGTCTAGTAAGACCTTTAATTGATATGTATGTCTGTATGTCTTTATGTCTGTATGTCAATCATTCAGTATTTTCAATCAGTCTAGTAGCAGATGTAATCCAAGTGTTGTTTAAGGTATTGAATCTTGAATCTTACCAACACTTCAAAAAATGGTCTAGTGCGATGTAGAATTTCTGCTTTTATGTCCACATTTAGTGTCTTACAGCTACAGAGTGATCAGTCTCGTTAGGCAGTAGGTTTAGGCATGTTTTTAATGTCACCACTTTCCCTCATAGTGATTATATTTTTCCATTCCAAAATCATGAGGAACACTATCTTAGACTCTGGACAAGCTTACAATCATTTAAGGGAAATAGGGCGTTTAGAATACACCAACATGACATGCAAATGATATAGCTTTTGCCATTGTTACACCATTCAGTCTCAGCAATAAACATCTGCAAAAGCCTCATCTCCTCAAAACATTATGTATGTGATGAGTAATGGAAGATGCATTATTTGAATTTTGAAAAATTTGGTTGAACAAATTAGTGTTGAGCAACAATTGACTGAGTTTCTATCTGTGAGAAACTTATTTCTTGAAAAGAAGACTACTTTCCTTCCTTATTTTGAATAATCTATCGCTCTGTGTCCACAAACATTGGTTTTAAAAATATGGATGTTTTCTGTGAAACAAATGCCCTGTATCCCTTTTTTAGGACTTGTTTTCATGACAAATATCATAGACAACCAGTACACCATTCATTCTTTTGTAAATAGTAGTAGCAGACCTTTTCTGACCGAAGACATTTTCTGTCACAGAAAAATCTCAAGTAATCAAGAGTCACATGAGTATCGTTTCCATTTTTCAGAGTGATTGAAATCAACAATCACAGCACGTTCTTGTCGTCTGTTGCCGAGGGCAACGCCAAACTTAACAGCACATCTAAGGTAAAGCTGGTTCTCCTGAGAGAGATGGAAGATGAGGACTCAATCCAAAGAGAAAAGGACAAAAATAAAGCATTGTCATCAGAAATAAAAGAATTAAAGTAAGTACTTGGTCAGCAATGTATTTTAGTATATCTGATTGCAGTAGAGAGGTGAAGCAGTGTCCTTCACAAGGAGTTCTAGGAGGGCAGTCCACCCTCTGATTAGAAATTGCCACTCCCCTGAAACTGACGCCCCCTCAAAACCTCCTTCCCCCCACCAAAACTTCACCAAACTTTTGACAAAAAGATAATAATAGTAAGGCCACTTCTATTTCAAACGGATCAAGAAATTAAGTGATATCAATTGGCATCTCAGTTATCAAAATTTTGGAAGATGAGAGGCGGGGACGCCAATTTCCTCAACCCCTTCCTCCAGGTATCACTTTGTGCCTGGCTGTACATTCTCTTGAAAACCTTTGAAGGGAACTGTACAGGTGTATCAATTGAAGAAGCACAGTATATGTTGAACTGAGTTAATTATAACAGCCAAGCCTACGTGATTATCATTTCAATAATGTTTGCTTCTATAACATTTCTTTACAACAAATACATCTGTTACATTTAAAGTTGAAAACTATCTCTTGGCACAAAAGACAAGTAGTTGTGAAAAAACAATTTGGGCTCGATGTTTTCCTGAGAATCATCAGTGACCAGGTCAAACATTGAAACATGGCTGTTAATGTCAAAGTACCAAACTTTTGTTCTGATTTACCTAGATCGAAATTACAGAATAATCATCATTTTGAACTTGCAAAGAAATTATTTTATGGACAGTGTACTATTCACATGACTGAGAATTGAAGTTCCAGATTTCCTTTTAAGATTATAGCTTTGAATGTGTTTCTTTTTCCTGATGATTCTGGTGAGGACTTGATATTTTTATTCTTATGATTATTTGTGACCACAAAGCGACATACTTGTTTCTAATTTCTTGCAGGTTAGCCTTGGAAATTGTCAAAAGGGAAGCTGCAACACAAAACGTAAGACTCGGTGTTTTGTTCTTACATTTCTTTTGGTAGTAGTAGATTTCCATACTGTTTCTCCTTGATGTGTGTTTTGCAATCTAGTTTATCTATCTATTTTTTTCCCCTATGTAATAACTTGAATAATCAGAAAATGAATTTTCAAAATTAAATGATGATGTTTTGGTGCTTATATCACTGACGGACATTGGAGGAGTACCTTGGCACATATGTCATGAACATACTAATGGGAGGAGTACCATGGTACTCATAGAACTCTGTTGGAAAACTCTATTCACTTGTCACTATGTTTCATTTCTTGAAATGTTTAAGAAGTTGTCATATTTTTTACATTGAGATGTTATGACATTTGGTATGTGCTGAGGGTTTGTGTAGACATTGGGGTTTCTTTTAGGTAATTAGACAAATTATCTAAGGATGTGGTGATTCACAGCAATACTCTGCATCCTAACGATCTATCCTTTGTCTTCTATAAATAGTTATGTAATCAAATTGAAATGATGATGTCGTGGTATAAAAATAACTTCTCACCAGGTTGAACAGAATCACAAGAAAGAGGAGAAAGACCTGAGCAGCATCTTGGAGAATCTGGACAATGATGTCCCACTCTGGGAGGCAATCAAATCACATAGCAAGGTAAGATAACCCCCCCCCCCCCTCCATGACAGCTTTTATCATCCCTAGTGTCAAATCATGTTGATACTCGTTGGTGTGGGTATGTGTTTGTAGGCTGTTGGGGGGGGGGGGGAACGAGGGAGTGAGGGAAGGAGGGAGGGAGTAGCACTGAATAGTTTAGAATGTGAAAGCAATTCGTCCGTGAGCTTTGTGTGCGTCTTTGTTTGCAGGTGTTCTTCTGCTTCCAAACACCATCTGCTTGTATTTTGCTTCCAATTATGCTGAAGAGGTGGGGTGAGGTGGGGCTCAGCCTATCATGATCAAGGATGTTTTTTTTTTTTCTTCTGGAGAGTATCTCATATTGTCCTTTCTCATATTATAACTTCTGGTTTGATAAGTGATGTTTTGATGTGTAATTTTTGTCGTGGAGTTTAGCAGAATCCAGGATTGTTGATCGTCAACATATCATACGATGATTTCAAAAATCAAGCAGTTCGATCATGTTCCAACCATGATTTTATGGAAATTGTATCCGTTCCCTTTCAGAGTGAAATTCTTCAAGTATTTCAAGAAGAAATCCAAGAAGCAAACCGACAGAAGCAATACCTTGATCAGCTGTATGCATTAATGTTAGAGAAAGCACCAGAACTATTAGATGAGATGGAACAAGACTTGGACGCAAGGTGGGTCTATTTTTCATCTTTTTCTTTTCCATATCTAGATTCAAAATCTGCTAGTGGGTCACAAGTGACCAAACTTTGCAGGCACTCAACGATGATAGACGACAGTACGTGTTGATCAGTTTCTTATCCACTTCTGAGATCTTGGGGATTAATTTGGCTCTCTTATGTTGCACAAAATTTTGAAGCTTGCTGGATCCTAAATCCACTCCAAGCACCCTCTTGAATTAACTTTATGTTGTGTACAGTATCACCATGTTGTGCTCTATGTGTCATATCTGTAGTAGGCCTATGTATACTAAGTTGCATTAATCCTAACCCCTGTACTCAATATATTATGTCTAGTATCTCAAAGAATCCATATCATTCTACTTATTAACTAATTATAATATTTGGGTAGCATTATTGACTTGTTGAAGTACTCATCGATATGCCATATGCAGTAGACCTATTTCTAAAATCTATTCATTTGTGCAATTGTTTAAGATGACCCGTTCAATCACATCTTAAAAGTCTTTTTCAATTTTCTGTTTCAGTGATGTTTCAGGAGATGAAGAATTTTGCTGATTGGAAGAGACAAGAAAAGGAAAGATAACAAGACTTGAAAAATTATGGAAGAAAGACAAGATTAAAATGTTTTTTAAGGAGACTTCTAGCAAGTCATCATGGTGCTGATATGGTCACTAAATGTGAAGATACATTTATCGTGGCTCTGTGGAATCTTTTTTCAGATAGTTTGTATTACATGTAACCATTCTGCTGCAATATGTGTAGGTTTTGTCTGAATATTATCAATGTTTATCTTTCTTATAAGTCCATACCAGATAGCAGTGACTTTTTCTGTATCCTCGATTGAAAGTTGGTGCAAATTTCTGATGTAATGACTTCTCAAACCTGAGGAGATGACTCCATTGTTGCTTAACAAAATCTTCTGCAAAGTAAATGCATTCTACGTAAACTGTGTATGTCATGTCATGACCACTGAATCGAGACAACAAATACCACCACCCAGCCACTCTCTTGTGTCATCAAAGATAGCATCTTCATAGCTGCTAGCAATAGCAGGATGTGCACCCATTTTATTGTAGTATAAAACATGTTTGAACTGAATTGATGCCATGTTATCTCTGACAAATTCAAATTCTGTGAGACTGTGATTCACAAATTTAAAATCTTCTGCTTGATCAGATTGGCTCTGCTAATTATTCTCTCCAGTTCTACCAGAGAGTATGTATGAAACAGATACACAGGTTAAAAATAAGAAAAAAGCAGAGATTCGTAAACATCGGTCGACATTATTACTGTCGGGGGATAAACTGAACGGGGTCGATATTTTGTTGATACAAGTCTTTTCGTGCATTATTAAACTTCCTTATAACATTGAAAGGTTTATCATAGAAATGTAGGTATTCCATGTTGAATGACCACACATCTTTATCAGAAATACTTGGAGAGCTATCCAGTGGTTCCTACACATCTTCATCACAAGTACTGCATCAAGAGGTATTCCATGATAACTGACTGCACATTTCATTAGTTACTGCAGCAATCCAAAATAAAAAAAATGAAAAAACTTCACATTACAGATACTCAGGTTATATGCTACATTATTACTTATTTTTGCATAAAAATAATACTTACATCTTTTTTAAGAAAAGAAGCAATGTTTTCAGAATGAATTTAAAGCTGCCATGAACTGGAAAAGGTTTCAGGATATCTGACTAAATTTTAAGATATGTAAATGAGTAACAGATGAAATATGGATCTTTGTCTTTGTTTTCATCTGAAGAGGGACAATTGAGATAAAGTAATTGTTACAGGGAGTGAAAAATAGTATTTGAAATGTATCAGTTATTTTGCTCCTTTTTATATTTAACATTGTACAAAGATAAAAGAGAAATTATCTATTGTTAAATTTGATATTGTTATTTGCTATTCAATCTTTTTATGTCATTTGTATCTCAAAACACCTTGATGTATCTCATTGTTTTCACGACGACTTTTCTTTTTATTGGCTGAAGAAATTTTGTTGAAGGTCACAAACATGTATTCACATCTTTGACAAGGACGGAGGACTAATGTAACATACTTTTTTAATATTTAGGGATCTTTATTTTTCTAAGCAGGTTCTCCTGAGTTCTTTTATCTCTCCTTTACAATATTTTTCATTTGTGCATCACAACACAAATCTTAAAGGCAGTTACTCATCACCCTAAGCTACAATGTGGGTAATCAAATTTCTCAAGTGGGTCTGCTCTTTTAATCGAAACCAAATTTGAAAGATGCAGAGTAGCTCATATTGAACAATGTACGCAGAGCGAGCAGAGTGCTTTGATGACACGTGTGTTCCTTGTATCCTCCAGCGGGAGATGCGGTGCATAAAACTACAATTGTGTTTGGGGCTTGGTGTTTTGATTACACATGGGAAGGAGTTTTAAAAGAGGCTGTGGGAGGGGTTAGAGGTAAGTGGTTTGGAGAATTGCCACTCTGGGGTGATGAGTCACTGACTTGAACAGTTTTCATGGTAATCCTGCCTAGCATGTCTAGAACCCTGCCGTTCATTGCTTATCCCAGTCCCATGCATAAACTTCATTTTCTGTCTAATGTAAGCCTGAAGCATTACAGTCATGTTCTCTGCTCAGATCAGGGTACTTTTTGTTGCACCTTTAATGATGTAAGCAGTGCACAATTTATATCTTTTTGAAATTCTGGCTGTTTTTTCCTGGCTGTTTTTGGCTGAATTTAATCCACTCCCAAAGGGATACGGCTGACATTTTCCACTAAAAGCAGAGCATTTTCTGCTCAACTACAGCAGCTCATTTTAAAGAGACCTTGAAATTGCACATTTATGCAAATTTATGGTAATATTTTTAACAAGTATTGGTTATTTTGTATTATCACAGGATGTTGTTATGGGTAATCTACATCATTATTGTTCATGTTGTTAATGTGTGACATGGTCAGCAATTCTATTCCCACAGGGCAGTTATCAATGCCAGCTAGTCCTAGAATTCTCCAAGGATGAAGAAAACGTACGGTGTGAGCTCCAGTGACGTGTGAGAATGCAGAAACAGCATTTCTCTTAGTGATGATACCTGAACACTTAGCGAGTTAGGAATGGGGGGGGGGGGGGAACAGAAAGGGATGAGACAAAAGGGAAGACAGGAAAAATATGGATGAAATGAAAGGGGGGAAAGAATTGATAGGAGAGGAGGAAGGGGTTAGCCATGGGACATTTTGATATTTTTAGGACAATGTCCAAATTCTTCGATATCAGTTGGTGCTCATCTTCCTAAGTGTTTTGAGAGGTTGCTTGAAGAGGGCATTGAAAATTTTGGCGGTCTTGATTTTTCTTCCAAGGATCATTTGCCAGAATAGCTTCCCATGTATTGTACGTTTTGTGTGGTTCTTTGTCAGGATCCAACAAAAGCCTACTACAAGTGCCATGGATGTAAAAAATTTCTTCACATCATTCTGTTGTGTTGCAAGTTATTAACTTATTACAAATTTGTTACAATTTAAGTCATTACAAATTATTAACTTGTAACAAATTAGTAATCGTTACTTGTACAAGTAATCTGTGATTGCAAGTTAATTTTTATTCCATCACTAGTAGGCTTTTGTGGGATCGAGTTGCATTTTGCAGATAATTTGTAACTTGCTAATGATTAGTGATTGACAACTTTAAACACTTTTGCAGTCTCCCAGCCTGAGGTCTATCATTCATCCACAGAATGTCACTGAGTTCATGTACCATGTTAACATTTCATTCCAGACAAACTTTTTGAATCATGTGAGGTGTGGTCTGTTTGATCATGAAGTCCACGATTTCAACGCAAGTATCATAAATATTTTCTTGGGAGCTGTTTTTGACAAGTACAAATGATGTGCTTCGAAAATTAAAAAACAAAACTACAGGTTGGTTAATTTTATTAACCACAGTACGTTTATTATCATCACACTTGAATGAAAATCTCAATCCATTTCACTAGATGCCAGAGAGACAAGTTTGTAAGATGATTTATCAATTACCTAGGAAAATAAAACAAATGAAAGTCACCTTTAAACAAGGAAATTGTGTTTTTATTGATTTATTATTATTTTTTGTTTTGTTTTGGCAAGTTTCTCTTTACTTGCATCTTGATGCAAAACTATTTGTAACAAAGCAGTTTGAAAGAAAAGAAGGCAAAAGCAATTCAAAGTTACTAAAAGAAATTATGTATGTTAAATATTATTTCACACCTTTTTCAGTCGTGTTACTTTCTGCCCTCACATCCCCAGACTGCACAGCAAATGTTTTCCTTTGCCATTGAAAGTGCAGAGAGTTGAACCATCTATGATTCTAATGTATTCCATCCTAAGGTCCCACACAAGGTGACCAATTGATAGTGGCAGCAGAGAAATACTCTGTTTATGGATCACCTTCAAAACATTTCCTATTTCCACTCCTGTCTTTTCAGAACTGTCAAACTTGAGACAAAAATATTGCTGTAACTAGCCCTGTGACAGAGATACTTCTGTCAAATATTCCCCCCTCCCCCACCCTCCCCTCCATGGGCCCAGAAATCTCAAGCTTGCCTTTTTTTGTATGTGTTCAATTCTGACGTCAGGGATTTCCCTTGATAATATTGAAACCACACTAATGGTAGCTCTGTTAACCAGTACTTAATTTACATTAGAACATGGTATAAACATTACAATCACAAGGCTAGGTAATGCGCACTTCCCAAGTACATTAATGAGCATTAAATAAGAGGACATTGCTCTTCAAACAGTGGCTGTCATATGTCAGTTTAAACAGCTCCCTCTACTATAGTCTACTATAGTTTTAAGCTATATAGTAATCCTACAGTAAGTTGTAAGCAGTGAAAGCTGCATCCCAAAGATAATCAGCTTCCCAACTTCATGCTCCACATAGGCCAAAGGTCACGATCAACGATCATCTCAATGAGTTACATTATGAGTGCTGGTAGAATAAACGATATGTGAAACTATGACAACATTTATACTTTTAAATGTTATCACATCTCAGGATAAGGACCTTTTGGATTTGACCAAGGCTTAAGAATATGATTTGCCAAATGTTTTTTCTGAAGATACACCAATTCATCTATCTAGGCCGAATGGAAGAGTAATATCAGTGAAGCTGATGCTTAACAGAATGCTTGGTAGATTTCTTAATTAAAACTTCATGATTTTACAATATGATGATGACTGCTGGGTAAACTAAGACTAAACAGAACTAAAATTAACAAACAAGGATTGTTTGGGCTTACCATCACTACCTCTAAAAGATACTAAAAATGATGCCACTTCTGCCAGTTAAGTTTTCTTCAACTTAAGGTTAGGAAACATAAAATCAATTCCAGAATCTGAATTTAATATCACTCTCTTCCTGCCCTTTCAATTAAGTAATGACTTCTATGTTTCACCAATGAAGCACAAATAAAGCGGTTATCGACGATCACTTTGTGAAATACAACAAGTAGTTTTGCTTGCAGCAAGAGTAATAAAATCCACATAAAATCAGACGAGTTATGAACAATACCTAACAAATTATCCTCTCAAAAATCTGTTGAAAATGAAGACCATCAGTTTACTCAGGAGATGAATACATTCCATATTATGTTTATCTGTAGCATGTCAAAGATACAACACCAAAGACATTGGGCTGTAGTGAAGGAAGCCTGCACAATTCCCATTATGCTTCCAACAATGATATATGCAGCATCAGCATTCAAAATTGCATTTACCAAGAACTGAGTGAAAATACGTGGTACATGGTATAACTGAATTGCTTCACCTTAAAAGAACACCTGCAAATAGCCACAAGACATTTGGCAACTAGACTTAAGAAACATCTGAAGATGGTCACGTATCGACCTGCCAACGGCGACAATTTCAAGGACAAACAAAAAGTGTTCATATGATTCTTTAGTACCCAGACCATAGCCACAGAACTTTAACTATTGTTTAGGTGCAATAAATAGAAACTACTGGCTGCACATCTCCTTGCAATCTTCTCAGGAGACTTTCAAAGTCAATCAAAAATTCTTTCCGGCAACATAGACTGCTTGTGAGGCGTAAGAGAGCTTGTTTCTTATTTGATAGGCCCTCACTCGATTTACATATGTACATAATAAGAGATGAAAAGGGTGCTTCAAACACGGTACAAAAATCAGACAGTCTAGCGATGCCATACGTTACAAAGGACTGAAACCCTCTGCAATGGTTTGCACAATTAATTCTCAACTTAGCACAGGTACACAGAAATGAACATGATTATCCCACTCTTATAGTCCACGACACACAAAATGATGTGAAGAGTGATGAATTGACATGCCTCAGATATATATACTTATCTGTACAGGAATTACTGACACACACCCTTTAAGCCAACATTGATGCATACATTAGCTAAGTGTTGCTTAAACACATAAACAGCATTAGATGATGCACACACATTCATATCATACTCTGACTTAACGTCTTAGGGGTACTGTGGGTCCTGCTATCCACATATCTTGATCTTAAGGAAAAGACAGATTTGAAAGGACATCAGCTTTCGTCTATAAGAGGTGTTGCATCCCCGTGACCAACAGAAGCAGGAGTAGCCAGAACCATCGGGCTGGGCTCAGGCATAGGTGAAGGGGCTACGCTGCCACGGGATCCAATGTGGGGACTTGGTGCATAGGCTGGGCTGCGCCCCACTGAGGGACTTTTCCCTGCCTGACTTCTTTTGGCCCACTGTGCTGCTTGCTTGGCCCAGTCAACAGATATTGCATTAGGAGTGGCCCTGGCACTTCTGAAGATAAAAGTGAACAAAATACAATCATCCACTAGCCAACACCTGGACAACACAAACTTGAATTTGGCCTTGCTATGTTTTAAAGCACATCACCAGAGTAAGGACATTCTGAAACCTTCAGGAATGATGCACCAACTGTATGAAGAATACACAAACTACATGTAAAGATGCATGCAAGGACGCAAGCCCTGCATGAAAGATGCATGTCCTGCATGAAAGATGGGAAACCCAACTCTTTGAATACCAAAGAAAAAGCAAAAGTTGACAAATGAAACTTTGAATTAATCAAAGTTGAAAGCAGACAGCACTCACCCCTGAGGAGTTCGTTGGGCCATCTGAAGAGCACTGACCATTTGCTGAGCGGAAGACGGAGTTGAACGCCAGTTCTGCCCCGACTGATTTTGACGTGGTGTTGTGGGGTACTGTGGAGTCCTGCTGTGAGATGGTGTCCTTGCAGGGTTTATCTGTGGTGTTCTATTCGCCTGTGGTGTCTGAACACCATATTGTGGTGTCATCATCTGAGGGGTTGCATACGGGTACGAGCTGCCACCGGCGAAGGAATTGTAACGGGCAGCTGCGGCATTGATGGAGGGAGTGCCTGGGGTCTGGCGTGGAGTGTGGGACAGCACATTGGGTGTGGCATAAACACCGGTGAATGTGGTTCCTGTCTTTTGGATGAGCGGTGTTGCTGAAAACAGTGACAGATGCATTTGAGATGTAACAAAGTAATACCAAAATATACTACGAGTTGTTAACACCATCAACAGAATCACAATGACCAGGACTTAGAAAACTCACTGGCATTCCTTGTTATGTCACACCTAATTTTCTATAAAAATATTGGATGTTTGCATCAAAAATTGTGTTGTGCCATTTACAACTAGAAAGCCAAAAGGCTTAGTGATTCCTTGCCTCATGATATATATTGTAACAAACATGAATCGCCCACATGACAAGCATGAGATCCCACACAGTTATCCTACTTGAGATACCATCTTAGTAAGGTCAAAACCTTTTGAAATCTCGTGACCCAAAATGACCTTTCACCTCCACTTAAAACAATAGGGATCACCTACCCTATTTGGCCATCAACATGCTAAATATGAACAATTCACAAACTAAGTATAAGCTCCCTCTTATTTATCACCCTTAAAATATCATGCATACAAGGTTTTGACCTTTTGTCACCCCAAATAACCTTTGACCTACACAAACATGAGAAAACTCCCAAACGGATATGATGCTGCAGGGGAACAAATTATATTTTGTCGTGTCTAATAACTTGATAAAAAGGTAAACATGTTTATTTAATCAAAATTATAGCACTTTATTTTGTCGAGTTACAGCTATTGGTGGCAGCTCTTTCATATTTGATTTTTTGGCATGATGCCCTTCCCAATGGCTATGAGGTCCTTGAAAATTAGCAAAAACTGATATTCCTATTAAACAAGAATCTAGCATGACTTGCAATTTTGCCTTTAGTCTACTTAAAGACACAACACACAGTACAAGTTTCCCTGGTTTGATACACAGTAGTCATTTGTTTAAAGCTTACCTGAACTGCTGTAAAGTGAAATAGGGTGTTAAGAATACACCAACATGGCATACAAAGAAATTCACCTTAACCATTGTTAAACCATTCAGTCTCATCAATAAATATCTGTCAAAGCTTCATCTCCTCAAAACATTATGCATGTGATGAGTAACGGATGCATCATTTGAATTTTAAAAAGTTTGGGTGAACAAATTATTGTTGAGCAACAAATAGCTAAATTTCTGATCTGTGAGAATCTTATTCCTTGAAAATAAGGCTACTGTAATTCATTATTTTGAATAATCTATCATTCTATGTCCACAAATAATGGTTTTAAAAATATGGTTGTTTTCTGTAAAACAAACGCCCTACTTCCCTTTAAGGGCTAAACAGAGACACTGTTTATACAGTAAATGGTTAAGTCCATTGAGCACCTGGCTCAACAGACTGTATGATTTATTCTGGACATTGTGGTTTCTACTGGCAGTCAACTGTGATAAATTATGTCAGATAACAGTGACCAATTTGAACAGAGGGGGGTCAGTTACAATTTGATTCATTCGATTAAGCAATCACAGTTCATGCACGCTCAAGGGTATTTGATCCAAATGATCAGTAATTTAGTTCTTTTTGTAAAGCTAATAACCCGTGGTATATTTAATCAATTCCAGTTTACAATTCATGCATGCTCACATGTCCTTATGAGGATAGTGGCATGAGGTTTACAAAATAATAATCTTTGGCACCAAATTTAATGTTGCCTTCATCTTTTCTTTATGGTTATCGAAGAGACTATGTTGGTATGTCCTAAAAGAAGTTCTCAAATCAACAAGAGGATTCTACATTACAAGTATAAAATTCACTAGAAGGACCGTTCTTTAAATATTGTAGATTCAAGTTTTTCACATTTTGACCTCCCATGACCCCAAATGACCTTTCACCTCTGCCAAAAAATATAAGGATCATCTATTCGATATGGGCAATCCACACGCTAACTATGAGATCTCTCACATTTACCGTTCTGGAGATATCGTGTTTACAAGCAATTTTCAAGGTATTTACCTTTTGACCTCTGGTGAGCCTTGTACTCAATAAGATACACCTACCCAATTCATATGACATCTGCTCAAGCTTCTCTTCTTGAGATATCGTGTTTACATGGTTTTCACAATTTGACCCCTGTTGACCCCAAATGACCTTTGACCTCCACTGAAAACGATAGGGTTCCTTTACTCAACATGGTGCAACTACATACTAAACATGAGATTTCTACAAGCTTCCTTTCTTGAGATATCGTGTTTACAAGGTTTTCACAATTTGACCCCTGTTGACCCCAAATGACCTTTGACCTCCACCAAAAACAATAGGGATCATCTACTCAATAAGGGCAACCTTCATGCCAAGTATGAGATCACTCAGAGTTACTCTTCTGGAGATATCGTGTTTACAAGCAATTTTCAAGGTATTTACCTTTTGACCTCTAGTGACCCCAAATGACCTTTGACCTCCACCAAAAACAATAGGGATCATCTACTCAATATGGGCAATCTACATGCCAAGTATGAGATCACTCAGAGTTACGCTTCTTGAGATATCGTGTTTACAAGCAGGCGTCACACATGCACATACATACATACACACACACACACACACACACGACATCACCATCGCATAGATTCCTCTGCCTTCGGCAAGGAATCAAAAACTGCACCTCTTTGACAATGTAATTCAATCAAATTAGGGTGAAGAGAATGAACAATACAACGATCATTTTGATGGATTGCACGCAGATTTTGTGTCCTCTTTTTACAAAATAATGAGAAAAGGAATCAATAAAACTATAAAAATAAATGAAAAGAAGTAATCACAAATGGGGCATCTTCCATTTATGTTAAACTGTTTCAGTAAAGGACTATGCCACAACATCTATGCCTTCCATTCTTAGAACACGAAGCAAAATATATTGCATAAAAGCTGACAAACTGCTGTCGGGTACAAAGTTTTACAAAATCTCAAACATAGACCAGTACTGTCAGTGTAGTCAGTTCTCTGGACTCCATGTTTCTCCCATGATTGTACACATGAAGTACTTTCATCTGCAACCCACAGCAAAAGTACTTACAGCATCTCACTTACCAATTTTTCATAATTCATTTCAAAATTAAGGCATTGTACATCTATCAACACAGCAATGGAATTGACCCTGTCTTTCAAGCACTTAAATTTCTAAACAGCTTGACGATTCTGCCGACAGGGTTGACCTTACTGGTAGAATAAATTGGAGGCAAAAGCCATACACTCTTTGGAGTTTTATGTGTGTACGTTCTGGGTTTATATCGGACTGCTTACCTCCCCAGGCTACAGGTGTGCCATCAGCGAGGACTGACATCGGAGTTCTATGAGTGCTGGTTGGGGTATACGAGACACCTTTGAGGGGAAGGAAAAGATAGAGACAAAGTAGGAAAGAAAGTAAACAGACAACTTGTTGGATGCTTCATCAGTTTCATACACTGCATTGTAAATGATAAACCAAAAACACCACACATACATGGACAGCCTCAAATTAATCCTGAAGAAATCCATTATGCCATCTCAAATTAGTTTCAGAAGAGGTCAATCACACCAAATCCAAGTAATTCTGAAGAAATCTGTCATGTCATATTTTCTGAAGAGGTACATTACACCAAATCCAATTAATTCTGAAGAAGTCAATCACACAAAAGCAAATTGACTATGACAAAGTCGATTCTACACTTATTTAAGTTCATTTTGAAGAAGTCATTTACATCAAATCAAATTAATTCAGAACATCCCAACTACAAAACCTCAAACTAATTCTCAAAAGGTCGATTACACCAACTCAAAAAGTTCTGAAAACGTCCATTACAGCGACACATACTATTTCTGGATGTTAATTCAAGCTCATTTCAAGCAAAGGTAATTACATCACCTCAAATTAACCACCAAAGTAGTCTATTTCATAGTGATTTCTTGATGACACTACTGAGTTGTATCAAAGCAGAGGGACTTTCAATGACATACACAAAGATATTCTGTGATATCCTGATGGGGTCCTTGCTTACTGACCTGGTATGGGTTCCCTGAAGTGTTCCTTAAACCATCGATGGAGGGCGTTGATGGAGCTATGGACCTGACCCCGGTATCTGAATCCCTCCGGTGTGACTGTCACGTACTCGTGCTTCGGTTTGCTGCGAGGCTGGTAGGACAGCAGGAACTTCCCAGGATACTCCTTGACGAAGTTCATGAAGTAAGGGATGCGGGATGGATTCTTCTTCTTCTCTGTCGATAAGATTTTATTCATCGCCTCTTTGCCCACTCCCTGGGTGTCCCGGTAGTATTTGTGCTGTTGCACGTCTCTGACAAAGGAAGCCATCGGCTGGATGTGTCTGGCAATTATTTCATCCAGATCTTCATATTCCTGAAATTATGATAATTCAAAACTGTACTTCAAAATTTGTAGACAAAATTACAGAACAATTCACACACAAACTTTCCCATCCTTTCCAGCCATCTCTTCACCATGCCAATTATCTTGACACCTCAACCCAGAAAGCTGTGAACTTCCATAAATCACTGACGAACATATTTTTGGATTCTTTAACTTACCACATCAGACTTTGCTTTCGTCTTGCATCTAATCTATTACTTTACCCATCTTTAGTGACGGTGCTTATTTAATTCACTTGAGTTGCCAGAAATGTGCAATCTTTGAATGTCTCTCTCTTTGCTTATCAGGTACTCCAAATTCATCTTACACAAACCAGACATCGAAGACGTTGTTTTGCCTTAAACTACAAGATCGAATCAAATCAAATTTAAATTTCAAGAATTTAAAAAAATTCTCTTGAGGAGAAAGAGAGATAGCAGTTATGGAGAATAACTAAATATCATGCAAGGTCTGTAAAATACATGGTGGTAGCTTACCTCATCACCGATAAACAGAGACTTGCCGAGATTAAATACTTTATCTTTTCCTTGTTCTTTGATGTCTATATGTTGATAGATACCATCATCAACCTTCCACGTGGCAGTGAGGTGATCAGGACCCTGTCAGGAGAAAATCATACACAGACATGATGACAGCTCTGCAGTAGTACCTGTTGGGTTACTACTTGTGGAACAAATTTTCCTGGAACACTTGAACTGTCTGAGGGGACTAGTCACTGCCTTTAGGGTCTTATTGAAAATCGTGATGTCTTCTTTGACGAGTGGAATCAATTACGGTTTCTGAAGTGGCATATTTGTAACACTAATGTTGACAACAACCTCATATCATTTTGATTGTGTGAAGACTGAGGCACACAGAAATTTGATCGTATGTGACAGTGTGTAATGTTGTTGGACTGGGTGTGGTGATGCATAACCAATTGTAGTGTTGTGTGATGAAATGTGGTGACATGTGCCCTGTGGTGTTGTGTTATAGGGTACGATGTTGTCGGGTAGAGTGTGGCGATGAGTTGTAATGTCGTGTGACAGCGTTTGGTAATGTGCGATAGGTTCTGTAATGCGTGATACGGTGTGGTGAGGTGTGATAAGGTACGGTAATGATGTCCTGAGGTGTTGCAGGGTGTGATGACGTATGACAGGGTGTGGTGATGTGTGACCAGATGTGACATTCTGTCAGACAGTGTTGTGTTGTGTTGTGGGACAGATGGCTTTGTTTGGTTGTAGAGCAACCCTATCAAAACCAACAAAACGGTGGAAAGGTATATTAAGGTATACTTGCTGCATCCACAGGATTAGGTTCATGATGTCCCCTTAGTGTCGATCTAGGGCTAAACATACCTTACTGCTGGGTCTAATGATTACTTCTCCTACTTCAGCTCCTTCCATCATATTCTCAGCTTGTTTAAAGGTAATGTTGTGGAATGATGGGTGGATGATAACCCTCTTCAGGTATGCTGCAGGTTAAGAAGGAAGAAAACATCACAAAATATGTTGATTGATGAAAGCCATGAAATAATAAGTGGAGTTATATCATTTTGCAAAAGTTAAATGTAAGAGTTATATTTATGAGTAAAATCAAAACTCCCTTGGGTTGTATATCATTGCACCTCTCAATTTACTAGAGTTACATTCGACGGTAAAATTTTAATGAATACAACGGATAACTCGATTAAGATACCTTGTTGTTTTCTAACATAACGTCAATAAGAGTTACATTCAAAACTGACTGAGATATCTTCAAGGAGCAGCATCAATACGCACTTGATTTGGATTGTTTCTCCTTCTGTTCGTCCTCCTGCCTCTTCTCGCCGTCGGCGGTCTCGTGGTCGTAGTAGGTGTCTTTGGGGGGAGTCCACTCTCCCCTCTCGTCTCTCAGGTCAGATGACCTGCAGGTCAGATCCACCTGGAATCTCTCGATGTCGATCCTGGCTACCCTGGCGTGAAGCGTCTGTTGAGGCTGCATTGCAGATGTAAATATTGACAAAATATATATTGTTGACAGGGTTGTTTGATTCAAATAAAGCCAATTAAAATCACGATGAAAATCGAGATTTTTATTAAAAACAATTATGACTTAAATCAATTTACTTTATCTGAATCGCTGTTTTTTTTGTTTATATAATTAATTTTCCAAAAAAAAATAGAAAAAATTCAACGACCCTGATTGTTGATAAAAGAAGCAGGAAGGCCGTGCAAGAGGACAGATCAAAAGTGATGACAAATACACATCAACTGAAAATATTACGAGAATATGTTTCATTTAATGAATGGTGGTACTTTTCCGGGACTGCCAACATGATTGATATTTTCTTATCATTCCTCTTCCTAACATGAGATTATAGAGGAAACTGAAAGGAGAAGGAAAAAAAAAAAAAAATCTGCATCTTTGGTTCCTCACCTGGACTCTCTCTTCAGGATTGTTGACCTTCTTGTCACTTAGAAATTTAGTTGGAATGAATCCTGACAGACCGTTGTCGAGACGGACTCTGACCCCCATCGCCTGACCAGGACATTTGTCTCCGTCAAAGTGGCCCCAGACCTAAGATTGGGGAGAGAGAAAGAGAGAGGGATGAACGGTGGCATTGTGATCACTGTTTGAGAGATCCTTGTGAAAGATGTAAACCAGCATGGCAATTGTTTTTGCTGATACAAATTATAGATGGAAATTTTAAGCAGTTACGAAATTTTACAGAGATGGAAATTTCACATGACCTCCCAACTCTAATTACATCAGGATGGCAAAAACAAGGAACTATTCTGGTGTTACGCTGAACAGCGCCAGCTGCAGTCTTCAAGGTTCCCAGTACTGTTGACATAGAAGATGGGAGTGCATTTGTTGTGATAAGAAAGGTAAGTGAGGAGTGATGTAAATATTATGATTTTTTTGGTATAAACAGATTTAATTCTTTCATGGAGAGAATACTTTGTGGATATAATAATCCTTGCTATGACTAGTCCTCAGCAAATACTGAACTACCCAATAGATCAAAGAAAGCCAAATCTGACGATGACATGCTGACAAAGACTGACTGGAATATACCATGTTGATCTAATAGATATGAAAATACACAGACAAACAAATGACCAAGCGAATACAATTGAGAACAAACAAGGTAGCTTAAAGGTGATGCATTGAAGAAGCTAAATTAATCGATGAATTTTCAATCACCTCGCTCAATTCTGGAAAGTCAGCTCTTAGGCAGAATGGGCACTGCCAGTAACCAGTATCGTCGTCCCTGATGGGGTTGGCCTGCTCCAGTTGGTCCGTGCGAGGTTTCCGTCTGGCAATGGAGAGTACCTTGACCACCATCATCTTACCTACGGAGGTAAACGAACAAAGAAAATGGGGGGTACACTACTAACGCAATAGACCAAAGATAATACATTGCAACAGCCTTTCTCTCTGTTGAAGTTGTTCCCTTAGTTAATGACAGCCATGTAGATAAATGAATTTACCTGTGGAGTTAAAACAATCAGACAGATTCATATTTAAAAGATACTAAATCCGAGTCATTTATTTTCATACCTTGCTATTAAGTTATTATTTAAGATAATGGCACCCCTAACAGGTAGATGGCATACTAACAGGTGGATGGCAACCTAACAGGTGGATGGCATACTAACAAGTGAGTGGCATACTAACAGGTGCAACCAAACAGGTGGGGTTGTATTTGTTTGTTGGGACACATGACTGCACATCAAATATATGCTATATCAGATACTACATCAGATTTGTGGATTCAAGCAAATATTGTCTATACCTCCTTGTAAATATATGGCAGTCTTACAGGCATGTACATCTTCAAATTGTTCTTAGCCCAGAAGGTTGAAGATGACAATTAAGATGACAATTAAGGACTTTTCCCTGTTGTCTATTTCAGGTATCGGGGAGATTTCAAGAACGAATTTCTCGACAAAACTCCAGTGAACTAGAAGAAAGATTTATCTCTTTGAGTAAACCCGCCCACGACCTTTGAGAAAGCGATTGGCAAATGATAAATTGCACACGGATTAATAATTACGGACATCAAGTCCTGACACCGGCGACATCCTGTGAAAATTATTAAAAAGGCCCGAATGAAGGATGCAATTGAACAGACAAGACCAACTCAGGCGGAGAACACCTTCCTTCTCATAGCCGACTGCTCACCTCTGTAGAAAGTATCTGGTGTTTCTTTCGTCAGCAGCGAAAAGGTTTCCTCGGGAGACGGAGCTCGGAACGAGATCCTGAAGTCTTTGTAACGGCTGTTCAGTTCCGCCCGGATGTCGTAGAGGGTGATACTCTTATTTCCATAGCCCTAAAGAGAAAAAGACACAAAGGAATGAGCAAAAATGAAAGAAACCACATCGACGACAGCACAACAAAAAGACAGAAAGATAACGAGAGCACGAGATGTGCAAACAAGGTTTTGTATGTGACAATTTTGCTGCTATTACATACCATCACCATGCAATGTAAAGTGTCAATAGATTAAAAAAATTCACATTTCCAGGGAGGCTTCCTGATATTCTTTAAAATCAGGTGGAAAAAATCATTTTGTGAAGTCATGACTAAAAGCTTGCTCTAAACTGGTAAAAAACTTTGAAATATGTTACATTCTCATTTCCAAGTAACCAGCATGACAGTATGAAAACCTGCACTCAATCAATTTGTGACAGGCTCTCACTTATGGGTTGAGCACACCTTTAACTAACTCTTGACTAACAAATGAAAGCCACGTGGTCATATGTCTGTGAATGAAAGGTAAGTGTAGCATCTCAAAATTGTAGCTTTTACTTCGAGAAGTTTTCCTTTTCTGACTTCACAACATGTTGTAACAGATTTCTGGTCAGAGAGATGATAATTAATTACATTTTCATCAATTATTTACTTCTATGGGATTTTAGTTGCTATCCTGCAAACAAGTATCAATTAAGTCCAGCCCTCAGAGAGAGAGAGCTGTCTAATAGCAGTCACCTGTCTCTTTAACTCCTCGGCAAATGCATCAAGATCCAAGTCTTTCAGTTTGTCTGGGTTATCCAAGATTTCTTCCAACGCCTCCGCCGGGTTGGCGTCCTCCGCGGACTCGTCGTATTCCAGCGCATCCACCGCCATCTTGCGGGCCCACTCGTACGTCTCCGGGTGGATGCGGGTGCTGTCGAGCACTTCAATGTAAGAGTCAGAACTGATAAAAAAAAAAGAATAAAAACAGAATGAATGCGGTGCAGATAACGTCATCGCCGACGTATCTTGGGGTACCTGATAGGTCTTTGGCGGATGTCAGCACTTCAAGACATTCAACGATTGTAGCAAACAAAAAGCTGGGCTGTTGATAATGTGTGGACAAGGCACTTTCCAAACAAAGTACATCTACCAATTTCAAGGATTATCTGTCCCGTATAAGGTACAACTGCTAAGAGGGGAAAAAAAAGTATCACCTAGATAAAAATTTCCTCATTCACAGAATTACTTTTCAAAAAAAACTGCAAATATTAAAATAAGCTTTATCGTTATTTATTACCTGTCTCCAACTGATGTGGTATCTATTTTTATGAACCCAGCACAGTTGATAAAAACGGTTGGGCCTAGCTGACATCCCATTACTAATTGATTTCTGTTTTCTAAATGCATGTTCTGTTGTTTGAGAGTCTGTGGGTAAAGAAGAGGTTAAAGAAATGAAATGGTATCCACATATTTCAAGGCAGTAACTCTCACCAAGCTATATTTTTTTGATACTGGATAGCAGAACTCACAACTGATTCTACTCTTTGATTGACAACAAATTCGAAAGATGCAGAGTAGCTCATATTACAAAGTGTACACAGGGATCCATTGTTTTGATTACACATGTGGAGGTATTTTAGACAGGCTTTGGAAGGGAATAGACGTAAGTGGTTGGGAGAACTGAAACTGTCTGGAGTGATAAGTGTTTGTCTCTAATGATACAAAGGCACACACACCTAAACCGGATTTATATGTTACACTGGAAACTGCAATAGCAGATTGCAAACCCAGCTAGAGGAAATGAAAAAATAAAAAATTGTCAGAAATCCATTGCAGAAAAATTACCAATTATGGAAAATACAAAAAAAATATACATATTTATAGAAATATCTAATTACACTTCTAAAAAAGATAACAAACTTCATGAAAACTGTATCACACAGAGAAGCATACAGTAGGTAGGAACAAAGATATCGTGAAATAGACTCTTACTTACCCTTAGAAGAGCTTCACCCTTCCTTGCCCCAAGTCCACATACAAACTGGACAAGGGATGATAAATGGTTATGAGCCAAGGCCTGGTTGATGTCCACTCCTACCTCATTGGCTCTGAAAATAAACTCTTGGTACAAATGCTCATTGAGCACCTCTTGAGAGACAGAGTCCTGTGAAAAATGGAGGAAACAGGTTGATACATTTCAGACACCGATAATTCCATCAAGGATACATTTTGGTCGAAATTCTGCCATAAAATATGGCGGTGATCGTAACCATGGACACATGCAAGTTCCTGGTTCATTAGGGGGAAGAATGCGCAGAGCAATACGCTAAGAAAAAAAAATCTGAAAATGATGAAACAAACAAATGCACACCGTCAAACATAAACCATTGCCACACCCCTGTTCTGGCCACACCGACTGACGACAGATGACTGTAGCTGGCACTGACGCTTGTCGACCAACATGAAGTGCATACCCCCAGAAAACCAACCAGAAGACAATTTAATAAACAGTCCATGAAAAATGTCAAAAAGTTCCTGGAAATATATATCAATGCAATGTAAAGCAATCCACTTTTTTAATCTGGTCATTTGATGCAAAACAAGGGACATATCCACAGTCCCACAGCATCACTAATATTGCAAGCTTGACGCTCTAAAAGGCAACCTCTCGACTTAGGTCCTCCCCACGGACGATTTTTCACCAATTTCCACAAATCCTATGGCTAGAATTCTGTGTCGAGTGAGATGAGATCATCAAATAATGGAGAATGTGATCAAACAGGAAGGATCAAGTATCGCAGATACCTGGAGAGGATGAAAGCGAATGCAGAGGAGGTCTTCGTCTACATTGCAGAGTCTCGAAAACTCCTGCAGAGGGTCCTGTAGACGTCTGGCTACAGAGATTGCCTTACGGAGGCAGGCAGGAAATTCCAGGAACTCTCCCTGAGGATGGAGAAAATTTGGGAGAGGACAATGTACTATTGTTGCCATGGTGGCATTTGCCACCAAAGAGTGAAAATTACAACTGGAACAAGTAGACTAAAATAGACACATGAAGGTCAATTACAAAAGGTCTACCCAGCGGTAGCTGTTGCGAGTCACTAACAAAGTAAAAAAAAAATACAGAAGCTGGTTAATTAAGGTGACTTTGGTTATGATGGCTATTCAAGGATTACCTA
Organism: Stichopus chloronotus; assembly: GCA_021234535.1. Taxonomy (NCBI): domain Eukaryota; kingdom Metazoa; phylum Echinodermata; class Holothuroidea; order Aspidochirotida; family Stichopodidae; genus Stichopus; species Stichopus chloronotus. Next base: position 180,575 of record CM037837.1, on the reverse strand, counting down.
CTTACGTAAACAGGATACACAAGGTACTTTCAATCTAACCATCGCAGTACTAACCAAGCTGTAGTTACAGTTTTTAGGGCCTTTTCAATTTCCCTTCTTTCACAAAAACTGGATCTTGCTGTTTGTTCATCTTTGCAAAAAAAAACATCATTTACTGTCTCCCATCATCTTTTAATAAATACATTGGAGAAATTAGACCACAACTGAGGAACTACTGAATATGGCTACAGAACCATGTCACAGAACATTTATGTGTAAGCAATCGCATACGATGCAGCAGAGGGTGTTTTTCAGGGTTCCTTCACTCTCTAGGGAATCCCTCACCATTCTTCTGACATCTTACATGATGTTTTTAACTATGACAGCAAACTCCCAAGCAATATGAGGTGAGGAGAATAAATTCAGACAGAATGAGTAGGGGTACTTTTTGAAAGGAAATTTGAAGTGTTCATGACTTTTCCAGGGTTTCCATGATAAGGGGGACCCTTTTCATATTGTTATTTTCCATCTTTTATATTCGTTATCAGTAAATTTTGTGGCAAATCATGAATCTGTCCTACAATGCTGCATTATACATTGCCTACTGATGAGGTAGTTCACTAACAAATCATTTATGTCAAAGAATTATCCCGGCTTTTAAATATCAGACAAGATCCAAACTCCCATAAACCCTACCTCAGCAGTTTTACTATTGGCGTAGATGTTTGCGACATTGCTGTCCACGAGTTCTACGTTGATGGGTGCCATCTGTTGCTCTGTTTCCAACTCCGAGATGCATCGTTTTATGTCCTCCACAACATCTAATGTCTGCCTACATATCGCCAGAAAAAAAAAGGGAATTGCCATCAGCCAGAGGAATCATGATTAGAAATATAAGCTCTTTTCACAGAGAAGTCAAAATAGTTGTCACACTGGATTCAAGATCTAATTCTGTCTAGCTGTAAGTGATGCTGCTAGCTAAGCAACTTCTTTCTAAGTTGCATTTTTTTTTTTTCTGGACTTACAAAAATATTAACATCAAAAACAAATTTACCTTGACTCAGCTGCAACAGCAACTACATGAGGTCTTTTGTCTGTCAGAAACTTTTTTAGACTCTCGATGTCAGCGAGCTTGAGATCTCGATCTCTCTCCGACCAGCTGCGACTTCGCCTCAGGAAATGAGGGAGGCGGAGAAATTCGCTGACTTCACCTTTTCCGTCGACTATGACCCCGAACGTTGCAGTATCACTGGAGTAAAAAAAAACATTGGAAGAAGGAAAAAGTGATGAACAGTTTCAAGTCTCTCACAGGTAACATGGAGTTACACTGAATCAAAAATTGGGACAACAATGGAACAAAATATCAAGAGCAAGCACAACTTATAGAGATAATCAACAGATATAAGTAGGTTGTAAACAAGGACAACAACTTGAACAGACAAAGATGCAAGTAATGACATTACAACTTGAAGAGACATAAAGCGAACGTAGAAAAAACAACAAGGAGACCATATATCAACAAATTATAAACCAAAATGACTTGAAAATATATGAATAGACAGATATAAACAGAATGTAAGCAAAAATGGACAAAAACAATTTTGAGCAAGGATAACAAAAAGAAAAGATGTTAAAAAAAAAAAAAAACAGGGAAACAGTAACCAAGGAAAAGGGAGCAGCAGGTAGAAAGAGATGCAGGTATCTGAGAATACAGATCCACTTAAACTGAGTAAGACTTACAGATCTAGAGGATGTGCAACACCAAATACCCGTAGACCAGATCTACCACTTTCATAGTCATCATCGTCGTCGTCATCATAGTCCATCTGTTGATCTGCCTGATAGGGGGCGACTTTCAGCCAGTTGTACAACTGGCGAGAGCAAGTCTGACAAAAGCAAACAGTAACATTGCAAACGTATTCACGTTTGGAAGGGGTAAGGGAAATGAACTTACAACGAAAAGTTACTGATAATCCAAGCAAAACTAGGGCTCATCATTAACTCACTAAGAGTGGTTTATATGACTCATTTAATATGTGGGTTACAGCATGAGTTGAAGGAAAATTACACAGAAAAATTAAAAGTTGTACCAAAGATGTCGATTATTACAACTATATCACAAAGTTTAAATCAGAAAAGTTATGAAACTTAACATAGATGACACTGCTGTGGTGGAAACGGATAGGAATACAAACATACCCTAATAATGCCAAGTTTAGCCTCCTCGAGAAGTTTAGCCTTCAGTTCCTTAGCAAATGCAGGATATAGAATCTTCTCAAAGGCTGTCTCCAGTGCTTTACCTCTCTCCTCATTCCAGAGTTGTACGTGGTTGCTAAACTCGTCTCTGTAATACAGCTGACGAATCTCTTCGAGGTAAGTCTGGGAACCGAAATTATCGCTGAAAAGGAGATTGCCGAATAAAGAGAAAATGAGATATAGCTGGACCGACTTATTACGTAATCAAGTATGAAATCGACAGACACTTCACCCGAATTGCTGCAGAGTATGAATGCATTTCATCAATAGTTAATCCTCATCAGAAATATTGCTTTCCATAGTACTCTTCCCCTGTAAATATGCATTCCTCTAAATTTGAGAATTCCAAAGAGTTTACCACAGAAAACTGAAGGACCTCAAACACTGCTATGAAAATTGTGAAAGCTAAATTCCCTAGAATTGTAAAGATACCAAATACAGGAAAAGCACACTGGACGGGTAAGATATTTATGAAAAGGAGATCAGTGTATCCTCTGCTAAAAAGACGGACACATTCCTAAAACTTTACAAAGTGACATAGTTCATAACTCGAGCACTTTTAATATCACTCACTTTTGCCTGACTTCCATATCTAGGGACATTTTGATCTTAAGGAGACCCTCTTCCTCTGCTTGGGTCAGTTTAAGATATTGATCTAAGTAAAGATCCTTGACTTGTTTGTTCAGCAAGTACTTCATCGTGTAGCACGGGTGGTTCTCATCAATCTCCTGAAAATGCAAGAAAAGTAAGTCAGCTTTCAAACTGTGATCTCTTTATGAAATGGTCAATAAATCTAAAACAGTCATTTCCTTTCTTGCTATTTGCTTTTTGATGTTACACTCCTCCCATCATCAACTAAACAAGGAAAACAAAAGAGGAATACAAAAGACAAAAGTAAAAATATATCTGTATCCAGCTGGTAATATCCCTATCTGGAATAGATTTGGTTGCAATCTTACAAATAATACCCCACACATATTACCTCCAAAATCACTTTCATTCGCCAATTCGACCACTGACCTTAAATCCCTTCTTCGTGGGCTTCACAGATATCTTGGCGCGTTCATAGTAGGTTTGACGAACACACTGCCTTACCATCGGATCGTGAGCCAGCTGCAAAGCAACCATGTACCTGGATGCTCTCAAGACGAGATCCGGATTGTCAAATTTACTGTGGGGAATGAGCAATTTGTGGAAATGTATTCAAGATCTAGAATGAGTGTGTTACGTGCCAATAATTAACAATGAACTTAACAAAGGCTAATCAATGACTCATGATTTGGTAAACTACTTATCTCAACGTGTCAATGCAACTCCCAAGATGGTGAGAGTAACTGGAGGAAGAAAGGTGTAAGGGGGAGGGATGAGAATGAGGTAGGGAAGGTGTAAGGGAAGGTGAGAATAGGGAGGAGGGAAAGGGGGTGGGGGAGAATGTGAGTAACTGGAAGGAGGGTAAGGTGCATAGGAGGATCACAGTAACTGGAAGGACAGATTTGGGGAAGAGTGAGGAAGTAAAACTCTTTATTATAAAAGAAGAAGTGAACTGTTATTAATGTAAAGTTATTATCAATTTTCCACTTTCCCTCCTTCAATGTACATACCAATGACAAGCACAGGGTCACACGTTACCAAGTAATCACACAAGAAAACACACAGCAACACATGAAGTACTCCCTTGTTTTTCTGTGACACTATGTTGCCCCTGCAACTAGTTCTTGTCACTACAGTTGTTGAAATATGTTAAAAATGCTACTAGTTTTTTTACAATTACAGATGTTACAATATCATAACAATGCAACCATTGTATTTCTCATTTCCTTTTTCTCACTGGGGTTGATGTAAGTGTGCAGGGAATTTGGTTTCTCTAACAAAGTTGTTTCCATACCTCGTAATGTGTTCTCTCGCTGCAGCTGTAGGTCCCAATGGATGCTGTTCGGGGTCGTATCGTTGGTAGTTGTCTCTTAGGTTCTCTCCAAACCGCTCTGGTGTCAGACCATACTTCTTGGCAAGACCATCTGAAAATGAAGCAAGACACACCTCAACTGTGAATTAAATGATGTGAATGACTTTAAACACCCACAAACCTGACTTGACTGATATCTGTCAAATATAATTGTCCCACTTGAAATAAAAAAAAAACACTTAGTCATTTGCACCTCTTTCTGCCCTATAAAATATATTTTTAGACTTAAAGGGAAAAAAACAAATCCCTTTTTAACATTTTCTACACATCAATGAGCTTAAAGTCATGCCAAATAAAAAGATCAGTGAAATATTCAACTTTGCTACTACTAGTTATTTTCAGATCATTTAGGAACATTTACACTATTCTTCAAAAACATCCCTCCCCATTATTACATCACCTTACTCCCGCATCATCACCAATGAGCACATTGCCTTCCCCTCCCCCTCCTACCCAATTCATGATTACCAAGGAGTACATCAATTCACCCGTTTTATTAGTAACTGCTTACCCAAGCCAGCTTCAGAGCATAGTCCATACATTGAATTTCTGTTTGCCTGTTTGATGTCCTGCGTGGTACCACCGGTCTCTTCTTCATCATCGTCAACCTCTACCTCCTCCTCGACCTCTTCTTCTTCCTCCTCTTCCTCTTCATCGTCCTCTTCTCCTTCCTCCTTCTCCTCTCCATCTGCTGTCTCTGGTTTCTCCTTCGGTTTCTTTACTTTGACTTTCCTGATGACCTTGATAGTTTTCTTTTTCTTTTCCTTCTTGTTCAGCATCGCCTGCATCTTGGGGATGTCCCGGCCATAGTACAACAGAAAGTGTAGGTAGATGTCTTTGAGTTTGTCCACGGTGTCTACTTCATTTATCCTGATTATCAGAGAAGAAAACAACAAATTCAACAAATTGTCTGAGGGAACTTGTTGGATGAAATAATTCATATCATGAAGAGAGAAAAGAGATGAAATGTGTAAACTATTTGTTTACAATTAGCAAACATTCCTTGTAGTTCTCTCCATGGGACTTTAAGAGAGAAAATAACTACCTCCTGAAATAACAGCTGACCCCCCAAAGAGAATCCCATCCCCTACTAAAGTTAGGCTCGGGCAAATAAAAGTTGAAATTAGGCCACGGTCATTTTAAATAGAGCAAAAGAACGTCTCTGAGTAGAACAATTTGCATCATTTACCATCTTGATTATCAGAAATTTCTGATAGTGACGGTGAACGCTTATCCTTCAAACCCCTCCCCAATGATTGGTTCGCAATCATGGACATGTTTCATGCAGGTCGCACTCCCCCCCCACACCTGTGAAAATGTATGGAGAACACAGCTTTCAGTGACATTATGTAACAAGTAAAAAGTGAAAAAGAGGGTAAACACTTTCAATAGTCTTTGTACAACAGATGGGAGATGTAACACAAGATACACCTGAGCTGATGAACTGAAAACATGCAACATGCTTTCTACAACTAGTATGGACACCAACATTACTCATCTCATCTCCCTGTTGGTGTTCTGAAGTAAGACTGATATGTGTTGGGATATACACCTGGGAAGTTGAACAATATTATATATATGCAGTGTATTTGCACCTCTGTTGGTGTTTGGTGTCATGGTTGTTAATTGCTATGGTGTTAGGGTACCTTCCCTTCACTGACCTGTCAACATCAGCTTCTGTCAATGGTCTAACTTTGTCTGGTAATATGTCGCTATCGCTGCTGGCGATGACCTCATACTGGTAGTTCTGCATACGTTCGAGCAATTTACGAAGGTTGTCCTTCCGTGTCTTCAACTGACACCACTTTAAAGCGAAAGGAACGAGCAAAAACACATATCACCGATGAATGAATAGAAATGTATGAATCAACGAGTACATCAATCACTAAATGTACAGACAAATAAATGGATAATACTAGACAAGTAACATTTGTCAATGTATACATGTACAAAGCCATAAATCAATCATAACATAAATAGAAAAACATACCAATTGATAGACCAATAAATATCAGCCACCAAGTGAGGGGGAGGGTTGTTCAATGAAAACAAGAATTTAGAATGCAAATAATTTTGTGTCCAATTACTGGCAACATTAGTTTCAAGAATGCCTGGTATTAACACGCTTCTATTGCTGTCTGGCACAGGTCATGCAAAGGACGTTTCATTGTTTTCAAGATGCTAAACATATTTCTAACTACTCGAAAATATCTTGACAAAACACCTTTCACAGTTTTCATTACAAGAAACTATGCAACTTGAATTCCTTTCGCTGGAATGAACCTCAATATCAAAATCAATCCAGAAACAGCATCTGCACCTACTGATTTACTAGAAATGAGTGAATTGTGTCCAATTAGAAAATTGTGTCCAGAATTGCTGGGAATGTATTTGTTTCATTTTAGGTTGAAGAAGATCAATTTTACAACTTAGTTCTAACAATAGCAACACTGGGATATGGATGACCTGTAACATGATTAAGAAACATAATGATGGACAAACTGACAGACTGACTGACTGATAAACAGACTGGTCCAATGACAGTTTCTTTGGACTGGCTGATTGACTAATGAACTGTTCAACTGACAGACTGGCTGGATAACTAACTGATTGACAGGTTGTTGACTGACTTTTTAAGACTAAGTCACATATTAACTATCTGTGAAAAATAGCACTGCATTAGGATTCACAAGGATCAATAAATGTAGCAAGCAACTGACCTTGGCGTCCCAATGGTAAACCCTGTACAAGTCGTTGAAATTCAGTTCTGGTTCGACGTACTCCTTACGATAGAAAGCTATGAAAGGAACCTGCAAAATAATATGAACAGATGAAAGGCACTGCAAGCACTCTCATACCTTGAGATCAGAAAGAAAAAGGTCTATTTAACTTGAGAGAGACATGCAGATTTGGGAAATGTTCAAATAACAAAACTTTGCTAGACTAAACTTTTAAAAAGAATGCCAGGCATTCACACTTGCGAATATGGACCGAATTGCAGATCTAAACGGACTGTGGCATCACTCAAGTAATGCACTGCGGTTTACTGCTTATGATAACCGTAGTACTAGTAGTCTAGGGACGTAAAAGGAGACCAATATCCAACGAACTTACGATTGAAACGCGTACAAGGCTATGCGCAGAATTCAGTCTACGACTACGATTAGGAGCACAACGAGTTCGTTCGCTAACTTAGACTCGAGTCAAGTTAGCCTAGCCTAGCAGTTACAACTTATGACACATTGGGCTAAGTTCCAATAAACTTCTACTCGATCATGGCACGATACATACGAACGTTTGAAAAGACAGTAACGGTATGCTTATTACACCATTATCTCTAGGCCTAGTGTCAATGACAATTTTGAAGAAAAAGACAACATGGTCAGTCACGATAACACACATTTGCCAATCTTTTCTACCCTCCCTAGTGGAACTGACAGCCAGGTGGACACGTACAGTGCAGTGGTCCACGCGCATGTATGCAACACGTACGGCAATATAGTAGTACGGCACACACACGAGCACATTATGAAGATAAATATGCAAAGTTTGACAGAACAGCTCGACGCGTTACCACCTGTTGTCGTTCTTTTTATTGAGATATAAAACAAACCAGTTTGTTATCAAGCAGTATTAACCACCTGGGTTGAAATATTAACAAGTGAATTTTAATACTACATTCCTCTGTAAAAAAAAAATAGAATCCAAAGTCCTCTACAGTCTATTCCAAACATTTCAGAATACCGACACTGAAGAGTTGAGATTTTCATACGGAACAGCCATTTGCAAAACGGTGGAAAGGGCTGTTATTCATGTTTTACAGTCGTTCTGTTGTGCAATCCCTCAAAAATGATAGTGTTTACAACGTGTAAGTCTACAAACTGTTCTAAAAAGCATACAATAATTCTTATTCACATTAAAAAGTTTCGTTTTAAGTAATTTTATTTGGTTAAATTGAAAGAATTTTCAGTCATACAAAGGAAAGACTGTCAAGAGGTTGAAACACGACTGCTATACTTCGCTATTCGCTCGTAAAAAGGATGGAAAAAAAAAAACATGCTTGATCTGCAATGCAGATGACGACAATGAAAAGAAGCAGGAGTCATAAAATACCTCATAATTTTGATTTCTGATGAAATGAAGAGCTTCTCTGATTTTTCCTTTTGTTCTGGCGGGTCTTCTGTTGTATAGAGTATTGAAATATCCATCACTATTGTCACCAATGGCCTTCCAAAAGAGAGTAAAAAATAAGGTCACTCAAATAAAAGAGTCTTGCATAAATGTGAAAAAAAGGGTATTAATGAAAATAAAGCATAAAGATGAAAGATTTGGGAATCACCAAAGATCATCTAGTTTTTACCTGGTTGGAGATGGTTGGATTCAGGAATGCCTGGCGATAGATCCATTCAGCCTCTTCTTCCAGTTCTGCATCTTCAGCTTTGGTGATTGGGACTTGCCTCAGCTGGTGGAGGAAAAAAAGTCAGCATTACAAAAAAGAATATTTTGTGAGACAGGTGAATAATTTGTTTTACATCAACCAGCAACTCCACATCTAGCAAACACCTCTGAAAATAGGACTTTGGGGATAAAAGTAGGAGCATGCAAATTGAATAGTCCAGATACTTCTGTCACATTGTTTGTACACTCTTCGAGAGTGTACCACTCTTCAAAGACCCAGAGAATTATCTTCTAGACATCGCCACGTTTGCAATTTTATTAACTTCCACCACATTTCACTCTGTCATCTGGTCCAAACATTTGTGTAAGACAGCAATTAAAGAGGTCACGACACGTAGACTAAAACTAAATGGAAACTAGTTTCTCTAAATGTTTGGACGAATTGGTAACCAAAACTGCCGTTGGTGTGTTCTGGACCTCTTTCAATGTTATGCAATCAAAGTTTTAAGTTTCACAGTTAAAGGCTCCTTTTGGAAAAACTCCCTTTTTCCAACGCACCTTATGATGTCACATTAGGAACCCTTTTGTGTATGAGCTATCACTTCACAATCAATAAAAATGCTTCTACATGCACATGCTTAGATGGATTTCTTCCAAACTGCCACACAATCTTTCTTGGGTACTGGGCCATATGAGGTGTCCAGAAAATTTTGGTCCAAGGTCACATATGGACCATATGGCCAGTTTTGTGATACAAAACATTTGGTACCGTCTGGTACCATCTGGTACATACCAGAAATTGTCAATGACACAGCAAATGATGCAGCAATTTAAGGATCTGACCTACATTGATACATTATGTATTGTATTGTGATGAGGTATTCTGAGGCCAAGAGCATTTGAAATATACACTGATTCCCCTGCTTCAATGTCAGCCATCATAAAGAGATGAATGTTCAATATTTTACATGATCTCCAAAGCACAGCTTTCACCTGAAATCTTTCTGGAGCATCTGTCGTCCTTATTTCTTCATCCAAATCAGTAAAGTGCCTCCTCTCCAAGTCACTGGGCTCAAATACCTGTAAGAGAGAGATGGAAAAAACAATAGTGGCACGTACCAAAGAAAGATCACGTAGGCACTGTAATGATGCATACGTATAAAGGGGGCATACCCAATGTTCCTGGGGTTCATTGTTCCCAGAGTTTTAAGTTTCCTGTTTTTTGTATCATTTCAATGGTCGCCGACAAGTACAAGGTTCGTTATTCGCAGGGTTATTTCCCATAAATGTTACTATAATTGTCGGGGTTCAGTGTTCCCGAGGTTCGATGTTCCCAGGGTTTGCAGTCCCCAGGGTATGATGAACCCTGGGAATATCGAACCCTGGGAACATTGAACCTCAGTGCATAGCTCAATGCACATGCAAAATCTATGCACAGCTGAATTGTCAGGCTGTATTTTATGTTAATTAGATTACTTACTTCATAAATGCTAGTTTTAGGTGCTTTTGATCGACCAGATTTCTTCTGTCTTCTTTGTCCCATGTCTTCTCCTTCTTCATCATCATACTGACAGACAAATGAAAGGCGACCATGAAAAATTATTGCCATGATGGTGACATTACGGTACAACACCAACTCCTAGATGGAATCATTTGACCTCCCATTATTACCGGAATACTACTTTGCTTAATCATCCGAAAATTCCTGACCTCTCTTTGCAATCTGCAGACAACATCTAAATGTAGGTTGACGGAGGGGGAAGAACGAGTATAATACCCCACTATCACTTGAATATAATCACATGAAGAACAGTCAAATTGATTGCAGAGATTCTTAGGCATTTAATGACAATTCTTGACAATAATCCATTTTGCATGATGTGCCTTATGCTAAATACAAGTTGCATTGAAATTATGAAGGATACATGTTTACAGACAGTCCTACTATTAACATACAACAGATATTGTAACGACAATTGTATATGGTATCTTATTTCTGTAATGACAGAGGGAGTAACAAAGCTGTAACCGAGTTGAAAACGACCATGACTTGACAAACTAACTTCATAATCTTCTTCATCATCATCGACATCAGATTCGTGGTATTCTTGGAATTCGTCAAAGTCGAAATCAACACCAAAAATATCTTGAGCTTCTTGCAGTGCGCTGTGAAAGAAAAATATAACCTTCTACTAAAACTGGTGGTAACTTGAAACTTACCATAGCAACACAATCAAGAACAAATTTCACTACTGAGTAAATTAACATGTTGTACTTGGATGTAAACCTGAAAACACAAAATATGGTTGACTGGTTCCCTGCATAAAGTAGATGCCACAGTAACAGGATAAGTGCTAACACCAAATTAAATAATTGGTTGGGAAAGGTAATGAACACTATGTGAAGGCTATAAGACCTAAGGTCCATTGGTGTTGAAAAAAGTTGATAACGATATACCGATAATAAAATATCGATAATACAGGTTTTCCTGCAAAATTTTGCAAAATAGGTGCATAGGCAAAAAAATTACCTCACATGGACCAGTAAACATTCTGCATTGAATAAACAGCAACTACCATATTTACTCCAATTAATACCTCTTTATAAACACCATCATCTTTTTTATGTAACATTGCAGTGCTCAAATTAGGCCTATGGCTTTAATTATGGTCTTTACTCTAAGGCCTCCAAGAGGAGGGTGGTAGCTTAGCATTCTTAGCAAAGTTAATTATTAACCTTTGAAGAGTGTTGAGCCTGGCCTTTGAACAGAATCAAAAGATAAAATTTCTGTCGTAAGAATTCTCATTTCTACTATATTGGTAGAAGCTTTTTTCATTTTTTTTTGCAATACTTGGCCTCTTGGAATGAAAACAGTTATTTTACAGCTAAACCACACCTCTTTGGTGCTACGTTAATTGGTTAAGTCTTGTGCACGAAAGTTCGCTACAAGGCCAAAAGGCCGACCAAATGCGAATACACAAAATTGCCAGATGCTAGACAGTATTTGGAAAAAGCTTTCATTCAAAAACGGTGGTGCTTGTCAAGAATATTTCAGATCTTGTACTACAATTTTTGCACATGACACCATGTGGTACACTTTTATGTAGTTTCTGCTACCATATATCGATGTTATCTATGCATCGGTATGAGCAAAAATCAATACCGATATTATCGATACGGAATGCAATACCAGATATGTTGATAATATCGACATATCGATGGACCTTAACAGCACTTTGTTTGATTGCACCTCTTCTACTATGCAGTCCTAGACCTAGCCTGCCATAGATGTAAACATATGAAAACAATTGGGCATCACATGTCATTCAGTTGGTAAGTGCATTTGCTGAGTGAACGTAATTTTTTTGAGGCTCAATGTGAATTCTTTACACCATATTTGGGATGCACTTCAGCCGTAACTGGTGCTGTAATGGGTGGTATTGGGTGGGGAAGAAGTGCGCAATTATCAATGTTTATGCACATACCTAATTGACCTTGAATATACCTCACTGTCGCAGTCTCACTTTACGATAGCAATCTAACTGCGACAGAGATCAGGAACACTGGATGTACCACAATCATGTCTGTCTGTGTCTTACGTCTTTCTTTTACTGATCGTAAAGGTTTACTTACGCATCTGTGTACTTGTGTTTTTGTCCCTTCTTCTTCTTGCCACTGATAGGTTGGCCATCATCTCCGACGATGAAATCGTCAGGGTCTACGTAAGAAAAATTTCATCTTGCCATGAGAAAATTCAACTCAGACAAATACCTTTTTTTTCCAAGAGATATCTCAAAAGATACTACCTGCATGGAATTGCTGCCCTTACACTGCCACAGTAAGACTTCAGTATTTACGATAGCAGCAGCCATCATTTGCAAACTTCACATTCCCAACCCTCTCCACCAAGAAAAAAAAAAAAAAACAACCATATGCCTTGGTATGGGAAAGGTACTTTTTCCCTGAAAGCTAATGATGGACTGGAAAGAGCAGGAGATAAAATAAATCTCAATGGATCCCTAATTGTACAGTCTTCTGCTGTTGATGGCTGTATTACCTGATTCGTCAGATTCTGATTCGGCGTAGTCATCCTGCGTCGGGATCGGTTGTGGTCTTGGAGGGAACTGTGGATTAGGAGGGTACAGAGCATTACACAGTACAGTGTGCATAGTAACAGGCAACACATTTAGGAAAGAAGGAGATACACAATGGGCACATTTATGATACTGTTACAAAAAACACACTGTAACCTTAACAATCTAATATAAAACTGCGACTTAATGATTGAAGGTTTTGTTTTTTTACAATACAAACAACAAATAAATATGGCCCATTTAACTCTGTCACATAAAAGTGCTTCCATATTTTTTTCATCCAGTTACTCCTGACAAGAGAAAAGGAAACTGATTCTAGACACAACTTCTGCATGTGCTACTTCAACCCTTCTCACTTCCTCGTTCATGAATAACATCTTCAACAAGAGACACAGGGCAATATGGTTCCTTGCAAGAAGATCACGTGATAGTACCACTATCATACTGTAGCAGTCATGTGACATAACATTGAAACAAACCAAGGATACTTCAATTTAGCAACACACAAACTAAGCAAGAGGAAGCTTTTGCATGATTTCATATAATGGCCCATGTGGACCATTTGGATCCAAATATCTTGAACATCCCGAAGACACCACTACCATAGTAGTAATGTGACACAATCCCAAAATTAGTACTATACAATCTATAGCAGAAGAAGCATTTGGTACCAGAGTTGTGCCCTGCCTATGCCAACTCTCTACTGATTGGTGTAAGCTCTAATATTTTATCTAGACTTCAAACTATCCAGAATACAGCCGCTAGAATTGTTCTCAGGGCAAATCGTCACTCTCACATTACCCTGCTTTTGAATGAACTACACTGGTTACCTGTTAAACAGCACGTGAACTACAAATTACTCCATACTTAATTTTCATTATATTTCAGGATAGAATAGTGCATCCAAGGAAAAGAAAGGAGTTTCTCATTGTCACAATTTAGTGAGAAAAATATTGTCACTTGATTCTTAAAAGCCATTCATGAAATACGGTTGACTACACTTATTCAAATCACTTTCACTCGAAGATTTACCTTTGAAAGGACAAAATTTCTGATTTTCTGAGAATAAATTCCTCAGAACATCAATGTAGTCTTCTTTCACGTTTTTCACATGAAAGGTGTGTTTCATATGTTTATCCATGTACTTTACTTGTTTCTTGCATACTTTTGCAGCTGTCATCAGTACAATATTTGTAAAACGTCAGATAAGATCGAGAACATGTAATTTCTGTTCACCATTGCGTATTAGGGATTCACAACAATTAGAGCACCCAATTGTGACAATTTCTGAATAAATTAAAGTCTGTTTAAAACAATTCAATATTAGCAATTACAAACTTAATCCTGGTTGGGATTTTCTGTTCAAGGAGGGTTTAAACTTAACTACAGACATTGCATGCATGCTTGTATTTTAATAAGGCAACCTCAATGAATACCTTGATAGACAATATTAAAATCATCTGTAGCACAAAAATTGGGACAAAACAATCACAGCAATCAAACATGAATTAGATGAGAACTGTGGGGGCAGATTCAAATTTTGCTGTACTGTTGCCCCACACTAATGCCTCTAGAAACTTCCATTAGGAGTATGTGGTAGCCTATGATTGCCATAATATTACTGTTTCAGGCTAAAATAGGCCCCCTGCCCTTTGCATCTACCTTGACCTCTGCTAAAACAAATCAATCTTCTCGCCATAATACATCCACGCACCAATCATAAAATTTGTCCGAGCTTTCTTCCTTGAGATACTGTGCAAAAGATTTTCACAATTATGCCCCCAGTTCCCCAGGTGACCTTTGATCTCCACAGAAAAAAACACAATGGGGTACACCTTCTCAATACAGCAGACCTGCATGTATACAAGTTTGACTTTCATGAAACTTCCCAAATATTTGAGAGTGTGCCAAAGCAAGTGTCACAGACACACACATACACACACACGCCAACCCACAGTAACTGCATAGGTTCCTATGCTGATGCAAAAAACCAAAAATATTTTCAACTTGTGATGACAAAACACAATCAATGTGAAATTTCAAGAAGGTGATGTGACATGTGAGTAATGCACATCCAGTAATTACAATTTAAGTCCTTAAAATCCCGATACCAAATCACCATTAAAGTTAAAGAGGTTTTTTACTGACCTCTCTCTCCTGGTCATCATCTTCTGCACCTTCAAATATTTCCTTCGCAATGGCATCCCTGTCATCCTCCGCATTCAGGCCTTCATCTTCATTTTCTGAGCCACTTCCCTCTTCGTCTGACAGCTGCTGGACCCGTCTTCGCTTTTTCTGTCAGCAAAAAAAAAAAAACTTGCTAGGGTCAAGAAAATATGTGCTCAAAGGTACAGTGAAAGTAAGTTTAACAGGTTTTAAAGCACAATTACTTTTTAGCAGATCTGACTTCAGAACATTATGCTCCTGAGGTTTATTAACTTCATGTAAGTAATATAGAAAACAATTCACATGGACTGTCACCTAGAACTTCCTCAATTTACTTTGATAAAATGCCACATTGTGTAAATATGTTGATATAATGCATCAGCGACCATTGCCCTAGGGAAAGTTTAACAGGTGGTCCCTCTCCGTACCCTTTTGCAAAATGGTGCAAAATCTACCCGCTTGTCCAAGCCAAATTTCTCCACAAAAAGTGTTCAGTAAAATATCTCAGGTTTGATGGAGACTTTCCAAATGGGCTGATTTTTTTTTTGTTTTCACATTGTTACCTATTTTTGGGAGACCCAACAAAAATTACATCGCACATCACAAGCGACGTGTACACTGCCATTTGAGGAGGTTGACCTAGAAGTAACTCAGAATGTGAACAGTCTGGCACCGAGTAGTATATACCAGGTTAACCACAATCGTTTACAGCGATGAATATATTGACTTTCAGGAGCCTTGAGTTTCGTTTTATTGGGAGAGAGATATTGAGATGTTTTAAATGGATAATTTCGGTCCATTTTGACGCTGATATGTAGGCGTAAGTATTAACGCTACATTTGAAAAGACAGTTGTTTACTTGTTTGAGACAGTACCAGCACTGATAAATTCCAGTGGTACTGCCAAGGATTCAACAGTACCAGTACTACCCACGAACAGTTCAGGAGCCCCGTTACTGGGAACTCCGGTACTGTGACTAACGGTATTGACTCGGTTACCTGGATCCCGCCCAACCCTACTAACAGCTATGACAATTCTCTTTCTGCCAGCTGCATCTGGCATCAGAAGTTTCACATCCTCACCCTGTCGATTCTAACTCCGAGATTTTCTTCTATCAAGTCGAAGTCTTCATCTTCCAACCTGTCATCGATATCTAGAATAAAACAAAACGTCGTTAATTAGAAGACTAAATATGTCTTCAGAGGCATTGAAAGGTCCCTCCGTACTATTAAGCTTTCATACATGTAAACATACCATACATCATCAAAAGGGGACATCCAATAAGCTACAATGTGTGTTCCCAGATAAAGCTGCTGATGATTTTCACAATTTCAGGGAACTGCTATGAGACAGACGGTGTTAAAACTTACCAGCAAACTTGGACAACTCAGCAACTGAGGTGTAAATGTCCACAATAATTCTATAAATGGTAAACAATTAAGTTATAGGTAAAAGACACAAACTCCTTGCAAAACATGAAGACTCACTTCTCCTTCTCTTCTTCCTACCACCTATATCCTCATCAGAATCGACTTCAGCCTCTTCCTCTTCGACATCATCATTGATCAGGTCCGGGATGTTGCCCTGGTCTTCATCCGCTGCTTAAAAAAGAAAAAAAAATGGCTGTTAGCATCTGATCATTTTAATAACATTTCTCAACATTTGACTAATGTTGCTGACATCATGAGATAAAAAAAAATCCCCAAATTTGACTAGGGGTGTACCGGATTTGCCAGGTTTACCCCAAAATGAAAGAACCAGAACTTTCTAGGTGGGGTTGTGTCTACTGCATATCTTTGTAAGAAGAACTTTGGTCTTTTTTATTGGTAATATAACTAGGAGGCCTGAATAAATATTTAACTTTTACCATTATAAGGCTGTTTTGGTGATTTTCAAACACATACTATGGAATTCAAATGTGGAATTCAAGTCTTCTTTGGGTTTGTGATTGAATGGTGTATTATGATAGGAAACTCATGCAACATCCACCAGGGGGTTGTTGTGCTCTTAGGGATACCATCAAGACCATGCATTTAACGCACTCATGTAACGTCTCAAATGCAACTTGCTGCAAATTAGCAAATCTGAGTGTTCTATCTGTCTGTCTGTGCAGATCAGGGAACGAAAAGTCAGTTATTTGGTTTACAAGAAAACATGCTTTCATGAATCCTTCCATTAAATTGGGAGTCATTATCCAATTTCCATGTACCATGTATGCATCACTTTGAAAAGAAACATTAACATTTTCTAACCTTGGTGATATTCAAGCAATGCAGCTCTTAAATTTCAGTTAGGAAGATTTTCATCATAGAAACTTTGGTATCCAATTTCATTGGTAGTAATGTTTGGACGTCCAGTTGTCCAAGAATCTCAACATAAGACGAGAGTAGGTGTGCCACTGTGACAGGTGAGATTTTCTGAGATTTTTCTCAAAGTATCAATCAGTAGTCACCAGTTTTGAATGCTTGATTTGCAAAGCTGATTTTAATGGTCAATTTATCGCTAAGCCTCCAGGCTTTCTGGTTATTTTTCTTCTATTTTACTGATTTCAGTTTACAAGAAACAGTACTACTCTCACTACTAAGTACTAACCTAGTGTGGTAACATTGTTACTCGAGTTACTGTACACTAACATGCCCTGAAGATATTCACATTACTTTATGTGTGCCTTATCATATTTTACACATACTGTACGTTATGCATTGATGCAGTTTACAAAACAATGTAATCAACTTTGTATGATGCTATATTTCTGGCTGTCAAGGTGCTGTATGCTGTACTTAGTATTATTCAAGCCCTGTTTGACCCTGTGATACTGTACTGTATGTTTAAACACATGCAGTAGGATTCTACTGTTTTCCTATTTGGCAAACATTTCAGTTTCATAATCTTTTGAGTAGCTTCATTGGTCAGCACTTTAACTGTTTAACAAGATATATCACTTCTACTTGTGAGTTTTTTTATACCGTTGCCTACGGTACCTCTCTTTTCTGAACTGATGTCACAAAAAAGGTGGATGTTGCCCGTCATATTTATTTGCAGATTACACTGACAAGTTACTTGAAGTAGACCCATCTTACTATACCGCACCCACAGAATAAATCCAATGTGCATGATTTTTTTTCAATACAATCACCCAAAGAAAACAGAAAAGAATCATCGTGACAAAAATAATCGGTAACAAAATTTTGATGAGACTGTAGTCTCACAATTTATAAAAGAGAGTTCAGACAATGTGTGTAGATCTATACCATCAAAATCATTTGTTCATAATAGTAAGCAAATTGTCAATAAAAGAAAAGTTCATAAAATCACAAATCACATGTGGCCCAGACTTTGGGAACAATCTAAATCCTCCATCAAATGCAAAATATAATAACATTGTAAGCAGTAGCGATATTCCAAAAAGAAAATATCGATATATCGGCAACAAATTATACATAATATCGATATTATCGATAATTTCGCAGAACAGGTACACACAATGTGCTACTGCACATATGGACCCAAACTGGGGGCTTAACACATGTTTAACGATACTTTATAAAAAGAGCAGTTTGACTGACACAAAGTGTATTGAAACTTATTTTTTTTCTACTTTATTTTCACCCCATGCTCGCATTCTCAAATGTTCCTTTCCCCATGTGAATTGTTTGAGGTGTATGTTTGCCTACTTGAACCCGTTTTTACCCCTATCCCGAACGCCTTACCTGAATAGCGTAACTTGTGAACCTACGCTCTGTAACTACTATATAAAAACAAAAGTGGCAGCTATTATTGTCTTTCAACAGCAGCACCTTGTACATTCAGTAAAAAGAAAAAAACTGCTATGCATTGTATGCTCATCGTGCTATGCAAGGGGTATATTGGTGAGATACTAGATATTCTCATACACTGGTGTGTTGTTTTGGAAACCGACTGTCCAATCAGACCTACCAACGACCTACCAACAGGTGTTGTGGGCGGGGAAAACTGGGGCAAGAGCCATATATGGATGTGAGCGTGAGCAGGCCGCAGCTTGTCTTCAGTACTGACCACGTGCAATCGCATGACTACAGATATTATAGTAGTTTCTCTGTATTATCTCCGTTTATCAAACACGATAAAATACAGACTTTTCTATAATATAGCTTCACCGATAAGTATCAGCGCAGTGAAAATACAGGTAACCATAAATATACAGACATTACAGTAGTTTCTCTGCATTATCGCCGTGTGTCAAACACGATAAAGTACAAGCTTTTCTATAATATAGTCTCGTCGATAAATATCGGCGGGATGAAAATACAGATTTTCTAGTGCAGCGCATCGTGTTATAAAACGATAACTTTTCTGTAAATATAGTCTGTGGATAAATATCGGGACAATGAAAATATAGGTTTTGGGGGAGTGAAATGTGTGATCATATGCGGGATTTGTGTGGCTTGTAACTGCGGGTCGTGCGGGATGCTGTACTACTGGGCGGCGTATTAAAACGATATATAGACTTTTTCGGTAAATATAGTCTCGCAAATAAATATCGGTGTAATGAAAATATAGGTTCTCTGTGAGTGGAATGTGTACGTCCTTTACATGCGGGAAGGGTTTATGTGGCTTTTACTGCAGGTCGCGCGATGTACTGGACTACTGGGGGACGTGCATAAAACGATAAATATTGACTTTTTCTGTAAATATAGTCTCGTAGATAAATATCGGTGCAATGAAAATATAGGTTTTCAGTGAGTAAAATGTGTGTACGTTACATCATGAGGGAAGGGTCTGTGTCACACAAGGTGAGTTACAGGATCGGAGGCGGGGCTTTTCCAGAGTATATCCAATCAGTGCTGCGAACATGCATACCCCAGTCATTCACTACACAACAGCTGTTTTAGACGGCGTGAAACTGGGCAGTTTGACACAGAAATAAATTATCTGGATGTGCTTAGACTGACTTAGCGTGAACTTTGCGATAAATCTTGAAACAGGGTTCCATGAATATAGAAGTAACGATATATAGTTATAGATGTAGCAGTCTATATTATCGATATTTTTCTATATTATAGTATTTTCTGTATATCGATATAGTTCCAAGGTGGACATCGATAATATTCCTGAAAACGGGATACACATATTATCGATAATATCGATATACCGCTACTGCTTATAACAGTGAATCGGCAGAATGATATGTCATCATCTGAACCTGTTCTTTTTGATTGTTCAAGTTTCTTGGGAGGCAGCACTTTGGTCGAATCAAACATTTGACAGCAACATCCCAAAATACCACCAAGACAATTGTTTGTGCAACTCAACTTTGCTTAAGGTGTTAAACTGACTGTGAACTGATTTGCTGATTTGCATTAAGAGTAAACTAACGTTCTTCTTCTTCATCACTGCTATTTGGAACATCTTCTTCATCCGATACATCTGCTTCCTCCTCAAAAAATGATTCTTTCTCCATCCCCTGGAGGACTGACAGGCTCCAAATCTGAAATGTAGGACAAGGGATAATATTGATGATTAAATTCAACACATCAACATGTACTAATTGATCAAGCACCCGTGTGGATGAAATGTCAGCATGCAACTGGATAAAAAACTACATTAAAAGAACTGCTTTCTTGAGCCATCCACAAAGGACTTAACACGTACAGTGACAAAGACCTTTTTCTTTCGCTCCATTGGGCATGCGCACATCTAGAGATAAACAGATATGCTCTTTTGCCTACAACATGTGTCAAAAAACTGCATTTATTTTAGAAAGTATTCAAATTCTCCTTTCCAGATGACTAACTAATGTACAGAGGCTTCGCCTCTTCAGTATGCCTTTGTGTCTTGAATGGTATATAAACCGTCGTTTTTGTTTAGAAAAACTGTATTATCTGTCTAAAAAGTGTGTGTACCTTCATGCTATGTATTGCAAGCATGGTTTTTTTCTCACTTGCATCCCACAATCCCTTGCATGAATCGAGATTGTGCAAAGGGCTTATCATTTCAAATATTCTCATTCTAAACAGAGATGGTCTACTGAGTGAAGCAGTGTTAAAAATGCAGTCATCAATCAGCTGACATCCTGAAAAATGTTTTCTGAATCACAATACATTCGACACTAAATCAAAAAGTAAGTTACTATATTAAGACATGGAGTTGAGAGATTGGCTTGTTACTTCCAGTTCTGGGCACTGTTTTGAGGTCAACATTGACAAGAACAATACAAGCACTTTGACTTTGCTGAATGTGGAAGAATTTGTTTGTTCCTGGATAAGTTTCCAATGGTTTGGTCAATTGTAGGGATGCACTGGATCTTAATTTTCAGATCTGGCCGGAACCATATTTGGCCAGATCTTACCTGAAATCCAGCAGGGACAGATTTTTACAATCGTTTTTATAAATTTAGAATTGTGCAAGATTTCTGTATTTAAAAATGTGTTTATCTTATACGCAAAGGGACTTGGGACTATTAATCTAAAATTTTACTTCAATTACTGTACAACTATAACTTTTAATTCAACAACAACTTACAAAAGCCATCAACTGATCAATACTGCTATGCTGTGAATCATGATATTTCTATTTTGAGTGCCATTAAATGGAATCTTGAGTATAAAAGGCTGCACAGGAAATAATTTCGTGTTAAAAATTTGGATAGCAGTAATGGGGTTTCTTTGGTATTTTGTCACAACCACAAATAAAACGTGCAAAGTCATTTTGCAAACTTATATTCTCTTTCAAGTTAAATCGAACATCACAAGTGTAACGTTAGGCCTAAAGTTAGGCCTATTTTTGCAGTACCGTTTGGTACCATTGGCAGCGGTACTTCGGTACCTTTTAATTGGTGGTATAGTACCAAACTGGTGCCGGTACAGACCTGTGCTTACCAAAGTCCCTCTATATCGTGCAACATTACAATTACATTCAAAATTTAAAGAACCTTGCAAATGCAAATTCAGCCCTCCAGAAGTTGGAATTAACATTTGTTTTATTTCTTTTCATAAAGCATGGGCACAAATCTTGAATTTGTCATAACTGAACTTACTGAAGGATACAAAAATCTGTATCTCCTCCTGAGAAATACCCATAACTACAGTACAGTAACAATCGGAAATATAATTTATTGAATGAGAAATTGAATGAGAGAATTGTGTCTTCACCAATTGCATATTTAGTATTCCAATGAGTTTTAATGGCTGCCAGATTTTTGAGTAACTGTAAAAAAGAATGAAAAGTGGCTGCTGCTGCTCATGTACTGTATGTAGGCCTCATTAAGCCAGTGCTACTGTGGACATGCCTTGCAATCTCAGGATTTAATGGAAATACAGTAGTTTATTTACACTGAAGAGAATCTTAGCTCTAACATGGATTTTTTGTTAGCTATGTCTTTCTTCTTATTCGGACACTGCCTGTATTGGTGAGTTTAGTAATGACTTTGTTTTTAATGACTTTTTTTTCCCTTGTAACAGTGCAACACCTAAGTGTATAGTGCTTGCATCACTTGAATCCATGCAAAAAAAGTGCTATGATGTCGAACAAGTACAGGAGACTTGTTCTCAAAATAACCTTTCCTTGCAACAGGAAATGCGTCACTTAGAATGATGTCTCAGTCAAAAACCTATAAAAGGAACCACATTTCCACCCAGACTAGAGTGTCAGTGGACTTTGAAGATATTTTCATACCCCACTGGTGTTGAATCATTCTCAAAGTGCTTTAAGCTGAAAAGTCATTCTTTCATGACAAACATTAGGTTTCCAAGCCAAATTTACAATGAAAAGTGGCCAGGGTATTCAGAACTTACTCTCATTCAAACTTTTTTTTCTGTTTCACTTCGCTAGTCCTATTTTTACTCAAAATATCACATTTACCAATTTCCATACATGAAATTGTGACATGGCAAAAACTAGTGGTCATTTTAAGTCATTTTTCGTGATGCATGTTTGAACTTACAACCACTCATAATGCAGGACTTTGCTCAACTTAGGACGGACCTAGCCTATGAATTTTAGTTAGGCCCTACGCTATGGAAGCATAGCACACGCAAATGCATGCCTGTACGCTGTATTAACTATTATCTACAGGGTTTGGTCTGGTTTAATTATATCTAGAGTTTTAAATACGCAGAGCCTATCAACCAGCAGCCTATAACAGTCATAGAAAATAGGAATGGACAGGGGCCCTGAATGAATAACCGAACGTTACAACGGGAAGTCCAAGGGCAAGGCCCAAGTTAGGCCTTTAGTAAGTATTATCGACTTGACAGTTAGCCTAAGAAGAGTTAGGCCAAGGATTGCCAAGCCGAACGTTTAATACTTGTTTCTCAAGCGTTGACACATTCATCTTACCAATTTTTACACCACTACCGATGGGCAACCACACAAAGATAAAGATGTAACTCTTGGTGGGCGAGAGCATCGAAAAAAGATGAAATAAATCAGGCGAAAGGCGAAGTCTGAAAGCGTGATACAGAAGTGAATTGAAAATGGACAGGTTTAACACTCATGTACGTACGGCGGTATATACGCAATGCATCTATGGTAATGTGCTTCCGAGAAGTGGACTTATTCCAGCGATAGCACTATACATCGTTCTGTCGTAACAACAGATATGGCCGTAACACTATCTCCATAGTTCGCTTCGTGTTCGGACTTTCCACATGGAACGCCAAATAGAAGTCTACTGCGGTAGCATTATAGAAGTTGGCAGATTCGTCGGCCCGCGTTTTGTGAAGGTCCCTATAATAGACAGTGGGCAAATTTTTCGGTGTTTGATCCTTTGGAAAAGTCTGGGTAAGCGGTAATTCTGACGTTAAATTTAATCTGTGAACTTTTTACGTTTCTTAGGGAAAGGCCCTAAATTATCGTTCATAATTTTATGCCAAAGATATGTAGGCTTTTAAATGTGCCGAATTTTGAACATTTTTATGGTTAGGTTCTTATGACCAAGCTACACTAGTTTCTGCTCTCTTGCCTTAGAAGGCGGAGCTTCATCAGTTGTGTGCCGCCGATTGCGACAGGCGTTTAAATCTTCTTAATTGCTTCTAAAAGAGCAGCTAAATAAGTATCGTCCGAATCTATGCCTTCTTGTTCTCCAGAATTTGTAAAGCTAGATTTAACGAGGAAATCTTTTAAGATGTTTTGACGTTTTGTAGCAATAATAGGTTGCTGTGGGAACAGTTTGGATAGTCGCAGGTTTTAAGTGATCATTAAGGTGACAGGGCTTTTTTTTTTTGTTAAATTAAGGCAAGTTTGAGATGAACTGTTTTAATGTGTGGGAGTGTAGGATTTTGAAGACGGTGCGGTTAATTGCGGTGGGTTTTTTTTCTTTGGGATTCTCAAGCAAGATAGATTTCTGTTCAGCAAAGAGCATGCACCGTCATACTGGCCATGGCTTTTACTTCGCCGCGTTAAAGCCATGAACTTGCCTCTAAAGTGTTATTGCTGGCAGCATCTACACCCATCTGTAGAAGACTCAGACCTTCCCCAGTGTCTTGAATTATTGCACCATTGCAAAAAATAACACTTAATTGTACGACGGTTACGACTACAAGTGCATTTTTACCTTCATTTGGGAAGAGAAAAGGGATTGGAAATTGTGTTGAGTTCATACTACTTAAATTGTGAATGAACTTACGTGACTAGATCTGGACTCGGGTTCTTATTTAGAATCTGCATCTTGAGGAGTCTGGAAAGACAAATGTAGTTCTAATTCTCCCAACCACTTAGGCTACGTGTAGTCCCTCCCACAGCCTGAAAATTCCTCAGCATGTGTAACTTCCGTCAAAACAATGCCGATTCCTGTATGTGGTGCTGTGAAGGTATCTTTCAAGTGCGTCGCATTAAGTGTAAAGCTTCCACTTTAAATGAAATTTTTCCGAAGTACATTATATTCTGGAGATTAAGGAAAATGTATCGTTCAATAAATTTTCCCATTTTTCTTTATACAATACCAGTGAGTATTTTGAAAAATCGAATCAGGATTTAGGGAAATTTTGAGGCTATTTGTTATCGCCGGTTAAGGGGAGATATGATTGAAGTTTATAAAATTGTAAGCGGTAAATATTATGCAGCTGTATCTGACCTATTTCCTATTGTGGGGGATTGTCCTACACGTGTACATCATTATAAAATTTACAAAAGGAGGTCAATGTCAAACTCACGCAAAAATAACTTCACACACAGAGTTGTGGACGCTTGGAATAACCTCCCAGCAATCATTGTTAGTGCACCTAGTGTAGCAATATTTGAAAGGAGACTTGATAAATATTGGAAAAACCTTCCTGTTCGTTTTAATGATAAGGAAATCCTCGAGAAATATACCTCTCCGTTATTCACACTAGATGTTACAGTAGAAGAGCTGGCCATATAGGCACTGAAGTGCCTTCTACCAGAATTCATCTATCTATCTCTGTTTGTGGGAAGCGGTCGATGGATTTGTGGAAACTTTACGCCAAGGTTGATCGTGATCTGCGTTATCATCAAAGACAATATAGCGCGGTAAGGCGCAAGACCGGTTACTTTACTTATAAAGACGTAGTTCGTCCTTGGGGCGAAGCGACCGCCATTTGAGTAAGGAAACTAAACATCGGCGCTGATGCCTGTGATATGATGAACTGTGTGTACGTATACGATCGGGTTGTTATCGATTTCCACGTTATGGCGTTGGGGAAGAAGAGTTTAGCTCACTGTTAATTCTTCAATAAATTGACGAATTCGCCAAAGTAAAAGAGCTAACTTATCATTTTTCAGATTCCCAAATAAAAAGTAGTGGTATCATAAAGATGCTTTATAAGCCATACCATACAATTGATCAAAGCTGTTTACTAAAATGGCGGACGCTCTGCTCCAATTGCATACTACGCGCAGTAGTTGTGTACACTTTCGAGTGAGTGACGGGTGTTGCGCTCACGGCGCATATTGTCTGTGGTTATCATAAAGCTAGCAGTACTGGCAGTATACGGTATCCGATACGTACTGTAGTGTATTTAACTAAGTAAAGAACAGCAAAATGTTGGTTTCCGGAAGAAGTTCCCGTGCAGAAACGCGCAGCCGTGCGAAAGATGAAATTAAACGTGTGATGCAAGCTGTCGACAGAGTCCGCAAATGGTATGTTGCCTTATTTTGCAGTGAGTGATCTTTCCTTTGTTTGGCATTTACCCCATAATAACATACTCGCGAGAAATTGGTCGTCTGACTATACTAGCCTACCGCACACCTGTATGCACGGGTTCCAGGCCTAGCCTAGCGAAATTTACAAAATCAGTATGCGAGTTACAGGTTACATACATGATACAGCCCCAGTACAGGTCTTACGTGACAGTTGACTCCCTTCCTTGAATAGTCGCCAGCATTACTTTCCTACAATACTTCCATTGTGAGGAGTGACCTAGTAAAAACCAATGTGGCGTATCATACGGTAATTGGTTGCATGGGTTGCCCTTCACAGACCTGTCAACTCTCCCCGTTTACTCGTGAGACTCCCGGTTTTGCACGGATCTCCCGCCTTCCTGGTCTCATATTCTAATCTCCCTGTTGGTACAAATATAGAATACCCCACCAATAGGAAACCTCACTGAGCCTCTGGAGGCACAGTTGCAGTCATATCGCAGCTGTCCTACATACACTTCAAAATAACACGGAAGTGTATGCTTCTGCTGTGACTACTCCTCCACCCGGGAATGGAGGCTCAGTGAACTTAGAAGATTATTTAAAAAAAGATAATCTACCCTGCAAAATAACATGTAAGTGTATATACTTCCGTTGCGACTTTTTAAAGAAAGATAACCTACACTAAAAGCCATGCACTCATACTGTCTCATTCTCAAAACAACTCACAAATGTATATGCTGCAACTGCACCTTCACTCAGGACTGGAGGCTCAGTGGATTTAGAACGTGTTTTAAAGAAAGATAACCTGCACTACAAAATAACATGTAAGTGCAAAGTATATGCTTCCACTGCGACTTTTTGAAGAAAAACAAACTACACAGCAAGCCATGCACTCATATTGGGTCGTTTTCAAATAGCAGGCAAATGTATATGCGGCCACTGTGACTGCACCTCCACACGGAACTGGAGGCTTGGTTAACTATCCTGTTTGCCCACCACATCACATTCCCCACCCCACACAGTATCCACATCAGCCTCTTCCTTCCATGCCCCTCCTCCTCTTAGGATGAGGCAATGTCTGAAGGAGTTTGTGTGCTGATTTGACAATTTGACTCTCTGAAATTTTGCTAGTTGTCATACAGAAATGCATTAAAATGTAAAACTACTCCTTCGTACAGTAATGCAGAAGTTGAGCGTTCACTCTATAAGTACTGTGATTGCTATTCCTCGATCCTGAATTTCCATCCCTCCTGAACAACTTTCGTCACCTGTCTGAACCCACCAACCACTTGCATGGTATTCCACACTTGTTGAGCTGTTTTTTCAGATCTTGCTTATTGCAATTGCTAAGGTGGAATACTAGAAAAGATCTCAGAACACTTTGCCTCTTTACATCCTCTTTCAGGATGCTCTTTTCATCCAGATGTGCCACATATGTTACCTGTATATACAGCTTTTGATTTCCTTTTAGAAGACAGAATTGTTGTCACTTCAGTTAGTTTGTCAGTGGTCAAATTACAAAGCTGAGATTACAGAGCATACAGCTGCTCCATGTTCACATGAGGCGCATTTGATTTAATTAATGGCTTCATTTAAAGAGGGAATTGACTTCTCTTCAAACCATTTGCACTCACACCATAGGCTTTTACTCTACAGTATCTTGCACTTTGCTCTGTGACATGCAGGGAAAAGAAGTGGGTCTCAGTTGGTGATACATCTCTGCAAATCTACAAGTGGGTACCGATAGCCAAGAGTAGGGAGGAGGAGAAACGGAAAGATGAAGGGGAGAAGAAAGAAGGTGAACAAGAAGAAGATGCAAAAGATGATGAGACCTCAGGCAAGATATCTAAAATTATGTTCCTTTTTTTTATCTGATTGCTTTGCTGTTTTTCTGAGTAGCTAAATTTTTCTGATAACCCAGTTTAGAACATTTGTAAAAGGATATCCTTTAGTGATTTTTTGTTGTTGTTAAGTCCCAGTGTGATGGTGTTTGATATTTCAAAGTTTCAGTACTAACATAGAAATGTTCAGTTAAGTTAAAATGTATTCAGAAGTGTGATCATGTGCATAGCCATGGGATGGAGGGACATGTGACCCTCCCCCCATTGAGCATACTTTTTTATTGATTCCTTGCTGTAGGCAGGGGAATCTATGCAGTCCTGATGTCATGTGTGGGTATGTATGTGTGTGTGTGTGTGTGACGGTTGCTCATAAACACTCTATCTCAAGAAGGGTAACTCTGAGTAATTTCATTTTTGGCATGTCGGTTGCCCATATTGAGTAGATGATCCCTATTGTTTTTGGTGTCCAAATCTTGCATATTAATGAGGTTATGGGGTAAAACATAAAAAATTTTAAAACTGCCATAGTTCCTTATCCATGGGTCAGATTTGTTTTAAACTTGATAAGGTTGTCTGTTATTAACAGGTTCACGACCCTGTGAAATTTAATGCTTATCAATAGAGAGGAAGGGATAATTTTTCACTATAAAACAATAATAATAGCCTAAACACTATTATTGTGGTTATTGTAAACTACCTTACAAATGTATATTGATCAACATTGTGCAATAGCAGGTGTTTATTCTCTCACACACACATAACTCAATCGGATTGCTCCCTACAGTACTGCATTTGTAACTTAGTGAAGAACTTCTAGTGTGGGGGGCTAATAAGTTGTCCAGAGAGAGAGTCTTGGTATGGGAGGTCATGGGGTCAGATAGAAAAGCATGCAATGGAATTTTAATGGGTTTATGAAAAAAATGAAGAAAATAAAAAAACCATCTGTTCTGTCATTTATTTGGATAATATCAATATCCAGAGGAACAGCTGGTAGCAGAACCAGGTTTTTTAACAATCAAATTGGAGTGCTTTCAATCATATTTCACAATGTCGGAAAAGATGGAGGAAGCAAAAATATTGCGGAGGAATCATAACTTAGGGTCAACTTACCAGGACTTTGATTGTGTTAAAAGCTACTTGTAACAAGGAAGAAATTATCCTGGTGGTTTACGAAGAATTTTGAGGTAAATATGGCAGACAAGCTGAGTTCAGATGAGGTAAGGTTGAGTTATTTGATTCAACTAACAACAGGCAAGACTAGAAGCAGCATTGATTACTTGTGTGTTTCTTGGAGCTCAGAGATAATGTTGACTGATTTCATACCGTACTCATACTGTACTTGATGTGTGGGTTGTATGGCCTGGGTAGGTGATCCCTATTGCTTTTGGTGGACCTCAAATGTCGCAGTCATTTTAGGTCACCAAAATAAAGGTCATTTTGGGTTAAAGGCTTGTGGTGTATCAAGAAAAAAACTGCAGTTGATCATATACTTGTCATTTGAATAATTCATGTTTGTTGTAATATAACCATGTAGCAAGGAATCACAAAGCCTTTTGGCTTTCTGGTATTTTTTTTTTCTTTTGTGGTAGGCCTTTAATTTAATGGGCTAGTCAATATAAATTTTTTGGCCAAAATTTTCTTGCCAGCTTCATGCTATCCTCTGGTGGTGCAATGCTTAGTCCTCCAACAGTTTTCTTCCCCTCCTGTACATCCTGATGTAATATTAGCTTGGATATAGTTATGAACTACTGTATGCTTGTTTCTGTATGAGGAGTATAAAGTGGAAGAGTGGCTGTAAGCTAAGAGATGTGTATTTTTTTCCTTCTTCTACAGGAATTGATGGCAGCAATGAAAAATCAGAAGAGAAGCAAGAAGTGCCCAAACACAGAGACATTGCAGCTTTAATCTCTGAAGAAAGGCCAGGTATCATTTTTACACTGTCTTTGTAATGCACATGTGTATTAAAACTGTTTGCTACAAGTTGATATCAACAGAATATTTAATTAGGCGGGAGTCACTATTCATTACATGATGTTTTTGTCCACAGATTGCCTCATTTGTCAGTAAAATGTGTATAAATGTGGCAATGTGCTTCATGACATTTTTTTGTCTTTTTGCAAGGAAATTTACTGATTATGTTCTAAAAGATAGAAAATGACAAAAAGAATCTTTCTTCAACATCATATGTGATTTCCTTGTCTGTACCGTTTCTGTTAGAAAAGCTCATCCATAACAACAGCTACTGTAGTACAGTAATGTTCTGAATTGGGCTTTTAATAATTGGATGATTTATGACTTTTCACAATTAATGGAGACTTTCAAACTCATTTAGCGTGACAAGCAAATCTAAGAGGAGTACTGTCGTAGTTCAGAGGCTGCTTCAGTCTTCAGAAGGGTGTTAATTACAGTGCCTTGACCTCATGAATTTTGCAATACATTACCAGACTTTGTCCTTCAATCATACCTGTTCATTTTAAATGTCATTTACCAGCATGGTCTGATGAAGACTCCAGGGGTGATTCTAACTTCAGCAGCGACAATGAAGATGGCAGCAGTACTACTTTAGCTCAAAGTGAAAGTATGTTTGTATGCAGATCTTCTGCATTTACACTTTTTCTGGCAATTGTGATATAATCCAGGGTATTGACAGTAAAACTTTCAGTCCTTAACTCCTGTTGATTTGCACATCTGTGACGTTGACGGATGTCTTCACTTAGGTTGCTCCCAAACTTGACAGCTACACACATAATAGGAATTTCAGTCATAATAGGCCTACTTAAAGTTGATCTCATGATGAATCTCGTGAAGCAAATCCTACACCATGATCAAATACTGACTTTAGGGTTTGGTAGAGATTATGACTCCTTTCTTTTCAGAATGATACATGCATTACCCAGCCCCGCCCTCCGTCTTGTCCTAGACACAAAAACCGTTGAAGACCTTCATGTTAAAGAGTCATGTTGTCTTGTGTAGACTATATGTCTACACAAAATAAAATATATATCATGTGACTCCTTCTTGGAGTGTTTGTGTTGGAAGAATTTGCAATTTAATGACACATAATGGTGAAAGCACAACAGTATGTTTCATGTTTGATGTGGATTTTCTGAGAAAGAGATGGCAATGATTGTTTTTTTTTTTTTTTTTTCTGTTTCTTTGGACTTCTAACTTGTTTCGAATTAATCGTGTCTCTCTTCTCAAACAACACGCACACGCACAGATGGAAGTGGACGAAACAGCGCCGTCCCACCAGAGAACCACACAGAGTCGAGTGAAACCAAGACAGAGTCCAGTAAGTGGGAAATTGAAAGTTGAGAGTAACCATTGATATTGAATAAGTTTAGAAAGTGAGTGAATATGTTCACAGTGTATTTTTAGGGGAATATCACCGTTTCACTCAAATCATCTATAATTCATTTCTTCTTTAGATGCAGGGAAAACAGCTGATACTTCGAAGAGGAAACGAAGCCATACAGAGATGGAAACCTCCAGGGAAGAACCTTACAGTGACAAACCAGTGAGTGGACACATACTCTTTAGATGTATTCACCAATCATTGAATAAAACTTGGAACAATCTGAGTTGTATTTTGGTGAAGATGATTTTCACTTTAGACGGCTTTGTACAGAAAGCTCTGTTATGGAATATTCTATTTCATGGTGGGAGGCATTGGGGGAGGTGGGCTAGGAACATGAACATAACATGCTGCATGCCATATCAGCTACAGTGAACAGTTTCTAAACAGTTTTCTGTATTCTGCTCACACAGCAAGCTACATTTCCTGAGTGATTTTGTTTTTTTTGTTGTTTTAGGATGTATCACCAGAACAACCGCCAGCAAAGCAGAGGCACAAATCAGGAGAAACAACCAATTAGCCGTGAATACTAATATATTACATCACTTTTTGTCTACTGTGTCTGTTTGGACGAGTGCTGAAGGAGGGTAGAAGTGGGTAGGGGATCATACAGTTTGTGCTGATGTATCTTGCCCCATCTCTGAAACCGCCATAACACTATCAAACATGAAACCAGTACCATTCTTGTTCCCATATGCTCCTATAACCGAAGGAACTTTGTCACTGTCAACGAACTTCCAGGATTCATGTGTATAATTGATTGTGAACTCCACAAAAGGCTCACCAAAGGTTTTAAAAATACCCCCTCCCGTAATTTGTCATCTTTTGAACTCTTAGGTCTAATGGAGGTTTGCAAATATAAGGGGGGGGGGGGGTGGGCATTGGCAAACAAACTTCTTCATTGTCCAGAAGTTATAAATTGTATGGTTGGCAGATTAAATATGAAGTCCATCATTGTTGTTTGTGAAGAACCATGGACGGTCAAATCATTGTAATCCAGTTGACATTGGTGTCAAAATGATATGAGAGATACTGTCATTCCTTGCTAATAAAGTATTGCTGTAATGTTAAGTATGAGCTTAGATTTTCCAAGAATTTTAAAACCTTTTATGTCTTCAGACTAGGACAATCTTTTGAATTTATTGTAAATTATGAATGAATGAATGAAAGCTTAAAGCACCGCCCCTACCTTGACAACAATGTGTGCATGGTTGTGCTGAAAACAAAATAAGCACTTAAGTAAAAAGAAACAAAATACAAACAACATCAAGTATATACACAAGGCAATTATCAGCGTGCTTCATTACAAAACGATGTGCATTTGAAAAGAGGAAATGTTTTCGATGTTTCCTGAAGCTGTGGATACTATGAACATTCCAGAGATCAACTGGGAGGGCATTCCAATTTATCAAGATATCATCAAATATGTCATTGAATTTCAGTCTTTTCTCAGACTATATTTCTCGAACTGATACTAACCAAACACATTTCTATTTATATTTGTCGTTACAAATTCAAATGTCAGAATTTTACAAATTGTTAAGAATTCTCTGTCAAATTTGTAGTCATAAATCAACTTGATATGCCGCACTCTAATTTGCAAGTAGGAGCAATATACAACAAAACCGGACACAGACTGTAGCCTTTGATCTGAATTGCTATTTGCTGTTCAATACTGCGTTAATTAAAGTGTGGACCACAATTTCTCAAACCCTAGGAAAATTTGATATAATGCACCAGTCTGTTTACACTGAATGTTCAGAGAGAATTTATTTACTTAGTTTAGAAGATGTCACCTGTAAAAGTCTGTAGAAATCACGAAAAAATCACATGGAATGTGACAGTGAAGGAATAGTTTGCCTAGATGTCATGTGTGCCTGATTATATTATGAAGCACTTGACTCTCAAGATGATATTCTCAAGAGGACACAGGCTAACGTTGCTTTACTGCGTATCTATATTTCCCGTGATAGTTGATCCCTACCTCCATGTTGTTATTTAAGTGATATTGAAGGGGGGGGGGCACTGGTTGGGTTGGTCAAAGGTCAGTGGAGACCACACCCTTGAAAATATTATTGTGGTAATTTCTCAATATGGGGTGTAGTACTTGGTAATCCCTTTTTTTTTCCATGAAGGTCAGTTGCAATCTTCGTAAACAGGATCAGTCAAAATTCCACGTTTGGTTTGACTTCAGAATCGAAGCTCTTTTCAGTGTGCTTTGATTGCAGGCGTTGTATGCTTAGTCCCTCTCAGTTCGAATATGACCTAATTTTACTTCTCTTGATAGCATATAATCTCTATCTTAATTGGTTATATGGGATGATTTACAGGATATTACTGAAAATCCTTTGCAAGAACTTTTCGTCGGTATCTTCATTAAATAAAGTCGATATCGATGTGATGTCTTTCAGATAATTAAGCTCATGTTCAGGCGAGTGGCACTGAAATCAGTCCCACATGTGTAACAAAGCATTTGAACCATGATTAGACCAACAGGTGTCCGTATTAAACATGTGAATGTCTTTTACACTAGACAATAGGTGCTGTTGCACATCCCAGACTGAATTGTCAGATATTGTCATCTTTATGAATATTCAGTGAATCTAATTAGTCTATTTCAGTCAGTATTAGTGGGAATATATTGCTGTATTTAATGAGAGAACGAAATACTCGCTGATATTTTACATATGTGAGTTTAAAGACCAAACATAGTGATGGTATGTGGAATATCATACATCGTAGTACTTACTGAAAATGAATTTTATGCCAATCGTTCTCTGCAAGAGGTTTAGTCAAAATGTCTTGGTTGGCTTTCTGATCGCGATTTGAATCAACATCCGGCGTAAACAGGAATTTTACAGATCAGCAAGTGACATGCAACCATGCACGTAGGAATCCGCCGCACCATCCTCGAGTAAGCGCACTCTATAGAAAATGTATTTATGAAATGTGTGAAATACCTGTAACTTTAGAAGGAAGACCATCATTGATTAGGCTGTTCATGAGCCTTTCTGTGTCAGCATGTCACAACTTCTTTTGTGGTTGGCTATAGATCATGTCTAAACTGACTCGTAATGAGTTAGAAGTTTATGGGCTGTATACTAATGCATTGGGCCATCAAAGACACATAACTCTCATATGCAGGAGAATTTCATGCTCTGGGTCACGTAATTTTTCATTGGCACCAGCCGAACCACACGTAACATCCAGTAATGTGTGGTACAGCTGATCAGTGTTACCAGTGTGGGGGCATGGGTGAACTGAAAAGATTCACCAACAATATTTTCCATGTTTTCATTTGATAGAACCATTATGTCTCTAGTATGGTTATCATTCTTTTTCCATAATTAGTGTTTCATCAATACTAAACAGCTCAGATAAATTTGTCAAACGTCATTTTGGCCAAAGGATACTGCTCCATTCTTTGCAGTATCATCCAAAGACACATTTTTCCAGGGATTCTCTTAAGTCATCCTTCAACGACGACAGGAGTGTTTCATGCACAACTGCATATCTGTAGTTGTCCCTGATATGTGATCTGTTGTGTGAAGTTTGCACAGTTGCAAATTGTTGTTTCCTTTTACTGTACAGTTTCATTTTCAATTTCTTAATGTTATGTTTTTATACAGTTTGTGGAATTGTTTTAATATATGTCAAAAATTAATTTTCTCGATGGCTCTGTTCAAGTCCTTATTCATAGTGATAAAGTCGTGATCAAGTGTCATAGGTGGCTAAGCATGCCCCACCCCGTCCCCCACCCCGTCCCCCTCGAGTGATCTTAATGAAAACTCTTGTATATCAAAAGAAATTTTGATGACTTAGGACAAAGTTCCCAATGAGTGAGATATCAAAACAATGTACGGTATTGTTGTAACCCTAACTTTAAACATGCGGATATACCGCCTTCAGTTTTTGTGCCGTCCATATAAGTATTGTAAAAGTCAGACTTTTATAACACAGAAATCACACTCCCTTTGAACTCCCACCTCACCTACAAATACTCTCTTTATTATTATTTGGCAATGTTAATTATTTGGCCAAATCCTGAAAGCAGAGCATGCAACACTGTGTGCCATATGAGTCCACACGACCAGCGTTTGGAAGAATAAAAAAGATGTGGCAGGTTTTGGTGAGTACAGTAGGACTGTATATATAACCGCAGGAGCACCTTCGGGTGGTGCGGAAGAAAATGTTTGGCTTTTCAAACGCCCCCCCCCCCCCCGGGCCAGATGGCCGTAAACGGCACTTCCTGAGTGTTCTAAGCTACATTTACCCAGTCTGGGAAGAGGGATCTC
Organism: Stichopus chloronotus; assembly: GCA_021234535.1. Taxonomy (NCBI): domain Eukaryota; kingdom Metazoa; phylum Echinodermata; class Holothuroidea; order Aspidochirotida; family Stichopodidae; genus Stichopus; species Stichopus chloronotus. The sequence goes on along the minus strand of CM037837.1, from coordinate 145,149 downwards.
ATACATGCAAGTTTTCAATCAATAGAAACGAAGGTAAGTCAATGAAAATTGTAAAACATGTCAGATGGGTTGAGATGATAAAGGAATCAATAAATAACGTTTTATTCTTTTATTGTTGGAGAACTTGGCAAATATGGGGGGGGGGGGGTGGGATTGGTGATCATTAGGGTAGTGGAATAACAATGGATTGTTTGCAAGGGGATCAGGGACGTTGCTAGTGTGCCTGGGACATGAATAAAGGGACAAACGAGTGTGATATGAAAATGGGGCATGCCTCTGTCGCATTGGCACACCCAGTGAGAATTTTTGACTGCAGAGGAGAACTGATAATATGGGAAGACTTTCAAAATTATCTTAGAGACTATCTAAGTGTAGCGCCATCGATTGGCGCATAGAGAACAAGAAAACGGAAGTACATAAAGTACCCCCCAGATAGCCAGAAATCATCCTTCTCAGGTTCAGCACTGAGGTAAACTCCAGGAAATGGTACTGCCAGTATTTTCTTGGATGGAAAAAAAATCTGCAATGTTACAATATTGGGAGTTTTTCTCTGCAGAGGTCTGATGAAATTTGTTGATATTTTATGATGAATACTGCACTTGTTTGAATTTTGAAGGCTGAAATTTGTCGTAGAACACCATCATCATTTCCTGGATGTGGATGGCGCTTAAGTACATACATTGTTCTTTGCATTCTTTTTCAAACTTTTCTCAAGCTTATGTCTTTCTTTTTTTTCTTTTTTTTTGTAAAAAGTGGAAAAGCGCACCGGTAATCCCATTCAAGTGGCGTCGAGGAGGGGGGGGGGGGGACCGGATGTATGGTGGTTCCTCCATTGTTATTATCTGTACACGATATGCGTGCAAAAAGTCCCAGGAAACTGTTGTAACGTGTAACAGAGAGTTATCCAGAAAACCCAATGTCGGTCACATGAGAGCAGTGGCGGCGCTACGAGGGGCATGAGGGGGAATTCCCCCCAGATTTTTTTCTTGCCCTGCCCCCAGTTCCCCCCCCCCCCAGTTGCTCTCACCCTTCCTTATCAGATCTTGTACTCATCCAAAATTAATTTAATCACAAAACTATGTATTGGCATTGGATTGAATAAGAACAGCTTCCGGGGAACCATGATTGATAAATGACTAATTTATGTTACACAGGCTGCCAGTTTTCATATCATGCCCGTAGCCACTTCAACAGTACGCCAGCCTGGTCAGACCAATTTTCTCTGGAATGTTTACCGTCCAGCATAAGGGAAGGGCGGGTAGGTGGTTGTTTTCTCAAATATGGGAATGTCGTTGTTTTCCTAAATATAGGAATGGAATGGAAGTGTATGTAGCCTAGGTGTGTGCGTGTGTGTGTGTGTCTGTGGGTGTGTGTAAGGGTGTGTGTGGGTGGGTGTGTGTATGTGTGTGTACTCGGTGGTACCGCGTAATGTGAAATGGTACTCCCAAAGAAAAAAGTTGGGAACCTTGGAGTACGGTCTACCGAAAAAATAAATAATATAAAAATAAATAATGTACCTCTCTTGGGGCTTAATTTTCCACCCAGAGATATGCTAAAACCTCAGAGCTTCAGGGGGCTTTGCCCCTGGACCTCACCAGGGGCCCTAAGGCGGGCCCCTGGACCCCACCCGAAAGGCCTCGCTGTTTTCGCGCTGCGCCCGAAAATCTTTGCCCCCCCCCCAACATTTTCCTCTGCCATCAGTTTGCCCCCCCCCCCCCCCCCAAGTCTGACATCCTGGCGATTCCACTGCTGTTATGATAAGTCTGTGTAAGAACAACTGTAGCTGGTAAGACTATGGAAGTTTTTCATTTCCTTTTTACTTTAAGACTGCGTGTTTTGTATGTACCTTTGGTTTGTACTTTGTGAATGATTGACAGATGTTAGGGTGTATGTCATTCGAGGGGTAGCATCACCGCTGTAAACGTTAGTTGTATATTGTCTTTTTCTCACGGTGGAACATAGGCTTACAGGCGTCGGTACCAATACATCGTACTGGAGACTTTGATTTACATCTTTGGTTTATATATTTCTTTGTCTCGTGGGTATTGCTTCCTCGGAACCATGGACCTCATTCGCTGATTATTTACTTATATTAAGGATTTAAATGAGGCCGCTACCGGTGAACGTTACATTAGGTGTTGAAGTGAATTAGCCTAAGCTATGATAGCTGAACGACACAATAGTGAAAAGTGATCGTCCATGTACCACAGCAGGCACCCTACCCGGATGGGGGGGGGGGGGCTGTTCGGATTTTTTGGAAGACCCCCCGCAAGATCTGGATTTAACTCAGCGTATAATAGTATAGGCCTACGTTAGCAACATACGTTAACACCCAGTCCACACAGAATTTCCAATGTGCTAAAATCATGTCTCGAGACAACCCTTTTCCGGGTGATAGAAAATGAGGTGATATCGAGACATACCATCATGGTTAGGGTTTAGTCCTTCGATGAAACCCTATAATGTATGATATCATGTGAGGATTTGCTGTAGGTAATCAGTTTTAATTTGTTGGCCGTAATTGTCGGGTAAAATGTTCCACCTGTGGTAAAATCGAACCCCCACTGAAAAGCTGCCGGGATACTGGCCTGCACAGCCCTCTACATTTTCACAATCTATGGTTTGCAGTGCATCAAGTATCATCCAATGTCCTCGCAAAAAAGCGGAGGGGGGGGGGGTGGAGTCCATCCTCTCGAAACACACGAGTGGTTATACAAATATAAGTTAAAAATATTACATGAATCCCAAAATACAATGATACAAAATATGAATTGCAGTTATTTCTTTGTTTGAGGATACGTCATCCCATTATCGGGTGACATCTCTAGATGATTAAATATCCAGGGACTGTTATCGTAATGGCCTTTTATGTGAAACAATTACCTTTTAAAAATTAATGAATTAACGTCCATAGAATGAAACTTTTAAGCATCATGCATTTCTAATGTAACCCACATATACTAACACCTGCATGTTTCAACCCATTGTCTGGATCAAAATCATCGTTTCCAGATCTTCATTTTCTCTCACACATCAACAATTATTGAGAGGTATATCCTTCTCGTACACCACGTGGATTTCGTTGACTTGTACCCCGTGGAAGACTCCCTCGACGTAATCCCGTACACCGGTGGTCCCGTCTTCGTAGACTGTAGTCACAGTAGCCGTGTATGGTACGTCCATTTTGTAACGGTTGCCGTTTATAGTTGCCCTCTTTGAAGAGCAGGGTTCAATCGACAATTCGACAGTAACTTCATCAGATTTGGTGGTAGTCGTCGTTTTTCCCCATTCGTGCTCGGAAGTGAAAGAAACTGTTGTCGAAATCTGTTGAAAAATAATCAATCAAGTCAACCACTACCTACTGTTTTCCTAACACCTAGATTACTTTTGTTTGATACTTAACCCATGTTAACTGCCCTCAATATCAGAAATTTTAGTGGATTTGGTTTTGTTTGTGTGTTGTTGTCAATGTTGCCGTTACAGGGGAAATCAGGGTTTGACTGCGAAAATTCACCTTTAGTTGATTATTCTTTCTAAACTGATTGTTCACCGAAATATAGAAACGTTAAGGAGGTGTTTGAAAGTAGAAGAAATGGAAATTATTGCGTTAATTACTGTTGAATGAGAACTCTTAATATTTGTCGGGTATAAAAAAATAAACCTTCATGTACAAGACAAGACAGCCTCCTCTATACGATGACCAATCACAGCGTAAGACTGAGATGACGTTGTATGAAAAAACAAAACCGAATGTTTACGGTTCCCATGCTGTTAGTGCATTTCCCAATGCTAACTAAACAAAAGTTAAGTGATAGTTGATGATACATACAGCACACGTAGGCTACCTATGAAACTGTTCAGCCACACCTCCTCATACCTTGAAAAGGCGATAGTATTGAATATTCATATTTGATTCGATGAATATGGATATTACAGACTTTCGGAGTTCTTCACCGATTTTTTGCGAATTTGACTCGTTTCTCGAAATTTTCCACATGTTTTGAGATAATCTTGATCATATTTGTTAGTTATAATTCCCGGTGGGGAATTGTAGTGAATGAAGTGTGAAAATAAACCCCGATTTCCCCTTTAAGGTTTACGTACATTTCATGTTAATGTGCTTCGTATTTATGGGCCTCAGAAGTCTTTACTAGTCCAGCGACACTTTACATGTATATCAATCAAACATTCCAATTATCAGACAATATCGTCTGCAAACGTGCAATGTAATGTACATAGGTAAAACAACGCCGGGGCTACCAGATCGCATAACAGAACATGTAAAGATCCATATTAATTATGCATTCCTGTGTTTTTCTGTGTGATTGTTCAGTTATTGAGCATGTTTGCGTGCGTGTGCCTTTGTTTTCGGGTGGGATCGAGGACCGAAGCAATAGATTTTAGGTCCTCTGTAGAAAATTCAATAGATTTCTCCGGTCCTCTCAAGATTAACAATAGACAGTCCATTGTTAAGGTTAGGGTTGAGGAAGAAAAAACAAAAGAAAGCACGATGAGGTGCTCGGAATGAATGGAAAACAAAGCTGTATGTGGGTGTGTGTGTACATTGGACCCTTTCTTTTTCCCTGTGTAGCTTGTCAATCTGTATCAGAAGTTTTTTTTGACTTTGTGAAAGGGTTCTATTTGCACTTGTACAACTTTTGCCTTTTCTTATAAATTTCTGTTGAAGGAAAATGGGTGAAAACAGAAGTTTTTTTCTTCATTTTTTTTTTGTTTTCCTTTCTTTCTTACCTCAGTTTTAGCAAAGAATGGTATTCCTGCTGATACCGTCATCGTTACACCAATTTCTCCTCCGACGTGGTTGTTCCATGACGTCTCCTCGGTGTATTCGTAACCTTCCGTCCTTGAAACTTTTTGAACAGTGGAGCCTTGATTTTCGACGTCGATGACTTTCAATTCTTCCATGCTTTGGTCACCTAAGGTGTAGGCATCGAGGTCGTATTTTACGTTGGTCAGTCGATATGATGCGGCTGGTTTTCCGACAAGGTAGTTTATAAACTTGGGGTTCAGAACATATGGGGTCTCCCTCATTGTATCATAATTATCGACAGATGTCATCGCACCGAGACCTTGCCCGTCTAATCCCGGAACTGCTTCGTAAACGGAGATACAATCATCAGCTTCTGATCCACGATCATTCCACACTAACTTCCATTCTCGTCCGGGGATGGTGTAACTCATATTTACACATCTGATCATACTCGAGCTTGGCCTCTCTCTGTAACTCGCGACTGCCACGTGTCCGAGAGCGCGAAAATATGACGGGCATATAGGCTGGTAGAAAACCACATCTTGGTCAGATCCCGAGCCCCTATCTCTCCAGATTTCCCTAAATTCATACGGTGGCGCAAAAATGTAATCGAATCTCCCCTTGGCCACTAAAAGGGCACCAGGTGTGGGAAATATTCCGTTGGGGCGCTGTCCATCGGCAAAATCACCCAGGGAGTAAGTATCCGCCGGACCGACGCCCCGCCAGACGGCAAGGGACATGTGAGCTCCGGAACCAGAATCATCCCAGATCGCTTTGACCTCGGGCATCTCGAAGAGAGTGATTTCGGCGTCGGAATCTCCCAAGTTCAGACTGTCGATGTTGGTGGCATATCTAGCGCTGAGTACGTATGGACTGCTACTTGGTTCGTCATAGTCATCGAAGGTGGTGAAGGTCCCAGCATCGATTCCTTCGGGATGCGATGACGACACTCGGTTATTTCTGATGACGCAACGATGGCTTCCATGGGTGCCCTTGTCGGAATAAACCCATTCGTAAGTACCTTTTGTGACGTAATCCTTTTTGACGCATCTAGTAACAAAACAGAAACAATCACGCAAGCAAAGGCGGCAAATATTTTTTTTTTTACTCTGTCCGACATTTTGTAAAATTTTAGAGGGAGTTTTTATTTCATCGGAAGTATTTGTATGATAATAGAGATGACCAACAAGAACTTTCGCAGTTTAAAACTTGAGACATAATGGAATATTAAACATCATATTAAGATTCATCTCGGTAAATGTTTCTTCCCATTTCCTTTGTCTGTGAATATGGAATTTAACGCAAACCCGTCCGAAAAGCTGAATCGACCCCCGAGAAGTAGAGAAAGCCTAACGAAAAATATCGACGAAATTGGGTTAGACCACAATTTGACACTAAGAAAAATCAAAGGCTGACTTGGCTGCTGAAAGTATTCGTTTGTCTTTCATTGTTTTAAAACGGACGCTTTAATATTTACTATTATTTGTAATTCAGGTAAACAGTTGGTGTATGATCAGAGGCCACAAAAATCTATTTCTTTTTCAGCACGCACAAAGATGTTAAATTTTACGAGGCAAATTGCATGAACAAAAGGTTAATAGACTGTAAAAGGAACTCAAACTGTTCAGTTTTAGTGCATATAGGGCGAACTCTAATATTTTGAGCTATGAATTTCTAGAAGGGTGTGTCTTGTTTAATAAAAAAAGAACTGATGGTGTATAGAATATCGCATTATACTGAGGAGAAAATTGGTTGGAAGGCAGTTCTCAATGCAGTGCAACTCTTACGAGAGAACGTTTCGGCTAAAACATGTTTAATTTGACAAAGCAACATTAAACGAAAGAAATTAAGACAGGAAAGAATAGAATACCAATACGAAAAGTAGGCTCGGATCGTGAAGAAAAGAGTAAAAAAAAAAAGAAATGAGAAAAATATTCAAGAACTTTGATAATCTAATTTCACATTTTAACACTGTGGTTTAAGATTGTCCAGTTTGTAATTAAGATGATTTTATATGTTGGGTAATTGATATCATGTCCTCTACACGCCACCATGCACGTACTGCCGTTGCTGAAAAGAAGGGAAGCACTGCAGGGAGGGAGGGGGAGGGGGTGGATTAAAATATGTCTCCTTTGGAAAATCAGGTGTTTTCAGATGAAAAGAACGAAGATCTTCGTGGGTTTCGTTGGTTAGTCTACGTTTCGTGTATAGACTACTCAATAAACATGATTTTGCAACAAATAATGGATACAATGCGAATGTGTGTGTATATGTGTGTGTGTGTTCGATTGTGTAGAATTGACACTTGTTCTTACCTGTAAAGGTTTTTGTCCGGGTAATCGTCATAGTTATCAACAGCGGCGTCACCAAGACAAATGTACCCCGAGGGTGGCACCATTCTATAGATTGTCACTCTGTGGCTTCCCCCCGTTCCTTTGTCATTCCATACCCAATCGAAACTACGAGGACGCGCAAGGGCGTCTCCGCGAAGATCCTTCACCATAACAGAGGTACGTGGCACTGGCATGTAATAATCGTCAAGCGCTAGGTCCCCGAGGAGGAAGAATCCGTGTTGAAGATTTACGGGCCTGTGAAGGGTCAGTCTATAAACACCACCGGTCCCTTTGTCGTCGTAAATCCAAGAGTAAAGGCTCTTTTGCCTCTTGAAGGCTATCGGAGGAAAGTCTTGCTTGTAAGCCGACACTGAAGTTGGACAATTAAACCAGAAATGAAAGATATAGAGGAATATACTTTATGATGAACTTCTCCAATCGAGGGTTTCCTAAGTTAATCGCCAAACGAAATCATCTCGAACCGTTTACTACGATGCAATGTAATATTCAAAGAAAAAGTAGTAGAGTAGTAAGTACAGGTTCACAACAAACGAAACGCTCTCACATAATAACAAAAACAAAAGTGTAAATGGAAAAAAAATCAAACAATTGGCTATGAAAAATATTTTAGGATGAGGTATCAGATCGAAAATTTCGCTTTTAATGGATTGCAAATCACTTTTTAAGGATATGTGCTTTTCTTTATGTGAAACATGATTTCAGTATAGTTGAGGCTTACTTCCCGTAACCGAGAAGCAATGCTAGTGGCGGACACCAGCAAACCAACTTTTCTAGATTTCACGTCTCGACGGTAGAGAAAGGCATGCAGTGAATACATACGAAGTCTACACACACACACGAAGCATAGATGCACCGTGTACAGTCACACGTTCTACTATCAGTTATATGGCTCAAGATGTAGGCCTCGGTTATGTTCCTTCCGAATATACAAGTCAAATTTCTAAGAAAAGACCACAAACGGTGGGGGCTAGTTTATGACTGTGACACTATCAATAAAGCTAATATTTGTCTTCATCAAATTCCTAAAGACATTCAACTCTGCAAAGATATTGAAAAAAAAATCGTGCAACGTTGACGTAAAGGTGTTTTTAGTTCTAGGTTGATTTTGTCATTGTACCCACTCTGTGTAATAGAAGTTTGCAAATATTTAACTGAAAACTCCCCTTGCTTGAGTTAAGGAAACAAGGTAAACGTGCCAAGTTTCGCACACCTAGTATATGTTAGCCTAACCTTCAAGAGCGTAGATTGGGTTTGGGTATTGGGGTGGGGCAAACAGTTTCCGATAGCAGGAACCACACAGAGCGTCCTAGACTGATCCTGTCAAGCCACCCACGAGCAGACTTACACCGGCACACATGCAGATGCATAAACACATACAAATATACACAAACTACAAATTTCTGTAACGAGTCAACTTGAGCTAGAGTCACGAGTCGAGTCGTCCGCATTACAGATCGAGTCAAGTCATGTCAAGTCGAGTCGAGTCAGCACTACTTGTTGAGTCAAGTCAAGTCGAGTCAGTGTTCCATCCGAGTCAAGTCAAGTCCAGTCAAGTCAAAATAATATCAGCATTGACCAAGTCGGTTTCAAGTAAAGAAAACGAAAAACGATGTTACTAACCCATTGACAAAATGTTAATGCAGGGGTATTAAGCAGCGAAATTTCAAATTTATGTGGGCTTAGCTGCTGGTATAGAACATTAAAACTTGAACCATAAAAAACATGCATGACCATCTTAAAGGCAATGTCTGCAGTTACGTTTAAAGCTTCTTTGAACAGCAAAGACCCGACTAGTTCTGAGATGGCTGTTATTTGTTTAAAACAGAATAAGTTTGTTCAGGAATTGGTGGCTCACTTATTTTAGTCCCTCCCCCATCCAAGAAAAGACAGTGCCAACCAGTTGCATTAATTGTTGTGAACCCCTTATACAAAAAATGCATGTTCGCATTCTCGTCTGAATGTTTTGCAAATACTGTACTGTTCAAAACCACAAAAGTATGCTAGTAACAAGTACTAGTGCATGGATAAACGTATAAATCATCTTTCATGTAAAAAAAAAAATCATAAAAGAAGACCACGTTGGTGGCCTGAGAAGCGTATTCTCAGAAAATCAGAAATTCTCTTTTTTAAAACATAAATCCTTCAAAGGGAAAATGAAGTCATTCAGATCAGATTTAGTGTGTTATTCAACTACATTTCATGAATAGCCTTTAAGAATCATGTGAAAATATTTTTCTCACTAAATTGTGAAAATTATGAGAAACTCTTTACTTTTCCTTGGATGCAATATTCTATCCTGAATATAATGAAAAGTACTTGAAAGAGTGAAAAAAGAACAGTTATTAAAGTAGCTATTATTTTAAAAATAGTTAAGAACAACTGCTCTTGCCCTCGAAGTTTTCTCATACTGAGCTCAAAACAATAAACACTTATATATCATGTCGTCCATTTATTCATAACCCACATGAAAGAAACAAACGATAAACGGAGCTCGTAGTTCTAACAATTGACTTCTGTAAGTAGTACCATAAATTATCATACAGAAGGATACAATTCAAAATTAGAGCCACTCAAAAAAGTCATTGAGGAACTCAAACTATACGAGAGATTGTGGAGATGGCTTTTAGGCTTTCAGTTGCTTCCTTTTCTTTCGAATTATTCGTATGTCATTTGATATTAATATTAAGGGCCAGAAACCATTTGTACAACCAAACTCTAGATCTGGTGTAATCCAGCTCTGTTGCAATCACCAGGAAATATACTTCTTACATGGATAGTACCGATAGTTGAGTCACATTTTAGTGCACTGTACCGACCTATATTGCTTACTTTTTACGTTTTGTAACGTTATACATTGCGCGGTGTTTACCATGAATGAGAGTCAAGTTCGTATAGTTTGACCTACGAGTTACGATGGTTGAAGTTGCAAACAACGAATAGTGAAAAAGAGAGCGCAAAGGTGAAATTTTTGCCCCGAGTCAAATACTCAAACTTCGAGTCAAGTCAAGTCAACCCGGTGGCTGACTCGAGTCCAAGTCGAGTCAATAAAAAAAAAGATAACTCGAGTCGACTCGAGTCCGAGTCAATGATTCAAGTCATTACAACTCTGCTTTCCTCCCATTTTAATTATTGTTAGTTCCACTCTTTCCTTCAGATTAACAATCTGTGAAGGAATCAAGTATAGGGCTGCTGAAAGAAGCCATTTTGTCTTTTTTTGGAAAAATGCCTTTTTGCATACTGAAGATGTACTGGACCTGGGCTCTAAGGTGGACGGCGGGGTGCAAGCATGTCCAATAAAGTATTTTGCGGTTAGAGTTTTAAAAAGCCATTTAGCCGAGATGCCAAGGTGAGTGCGTGACTGAGAAAATACCGAAAGCGACCCAGGAACTTACACGAAGTGCAAGGTCCCTTCTTTGGTGATCCAGTTCCGAGATTTGTGACAGTTGGCGAAAGCCATATGCAACCGGATTTCGTTATGCATGCGACTGATGTACGAAAGTGTGTAAGCCTACCATGGCGAAGGGTGTACAACCACGGTAGTTCAGTGCAGGCCTGCAATATATGATGCAGTTTTTCGTTTTTCCAAATGAATATATAGCTGTTGGCTTGTCATTCCTTTAGTTGAGCATGTCAGTTGTGACACCAAAGTGTGCGTCAAAAACAAATTCAAGGAATTTTCAAGATTGGAAAATGGTCCAACGGTGTTTACCGCATTCGTTATCCTTCTCACAGGAAAAGAGCTAAATATACAGGTTCTTCAAGCATTCAAGGCACGCAGACCTGTATGGGTAAACTGTCATAGCACGCCTTACAGGGGCAAATCGAGTAGACGCGGATAACATGTGAAGGAAACTTGACAGGTTTCCACGGAAAAATTAAAAATTAGTGAATTTTACAAAACAACTTAATGAGGCTCGTAACGTAGCGTGTCCACCTCTGTTTCTTCTCTCAAGGGGATGAATGCAGGTCAGATACATATGCACTTGTGGACTGAAAGTAACAGGCCACAAACAGTAACTAACAAATCTCCTAAAATTGTTAATATAGTTTATAATGAAAAGCACTTTAAACGTTGTATAGCACACACCAATAGGGGGACAACATAATAGACTTAAATATTGACTTTTCAGTGGTAGCCTACAAAATACCTATTTATAGTGAGAATTGAGCTAAAAGTTTTGATTAACGATAAAAGCATTCCATGGAATAATGGTAAAAATTTGGATTGTTCTTATATCTAGAATATTTATGATATTGTAGTTTCCAGAAAGTTCATTCAACAGTTTTCATTGTTCTATTATGACAGTTCCTATTTTCTTTTTGGACAAATTTTCAACTTCCAGATATGTTTAGACAAAATCTGTTGGAACATTTTGCGTCTATTTCAGTCAAATTATACAGTTCAAGTCAGGTTAAGTCATTCCAATAATCTTTACTCTCTGACAATTAGTTTTTTATATAGTTTGCTAAAACAATCGATGATTACATATAACAACGTACTGCGCTAGTTCTTGTACCGATAACGTTTGTAAATAATAGCCACCACGATGAGAAAGAAATGTCATACAGTAATATTTTGATTGGGTGAAGCATGTGACGAGTGATGATTGGCCTGGGAGTGGGTTGTACTGGAAGAGATGTCCCCCCCCCCCCTCACCTTTCTCAGAAAATTTTCAGCTCGTACGTAACCTTAGATACAATCCAGAGTAACATTTGACGTCTTTTGAGGTCGTAATAAAAGCGTGAAATTTCATGCTGATATAAGTCAAAGTTGCACCTACCTGGACACTAACTCCCATCACGAACAGTATTTCCTCCTCCCCCCCCCCCCCCCCCTCTTCCCTTCGGAATCTTCCTGATATTCTAGCACCAGTCACTCCTTTTTGCTACAAACTGTCCTGTCTTAGAACGATCTTCGCGCATCTGCCTTCTTTTAGTCGTGAAAGTGGCATACATTTGTGATATGGGACAACAAGGGCGAACGTGCCTTAAAGATGTGTTAGGTGGCAATGATTTTCATACCAAAGTCCACCTCTAATTTGATCACAAAGATTTTCGGAAATATGAGCGCAAATACGAAAGCAACTTCGGGAAAGTTCGACATATTCAGGCATCTAATTTATTCTCAGTTTTGGTTAGTTTCGACTGAGAAAAGATCTCTCTCGAAAGCTTTTACAGAGCTGAGGGAGTCATTGCGGGGCACGGATCCTAGGCCATATGCACCACAATACCTGAGCGAAACCATTACGGGCATAAACATATGCATGTGCGAACGCACCGACGCTTACCTGGCAATCTCGATCTCGCAGTTCTTAAATGAACGTAGACCGGCAAACCCTCGGTTTGGGGCGTTGCCCTAGATCGATTGGCCATTGCGTCTGTCTGACTTTTAATAATGCTTGATAGTCAAGTGAAACTCAATGTCGTTTTCCATGGCTAGATAACTAGTCCATTCATAATTACGTCATTTCTTGACACTTTTTCTCAACGTCAGCAGCGCATGTGCAAGCATGCAACGTAGTAAACAACTGAACAAAATGATTGCTATTCGCCCTCTATTTTACACAGTGCCAACCAGGATTGCAGTAGCCGTCCCGTCTGGATTTTTGACGGGTTACAAACATGAATGAGTGCATTAACAGAGATTCCACCAGCAATTAACTGCACTTATGGAAATAACCTGAATAAAGGTAAAAACAGGTCGTATTAGTTAATCAAAGACGGCACACTTACAGTGGCGGCCTCAGAATGTCAGACTTGGGGGGGGGGGGGGCAAACTGAGGGCAGAGGGAAATGTTCGGGGGCAAAGATTTTCGCGCGCAGCGCGAAATCGAGCGCGAAACGCGAAGCCTTGCGGGTGGGGTCTAGGGACCCGCCTTAGGGCCCCTGGTGGGGTCCAAGGGCAAAGCACCAGTGGGGGTCCAGGGGGCGAAGCCCCCGGAAGCGCTGAGGTTTTAGCATATCTCTGGGTGGAAAATTAAGCCCTAAGAGAGGTATATTACTTACTTTTTATATGATTTATTTTTTCGGTTGACCGTAGTCCAAGGTTCCCAACTTTTTTCTGGAGTACCATTTCACATTTACGCGGTACCACCGAGTACACACACACACACATAGGCTACATACACTTCCATTCAATTCCTATATTTAGGAAAACAACGACATTCCTATATTTAGGAAAACAACCACCTACCCGCCCTTCCCTTATGCTGGACGGTAAACATTCCAGAGAAAATTGGTCTGACCAGGCTGGCGTACTGTTGAAGTGGCTACGGGCATGATATGAAAACTGGCAGCCTGTGTAACATAAATTAGGCATTTATCAATCATGGTTCCCCGGAAGCTGTTCTTAGTCGGTCCAATGCCAATACATAGTTTTGTGATTAAATTAATTTTGGATGAGTACAAGATCTGATTGGGAAGGGTGAGAGCAACGGGGGGAGGGGCGCAACTGGGAGGAAGGAAACAATCTGGAGGGACAAATGCCCCCTCATGCCCCCCGTAACGCCGCCACTGCACACTTACCAGACACACTCTCAAACACGATTACGTTACTTTTAACCGCTCGTTGTTTGATTTTCAAGTGACTGCGTCTCAATTTATACAAAGAGCTCAATCATGCATAAATATGTGGGATATGCAGAGTATAAAATATCATTTGATACTATCGTCAAACCCATACACACATTTACCTGCAATTATCTTGATAAACGAATGACTGGTAGCCCCGTATATTGATAATAATACAACTCAATTACAGGTTACAGCGAAGTTCCTATTACGACTCTCAAAGTTGTCCAACAAAGTTTGAACGCTTCTCTAGACCGCCGTATATTCGTATGTTCTCATGGCTGTGTACATAAGTTCAAGCAACCCTCCACAAAAACACACGTGACAGTATCCACCTCCAACATTTCCCCCATTTAATGTTGAAATTTTTTAAATTTGGAATATCTTATTCTTAGGACAGGTACCCCGCTCCCGTTCTCAATGTTGGCTACGCCGAGAATCAGTGTGCAAGGATACATTCACTCATTTGGGGCAATGTTGTCCCAACAAGTATATATCCCAGATTTCAACATAGAACGGAGGCGCCTGGGACGGTTATTTTTGTCAAGGACCGTGGCATGTACAGAGTGTTAGTGTTAGTGGGAGACGATGGAAATGGCTTTGAGCAATCAATTAATCTATCTCTTAGTGAAAGTCGGTGATATTGCTAGTGGCACGCAGTATAGACACTATGATAAAAGTGTCAAAGGATCTTGCAAGCAATTGGCGATTAGCACTTCATAAAACAACACGTAACTGTTCATCTCCGCAGGGAATCTGCACTTTATGTGCGTGGACATAATGGTACCAGGTAAACTATTCGTGGGCACCAACATCGATAAAAAAAAATGGGAAAAACAAACAAACGAACAAACAAACAAAAGGGCTGAGTAAATCCAAGAATCGAAGCTACCGGCTTGGATTAATTTTATTTCAAGAAAAACACTAAAAATGACACAACGATGTTTTTCAATTATACCATGAAGAAAAAAGAAGCACTTTGATTGGCAAAGGGCTCAAAGGAGGGAAAACGAAAAAGGGACGATGAACATCTCTTTTTTTAAATACTTGAAAGTATTTGAAGATTATTGTCACATGTGCTTCCGCTGCAATATTGAGCTTAAAGAAACAATTACTAAGCAATTATAAAGAGTGACAAGAACATATCTAGAAAAGGTAAAACTATAAAAGACAGATGAAACTTCATCAACTACAGCACACCAAAGAATTTGTTGAGTCTTGATGGCATAAGTGATGAATCTAAAAAATCCATATTGCTTACCTGTTGAACACACCTGAATGGTAAATAAGAGGTACAAAGAGGCAAAAAAAAAATATTCAGCAGGGATAGTTTATTTACATAAAAGCAGTGACGAAAGTTGACGAATTCATTCCATCGAATTGACTCGAAAGTGCTGCGTTGATTTGATCAATTCAGAGGGAGTCGATGAAGTTCATTTGTGAACTAAACTTGTGATACGATGAAAATTTTTCTTTGTGCCTCGTTATCGTCCTGTACGAGGAATGCTGACAGTTTGGTAAAATTTCAGCGAGTCACCGTGTTACTGTATAACTGCAAATCGTGAGATGAAGAAACTACTTCCATACAAGTCACATAGAAAACCATATTGGTCATTTTGATGCTTACTTTGTAGTACCAACCTGACACTGATTTTTCTCTTAAAGTGACCACAACGTGTTCCTCTGAACATAGAGAGTAAATGCTGTTACAAGCAAAAGGGTGTAGAATATAGTGTATTTGCTACAAAGAAACTTACCAGTGGTGATAGCCGACACTGCAAGAGCGGTGAGAAGCTGAGTGAAAATCAATGTTAGGTTCATCTTGAGGGATGAGTTATGCCAAGCAAACGAAAAGTCGCCCTTTATATATAGAACGTGTCCACATCTGTTCATTTCGCCGAGGTACAAAATATTTGGGGAAAGAAATCTTCAGGTTTGATTTCAAAGCGGTAGATAAGACGATGTCACGTGATGTAACGAAGTAATTATAACAGAAGATATCAGATGGTGTAATGAGATAATGTTATCAGAATTTGCAGCCGGGGGGTGTACTTCTGCCCCTACAAGTATGGAAAGTTTTTTTCATAATTGCTTCAATTAAAGGGGTCTGTTAAGTTAATGAGTTGATGTTGTTTATTGTGTGACGTGTTTGAAGGAAACCGTTGTATGTATACCAATGCATCTAATTAGACTAACTATAGTCATAAATCTCCTTCTTTGCCGAAAATATGATTAATCTTTAATTTTTCCGTCAATATGGTTTGGCAATGGTTAAGCCTCACTGTAAAAAAAATGGTCAGGTCATAGATACACAATTAATAAATTTGGTCGTTCATTACCCCTATCATTGTTGCTTCAGTTGTGTGTCTAAAAATTCAGAAACTCTTACTTTGACCATTTGTGGCAAACTATCATGAATTTTGTGAACTAAATCAAAGAGTACCGTTATGGTGAAAACGTCTTTATGAAAAGGCTGATTATTTCAACATATAGGCAGTCGATCTATCCTTCATTGATCCTAACAATACATAGTCATGTACCCATATATATTCATTCATACCTTATCAACGACTCTTTCTCTTTTTCGGGGGGGGGGGGGGGTTGGGGTTGGGTGGATGCAACGCCCCTCTTCAGTCCCTATATGGTCCACTGAATAATGATGACAGAAAGGTACAGAAAAAAAGTCACGATAACATCCAAGTTATAAATTTTTAAATTTTTAAACTTCCCAAAAGGTTAGATTATCACAAAGTTTTACCTCAAAAGTACAACAGCAACTAAACAAAAGATGAAGAAAACCGGTACGTGTAGCTGTATCGTAACTTTGTTTGAAAGTTGGTTTTTGGTAGATAGTCGTCACGTTGAGTAACCACGGGGCGTTATTTATGACGAAGACTTTGAGTGAGCACGTCATTGCATACAAGGGACAATGCAGTGGTGCGAGATCATTGATAGTCGAATGGGAACAAAATGGCGTCCAGATTCGAGTTAATGCAACTCCCTCTATAAAGGAAATCTAAACACAATGTTCACCATTACTACACCACTGGTTGTCTTGGAGTATGTCATGATAACGGATATATAGGGATGGATCGTCAAGAGGCAGTTCTCTTCACATGGATTATTTAATGATGTCAGCACGGTATGTTTGTCTTGCCCGCTTATTTCGTGTGGAGTAGGCTATGTCTTGTCTGGGACTCTGCACATGTTCAAATGTGGTTTGACGCAATTATCATAAGCAAACATTAAACATGCTGGTCAACATCTAGGCCCTCGAAGGTCAGATAAACTTAAAGATATAGTTATTCATTGCATATCTACGTTACATAAATATAGATGACCTTACCAAATACCCCGGTGTCCCGTCTCGTCGAGTACGAAATGGGTATATAAGTAGATAGTGCAGCGTTCTAATGAAGGAGAGCTATCAGACGATGTAACTATGCCGTGAAGAAATTTTAGACAGGTGCCAGCGAGAACATTGGAAACAAATTGAAGAAATGTTTAGCCTGGATGACTTTAACAATAAAATACTTGATGAACTGTTTGCTATGTAGTATAGGTTACAAGAGCAGTATATCAAAATAATAAGTTAATTCAAATCACGGATGATCTCCTCACCCCTATACACATAATGCCAAACATGGGAGATATTGTACCCAACTCAGCTAGTGTTTAAATATCCAAACATGACATGTGCCAATGCATCCTACCGCAGTGGCTTTGATATGATTTTTTTTTCCCGAAGGAATGAAGGCACATATATGACAATTCCCCCCCCCCCAAAAAAAAAAAAAAAAAAAAAAATTTGCAAGGTTACATGGGTCTGACTTGATCTTGAAAGTGAGAGTGGCATGCAGGACGGGGATATAAGCTGGTCCGTGAGCCTGTATGTAAGTGTAGAGTTGTGATGTGATAGATCTGATGATTGATTGCCCGCCATCCTGGGGGGAGGGGTGGGTGGGTCTGAGGGGGGAGGAGTTTCTTTTTTCATTTCATTTGCTTTGCTTTGCATTGCAGCAGGTAAAATGTTAATTTGTAGACCTTACCTGCGTGTAGTTATTTTGAGAATTACAATGTATTAAATGTGCAGTTTTGACAATTTTGGTGAGCCATTTCTCTATCCACCCGCCTGTCAGTGATAAAGCATCGTCGAGAATATTCTTTAAGTAGTATTTACCCGCAGTTGCTAAGCACACTAAGTATTGGCCGACACACCTATAATCGGTCTAACACGTACTCCCCTCGAACTTGAACTCAGAGATACAACAAACGAGTCATTTTACAATCAATTGATTAAAAGATATACTTCTAGTAGTATAGGCTATATATATATATTTACTAAATATAAATACTAAATATATATTTCTAACACTGATAGATGATCATAGCACGTTAATTGTCAGTATAACATCATTAAAATGGCACATACGGTATCGATGGTCCAATGACTTGAGGGAAACTGAAGGGTTATGCCGTGAATGAGAATTTTCCTCGAATATTCCATTTACTTTTTTCTTCAGCTCACTTACCTTCATCTATACCAGGGTTTGACAAACTAGGAGTATTTTTATCTTGTACGCTCTACTTTAACTCAATGTAGCGCTTCTCTTATATAGTTATATAGTTGTTTCTCAAGTCACAGTCCACCCTGAGTCAAAACGTCTGGGTGCGCCACTGACATAGAGGTACTGTATTTCCGTATCATACTGTATCACACTCGTTGATGCCACTTATTCATGTCTCAGACCCATTAAGAAGTAAAAAAAAATCTACCTATGCAACTGAGACGTACGTCGCGTCTCCTGACCCCCTGCAAACAACCCCTGCATAGTCTGGCTTCACTCATTGCCCCAATGAAAAAAAAAGTCGGAAGTAAAGATGTGTCCAGTCCCCCCCCCCCCCCCACCCAATGTTTGCTACTTATTCCAACAATTAACGAAAGACGATGCATAATTTACAACGATTCTTGTATCATCCCAATCCATCCGATAAGTATTTCCATTTTTAATCAATTTATTTGTGTTCTCATTAACTAAGAATTTTGCTGACGTGAAATCCCTATTTCAAGACTGGACATATATCCAGCTTAGAAGATCTGTGAAGTGCCGTTTCGGAAGTTTGGAGAAGCATAAAAAAGTCTTGTGCTCTCGGGGTCAATTCAAGGATGTTGCTCCGCTTAGACAGTCTTGCCTGCACCGACCCCCCCTTTTTTTTCCCTGCATTATCTTTTCCGTTTTGTGCGCCTGCTTAAATGTAGGTTGAAGAGCATTATGGACATCTATTATAAAACTCCCCTAAAAAGCTATTTTTGTTCCCCTCTGAGCGAAACTGCTCGCTCCGTCACTGAACGTTGGCCCAGAATTCGGTCTCCAGCGTTGGCAAATCGTCGGCGGTTAGTGTTGGACCAATGTCTACCCAACGTTGTGCCAACTATTAGCCAACTATTGCTCCAGCGTTGGCCCCATGTACTATTGTGTCCAACGTTGGTCCATCGTTGGATCGATTTACGTCAGCGGGCTACCGGTCATCGATGAACAGCCAACCTCAGCCCATCGTTGCTGCTAACGTTGCATGGCCCGGCCAAATTAATATGGCGCTGTCAGGGTTATAGGGAGGTAAACTCAGGGTAGGCACTTACTGTATGTACGTTTCCCGCATTGCTTCATATAGGAAAGCAAGGAAGAAACTACCACCATATTGGTAACTTTGGTATCTACTTCACCTTTTGTTGCGATATTGTGATGACGGCCTACTAGACTTCGAGCGACTGATGACATCCAATATTCTGTTCAAATTTCGTACATAATAATAATATATATATCGTAATATCACAATTTAATGATGTGGTAATGTCCTTCTCATTGAGTGTAAACCTGAATGTCATCATGGCATGGAAGTAAATCACATCTATACCTCGATCTGCTTGAATATTGTTGGGACTATCAAAGAACCACTGAGTAGTTTTTATCACGCCAAGGACGTTTACATCAGACATCGAACCTATCATCTTACAAATAATCAGCTCTTTATTCCCAATTACTCAAAACCAAAAAAATATCAACGGTGCTCTAAACTGCATGTAAGAATACAAGCAATGATCAAGCCTTCGCTTTTTTAACTGGTTTTATTACTAATGTTTTTCTTTCTTAAAAGCGCTGTCCACTGAACAGATTTGTTCATTAGCTCCTCTAATCAGGGAGGTGTGATTTAGAATTCTAAATTGCACCTCCCTGCTCTAATCCAATACTGAGGGGAGCATTACAACCATGCACTAAACAGGAGGAGTGTCGATGTATTTTGGAATCAAATGCCGTACTTTAATGAACACTCATAAATCAGCCACTGTATCAAGTTAAAAAGTGTAAATACAACACCACTTTTCAATGACAAGTGCAGCCAGCAAGTCCAGTGTAGGTAACGAAGAACAAAGCAGTGTCTCTTGAAAAATTGAAACTATAAGTTCAGCTTGAAAGCTGTCTTATGTTTTCTCTTTTTACAAAAACGCAGGGCATAGACACTCATTACGTAGGTTTCACGCGTTGCTTCTTGTTGGTCGAAAAACAAGGACAAAATTGGCAACCATTGGTGGGTTTAAAGTTCGTTACATACTTATACCTTTTGTTTTTTAATTGAAAATGTGATGCACAATTCAAAGAATCTCCCCACTGTAGAACAATTGTTCAAAATAATTTTAATAACAATATGTTAGAACATCCGTCTCATTGATTGCAGGCCTGAGTATCATACCTAATTAGACGATCTAAATTCTGCTCCCACATGCACTGTTCGGACAATCAAAGGATCAACAGCTTCTGTTCTGAGCCGCCAAGGACGTTTATATCACACGAGTCTGCCGGTATCGAAGTTTGTTCTGTTCTTCATAGAGTTATGAGATGTGTGTAGAGGATTAATGAAAATATTGACCACAGTGCTCTGACGTACATGTAAGAAACCAAACAGATATCAAGCCAAGTTCTCTAGTGTTGAGACTGGTTTTTATTTTGTACTTTTTGTAAAGCACTACTTGAAATGACGTCACTCATCCAGTAGATTTGTTTACTTGTTCTCAGCAGGTAAACATTTGATGACGCTTATCCAACAATATTCCATCTACAAAGCCAAGGGGAGGCACGAAGCACAATGCTTACTCATGAATAGGTCAACAACAACAACAACAACAACAACAACAACAACAACAACAACAACAACAACAAATCCAAGATTAACAGGTTTTATCATCTCTACTGGCGCCCTTTCTGACTGAATTTGACATTGGCAAATCAATTAACCATTTCTATCAGCAACCTGTCTACGAGATATGCTTACACCCAATTTGTAGGAGAAAATGCTAAATGTCACTCAAGATGTATGTTACATTAAGTGCACATCCTCCTGAAATTACCATGACAAGTACATTAACATTTTACTTTTCAGCAGGCTTAGACCCTAGGCCTAGGTAACGTTAGATCCACTTCAAAACGAGGGTTATTTCACTATTACTAGTAATATCATTAGCTACTGTTTTGTGTAAGATATATAGCAGACTGAAAAAACACTGTCGATCTACGGTTTTACTTGCTTTCATCCGTCGGTGATTGCCAGTGATCTATCATCTTGGTTTATGTGTGGATAACCCACCTTCACCTGACTGAATGGGCCAATAGGAGTTGAGGATTCTGCCCAAGTATGCATGAATTGAAGGTTAATTTAAGTTGGACCGTGCATTGTCTATGGGATTATATACGATCGGGGGTTAATGCCAGCTCATAGCCGCATCTTTATTGAAAACGAACCCCTAGAAAAGGTAAGCAAGATTCACAACATGTCGACAATATTCGTACGCAATACACAAAGTAACAATTAAAACAAGAGGGCAATCCACGGAGTTACATATCTCATAGCCAACATGCACTTTGATTTCAATACAGGGCAATTTGTAATAGTTTATTGCTAAGTACTTACAAAACCTGAAGTTAATTGGTTTAATAGTTCTCAAGATATGCTGGAAATACAAATTTTGGGGCAAAATTGGCTTTTTTTTTTCTAAAAAATCAGCAAATTTCACTCTCTTCACTACAAAAGTGATATACCTTGAATATTTCATTCTTATGTAAGTTTTTGCAAAATTTTGCATTAAACACTTGAATACTTCTCAAGATATGCTGGAAATAGCAATTTTGGGGCAAAATTTCCTTTTTTTCTAAAAAATCAGCTAATTTGACTCAATTTACCATTACAGTAATATTATGTTGAACAATGTGTTCTCAGGTAAGTACTTACAAATCTGTAAGTTAATTGATCTAATAGTTCTCAAGATATGCTGGAAAAACAAATTTTGGGGCAAAATTGGCTTTTTTTCTCAAAAATCAGCAAATTCCACTCTCTTTACTACAAAAGTGATATACCTTGAAATTTTTCATGCTCAGGTAAGTTTTTGCAAAATTTTGCATTAAATGCTCGAATACTTCTCAAGATATGCTGGAAATAGCAAATTTGGGGCAAAACAGACTTTTTTTCTTAAAAATCAGCAAATTTGACTGGATTTGCCATACAATTAATACATTTTACACGTATTGGCATCCTGCACAACCTTACCAAGTTTCAACTTAATCGCTCATATGCTTTTCAAAATATTCTGGAAAAACCACAATTTGGACAGGTCCGGACGCACACACACACACCCACACCCTCCCTCACCCTCACACACACGCACACATATTGGCACGGACACGTTTTCATTTATTCCATCCAACAGGACCCTCTTGTACCCATGGTCACTCTACCATGGGGTACCCCTGGGGTGTGACTACTCATCCACTCCAAGCGTTTCCATGGCAACCATTCTCCCATGGGTGCACAGTACAATATATAGCTCCACTAGCCAAGTGACTACAATATCTCATCTAGCCCCTATAGGGCGATGAGATACATAGCAATCACGTGCATAGCAACAACAAGCTAGTTTGCGTGTTCGTTTTCACTTAGCTACGATCTTGGACAAAATTCCTTGGGACACCCCGCTCGATCCCGGGTTCAATGTTGATTATAGGATTACTGTACAAAGTGTACATTCACTCCTATAGTGCAACATTCGAAAGGACCGCGGGGGGGGTTCATGTTATCCTCTCACCTAAAATTCAGTAACTATATTTGCAACGTACGACAAAGTGTCCCAACAATTTTGTCCAAGATTGTAGAGTACAGAAGCGTTTAAAAATTGTGGATAAGTTTAAGCGTCTTGAAGGAAATTCGCGGATAAGTAGTTGGAGAATATCGTTTACTCTGTATTTGGGAATCGAAAAAAGTTCATTTTTTAAGAGGGGGTTGGGGTGGGTGTTTGCATGGGATGAGTCAACGCTACTAAAGGTGGACCATGTGCAAGAGTTATATTAATTCAATTACTATTCATGCAGTTTTTCCTCCTTTAATTGCTATATGGAAACTATGGTAAACCACACGAGGCACCGTATATATTTTGTCGATTTTTTCCCTAAAATTGACGTCATAACTATGCAAAATGTAACCTTCAACGGGTCTTTCTGTACGCAGAGTATTCTTTTTAATCTTTGGTAACATGATATCTTATTTGCAACACCACATAACATGACAAATTATAAGTATTACTTAGAGCTTATGATATACATTCGGCCTCTGTTGCCGTTGCTAGTACTGTCCGCATTTACTACAAAACCACGAAATAGATACTTATATGATTACCCGTTTAACAAACAAGTATGAACAAATCATCCAAGAAATAAAAAAAAATACGCATATTTACTTCTTATGTTCATAGTCTAAATTCACACTGCTTTAATGCAAGAATCCGTTAATCCAAATGACCTATTAAATACTATTTTGATACACCTTATCTAAAAATGAGCATTTTTCTCTCAAAATTTTCTCCTAAATAGTCGTTAAGAACTGAGACTGTCTAGGAGTATTGGCTTTGGAAGATCAACGAATTTGTCTGAGTATTGTACGTTTGTGTAAAAGTGTCCCATTATATTTGCCATATCGATCTACATATACGTAGATATAATTATTCATGTTGGTGTGTTGCTAAATGCATTTCTTCGTTGCCCCTTTTTCTTCCTGATTTTTTGTCTGTCCCTGTTATTTGTGTTTTAATAAGTTAGAAAACGTCGAAGAATTCTAAGCCGTGTCTTTACTCCGCTAGGATTAGAGCGCAAGATAATAGCAAAGTTCTTTGAGAAATTGAAACTCCATTGGTTGCATTTTTTGTCATTGTGTAAAGTCGAATGTCTCCTCAAACCATTTCTTTTCAACTTTGCCAGTCGTAAATTAATCTACTACTGTGAAATGCTTGTTTGACAATGAAGACTTCGGCCTTTAGAGAGCCGTAGGTGAAAAAATTTTGTGGCACGGAAAGCGATACGTTGCGTTTGAAGTAGTAAATAATGCATGTAGTGAAACAGGATGACTTTCCTTAGATGATAAAATGAACAAAAGATCTTGCCGTGATATTTGGTGCTGCATTCTATTCATTCATTCGAAAATTAAAAAGTAAATTTAGCAAGAGAGACACGCCTCATTGGTCATGGGTTCACTGAACGTTGAACGTCAACTTACCCCGGTCGAAGCTAATTGACCCGTCACAATGACGGGAGCCCTCAATTGCAAGTCAGCTGGTCCACTTCTGGCCCCGACCTCGGACCGAATCTACTCGACCCGTCGCCTTAGCCCGTCTAATGACGAAATACATGTACAGTGGCGGCGCCACGGGGGGGGGGGGGCATGAGGGGGCATTTGCCCCTTCAGATTTTGTCCTTGCCCCCCAGTTGTTCTCACCCTTCCCAATCAGATCTTGTACTCATCCTAAATTAATTTAATCACAAAACTATGTATTGGAATTGGACTGAATAAGAAAACCTCCCGGGAACCATGATTGATAAATGCCTAATTTATGTTACACAGGCTGCCAGTTTTCATATCATGCCCGTAGCCACTTCAACAGTAGGCCAGCCTGGTCAGACCAGGGAGGTGTTATTAGACCTCCCTGGTCAGACCAATTTTCTCTGGAATGTTTACCGTCCAGCGTAAGGGAAGGGCGGGTAGGTGGTGTTTTCCTAAAGAATGTCGTTGTTTTCCTAAATAAAGGAATGGAATGGAAGTGCATGTAGCCTATGTGTGTGTGTGCGTGTGGGTGTGTGCGTATGTGTGTGTGTGCACTTGGTGGTACCGCGTAAATGTGAAATGCTACTCCCAAAGAAAAAAGTTGGGGAGTCCGGTCAACCGAAAAAATAAATAATATAAAAGTAAATAATATACCTCTCTCGGGGCTTAATTTTCCACCCAGAGATATGCTAAAACGTCAGAGCTTCCGGGGGCTTCGCCTCCTGGACCCCCACCGGGGCTTTGCCCCTGGACCCTGCCAGGGGCCCTAAGGCGGGCCCCTGGAACCCACCCGCAAGGCCTCGCGCTCTGCGCGAAAGTTTTTGCCCCCCCCCACATTTGACTCTGCCCTCAGCGTGCCCCCCTAATTCTGACATTCTGGCGCCGCCACTGTACATGTAGGTCATGAAAGATGCCTTTGATTACCAACATCATTGAGGGAAAACTACTCCAACATCATTTTGTTGACTCCAAATTAATAAACAGGTATGCTTCCCTTTATCACAAACGTTTTGCGTCAAAACAATATACCCCTAAATGATCTTTATAAGTGTCGCCTCGATCCAGCTTAGAATCTTCTTGAAAGAAATTTGGTTCACTAAAATGCACTTCGCGAAGTTCCATTTCCTGACATCTGGCAACTATACTGTTAGTGTAGTGCGTGTATGGAGTCTATGGTCAAGGATTATGTGCTTAAGTATCTTTTAGATAATAGTTTACTGAACTTGTCTCACCATGGTTTCCTGCCTAATATGTCTTGTGTTACTAATTTACTAAGTTTTCTTGAGGATGTCTCTTTTTCTCTTGAATCTAGTCACTGTTTTGATGTCATCTACCTTGATTTTCAAAAGGCTTTTCATAAAGTACCATTATGCAGAGTTATGGTGAAACTTCGTCAGTTAGGTATTCAGGACAGGTGTGCAGATAGGACCAATTCTTGACTTCTAGCTAGATCTCAGAAGGTTGTTGTCAATGGCACTTTCGCTTTTTGGAGACATGTCACAAGTGGGGTTCCTCAGGGTTCTGTTCTTGGAGCAGTACTTTTCTTGATTTTCATAAACGATACCATGGTTCTCTCACTTCTAGTATTAGTAAGTTTGCTTATGACACCAAGCTCTATAGTAAACGATATTAAACGATGACAGGGATGCTTCGTTGTTGCAACTTGAAGGGGACTTGGCTAGGTTATCAACATGGTCCAAAAGTTGGCAAATGTCTTTTAATACTGACAAATGCAAAGTTCTTCACTTTGGCATTAAACATTTGAATTATGATTACACCATAGCTGATGTAATTGAGTAATGTGACTTCAGAAAAACACCTAGCTGCATGTTGTCATTACAAGTGATCTGAAGCCCTCGAGTTCTACACAGTGTGCAGGTGCTGTTGCCAGGGCGAATAGCGTGCTCGGATTGATCAAGAGGAACTACTAAAATTACAATTTTAGTAAAGATATTGTCATGTGCTGAACTTCTGTTGTTCGTTAGGTCACATCTTGACTATGCTGTACATATGTGGAGTCCCTATCATGAAAAGGATAAGTTAATTTCTTTTATAACAGGTTCAGAGGAGGGCCACTCGGCTTATTTTCCCGATGTACGTCATCTCCGTATATATCATGACAGGCTCAATTGTCTGGGACTAATTACCACTCTTTGAGTTAAGAAGGATGGGGGGGGGGGGGGGATATGTTGCAGGTTTTCAAATTCCTATCTGGTAGGAATCCCCGTGTTCGTGGTCATTGTAAGAAGCTGGTGAATTAAATGCTTCTCTAGGTTTGATGTGAGAAAGTGTAGCTTCTCACATAGAGTTGTCAACGAGCCCGATTGGGCTGTAAATTCCACTTCACTAAATAGCTTCAAGGGCAACATTGATACGTTTTTTACTGTGACAGAATCTGATTTTGCTGGGCTTTGTTGGGTATTAGTTTGATTAGAGTCTTTTTTTTTGGGGGGGGGGTGGTGGATTATAGGGCATCCGTATCTTATGGGGTTTTGCCCTCCTTTGCCCTTAAACTTGTGATAATAGCCTATGTTGTAAATATTTTGCCAAAATGTCAGGCTGGTACGGTATGTACGCGAATTCTAATGGCTCTGCAAAAATTTCTTCTCCTGCGTAAAAGACCAATTCGGCGGCTTACTTGCATGTAAGTAAGCCTTAAGAATTAAATCTATGACGTTTATTTCCTTTGTGTGGGATTGAAGGGGTGGTACCGTTGCCCTCCCTTTTGAGATTGCTAAGTTCAATAGTTGGCCCCCACCGTGACAAAGGAAAATCCGACCTACGTGGGATATACTGTCATACTTTTAACGGTGTCTGAGTCGGATGAGAATGTTAAATTGCTGTTCCGTGAACAGGTTTGAGTTTGTATCAGGGACGGAGAAACACTGAAGGGGAGATCTCTTACTTTTTTACAAGGGTGTGGTGTGGTTGTCCAACACAATTAGCCTCCCAGTTGCTTTCAGGTACAATTCCGAAAACAGTAACTCAGGAACCACCCCAATCAAAAAAGTGTGAAAAGTAATAAAAACAAGCCATGTATGCCTATTGATGAACCATCAAGTCTCAGGCAAACATAACATAACATACCGGTAACACATTTAAGGTCAAAGGAGGGCAAAGGCCCCGTAAGAAAACGGTTTGCCTGAGCAAGCTGGGAAAAATTGTTCGATGGTACTGTAGGCCTACCTACTTATACGTTATGCACACAAAATACCGCATATAGTAGGCCTATGCACCAAATCGCACATTTTCACCCTGACCAAAAGAAGAAGTTTTGACATCGTGAGGGAGGTCCCCTTCCCCTTCGACTTTCTCGGGAGCGCTCTCAGATTTGCCCCCTTGCTCAAGTTAACGACCCCTGAAAAGAAATCTTTGCTGGTTTGCTATGAAATTGCGTGGAATTGTTAGTTTACTCCTGCCTTGTCCCCCTCTAAACACTTATTGAAAAAGAGTAGAATTTCGAAGGTGTTCATCTAAGATAAAATTGGTGTGGGAAGCTCGATTAGACTTGATCCTCATGGATCGAACTCCTGGCCCTGGTTCAGAAATAGGCCTGTACGTGTCGATCCCGTGATGCAAATTAAGTTTCAAGTCGCTGGGCGTCGGAAAACATTCGCAAATGGAATTTGCGTATTTTCGCTTATCTTATGTTTTGCCAATAGTGGTAAACATAGGCCTATGCCCGATCCGACGTCCGATCCCTTAATCGGTTGATCCCTGCAATGTATCATATGTCATGTTAGGGGCTGTCTCATACTGTCATAGACCCTGTTATTTCTCTCTATGCCAGGCTCTGTAGGGATTTTACACTGTTGCACCCGTAAACTACAAAATGGCCGCCAACACTGAGGTAAGCAACCACACGTGGATTTTAAATGATTTAACTCACACGCAGTATCAGAAAGTTTAAAAAACACATCTGATCTCTTTTACACAGGTCTTGCGCGTTTTAAAGGCCGTTGTTACCAAAGCTACCACCCCTAAGTTGACAGAAAGAAAAGTTATTCTCAATGATGCAGTGAACTGTCTGGCATCTGCACAAGTTGGTATGTACTACATCGTGTAACATTAACATTACTGCGTTATCATGCCACACAACGTAACGTACCTCCAGACTAAACGTGGCTAGTTTAGTTTAGTTTAAAAAAGGATCAGGAGGGACAATTAAGTCCCCATCAAGGACCCTGAAAAAAAGAAGAGACAACAATCAAACCCGGTCACAAAGCCTAAAGTATTGTCCAGTGCATTGTTAAACCCATCTACACTTCTTGCCATCACTAATTACATCCTCAGGCAACCCATTCCACTCATTCACTACCCCTGAGAAAAGAAGTAACGGCGAATATTGATCCTACTTTGAACCTTCTGGAGTTTAAGACAATGACCTCTAGTAATTTTACTATTAGCAAACTTGAGAAAATCAGAAAATGATAAATTATCAAATCCAATGTGCAAATTTTTTGCAGGCTATTTACCCGATCATCGGGTACGTAAGGATGGTGTTCTTGCTCAATTATTTACCCGATCAAGTTCAGTCAGTGAGTACCTTAGAATTGAGATAGGCCACTTTACTCCTGGATCCTCGTGTAAGATCTGTGTAGTTTTTCAGGGAGTGCCTGACTACTGCACAGTATGTAGAAGGGACTTTTGCATAAAAGGCAATACAATCTTAACAACACGTTGTTACTTGTAATTTTTCTATTGTGGATGTCATAATCTACTGTGTGAACACATTCACACATTGCATCCTGTTACTACATTTGCAGTTTGTGGAGAAGAAAATAATACTGGCATTTTGTAATACTTAAATGATGTACAGTAACTCATCATCCTAAGCTATATTTTTACCTTATGGAAGGCGAAATTCTCAAATGGTTCAAAGTCACAGTACTCTTTGATTGACAGCAAATTCGAAAGATGCGGAGTGGTTCATATTACACAGCATACACAGGGATCCATTGTTTGATTACATATGTGGAGGAATTTTAGACAGGTTGTGGGAGGGACTCGAGGAAAGTGGTTGGGAGAATTGAAACTGTCTGGGGTGATGAGTTTTTGTCTTTAAGACACCAGTTAAGTTCTGAGGAGTCTGTGTGAATTAATCTGCTATCAGACATCATTATAAAATAGCGATATTTGGTGCTAACTGTAGCAAGATGGCACAATTTAGAGAATAACCCAATAGCCCAGCTTTTCAAGGTGATTGAGTATACTTAGCCCCACTACTCATGTAGCCGAAGATCAGATGAATATTCCTTTCAACTGCTGTACTACAGGGCAGGCGCTGCGTAGTGTGGAAAGGTGTTTACTCTCTCCTCCTCCCTGATTTTCTAGAAGCATCCCCCCTTTGAGAAAAAAGACTACTGATATTATTTCACAGTATATTTTTCACTTAACTTCCTCCTTTGGAAGTTATCTCATCCCCCAACTGAAAGAGGTTGTTCTCTTTCAGGCATTTTCATTCCTTAACCATATAGGAGGATTCTGCCTGTTGAGTGTTATGTACTATCAGCAATTGGTAAATGTGCACAGTAACAATGCTCATGGGTGTTGATTTGTTATTAAAAGTGCATGTGGTGCGATGATGTCTGGCCAAAACTTTTTCACCTAAAAGTGGCGTTGGCTTGCGGAAAAAAAATATCTGCTGGGTAAGTGCCCACAGGATTATCTAAAACCAACTGATGATTGTGTAAATAAGCACCGCAAATATGCTTATTTAACCATCTAAATGTCAGGTAATTAAGCACTGCAAAACCTGTCGATCAGTTGAATAACCACCGCGAAACGCTCATGTATGCAACTGTCTCTTATGTATTTGACTGACGATTGGGTAAATAGACAATACTGCCATCACTATTCGCCTGACGATGGGGTGAATAGCTTCCACCAAAACTAAAACTTGATTTCAACCAGTCTTCCCTAATTGACATAGCCTAGTGGAATAATGCTAGAATGGAGCTTCTCCAGTATTTTTGGAGACGAAAGTATAAATCGTGGCCCAAAAAATGAAAAGTCGCGACTCTGAGGATGTTCTCAACCGCCTGTACAGTAACTGTAACTTGTCCTACCGGAAACACTGTTGACTATTGTCATGATCCAGTCCTAAACAGTGTTGGTGGA
This sequence comes from Stichopus chloronotus, assembly GCA_021234535.1. Classification (NCBI taxonomy): domain Eukaryota; kingdom Metazoa; phylum Echinodermata; class Holothuroidea; order Aspidochirotida; family Stichopodidae; genus Stichopus; species Stichopus chloronotus. Next base: position 114,699 of record CM037837.1, on the reverse strand, counting down.
TTACATTACATTTTTATTTGGGCCTTTTCTTACTAAAAAATAGATTCTAAGTTGTCAGACAGAGCACAGATTCTAGGTTGTCAGACATACCGTTCTATAGGCTCTGGGCCTTCAGTCTTGGACTAAACTTGTTGGGACATCCCTATCCCCTTTTAATTGTTGACATGACTCCCAGTCAGGAGTCGAAACTCTGAAGTAGAGTCAAGTAATCAGCTGCCATTCATACTGTAGAGTGTAGAGCTACTCTATGGCAATAAAGTGTCAAAGGTCTACATACAAGAGAGGGGCATTCATGAAAAGAAAGAGAGGCATATATTGGAATTTTCATCCCCTGAATGAACTTTGTAACTTCAACTTGCTTCTCAGTGCACTGACCTAGTGTTGCATCTGAGGTCACTAACAGGAGTTGAGGTCACACGTGTGAATCATTGGTACATTAGACATTGCAGTATTAGTGCCGAAACAGTCACTTTTACAGTAACAGTTGTGTACTTTAATGTTTTTTTTAGATACCCATACACAGTTATTAGACACATCTAGTATTAACTTAAAATTTGCTGTACAAATAACATTAGATCATACCTAACTTAGTCACTCATAGGATGATATAGGCCAGCTTGCCACTCGGCTTGAACTCCAACCTTACTCCTGTAATTATGCCAGTCATCGTCAGCAATAAGATTTTGAGTTTCTGATATCTAAACACATTGACAGATTTGTAGACGATGTGATTTATGTACATACACATACAGTAATGAGCAATATTAATGCTCCGTACTGTAAACTTTGCTACCAATAATTTCCTGAAATACATTGTTCGCCCAGCATGTGCCACACAAAAGACCTGGTCTGTGCTTATTCTACCACTAGGCTCAGTGTTTCTTACTCTTCTACTCTACTGTTCTTCAGATATCCCAGAAAACGCAGTGCGAGGATTGGTGTCCTGTCTAGCACAGTCTTTCCATCAGTACAGAGATTCTCATTCCAGAAAACAGGTCCTCACAATCCTAGAGTGTCTAATTGACAAAGAACAGGGAGTGGCAGTCAGTGCTATTCTCGCTGTTTTGTGCCGTTTTGCGGAGGAATGTCACAGGTCAAGTTGGTAGGATACATCAGTATTAATGTGCAACCCTGCTGTAAAACAATAGTATGAATGTTGGTTCTGTTAAGTTTGATTATTTGCTACTTTTAACCGAGGGCAAAATTCAACTTCAGCAACTGGAAATTGGTTACTGGTTTCAACTAGTTTCATCTGATTCCAATTTTCGCCATCTGGAAGTTAACCAGTCACTTATAGCCAGTTGCTTTAATAACTGAAATTATTTTTCTTGGAACTTTGCCTTGCTCTCATTGATGTTACTTACAGTAGCATTGCTGCATTATTCAGAAAGTTGTAATATCACAGAATATATGCAATTTTCTCATAAATTTGATGGATTGCTTCTTCCCTTCCCCTTCTCAACACCTCCTGCGCCATAGAAAAAAGGAAGTTACATTTTTTTATGCGATGTATGTTACAAATTATCTGAAGTAAGAAAATAAACAGTGTTATAACCTAGTAACAAAAATGTCGATTTTGAGTTTCATCGGCACTATTTTTTCACTGGATCATGTGTAACCTAGCAGAATGGTTTATTCATTTATTAAATTCGTTCATTCCTTTCTTTTGTTTTACAGCAGTGGACATGGGACATCTGCCTATGTAGCCCTGGGTTGGACGTTTGTGCTGATACAAAAGGCTTTCAATGATGAATCCAAGCTAAAAGGAGCAGAATGGAAGAGACTTGTAAATCATCTCCTTATATTGTAACAAGTATCTCATGGTATTAAAAGTAGCCATTTATTGCAAACTTTGGGTAGTACGTTCAGCAGGATCAGTCAAGCAGCGCACACTAACGTGCCAGTTCATTAAATATTCTACATTTACAATTCTTGAGAAAAATGGTTGAAGTAAATCTCAGCATGCATATTTGTCTATGGGTATCGATTGGAGCATTCCATTTCAATTACATTTTGTAGCTACTGTTCCCACATTGTCATTTATGATGTATGGGAATGGAGCATTTGTGTTCTTAGTAAACTTTGGTTGCACTTTCTAGTTTCTTAATTACGTTTCTTTTGTAATAATGACAGTAATCCCAAATTTCTTGATGACATACAGTAGTAATGTTAGAACTGTATGATATTTATTTAATAATATGTCAGAACAAAAATGTTTGAAAAAAAAATGTTAGATGTATTCATACAGTATGCACAGATTTCTACAGGATGCTGTATTTGAAAACATTTAACCCCTGTTTTGAAGCTCAAATGGTAAACATGTTTCACATTCTGTTTCTTGTCTTCTCGTTTCTACAGGTCGAATGCCAGAGCAGACTCACTGCTGCAGCACTAAACAGCAGAAGAAGATCCATACAGTGTGCAACGTATCAAAAGCTCAGAAATTGTTGGAAGAAGGTGAACAGATGTGCTACTGCCCTCACATCACTGTATATTAAGAGAAGAAATATCTGACACAGGAACAAGAAATCATTGTCAAGTTATTCTAAAACTTGGTTGAATTGTTCAAAATAGTTTGAAGAAAACTTGATAATGATTTCTGAATATTTAGTAAAAATCCATCAGAAAGGGGATGGGGTAGTCATCATAGCAAAGTTTTGCAAAGTGTCCTTGAATACCACATGCAAATATTTCACACCTGAAGTATAAATGTGTGTCTGTCCAAAAGATGTATTTCTCTTGAGATGGAACATGGAGAGGAGGTGGATAACCCAAAAAATGTTTAGAGAAAAGGAGTCTAATCATAAGTTGCTTAGTTTAGCCATTTTTTTTTTCAAAGGGTTGTTGAAATAATAGGGAAATAGCATTTTCTCTGTGCTGCATTTTTTTTTGTTAAAATGTCTAATGCATTTTAACTCTACTAGCTACAGAAGGTAGGAACTGCTTTTGTCAGCTTTGTGAGAGTGCTCCAGGGATGTTGTTTTCAAATTAAAGTGAAGTGATCTGTTTCAGTCAAGTCAACTTGGCCAACTTGAACCAACATTTGTTTTTTCTATAGTGTTGCAGTCACAGTGACGATTAACATGTTATCTAGTCAGCGTCAGCAACATTCCATTACCATTCGTCAATCATTTTTATCATGCTTTAATTTAATGGTTCATTTAGTGTTATTGTGGTTCTCTATTCTTTGCAGTTTCCAAGCTGCTGGGCCAATACTCTGTCTGTCCTGGAAGGGTTGGAACCCTCCCCATATCAGCTGTGTATGGTCAGCATGTTGATTCGTTCTTCCCTGGAGAGGAGTCAGCCATCACAGGTGCTGCAGAACAAGACGACTTTCATTGATGGCTTCATCAAAGTTGCCCTCGGTGGCAAGCAGAAGCCTCCTATTTATTTGTTGGTGAGATGAAGATGTGAACCTGTTTCGCTTTTGTCCGTAATTGATTTGTGGTATGCACCTAAACATGTCACATAGTATTGCAGGTGCATGTGCTACATGGTACAGTACTTTCAGAACATGGCGACACGCTGTACAACAACAGCGGGAAATTTAAAGTATTAGTCGGAAAAACACAAAGAGCACCATCATGGTTGCTACTGTTTGTGAATTCATGTACAGTGAGTGCAAGTTCAAATTGAAACCCCCACGATGGTTCCTCTCTGTTATGTTCATACTTGGAAGTCATGTTCGTAACTTGTGTAGTCCAATTTAGATGATTTGGGACTTTTGTTTTCTTGATCTCTGAAAGATGTGACTGGTAATCGTTTGATTCCCTTTGATGTATCTCTCTTTGCTGAAGATAATAATGTTATTTTTCTCTCAACAGGAGAACTGTACCTACTTTCTTCAATCCTGGACACACGAAGAATTCAAAAACAAAGTATTATCTGCAATAAACAAAGGCTTGCTGAGAAGTCCTGAAAATGTCCTGCAAGGTAAAGTTAGCTTTTGTCGTTTCGTCTTACTTGGACTCCTGTAATCTAATTTGACTGGATCAGGGAGGATAATTCTTTGTTTGTAGATGATCAAAATGAAATTCCCTGACGGTTTTCTCAATAAGCATGTTGAAGATTAGTCAGAGGCAAATCTAAAACAAATTTTGCCACCACAGAAGTTGGCCAATGCAACCTAAATTACAGGCGACTGAAGTTTGAAACCAACGTTTAAGAAACATGTTTCTGCAAAAGTTGCAATTATGTATTACTTCACTGCAAATATAGTTAGACTCCACATACTACTCAATGTGGTAGTAATTTTAAGATAAAGCAACAACTTTGCTATCAAAAAATGCCCGTCTTTACTTCTTTGGTTTCTTTGGCATGTATAATTTGATGTTAAATTATCATTTGACATGCTATTAAATAGAGCTTTCTTCATTCATAAGTTGCAGAGTGAAAATCTGAATGACATTCCATTGAAATTATGTTTATATCTATTATGGTTTTTGAGGTATGGGTTTTCAAATTTTGATAAAAATGCAAATATGATGATGTGTGCTCTTGCACAGTGGTGGTGTTTCTCTTGTTAGGCCTATATGTGTTGTCTCTTTATTCCGGAATTACTGGGCTTCACGCTGGCAAGTGATATCAATATCATTAAAGAAGGAAATGTACACTTCAAAAAATAAACTCTTGGGGCAAAAAAAAAAAGGGTTCCCAATTGTTCTTGAAAGAAAGGGTAAGTAAGCAATGACATGTCACAGGAGTCCCTCTCTGGCTGTCACAAATTTGCATATTTAGCCAGTGTCTATTCATAATGCAAATGTAAGGCAGGAATTCATCTTTAAAATTGTCAACATTTGATGGAAATGTTTTGGCTATTTGTCAACCTTTTAAAGGATTTATTCAGCCAATTCTCCAAAAAGTCATTTTGACATCACACCACCATTAAACTGTGACGATGTGAAAAAATTTTTTTCATGGAATTATATCAGATCATGTGACAACCTTCCTGTTTTGATATGATGAAATGACTTGAATGGTCAATATCTTCGACTGTCTTTTTGTTGAAGGAATATACAGTGCCCTCTATGTTTTCTTTCAGCTGTCAGTTATGTAATCGGTGGAGTGAGCCTTGACTTGAGCCAGTACTCACTCGAACTAGCAAAGAGCATTGCAAGTGAGTGTTAATGTGCTACATCTTTCTTTCTATCCGAGAAAATATGAATGGATTTATTTAACCAGGAGGGTTTGGAATTTTTCATCTCTCTGTAGGTCGTAAGTGTTACGGTAACTTTCAAATGCCCCAAGAAGTTGCCCTTGAATCATGAGCCCAGCTTTCATATTGACTCCATGAAAGTCTCATGTACACCAATTGACATTTGAACTCGGTGAATATTTTCTACAGATGACTAGTTAATGAAAATCTAATCTGAGATGATAATGTTTAATTTTCTGGGGTTTGAGTGACATGCTCAGGACTCCAGACATTTTACAATAGTGGTTAAACATGCCATGCAGTCTAGCTCCCAGTTGTTGATAAGATTCTGTGACATGTAGTTAAATGCTAGTCCTTTCAGGCAAATTAATTAACAAATTCAACATTTTACATGTGTGCCTGACAAGCTATGTTGTTGCTTGTGATATCGAAATATTTTCCCCAATTCCTGAATAAATTTGCCCTTTATTTAAAACAGTGGGTATTGTCTATATCTTGTGACATTCTGTTGTCTCTGCTTAAGTCTTCACCTGCTGTCCACCTATCCTCTTTTGCTGTGTATCTATCCTTTATTTGTAAACATCTAACAAGCTCTGTCTCTTCTCAAATTTTGAACAGCCCAACTTCACAGCAAAGATGAGGGTTTGCAGAAGATAGCAGAAGCTGCCAGCCAGAACCTGGCCAAACAGTGCAGTGATTCGACAGCCGTGGAAGCTGTAGCCAAACATTTCTTGGCAGTCCTCAGTGGTAAGATGTCAAACATCTCTTTAATGAGAGCAGTCAAGTGGGGAGAACTTAATTTGGATGGTTTGATAAAACATTACTGTTATCTGCAGACCCCATTATGGCTGCTAAATGTCTGATTTCAATCCTGTGTTGGCATTTTGTCCTTCTTCAAGTATGTATTAAACGAAATCAAAGAAACTTCTGATCGATTGCTGTAGAATGACGTTTAGACTTTTGTATCCTTTTAACTTTTATGGGTATAAGGTCAAAAGACTTACCAGAATCACGATTGGCAAATATCATTGATAAATCAATATTCACATCAACATGTCGAAGCATTGTAACCATTTGACCATGTGTATTTAGCGTTTGCATCGGTTAACAAAGGCAATATGACTATGTCAGGACCTGCAATCTTGGACAAAACTTGGGACACTTTGCAGTTTGTGCGATTACAATCCTAAATTTTAGTTGAGAGAATTACATGAAACCCGCAGCCCCTTTCCAATGTTGCGCTAAAGGACTGAATGTACACCGTGAACAGTAATCCTGTAACAAAATTCAAAGGGGGGGGGGGGGAGCGGGATGTCTCGAGGAGTTTTCGTCCAAGATTGTAGTTCTGAAATTGCTAGCCTGATGCAAAGTTGTACCCAAAACGATGTATGCGTGACAAAATTCAGCATATATATATATCTCCGAGAGCAACTTCACAGTCATGACAATACATAAGATACGTGGTGTTGAAGTAACTTCCAGAGCCTAAGGTCATATTAGACTTAAATCTAACGGAAGTCTTACGTATGGCCACCAGAATGACTACGAATGTCAGGTACCCATGTCAGAATGTTTGACCAGGTGCAAACACTGATGTCTGTCATTGGAACAGTTTAACTGTCGATCAATTTACCCGTGACAGGCCATGATGAGAGTTTTGCTCTTGTGTTCCCAGGATCAGAGGGGAAGTTAGCTCTTCCTCCAGAGAGGATGGGCATGTTATCTGGAGTCAAGGGTCTCAGCAAGAGCGGCATTATGGGAAGCTTGCCTCAACAGAGCGTTGCCGCTTCTATCTGTGACATGCTTATTACGTATCTGAAGCAGGAAGGTAAGCATTCCTGATCTTAGTTATCTAAAAATTTATCCATGAGATGAATTACATAAATATTGACTGCCTGATTCAACCACTCAAGTGAAACTGTTGTGCTGTTTCTTTCTGGTGCACGTTAATTGATGTATAGTTTCTATCTTTTTATGCAGTTCAGGAAGGGTAAACCCTATCCCTTCCGAAATGTCATTAGTGATGGGTCTAATATACATGTAACTTCAGGGTGAGTGGGGGGTGGGGAATGACAAAGCATGCTGCAAGAAAAGTGTTTATATGAGTACAGTATGTTCACTTGTAGTGTCTATCTCTTTGTATAGTCCATGCAGGGAAACCCAACTTCCCCCTCTCCCCCAAAAAAGACATATGCCCTAGTGATAGGTCTTACACACAGAGGGGAAGATTACATGACATGCTGTAGTAAAAGAGTTGGTCTGAAAACATCCCCACATAATTTGTATCTTTTCACAGTTCACGAAGGTACGTTGGTTTATGCACTAGAAGTCGTAGCCGAGTGGTGCACCAAGTTCTCGTCTCAGGTTCCCTCGAGCCTGACTAATTGGATCGAGAAAGCCTTTGCCTTGAAGCAGACCACCACAGCAGTCCGTAATGCATACTTTCAGTGTATGCTGGTTCTTTATAAAGGTGGGTGTATCAGAGATTGCGGAAAGATGTTTGTATCAGGATTTGTTTTTGTCCATCACATTGGTAATTCTTCTTTTGAAGGTGTCAGTGTGTGACACTTTGGTGCCCCATTTCAACTTCAGTATTTTTTAGGTTATTTTCTGGCTCTGCTGGTAAATGAAAATAAGTTGTGGAAAGTGTTTAAAAGGACTGAAACCTGAAAGTTGGAAATTTGTCAAAAACAGGGAACCAAATCAGTTCATTCTTTTTTTTTGTTGTTTATGTGTAAACTGGCACTAAAAGTCTCATGCACTTGGTACTCACATAACAGTAGTTACCATGTGGGAACATGTCTCAATTATGAATTTAGGCAAAAACTGGAGATCAGTGTGAGCCAAATCTCCCGTAAATAGTTTTTGTTTCTTTTGTTTGTCGTCACAAAACTACTTTGTAAACTGTAATATGTCATGAAACATTCATCAAAGAAGGAATCAGCAATGAAGTGAATATTTGACTCTTTGCCAGGGCTTGCAATAATGATGCAGGTATTAAAGGGTAGGTAACCTGTGATAGCTATGGCAGGCTGAAATAGTTGTACTATGAACACTTCGAGCAATTTTCTAATCATTTTCTGAACAAGCTGTCATTATAACCAACAGTATGCTTGTTACATCACCTTTTTATGTCAAAGTGTTTATCCTTATTATTTGTCAGATTTATCATTTGTATCTTTTTTTATCTCACAAGCAGTAGACATGTTTCATATATCAGGTGTGTATTCAGCAATGTGATCAGCTTTTCTTAGAATTGTTTACAGACCTGTTTCTGATCTAATTGTTATTGTTTCTGGTCTTAATATTTCCATCTGTTTGCAGTTTTACTACTTCTGTCTGTTTTTGGTCTTTTGATTGCTTTTTGGTTTCAATGATAATCATAACCTTTGTAATCATGCATATGTGTCTGTGTGTGTGTGTATGGATGCGTGTGCCTAGGTGTGCCTTTGTATTGTAATACTTTCTGACAACATGAACAAAAGAATTTCAGTTCCTCAAGAGAGAATTTCTATAGATTTCTCAAGTCCTTGGAAAATTACAATAGGGAGTGAATTAATAAGGTTAGGGTTCAGGAAGCAACGACAAAGCAAAATTCAATGAAGTCCTCACTCCATGTGTAATGTCGACTTGCATTTATGTGTGTGTGTATATATTTATGTTTGTTATGCCTACCTTGTAAAAATGATATCGCAAGGAGGGAAGCTTGGACATATCTCTTATTGGTATGTATGTGTACCTTATTGAGTACAAGAAGAAGCCTGTTGTTCTCATTGGAGGTCAAAGTTCATTTGGGGTCAACAGGACTCAAGTTGTGAAAACCTTGTAAACACAATATCTCAAGAAGGGAAGCTCGGGGAGATCTCATGTGTATTATGTAAGTGGACCTTATGGAGTACAAGAAGCCTATTGTTTTGGGTGGAGGTCAAAGGTCATTTGGGGTCACAAGGGGTCAAATTGTTAAAAGATTGTAAGTGCATTATCTCCAGAAGAAAAAGTTGGACAAATCTCATATGTGGTATGTAGGTTTACCTTGTTGACTGCAAGAAGCCTATTCTTTTTGTGGAAGTCAAAGGTCATTTGGGCCATCATATCGTCACCTTATGCAATATGCCAGATTCAAAGTGCTCATAACTGAATCATTGAAACCACAATGCCTGTTGGTTTTTTTTTTTGTTTACTATTTTTATCTGTTTTGGGTGTTATTGTTGTTCTCAACTTTTTCTGACCTGACTTTGCTTTCCATTTCTTTTTGGCAACATTACAATTTTCATCTGCTTTTATTCCAGGCTCTGTTCCTGATCTTCCTTCTTTTCATCTTCTTTTGGTCTTATGGTTTTTTCCATCTGTTACTGATCTTCCTTTTTTTTCCGTTTGTTTCTGGTCTTACTATTGTTTTCATCTGTTTGTGGTCTTATTATTGTTGTAATAGTATTGTATTCATCTGTTTCTGGTCTTATGATTGTTTCCATAGTATTATTTTCATCTGTTTGTGGTCTTATGATTATTTCCATGTTATTGCCTTCATCAGTCTCTGGTCTTATGATCGTTTCCGTCTCTGGTCTCCACAGGTGATACCCTCTTAGAAGGACTAAAACTGATTCCTCTGATGAAGCAATCCGTGGAGAAAGCCAAGCAGCAACCAAACCAGATTGCCATGATTACTGAAGGTCTCTCTGCAGCTTGTTGTCTGCTGCAGTTATCAATGGCTGATGTCAATGCAGGTGTGTTTGTGTAAATAAAATGCAGTTGGATTTTCCTTTCGATTGTCCATGTTGTGCTCTGTTGTGAGAGGTCAAAGGTCATTTGAGGTCACCAGAGCATAAAATATGAAAACCTATAAAGGGAGATATCTCAGAAATGCAGTGTTGTTGGAACTTGATGAGAAGATGATCTGTTATTTGAATTGCCCCATGGGAGACTGAGAAAATCATGTTTTCATACTTAGTCAAATGTTAAAATTTGCAGAGTGAGTGATCTTAGAGGTTTATATTTATAGCAATAGCCGACATTTGTTGACATAATTGTAGGTAACAATTGTGTAATATATTTGGGAAGTCAAGTGTTGTATCTTGTCCTCACTGAAATATAGTAATATGGATCATTCCCATCCCCCCTTCCCCCCTCCCGCTTGCTCCTTGCCAAAAAGTAGAAGTTTAATTGCAGATAGATGTTGCTAAATAGAATTTAGTCTCATTTTCTTCAACAAGCTCTCAAAAGCCCATTTTTTTGTAACCCTCTTCAAACAGTCGTTTAACATCACTTAACATAGCTTTGTAGATTTATCAGCAACTTATTTGCCAGCAACTCCCTGTAAATATTAACAAAGTACTTTGTTTTAGTCACCTTTTCCCCACAGGGAAGCAGGGGAAATATTTTTCATGTTGCCTCTGCAAAATTTTAACCATGCTTTGGTGTCAGGAACTTTCTATCCACTTATGAGTTACCTTGGTTAAGAGTTGTCATCCTTCATTACCACAATTTTCATTTTTGGTTTACATTCTTGTGTTCTGCTTTTCATTTTGATGTGGCCCCTTTCCTTCTCCGTTGGTGGCTTATGTTTAAAGTGGTCGTGTGTAGCAAAAAGAAAAAGAAAAGGAGATACTGGCGAGAAATCTCAAAGTCCTCAGACTTTCTGGTTCCCGAAAAGTACAAGTGCAATGGACAATGTGCAAAAAGTGCAATTCACCACTCTGTAAAATAAAATCCTTTAACAATCCATAATTTACAAACTGCATTTAACTCTACAGAAGAGAAAGTGTCTTTCCTTTGGCCTCTCCTGGACAGCACTCAGGTCTTCACAGCAGAGAAGTTCCTCCAAACCATCTCAGAAGAAGGTGAGTCACATGAAACAGCAGGCTGAAAAATAAAATATATTGTATAAGCATATATCAAAATATTGTATAGTGTGCATTTGCAGTTGGTAATGTCTCTGATGTACGCCTCTTGATTGTTGTCATTCAGCTTCACCAGAATAAGCTCACGTTGGTTTATCTTTCTTCACCAATTTACAGGGCTCTTCACTCTGGTAAAATTTGTCGAGAAGTTAGTCATCGACCATTCGCATAGGGTAAAACCATCAATAATCGAGTAAGTTGGTTTCGTTAATGTTTGCATCCAGACTATTGTACGAGTGCACTGTTTAAGGAGGCTTGCGGAAGGTTGGTTTGATGATTAGAGTGTCTGTTTTGCAGTCTATATGAGCCCAGATCAAATCTTGTCGGAGATATTTGGGACTCAAAATTTTGTTGTTCATCAAAGCTGTTTTCATGGGTATTGAGGGGGCTATCTGATAATTTGGCAATTTCATTTTAGGTTCCTGTTGTCTGATTCAGATCTCGTCCACTTTACATCACTTAATGCAGCTGTTAGACTGCTGAGTTGGGCAAGCCCACTCCTCCTAGTCTTTGGAAAAATGGCAAAAGTCTAGAGGATGCACTCTGGTTTATCAGATGGGGACGTCCTCGTTTCCCTCTGGACACTTGTCAGAAAAGAGGAGGCGAATCTCGCCGGTGTTCATTCATGATCAACATGGTATATGGCCCTCGATAAGTCCAAGACAGACTTCTGATCCAGAATCCTATTAGGCAGAAGACCAACAACTGTTAGAAGCAGTTATTCAATATCTTCAAACAGTGAGCTTATCTGAGCTTGATCAGTTCACTTGCTTGAAAAAAAAAAAGTAGCCTATGAAGATGCAATCTATTCAAATGAGAACACAGCTAGTTACGGTCATTGTAGGTCGAAAGGTGTTCATTCATTTTACCTTTGAAGAGATTCTATCCAGGGGTACCACACCATTGATAAAACATTTTAGCATTGGATTAAGGAAGATACGCTGTGGTTTCACATATCCTGTGACTAAAGCTGAAGTAACTTCTCTGTTGTTTTCCCTCGCTTCTAGATCGTACGGGTCTGGCTTCATCAAAGCACTCGTCCATCCCTCCTGGAAGCTCCGGAGGGCGGCTCGGCAGTCGGCCCGCAAGATGCTAGATGTCGACAGAGGAGAGAGTGACATCTCGCACATCTTCCTCCTAGATTTCACGACCTTCTTAAATTCACAGAAAGTAAGGCAATACTTAAAGGGGCTCATTGAGTTGACACCCCTGTTGTAATGAATCAACCTTTGCTCGAGTCACAAGTCAAGTCAAATGTCACAAGTCAAGACAAATGTGGTCGAGTCACAATACATTTCCTACCCAAGTCAAGTCAAGTCATGTCAGGCACTTTGTCAAGTCAAGTCATAACAAAAACCAATTCAATTCAAATAAAAGCTTGAGTCAGTTGGAAAGATTAACAAGTCATCTAGAACCACCATATTTTACGGAGACCCATGTGGTAAAACTCCAGTCTCTATGCTTGCCTGAAATTTGACATTCCTAAAACTTTTGATATTGTTGCCAAACATGCCACATTCCTTGACAAATGCATGCAAGCCTCCATCCTTACGATTACAACAAGGGATATGAGGCAGGCTTTTGTCAACTTTAAAAAATGTTCAGAAATGTTTACCTAAAACAATTTTTGAAGCACAAAATTGATGAATAAGGATTAAACAGCTCAGTGGTTCAAGTAGCCACCTATAATGCTGGTGGTCTGGATTTGAATTCAGACCAATTCATTTAGTCAGGAACTTCACACTTCTGTGCATAAGAAGGGCTGGTCCCAAGCGCCAGTAAAGTATGATGGTTGGTCGAAGGAAGAAACATTCAAGTTTAAGGAACACTGTCTCAGATAAAACTCCCCAAATCTGTGGAAGTATCAACAGGGATCTGTTGTTTCTTGGCAGTTTAAGATCAAAATTATGCAGGGTAAAATGGAAAGAAAAGTTAACGTTTTGTCCGACTTCTTGTTGACGCCTGTAGCTTTCTATAATGTTTACATCGTTGTACTCTTTACACTGTATGCATATATTAATTAGCCCTCAACAACGTACAAAGCCAAGGTGATTAGTGATTCCTTGCCTGTCAAATCACTGAAGATGAAAAAGGTACATGATATTTGCATGATATTTGAGGATTAAAGTCAAACAGACTTAACAGACTGATTATAGACCTATTATTATCGGAAGCAAGCGAGTATGAACTTTATTTAAACAGGCTTGTCGCACCGTATGTGAACAACGTTGTTGACAGGAAAGGCATAAAAGATTTCAGTGTGTAAACCTAATGGACCTCAGACCTCCCAACAAAATAACAAAATAAAAAAAAGACCACCTGATGTCATATTTAAGGTGAAATTTAGCTGCAACTAAGATGCAATAAATTTTATGCAAGTACAAAAAGAATATTGAAGTTATACCTAATATTCCAAACCAGGTTTGATTGAACCTGCTCATTATTTACCACTTGGCAATGTTTGTGCTGGTAATCCCGGGCACCCTGTAAGCCAGAACGACTACGATTTCAAGGTTAATCTTTTAATCTTGAACAATAGAATAAGATGTGGAGTAGACTGTCTTAAAATGTGAGTGCCATTCCCACAGTACTCTACATCACATTATCCTATTTGTGTGAATGGATTGTCATCACTGTACTACAGTACATACGCCTGCATACACCTCACCCACCAACAGGACCACAGATTTTCCCTGTGAAGGAAAGAAGAAGATCTCGTTTTGAGCTATTTGCTGTGTAAATGAAGGCAAATCTCAGCAATCTGACACCTTGTTCTCTCACAGAGGTTGTGTCGTTTTTCACTGCATGAAGGAACTGGGTAGCAATTTTGGATCCGGGTAGTAAAATACCGTGCAAGTACTAAGGTCACTTGTGAAAACACTAGAAATTACACCTGTTCAGTAGGTGCAAATGGGGACTTATTTCTTACTTAACTCACAGCTCCCTGAGTATTACGCATCACCCACAACGGCGGAAGGGGACAAGACTCCTGTACCTGGGGTGGTCCTGGTCAGGGCGCTCCAGTCACTTATACCGTTCAGTTACGACAGAGAGAGGGAAGAACAAATCGGTTACGACCTAGCCATCGATCACCTTCTGATTACGTCACATCATCCCTGCATCTGTAAGTCCAACAGCAAGAAACTGTGATTTCTTCTGACGAATAATAGATCTCAATAAATTGGTTAAAAAAAAAGGCATGCATGATTCTGACAAAAGATTCTCAGAGAGGCAGAGAGAAATTTTCAGAGAGAACCTAGGACCAGCTGTGAGATATCTCAGTTTGTAATATTCGTTTGACTCAGACAAATGTATCTGAATTTCCCCGAGTAGCTAAATCTGGTGAATTATTAGCTCGCAGGACATTTCTGGTATTCATTGTTAGTAAAGAGTCTCTGGCAGCATGTTTTTGTTATGTAATCAAAAAAGCTTTTCAAAAGAATGTGTTGTAAACCACCATTGGCAAGAAACTTACTTTTTACAAGTTTTTGAAATGAAATAAGTTGTGGGATGTAGTGAACATTTTAAAGAAGAAGAAGAAGGTTAACAAAACCTCCTGAACAGGTTTGTAGCTACACTTACTTTACTGCTGGGCTCCAAGCAAGGGAAGTGGTCACTTCTGGTGGAGATCAGGGGCAAGGCCCTGGTGAGGGTCCAATGAGTAGTGCCTCGATAGTACTTATGTGTTGTAAACACTGTTAGGGAAAGTACTCACAAAATCTTTGAATGCTAACTTAAAAGGCCACCCCCTTTCCCATCAAAGTTACTACATTTTGTGAAGTTAGTGCTCGGTGGTATCAAAGGCGTAAATTGATCATAAATACCTGGCTGGAATCACTAGCCCCGGGCAGGGTCGGCTGTCTGCCGTGCCCTGCAGGTACAAACCTGTGGGTGAGCAGAGTCCATGACCATTATGTCTCAAGTTCCATTTATATCAGGTTTAATTTTCTGCTCTTTCTCTCTTTCTGATACATACAGTAAACGTCGTATTTCATGTTAACATGAAATAAGGCCTTTAAAAAAACGCACTCATGAGGCATACAAAGAAAATCTCTTTAAATCATTGTTGAGCAATTCGGTGTCACCAAAAAACATCTGCAAAAGCTTCATTTTTACAAAACGTCATACACAACAGGGAATAATTTATCTGGTATCGCATCTCTGATTTTGCTACGCAAAATGATCAAAATGCTGCACGAATGGGATATTGTGTTTTGTACATGCATGGTTAGGGTTTTCTCTGATGTTGCGATAAATTACTCAAGAAGCATAAAGCTGCTGTGTAAATTTTGAGCATGAAATTATTCCCTGCACGAGATGAGTTATGAGAGTTGCATAGTTTAAATTTTTAAAGTTTGGGTGAACAAATTATTCTTGAGCCTCAAATACAGTAACTGAAATGTTATATATAGGAAACCTTTTTTCTCAAAAAGAGGGTTACTGTCCTCCCTACTTATTTTGAATAAGCTGTCATTCTGTGTCTGTAAATATTTATTTT
Source organism: Stichopus chloronotus (assembly GCA_021234535.1). Classification (NCBI taxonomy): domain Eukaryota; kingdom Metazoa; phylum Echinodermata; class Holothuroidea; order Aspidochirotida; family Stichopodidae; genus Stichopus; species Stichopus chloronotus. The sequence goes on along the minus strand of CM037837.1, from coordinate 99,149 downwards.
AAAAGTATGATATTTCCTCTAAAAACAAATGTCTTGTGTCCCTTTATAGGAATCGAATAATATATGCCAGGAACAGTTACAGAATAGGTTACGTTTGTTATATTCTATCCAATTGTAGTCTCAGAGAGACCAAGCCTGTGGGTTGATGTCACAAAAAAGCTTGTCAGGGACATTCACAAGATGGTCTCCAACTGTAAGAAGAGAATCCTAACCCTGCTGTTGGCAACCCATAAAGCATCTCAGGTATTGTAAATATTGTGTTTAAAGAGTTGACTTAAACTAATAAGACACATGTTACTCTCCTAACAGATAACTTGAACACAGCCCATAGTGAGGATTATGAGGGGAATAGCAAGCCACATGCTATACACATACAAACTCCTGGATTACAACAATGGTGTAGTGTTTTGATGTTGACAGCAATGATATGTCACATGTTATACATTTACCAGACAGCTGTATCACTGCCACTGTCATAATTGTGACAGGATTAGTAAGTCACATGTTGCACACAGCAGACAGATGCACTGAAGCAATCGTGACACTTGCAAATAGTATGGTGCTTTAATGGGAAGAGTGGTAAGTCACATGCCGTACAATTACCAAAACATCTGTGTTACAGCAGCATTGCAGTCACTTGATGTTGACAAGAAAAGTAGGTCACATGCTACACACATATCAACCACCTGTATTGTAGCAATAGTGTAAAGTTTTTATGGTGACAGGAATAGTAAGTCACACGCTTCATACATACCACGCATGTGTACAGTGGCAACAGCAAAGTGTTTTGGTTTTGACAGGACTGTTAGGTCACATATGCATAACAGCCTGATATATTGCAGAAATATACAATCACCTGGATTAATGTGAAGTAGAACACAGCCTTACTAAAATCAATAGTTATGTAGATTGGAGTCATTGGTCGTGTCTGTTTTGGATAGAATCTTTCTGCCCAGTGTCACCCATTTGTGGATGTATGTTGCTTTAAATTTGTAGGTCATAGTTAACTTCTGCAAAGTCAATGATTACAAAACACAGATTTGAGCCGTTTTGGCAAAGTTTAAACAATTTTTCCTCTATTCAGCATCTCATGAACGCTCTTTTTCCGTCAGACTTTTAATGTCACAAAATTTCATTTTGTTTGTCCTTTTAGTCTGCCCAGAATGCCATTCAATCCTTAGCTAAATATTGCCCTAAGGAAATCCTTCCAGCTTTAGTGGATGAAATGAGAAGGTCCCTGCTAATACCAGACCTCGCGACAGTCACCATCAGGGAGTTCAACATATTGAACACCCCAGAAGGAGAATTATACGACAAATCAGTCATAGAAGGGTAAGAACGTATGGTTGTCATGATCATTAAACCAAAAAAGCCTGAAGATGGTCAAGATAGTGTGCTGGTTGAAGCTGTAGTAATACAAAACAATGTATCAGCAACCCTCAATTTGCTGTGAGTCTGCTTGTGTTAATGTGGGTAGTTGGACAATATAATGATAGGCTGACTAAGACTATAACCCTAGAAGTTGCAAAGTGACAAAAGCCAGCAAAACCATCGTGCAACTTCCAAGTCATAGTGCCATTATTGTGAATTATGCGTAGGGCTGTCTGGAACGTTGTTTATTTTAAAGTGAGTTTGTATTTCAATACTTTTGTGGACCAAGCGGGTGTTGATTTTAACAGGGAAATACCTTGTATGATTGTTATCGATTATTCCTCATTTGTGACAAGAGTTTGGACATCATCTGGACTGTTCTTTTGAATGAAACTGTGCTTGACTATCACTGAACGTCTATTGCAGCTAAAACTTTTAGCCTTTACTTAAGTAAAGTTGTAGTTGTGAGTAATGTTGTAAAGTTTTTGTGAGTGTTGTACTTCTTTTTGTTCTGTTCCATGCATTAGATGCCTAAGACAGTGTGACGTTCATGCACATGTACCATGTAAATATTCTGTTCCCTTTTCTATGATTATTTCTGCACTGTCTTCCTGTACTGGTGGAAATACTGTCTCCCTTTATGTTGGAAATAATTGTGTCCAATCAAACTAATTAAGCATTAGTAGGTGTATGATTGCAAATCCATTGGGCATTGCAATTTCAGCTAGCCTGTGATGGTATTTCAGTTCTCTTTGAAAGCACCGTTTTGGCCTTTTTTCCTCAGAGATGCTCCCAGAAATTATTGGATCAGAAATGTGACTTGTGTGATAGTAGTTTCAGACTGTTCATTGTAAATCTCCACTGCTATGTGTCCATGGCGGAGTGGGCTCATCCTGTTGGCCAAGGCTGACATGGCACCCATCATAGTTTACTTGATAGCTAAAATTATGAGGAGACCAAGCTGAGCACAACCATTTTGTGGGAGCAGGGTTTCCAAGAAAATTTTGGAAGAAAAACACCCCCCTAGATTACCCCCTAGATCCCCTCCAGCCACGCTTCCACTGGAGGTATGATGTGATTTGCAGATTTTTGACAGTGACACCTCATTATTAATTCTTGGTTGACCATAATTCTGGGTCACTGAATATTGGAAAGTACCTCACAATCAAAACAGCATTTTAGCTATCGAAAAATGGCATAAATATTTCCTGCTCTGAATTTTATGGGGTCTCTAACATTTGATTAACATTTCACATTACCAACATCCCGAAGCTAGCATTGACTTTGGTCCACCACTAACTGATAGCACACTTTTTTTTTTTCTCAGATCACGTAATAATGCGTCAATTTGTGGACAGTGCCAGTTATGACGTATTTTTAGTAAATTTCCATTTTTTTTTCTTTTAAAGGAAGGGAATGAACGATGATAGTATTGGATCCATGAAGAGGCAGAACAAGGCATATTCTTACCAAGAACAATTGATGGAAATTGAGCTGAAAAAGGTATCGGATAAATGATGGAAATTTGAATCGGAATTTGCCGACCTGGAAGTAATACCAATTTGTTTTCCTATTCTGAAAGATTTCGAAATCATTCTCATGTTTTTTTTTTTGACCCACTATTTTCTCAAGGTACATTGAAAATGGTTGTAGAGGACATTTTTATTAGAGGAAATATATACCAGTCATGGTTGTTTATGTTTGAATTTGATGTGAGCGAGACATCATAAAAACAGAGCTTGTCTGTCGTTTGATGGTAAATGACATCTGTTGTTTGCATTGCCAGCCACATTGGAGCCGACAGCTTTTGATCATACAACAAAAGATTCAAAAAGGTTCTGTTTCTGTTTTTTCTTTATCACTTTCCACCATTTTAGGAGCTTGAGATGAAGAAAGCAAAACAAGGAAAGAAAGTGGAGAAGAAATTAACCAAGAAACAAGAGGAAGCAATGAAAGAACAGCTGGAGAAGGAAAGGGAAATCAGGGAAAAACTAAAGAAGGTTTGTTACCCAAGCCCAGTCAGAGTTACTGTTAACCTTAGCTGGATGGAAAATTTTGTATGGATTATGTTGTACAAGAAGCTGCACAGTTCACCAACAAACTGTGAAGCAGACCTTGCGATTAGTTTGTTATTGTGGATATTGTACAAATAAATGCATCTGTTATTCTTTGAGTATTTTCCTTTGAGTTTAAGCCATAAAATTTCACAATAAGCTTAATTATTACTGATGTTTGCCCTGCTTGCAGATCCACTCAGAATTGGAGCAGACGTCAAGATTGCTTCTCGCAAGTATCAAGGGGAATCCCCTCAAATGTTCTGAGCACATCCCAGGCCTTGTGTCACCTCTGCTGTCTCTCTTATCATCACCACTTGCTGCACCAGTTGCCATGGCAACATACATCCCGATGGGCATGTGTGTCTTTGAAAAGGATAAGCATGTCTTAGGTGAATGCATATACCATCCTACTGTGTATTAACTGACATGCATCAAAGGGGTTATGTAGAGTTACCTACCTCCATGTCAGCCCATATTCCTCACAGTTAGTGCCGGCCTCTCCTTGTGTCCAGATTTTCCCCATTTGGTCTTTTGGTAATGTTATCAACTGCTTGACATCTTCCTTTTTGTCTTATCATGTGTAATAATTTTCTAGTTTTTTATGTATCTTGTCTCTCATTAAATTCAGAGGAAGAGTTTTGCTCACCAACTCTCCATGCAAATCACATTTGCTGTGGCATTGACCCCATGTCAGAAGGTCGACAAATATTTTGTTTGTTTGGCGAATTATGAACATACTTATGGAAGCCCCACAAATCTTACCAAAGATCATCTTAGAGTGAGTTGTTGCTACTCATAGTGATAAGGATAGCAACCAGAGAGTAATGTGTCAAGCTCCAGTGCACACATCTCCTGGCCTCACAGAACCTATACACAGGTTGTGTGCACTCAAATGTGTGGGATATACAAGTTGCATAATGAGAAGCAGTGTGAAGTTTTGGGGACCGAAGATGATCTGAGGTTAGATTTGTGATGCTTCCTTCACTGAGATTTCTTATCTGTGATGTTTCAGCCATGACACATTTGTGTTGTTCACCCTCAACAGCAAATTGTATAGCATACTGTACATTCCGTTTAATGGAACCTGCCACGGAAGTGAATCCTGCGTGGTGCGGGCTGAGCATGAAAGACGCCTGCCTCAAAGCGCTCGACCACATCTACGATGGGACTCGCCCGACGTCTCCCGCCGTGGTAGAGACTCTGGACTCTGATGATAGATTGGAAGGGAAACAAACCCGCAGCCAGCGGTACAGTGCCCCTGCATTTGCATACTTCTTTCCAATGCTTGCAAAGCTTCTCAGAGGAGAGGGCAAGGTAATGAAGGAAGAGGATGAAGAGTTTGCAAGAACACTCTCCATCATCACAGAACATGCAAGTCTCAGGAGCAACCCTGAACTTGATGATGATGTCATCGATGTGGTGAGAATCTTTCTTTTCTGAAAAAAAAAAGAAAAGAAATGTTGCCATCTATGTTAGCAAGATTTGGTATCCATGAGGATTGTGTACATGTTTGATAGCTTCAACTATGTGTGTGTGTGTGGTGTAAAAAGATCTTGCCCCTCCTCTGCTTCATGCCATATCTTTTCTCTGCATTGGCAGAATGGACCTGACCTGTTGCCAAGAGCGGCCATGTTGAAGTTGCTCTGTCGTCTCATCGGTATATCGGGAGTGCAGGCTCAACAAGAAGCAGCTAAAACAATCCTGGCATTGTGCACTAGTGCAGGTAAAATGACAAACCGGTGTTGACTTTTCATTCCAGAGTGCATTATTGATTTGAGTTTATTATGTTTAGGGTGTTTTAACTTTCAAATGCACTCTCAAAAAAGAAAAAAAATAGTAGAAATGGTCATAGCAAGTTACTTGTGTAGGTAACAGTAGATTGATTTCATCAATGAGTCCCTAATCACCTGATTTTGTTTTTATAGGTGGTGAGATGGGTTGCACGGTAGCAGGAACCGATGAAATATCCGTTCTTTTGGAAGGACTACAAGCACCCGTCATGGAAGTCAGGCTAGCAGCCCTGAAGGTTGGTCGCAATTATCATCCTGTTTTAACACCCAGCTCTCGGTCAGGTGTCACGGTGTCTGTGTTTCTATGTTGGTGAATTTGTGTATTTTTTTTCTCAGTTTAAAGATTCTACATAGTGTCCCCAGCCATGTTACAATTCCATATATTGTCACGTTTTGCTTATCTCCAACCCCTCTCTTCCTTACCCCACCCCTGTCTCCCTTTCCCTCCTACATCTTCTGCTCTGTTTGTAGTAGCAGTAACTGTAATGGTACAGAACATCAGTGACTGCATGGGGAATCACATGATCTTGAACAAGCCAAGGTGAGCAACTCTTGGAAAGCAAGTCATTTAAGCCAACAGAATATTCAGAGGCTTTTCTAAATTGGTATGTAATTCTGTTAACTTGGAGGCCATGTTCCCGACAAATTTGGTGCCCCCCAGGTAACTCTCAAACCAAGTGGATTAGCCTCACTTCTTTGTTTTTTCTTTGTCAACTAATTTATCCATTTTTGCTAACAAGTAACATGTTTATTGTAAGTACATTCTGAAAAAAAAATTGCTCTCACTTTGTGAGGACTTACCAAATGAACAAGAGGAAGACAGAAAATAGAATGCCAGGTGATTAATAATTATACAAATTACAAGGTATGTGTTGCAATGGTACCATATCATGGCAGATTGGGTTAGGTCAGTTCCATGTTTGACAGTTTGCTTCATTTTCAGATGATCTTGGAAGCTGGCATTGTTCGAAAGGTAGAATAATACACCTTTTCAGGTGTTTCAATGATGTATACAAGTGTTTATGTGTCTGTGTTTTCTCTCTCATCTCTCTCCTAGGGATTGCAAGAGTTACTGCTGATTCTTCCAACCCCAGACAATGATCTCGAATTTGGTCTGAAAGTAGCACAGAGGTTGTTGGTTGCCAAGCACGATGCAGATGAAACTGTCAAGACACTGGCTGAAGAGTAAGACAATAAGAATTGATGTAAATTAAACAAACATGCAGACAGTGGTGGCGCCAGGATGTCAGACTTGGGGGGGCAAACTGAGGGCAGAGGAAAATGTTGGGGGGGCAAAGATTTTCGTGCGCAGCGGGAAACCGAGTGCGAAACGCGATTCCTTGTGGGCGGGGTCCAGGGGCAAAGCCCCTGTGGGGGTCCAGGGGGCTAAGCCCCTTGAAGCTCTGAGGTTTTAGCATATCTCTGGGTGGAAAATTAAGCCCCAAGAGAGGTATATTATTTATTTTTATATTATTTATTTTTTCGGTTGACCGTACTCCAAGGTTCCCAACTTTTTTCTTTGGGAGTACCATTTCACATTTACGCGGTACCACCGAGTACACACACACACACATAGGCTACATGCACTTCCATTCCATTCCTATATTTAGGAAAACAATGAGATTCCTATATTTAGGAAAACAACCACCTACCCGCCCTTCCCTTATACTGGACAGCAAACATTCCAGAGAAAATTGGTCTGACCAGGCTGGCCTACTGTTGAAGTGGCTATGGGCATGATATGAAAAGTGGCATGATATGTGTAACATAAATTAGGCATTTATCAATTATGGTTCCCTGGAAGCTATTCTTATTCAGTCCAATGCCAATAGTTTTGTGATTAATTTTGGATGAGTACAAGATCTGATTGGGAAGGGTGAGAGCAACTGGGGGGCACCAGGGGGGACAAGGAAACAATCTGGAGGGGCAAATGCCCCCTCATGCCCCCCTGTAGTGCCGCCACTGCATGCAGACAAAGTTTCATGTGAATGAAGTGATGTGGCCAAAATTTTGCAGAAAGCTGTCCCATGCTCTTTACTTGGTGGAACAGCTTTGGGGTGCCTGTGAAAGTAAAATGTGTACTATCATCTTTGAGAACATTATCAACGCACATCGTATGTAGCAGAAAAGTGTCGGTCTTGATGTTTTCTGACCCTTTTTTTTAGTAATTGTTGCTTTTGCTCGTTATAGACATTTGTAGACTTCAGATAATTTTTCAAACAGTAGATAATGTTCTAGAATTCCTGAGCTTCTATCGTTGAAACATTATATAATTTGCTCGGTGACAATTTGCATCTTCAGTTCAAGAAATAGGAAGACCCTGTCATGGTGTGATATTTCCAGTCACTGACATCGCATCGTTTCTGTCGCGTGCTTTGATAACGTCCTCACCGACCTTTCTGTCAGAGCCGTGCTTCTCTTTTGCACTCATTTTGCAGGATCTGGACGGACGGCGGTTTCACCGACGATCCAGCCCTCCTGATGACCCTGATCGAGGACGTGACCCACGACGAAGAGGTGGTCAGGATATCGGGATCCAAGGCGCTGGCGTCTCTGCTGAAGGAGTACGACGATCAAGTGGACAATATCATGCAGTGCCTCTTTGGTGATTACTTGGAAAAAAAGAAGGTATCTATCATCGTCCAACCAGCTGATCGTTAGATTCCAGTAAATTTGATCGTAGACTTTCTGATCTAGATATACTGAGAATTGTGTCAAAATGTACCGCTTTACTCAAAAATTCATTTCGAAACCGACACCTTGATCCTCGCCATCTTACTCGGTCACGAGAAATATCTCGATGAAGAGTCGCTTGTGGAATGCCCACTCTTTTAAATTCAAAAGAATCCTGGAATTAATTTGAAATGAATTTTGTTGATATTGTGGTAAGATCACATGTTCTCTATATATTTCTGCAAGTTTTAAAAGTTTTATATTTTATCTTGGAAAATATGCAGTCACATCTGCTTGGCTTTTCAAAGCTTCCTTGTAAAAACCTGCTTTTTGTGCCTTCACTGGGCTTAGGAATTTGAAAATACAACCTTTGCATCAGTCTTTGATAATAAAGATGGTTTTGATGTTCACTACTTTCGTTTCACCAAGCTTGATTTTTACAAAGACAAAGAAAGTAATCTTTCACTGATATTTGACGCCAGTTACCTTTGCAATGTTGCTCTATGTACTTGTCCTATAAGTAATCATGTAATGCTCCGTAAAAGGAATGAAGCAAGAATGCGTGCGTGCATAGGAAATGAGTATATTTAGAATGATTTAGTCTTTGACATTGCAATTCTCTTTTGAAAGATATCACTACCAGTTAGAGGCAAGATGTATTTTGTCATGTGTTTGTGTTCTAAGGATATAGCTGTCTGTTTAATGATATTAGCTCAGAATGTTGTTATTCTTTCTCAACAGATACCCCCACCAGTGAGAGATCATTTAGGTCGCATTGTAACGGAAGCACCAGTTGATAACTATTCTCTCAGATGTGGAATTGCGTATGCCCTGTCAGAGATCTCCCCTCTGATGTCTGGAGAACAGATTCCACAGCTCTTTGAGTTTATGGTCCCAGGGGCCCTAGGAGACAACAGCCCAGAGGTGCAGAAGGCCATGTTGGATGCAGGATTAGCTGCCCTGACAGCCCACGGCAAGGTTAGCTCAAAGAGAGACATACTTGAAATATTTTCCATTATCCAAAAAGAAAGTCCTTGTAAGAATATTTCATTGCTCTCATTGATTTTTCTTAAGATTTTTATATCTGAAAAATTTAACAGAGAAATTTGCTTGTTTTTTCATCAGGAGGAAGTCTCAAATTTGTTGCCAGTGTTTGAGAGTTTCTTGGACAAGGCTCCAACTGACCAGTCTTACGATGCGGTCAGGCAGAGTGTGGTCATTCTGATGGGTTCCCTGGCGAGACATCTCGACAAATCTGACCCTAAGGTCAAACCCATCATTGGCAAGCTGATTGAAGCTCTGTCAACTCCATCTCAACAAGTAAGAATAAAATGATAAGATCAGAGGAAAGCACCAAGGAGAAAATATCGTAACGGTTTCTTTGGCCGGTGGAGGAAGAAACCTCATGTTTGGTATTGATGTCACATTTATAGAAGTGGGTTTCAAGTTGCATGTTTCACAGACCGGTACAGTTGACTTCATTCTTTGAAGTGAATGGCCAATGTCAGTAGGACATTCTTTTTGGAAATTATAGAATTCTTTATTTATTTTTAAAAAAGTACATTGCATTCTGGGAAATTTGTGATGTCACACAGACAATTACTGTATCCTTTATCATTCTTCATAATCATGACTGTCTTAAAAGAAATTTTATCAGTAGTTTAAGAGAGGTGGCTGTAATTTCCACAATATTTTAAGGTACATCTATAGTTGTACCCTAAACTAAATTTTTCACTCCTTTCAATTTGAAAAATGCATCTCAATTTCAAAGAGCAACAAATACTTCTCACAGTAATTCTTCACTCTTGATGCAACATGAAATCTTTTTTACAAGAGAAATTTTTCTTCAAACAACCATAAATCTTGAGTTATGAACGAGATATCATTGTGGTGTTTGAAATGACTGCAGTGGAAAATGGTCCCCGTTCATCCAAGAATCCCTTCACGTGGCAGTGGAAGAATCCTGTGATGTTTTGTGTCTGTGCAGGTTATCAGTGAAGATGAAGCAGTCGATTATTAGGTACACACTAAGGGCTCTTGGTAACGAGGGACAAAATAACCGAGTTCACATCATATTTCGCAACTGATGAAAGCCCAGTTGCAGTTCTATTTCATGAAAGCATCTCAATAGTACCAAATTAATATTTTGTATAAGTTAGGGAATTCCCTTTCAGTTTGAAAAATTCTCTCTCCCCCCAGCCTGCCCCTCGGCGTAGGTACCCATGGTCTGGATTTGAAAACTTTTTTTTTTTTTTGTCGTCTTTGAACAGGTACAAGAAGCAGTTGCCAACTGCCTGCCACCACTGGTTCCTGCCATCAAAGATGATGCACCAGAAATCGTCTCTCAGCTTCTCACTCTTCTCCTGGAGTCAGAGAACTATGGGGAGAGGAAAGGTGCTGCATATGGTCTGGCAGGGGTCGTCAAGGGACTTGGTATCCTGGCACTCAAGAAACTTGAAATTATGTCCAAACTTCAAGAAGCCATTCAAGACAAGAAAAATTTCAGGCACAGGGAAGGTTAGTAACTGTAGATTCATAATTGATGCATTAATTTGGAGTTTCTTTAAGTTAAGCTGAATGGCAATTCATAACGTAATGGCAGTTGATAACTTCGATCTAGCTCAACGTGGAGAGGGTGATTGTGGTGGACAAAGTCTGGACAAAACCTTAACAAGTTGACTCTTTGGATAGTTGAGCAGTTAAGGGAAACCTCACATTTTCTCGTTTGGATTGTGGGTTGCTAGTTGCTACCCTTTGCAGTGAACTAGCAACCGGTTGATATGAGTAATGCTTGGCTGCACATCTTTCTGAGTATCATCAAGTCCCTTCACAACTATATTCAGAAGTTCAACCACTTCTAGTCCCCTTAAAAGAGAAGTGCCTGAATCCCTTTAAGTTTCATTCCAAAGGGATGATATCTATGTACAATAAACGTTCCAGGAGGAGACAGATTTATGTGGCTTTTTTTCTGTAGTGAGCCTGCTCTAACTTTTTTATGTTATCAAACAGCGAGAACGGCCGCTACAGAGCAATTCAATAAATGTGTATAAGAAGGAGAGCAGCGAAAAAAAAAGAAGAAAAAATCACAAAAATACTGCATAGAACATAAGAACTATAAACAATAGTCTGTGCAGCCTTGTGTGATATACAAGGTCTATCCTGCTGCTCTTTCGCTTCAGCGGCTATGGGATGCTGATCGTCGGTGGGACGTCCTGTGCGGGAAAGAGGGGAGGGGGAAAGAAGTCCGTGGAAGACCAGGGTCCCTTGGATATCAAAATGGTAAAAAAGAGTTGGCTGAGTACAAAACATAGCCTACATTTAAGAGTGAAGACTCAGTAGTTGTATTTATTACAAAACAGAAAATATTTTGAAAATTAATGATTTCTAACTGTTGTAAATCCTATGCAAGCTTAGCTGTAAATTTGTTGACATGTGAAGAATAAAGTGTCATTTGCAAAACGTCAGACATTAGTCCAATGTCAACACTTATATCAATATCACATACACAGGCCTACGCATTTATGATTAATATCACCATGCACATAAAAAAACCGCACATCAGTAACCTTGCGAATGGAATCATACTTCCTGGTGCATGGGATAACTTTACACCAGGGAGTTCATTATTAAAGCCTAACCACATTAGACAAAACTGTATCACACACAGACCGTAGAGTAGTTCGAGCTCTGAGGCGTATCTCTCCTTTGGTATGGATACTCCTGGGCAGGTGAATGGTGGAAGCACGTCAGATTTAATCTATCGTTGAAGTAAAAATGTAAGCAGCACACTCCTCACAAGAGAACTTTGAAATTGGAAGATTGTAAATTGGTGCGGTTCTGGGCAGTGTCGTTGCTTCCATGTAAGCAGCAAAGCTCGGTTAGCACTGTGAGGTGTAGGACTGAATTTGGCAGACAGCCCACTCTATAGACAGAAACTCTTAGCTTCTCGTGCTTTCACCGGATGGGATGATGGGATGTGCCGTAAGTACTGGTGACGGTGTTAAATTTCCGATAGAGTACTTGCCTGTCTGATGGTCTCCGTGCGAAATGACGAACTGGTGCTCTTGGAGGAGATCCTGTCGCTCCTCTTATTTCTCTCAGATGCCCTTGAAAGAATCTGATGGGTGGAACCATAGTCTGTGAAAGTGAGAGGAGCGTCCCATTGTTATCTTGTGTTGTTCCCTTACCTGTCCAGATCCCAGCTGGCATGCTCAAACAGGGACCTTTTCTTCTTGGCCCATGTTTGATCAGATTCATCATTTTGTAGAAACAGGGGAAGTGTATCTTCTTCAAAAGTCGCTTTGAAGTGACCTCTGATAATTTATAGGACATTGACTCCCAATAGTGTTCAGTTGGGTTTAGAGTCCAATGACTGGGTTCCTAGGACATGGTACACCTCCAGATGCTTAGTCACCCACTGTAGATAAACTAGAATAGTCCACGGCTCTCGAGTCAAGGTTGCTTTTGGCCGTCCGACAAAAGCAACACCATAGTCTTTCCTGTTTCCCTGCGAAGCTGCTATTTTCCTCAAAGGAGCGTATGCAGTTGACATTGTTCAGATGCTTGTTTTCTTTCTCAGTCAGTCACACTGTCTTGTTTTCACTCCTTTTTCTGTTATGCTTGTTCTTGGACGGAGTCAAAAATTTTATCTCAGGTACTGCAACCTTATAAGGAAAATAAAATACGGGTTAAAATCTTTAAAATAAAGTCAAAATACTGGCACAGCCTTTGTAGCGCTGTTTCTTCTAAAGTGTTTTCTGCAAAGTTCTGAACCTATCGACACAGTGTGACATCTACATGCCGTACGCTGTTTTCAGAGCCCAGATCCAGAGTTTGGTGAAAAATAATGACGGTGCATCACTAAGACACACAGGTTATACAGTACAACAGCATCATGATGCTACTAGAGTCAGTATAAAAGCTGAGCCTCAAAATCCGTGCAACTTGGTCCTATAATTGAAATCTGCAAATATATGGTCCCTGCCCCCAGAAATAGTGACCACTGTGCACCTTTGTAAATATAAATAGTTCTATAAAAATGGGTCTAATGATGAAGGACTGCGTTTTTCAACGCTTGTTCAAACTATTGTCAGTGATAGGACACGATACACTTTGAGAGTTAAGTGACAAAAAAATGACATTTTGAGTTGTTGGTTGTATTAGTCATCGAATTGTGATTGCGTAAATGTGTGGAAATATCCAATAGGAAGTATCCTAGTCATGAATATTCAGTTAATTGAAATAGCCGATCGCTAACCCAGCAAGAAAGTGATCAGTTTATAGTTTCTGTGTAAATAGAAACCACAAGCTCAAAAACCTGTCCATTAATAAAATTTGAGTAGAAAACACATCACACACAAAATGCAAAGAGGAAAACGTTGTGTTTACTTTGCAACATTTATTTTTTAGCTTATTGTGGCAGCAATGGTCAAGAGGGCCCGTGGGAGAAAGTTAAGGAATTTGCACTCTTCTTCGAAATCAGTGGGCACTCTAGATTCCTGCCCTTTGTGTAGATTAAAACACAGTACCCGAGCGTCCACTGTGCACTCAATATGTTAAGTATCGTTTGCAAGAAATGACAACTTCCCAACAGCACAAGTGGGTTAACTAATAAAACATCGGACTTTTCTGGATTGTGTGAGCTCCATTGTGAGGAATATGCATGATGGATAGAGACCACTTGGGCTAGACAGGTGGCCTTGATATGATTGAAACATATCGATGTGGGTGGGGGTTCCCTAACATAAGTGTGCTTTTTATAAATTTCAGTTGTTTGTTGGTAGTTGTTTTTTTTTGCTTTCTCATTCTTTTTGCATTTTCTTACCCTCTCTAATATATCCTTAGGAGCTCTGTTTGCATTTGAAATGCTGTGTAATATGTTGGGTCGCCTCTTCGAGCCATATGTTGTCCACGTTTTGCCCCATCTTCTTTTATGCTTTGGAGACGGGAACCAGTACGTGAGAGAGGTAAGCAGATTGGTGTTTTTGCATTCATAATGATGCATCGTGACATTAGCATAGGTTAAACAAAGTGTAGTTGTTGATGATCCACTGGTCCTTTCTTTGACTTTTTGATACATATTTATACATTGTGCATCTTACATGAAAATTTGAAAGTCCACGAATTGTTTTAACCTGCCATGATAGAAGTTTAACAATGAGCAGCAATTACAGCTGCAGTTGTTTTCAGTTGTCCATATTTCTTTCTTCTGTGAATCGTCTGGGGTTGTGCCTTGTCTTCCAGGCAACGGACGACACAGCTAAAGCTGTCATGAGCAAGCTCAGTGGTCACGGAGTCAAACTTGTGCTGCCCTCTCTGTTAACGGCACTGGAGGAAGACTCATGGAGAACTAAAGCAGGTCAGTTGTTGTGTTTTTCTTGTGGTTGTGTTTAGAAATTGGAAAAAAAATGTGATATTTAAATTAAGCAATCTGTCATGTAGGCAGATCAGACATCAGAACATCCAAATAATAGAGGCCAATTTAAGCAACAGTAACTACTTCTTGTTAGCAAGTGTAAGAAGTAGGAATATATTGTAGTAAAAACTTTTCAGGTAGGTAAGTGGAAGATTCTGCTTAGTTAGGAGTCATGTTTGTGGCATTATGGAATGTCCAGTTGTTCCGAAACCAACTAGAATGACCCTTCTTTTTTCTCTGTCGATTAAATAACAAATGTTGGCATTTAATTCAGCAAAAATTCATTTGAAAAAAATTTGCCTCCACACATCGAGCATTCCTCAACTGAACCAAAGACAGGTAAAATGAGGGAATGCCACCGCTCTAACCGACACCAAAGTATCAGAAGATTTGTTACCCATACAAAAATCTTCACTCATGTAGCTTCCCTCGAAGCCTTTTAATTTTGTAAGGATGAGTAAATAAGAGATATTCTTTCATGTTTGACTTAAGGTTTTTTTTTCACTGGAAATGAATTACTTCACTAATTGTAACTTTTGATCGATTTGCAGTTTGCTTCACTTAAAGTGCTTTTTTTTTTGGCCTTTCTTTTGTCAACAGGATCTGTAGAACTGTTGGGAGCTATGGCCTTCTGCGCACCTAAGCAGCTCTCATCTTGTCTGCCCAGCATCGTCCCCAAGCTCACAGAGGTGCTGACAGATTCTCATGTGAAAGTCCAAAAGGCCGGTTCCCAGGCTTTGTCCCAGATTGGATCTGTTATCAGAAACCCTGAAATTCAGGGTAGGTAGAACAGAACAAGAGCTGAAATGTGTGAATTAAACTAAATTGATTACGTAAAGACGATTTCAAACAGTGCCAGTATTTAATCAACCATTTTGCTTTGAATTCTGAATTTATCATTTTAGTTGTAATTTATGTAGAGAAAACCATCTTCCTTAACCCGATGCCAGGTTTTACGGCTTGATCAAAAACTTGGTAACATAAATAAGGCATTTCTTTTAAGAATTGATGATTTGCATTGTAGTCTCTCTAATAATACTATCCGTGTTCCTTCTGAAGTACTTCAGTCATAAGAAAACAATTGATAATCTTTCTTTTGTCTGATTTTGTCCATACAGCTATTGTTCCTACTCTACTGGAGGCGTTATCCGACCCATCCCACAAGACATCACGGTGCCTCCAGGTCTTACTGAATACCAAGTTTGTCCACTTCATCGATGCCCCTTCGTTGGCGCTCATCATGCCCGTGGTTCAGAGGGCGTTCCAAGACAGGTCTACAGAGACGAGAAAGATGGCCGCTCAGATCATCGGAAATATGTACTCTCTGACGGACCAAAAGGTGACTTCTCTCATGTTCACGTTAACTTACAAATTATTCATCTTAGTAATATTACTTCTCATTGTTGAAATTCTAACAAGTAGCTTGGTAGTCGCCATTCATCTAGTTCCATCTGCAGCCGTAGTCTTTTTTGTGTCAAATTCAAGCATTAGTTAGAGTTTACTGCCTCTGATTTATTCTTTTTTTCACAAAAATTGCATCCTGCCATTCTTTGTCTTGCTGTATTGTCTCCACATATCTTTTGCAATGTAATATTCCTCTTAAGGAGAATTTGGATCCTTACTGAGCTAGTATACTAATTTGATCACCAAACTTTTTTGCAGCATTGATTTGTATTGAGCACGCCCCATTATGCTGTATTTTGATGAGGTATCGGACAAACGAAAACATTGTAAAACTTCCCCACTTTAAATGTAACAAAGCACTGAGCAAGATTTAATCATTGTTCTTTTCACTTGTTATAAAACAGGACTTGCAGCCTTACTTACCTTCCGTCGTCCCTGGCTTGAAGACTGCCCTCCTGGACCCTGTGCCAGATGTCCGCCGCATCGCTGCCAAGGCACTCGGAGCGATGGTGAAAGGAATGGGTGAATCCAGCTTCGATGACCTCCTGCCCTGGTTGATGGAGAAATTAACCTCAGAACAGAACTCTGTGGACAGATCAGGCGCTGCACAAGGTAGGTACATTGTTTTCTGTTGTCATGTGAGGTAGCACCATAGTGCTCACATCAGTATATTCATCAGAGTTCGTACTCCATCACGTTGGTGCTTCTTGTACTCAGTGTTGACATACCCACTTCTCTCGACCGATGCGCAGTGAACGCTTCCACGTTGACGCCCCTTTTTACCGCTGTTCCATGGCACCACTTTTGTGTTTCCTGTATTCTGGCATTCATATTCCCAAGTTCTTTGTCACCTGTTAAGTAACACCACCACTATGATACCTCCGTATTAAGTGTATTTAAATTATAACTTCGGTGTTCCCCAGATTTATTGTTCATGCTCCGTCACTTTGATGAACTTTGCAGTCAGTGTCTCATACTTCCAAAAACTTTTGAATTATGCATGGCTGCACCGCCATTTCGGAGCTACCTGTATTCAGTTCTCATTATACCCAAAGTTCTCATTTGTATCTCTTCATTGGGAAATGCTGCTGAAGTCTCATCCGTATTGGTACTTTATGCTGACCATCAATTCCCTTTATAGTTTGTCTTGTACTTTATCAAATTTGGGTTCATTTTTTTTAAGGCCTGAGTGAAGTGATCGCCGGCATCGGCATCGATAAACTGAACGTCCTTCTCCCTGACATCATCAAGACGGCGGAAACTCCCGATATTCCGCCCCACGTCAGAGACGGTTACATCATGATGTTTATCTACTTACCAGGGACCTTTGGTGACCTCTTGACCCCATTCATTGGACAATTAATATCACCCATTCTGCTGGTGAGTTTAAACTTCTTACCCCTTGTTATCACCATTTCTACTGGAAGTTTGATGATCTTGTAATTATCAATGTCCTTTCTTTGAACATTACAAGTCTTTTGATTAAACCGTAGAAGTTTGCAACTGATGTGTCTAATCACAGGTTCTATCTCAATGTGTGGTAAATTCGTAAAGAAACAATGCCTTTGTTCCTATCCCATGACTTAAAATGCATTGACTAAGGTGTGCTGTTATCTGAATGCGGTTCATTGGTTATGAAATATTTCTTTCCTTCTTCTTCTTCAAAAAAACTTTTTGTGTCACTCATATAGGCATGGCTTTTTATTTCAGTAGTGTTAGACTAGTGACTAGTGAGGAAATATTTTTGTCCTCCCTCTCCTAAAACTTTTATAGGCTCTGGCTGATGAATCCGAGTACGTCCGAGACACAGCTCTCCGCGCCGGGCAGAGGATCATCAACCTCTACGCCGATACAGCAGTGTCCGTCTTCCTCCCAGAACTTGAGAGAGGACTCTTCGACGACAACTGGCGTATCCGGTACAGTTCCATTCAACTCCTCGGTGATCTACTTTACAAGATCTCTGGAGTGACCGGTAAAATGACCACAGAAGGAGGAGAAGACGATAACTTTGGCACGGAACATTCCACCAAGGTAAAGAACGTCAAAAATAAATTGAGTAAACATTCAAACTGCATATGAAAAGGAACATTGTTATGCCAGTATGTGTGAGACACAGTTCAACATTGATCATGTTTACAGATTATTGGTGTTTTCCATCTGTGAAGATGTCCATTTCATTTGTACTATCATTACTCATTGGTCGTTTTATCTTTTTCTGTTTTGTTTTGAAAATAGTGGCTTTTAAGCAGAGTGAGAAGTGACTGTCTATCACTAAGTGATTGCTTATAGAAACTTCTGTCATATTTTTGGACGTAAAATTATTTAAGGGGCCTCAATTTGTCAGTGTTACTTATAACAGGAACAATGTCTTAGGTTGTGTAATGTATCAGAAAAAGATCACCAAATGCATACAGGCATGTGATTTTATAACACGTCTGTGATCTTAAAATTCTAAGCTACAGAGCATTTATGTTCATACCACTTCCATATTTTTTTCACAAGGACGTAACAATATTTATAATCATACAAAGTATTTGGTGTGCAGTGTATGTTCCTAATGTATCCCATACCCCCCTTCAATGGCGTTTACTTGTCAGTGTGATTGACATAGTAAACATTATTATTTTTTTTTTTTCACTGTATCCTCAAATTGTACCTCACAAGGTAAATAAGTAGTGTGTTTATATTGTTCTACTGTGTAGGCAGTTGTGCAAGTCCTTGGACTTGAGAGAAGAAACAGGGTGTTTGCCGGATTGTACATGGGCCGATCTGACACCGCCTTGATGGTACGGCAGGCAGCTCTCCACGTGTGGAAGGTGGTGGTTGTCAACACTCCAAGAACGCTCAAGGAGATTTTATCAACCTTGTTCGGTCTTCTACTGGGATGTCTGGCGAGCACCAGCTATGATAAGAGACAGGTAACTTAAGGGCTCCCGTATTCACCTCTTTTGTAATAAGCATGTGTGACATTATCGATAACGCAGAATGTGAATTTGGTAGGAGAAACTTTATGCAAAGAACAGAGAGAGAACGGGATGATTTGAAAGATGCGTGGTGCGAAGCTGTCTCGATTGAAAGAATACAAGTGAGCACATGGATGATTTGTGTGTCTGGAGGAAGCTGTTGTAGAAGTAGGAAAGAGTAGTGGATTGATGTGGATGGGTCATTTGCCGAGAAAGAAAGATGGGGTGAACATGTAAGAAAAAGCATGGCATCTGAATGTAAATGTCATCAGAGTAAAATGAAGACAAAGGCTTTCATGGAAAAATATGGTGAAGAAAGAAAACAGTAAGGTTGGTATAAATGAGGAGGATGCACAAGACAGGAAGAAGTGGAATTTGGGAATGTTATCATAGCATGAAAGTTAGTAACCTTTTGATCATCATTTTGTGTGCTTCTGACCGTCAATTTTCTAAAAGTTATATTTATTTCATCATTATATTACTTTCTTTTACATTTTGTTTGACTTGGCATTAACTCTCATTTTGTCCTGTTATCACAGACAAAGGTTTTGTCCGTTGTCTGTGAGATCGATCCAAAGTAGGACAACCTTCCTGACTAATAGTTCAATTAGGACTTGATATAGATACTAATCTTATAAAAAAACTCAGATGTCTCTTCAACATTTGGTTCCTTAGTTTGACATGGTTTCATTTTTGACTCTTTCAGGTAGCTGCCAGGACATTAGGAGATCTGGTGAGGAAGTTGGGCGACAGAGTATTGCCTGAGATTATTCCGATCCTAGAGAAGGGACTGGACTCCGATGAGAGTGACCAGAGGCAGGGGGTCTGCGTTGGACTCTCGGAGATCATGAGCTCCACGTCCAAAGAACAGGTCTGTGAGGAAGGGGTACTTTCGATGATGTCATCAGTGTCACTGATCTTGAAATGTCAATTAAAAACAAACATTCATAGGTGTTAGTATTTGCTGGAGAATTTACACATTGATTACTGGGTATTTATCTTGAGAAGGCAAGAATTCAGGGTCAGGAAAAAGTCATTTTGTTTGTAAATGTCCTAGTGGTTGGCAAGTGCTCTTAATCTGAAGAGAGTGTGATGTAGAGCGTTATTTGCGACTCACAGTCTTGTTACGACTGTACCCGTAACATCCAGGACGTCAGCCCCCGGCGGCAGCCATTCTGGATGTTACGACACAGAAATGTTCCCGGTTACAGAGAGAAAGAGACATCTGGAGGCAGATGTCCTGAGAGTTCGATTTGATTTAACGATCAGTATTCCATTTATTCATTGATTCGACCGGCACACAAATTTGATAAATCAAGTTGACGACGATGATTGACAATCGAGTAGTAAACACTTAGGCTACATTACAATGACAAAAGGAGAGAGAGAGGCGGAGAGCAAGAAAGGATACGGTGACACAGACCTGCATGGCGCATGGAGAGAGACTGGTGTCATCATTGCGACGATACAATTACCGGTGCTGGCCAGCATGGTTTGTTGACACTCCGACCCACATTTCTTTAGTTATATGTCAGTCGTCAATGATCACCTTAGCCAATCAGAAGTATGTATACCCTTATGCAAATGTGTTTCCACCCACAATTAAACAATCCCGTTATTATTACGACGTACTCCCCTTCGTCGATGTACGCTCCACCCATTCTGAGTTTAGTCTATGTATTTCACTGTTTGCTTTAGCTACTAGACAGAAACAAAGAAAACGTCAATAAATCCTCATAAGAACACTGGAGTTTGATCTCTGTTGAGATATGCAAGTTTGTAATGAACCCACTTTATACAACAGTAGGTACTAATGAAAACTACTCTTGTAAGACATGCTTTTCACATACTTTTGATCTGCATATTCCCTATTTTCTCCAATTTTGTTGAGAATCATCATCCTACTTTGATCCTAAATTTTCCATTTGAAAGCCTGCTGCCAGTGCATCATGTGTAACAGTGCAATTGTGTGGGGTGTTCTTTGGCTGGTCACGTTTAAATGCATATCAGTGGGATCATGTCTGGGTGTGTGTTCCATGTCAGCCATTTCAACGTTTGCCCACATTTTCGTGCTTTCCTTCGTCAGGTCTTGGCGTACGTGGACAGTGTGGTTCCAACGGTTAGGAAGGCCCTTTGTGATCCTCTAGAGGAGGTCAGGGTAGCTGCTGCTCAGACATTTGATCAACTTCATAATACAATAGGTGAGTGATGGAATAAAAAATCATGACAGCAAAGATTTACAAACCATATAACAGTGTTCAGTTAATTGTAATAATTTATTCAAATTCTGTGTGTAGGTTTGCATCATATGCTTTGATAGATAGATATGTTGTATTCAGCTTTTGTCACAGTGGTACTCAAGGTCTGGCGTCTCTTAACTACAGTTGTTTCTTGGTAATTACAGCTTGCCATGTGTTCGTCTTGTTAAATATTGTTAAACATCATGACACTCGATGGCTGTCAGCAGAGGATAGACATTCGGAAGCAGGAAACCACTGGTACAAATAACCTTTTTAGACAATGTTTTGCATGCTGTTAGCCTGTTTTTAAAGTAATCTATATAGAGCTTCGTATACTCAAATCGTGGGTCTCCCCTGGGTTGCCATCAGCATTTTACGAGGTATTCGTTGGTAGGGGCTGAAATTTGGCACAATAAAATTACTGGTACAAATGACCTTTTTCAGATAATAATTTGCATGTTATGAAACTTGTTCTAAAAGAATTTAAGTAATATGAAGCTTGTTTCTTTTGATGCAAAGGTCACAAAGCTCTGGAAGATATTTTACCATCATTGTTGGAGGAACTATCAGTTGGAGAGCAGGGAGAGTTTGCATTGGATGGCCTCAAACACGTCATGGCCATCAAGAGTAGAGTGGTTTTGCCTTTCTTAGTTCCTAAGGTAAGTTAGTTAACAATGTCTTCATCATATCTGTGATGAACTGTAAACAAGAGTTAATGAGGAGATGTTCCAGGTATTATCAGCTCACAGAAGCCACGCAGACCCATTTTGGATCAGCCCACGTCCCAACGAGTATTTCTGGCAATCTCGTCTCCAGAGTTCGATGAGGAGGAAAAAGTTTGTAAAAATACAGACGGATGTAATGAATTTCACAGGCATTTAATTTGTATGTCTTGAAGCATTGTAAGTGGTAAGCACTGGTAATGTTTTGATCATGGTCTTTCACACCATCAATCAGCTCACAGAGCCGCCGGTCAATACCAAGGTCCTGGCAATACTGTCCGAAGTAGCTGGCGACTCTCTTACTCGTCATCTGACCAAGATCCTACCAGCGTTGATGTCAGCCTTGAATGAGAGCGTGGGATCGGAGGAGGAGAAACAGGTCAAGATTCTTTTTTATTTGCATTCCATAGTTTGGATTTTCCTTTTGTGCAATTGCAATGATTTATACCTTTTTTGGTTTTTGTGTTTCTTTGAGACTGCACTTGCTGTAGTCCTTTTCTCTTGAGAACTCTTGCAGAATTAGTGTTTGTTTGTGTTCATGGTTTTCACATTTTTTCCTTCTTCATGATTCTGAAATTCTCCTAAACTTTTAAGGGAAATGGGGCGTTTAAAATACACCAACATGATGTTCAAATGAAATAGCTTCAGTCCTTGTTAAACCATTCATTCTCATTAATAAACATCTGCCAAAGCTTCATCTCCTCAAAACATTATGCATGTGATGAGTAACACAAGTGCATCATTTGAATTTTAAAAGTTTTGGTGAACAAATTAGTGTTGAGCAACAAATGACTGAATTTTTATCTGTGAGAAATTTATTTCTTGAAAAGAAGACTACTGTCCTTCCTTGTTTTGAATAATCTATCATTCTACGTTCACAAACGTTGGTTTTAAATGTATTGTTGTTTTCTGTTAAACAAACGCCCTATTTTCCTTTAAGAAGAATGTGCCACATTGTCTGGCTCGAAATGTGTCCTTCATCTTTTCTGTGTTTCACAACTCATGCAGGAGTTAGAGTACTGCCAGACAGTCGTGTTGTCGGTCAAAGATGAAGCAGGACTGCAGACGATCATTGATGAGATTTTGCCTACGCTGAGGCACGCCAGCCCCGGAATGAGGCACGCAGCGGCAACTATCATACATGTCTTCTGCAGCAGGACCAAGTGTGACTTCTCTCAGTATATCTCTCTTCTCTTGAGGGCGCTGATAGCTACCTACAAGGATGAGGACAAGAAGGTCCTGGAGGCGGCTTGCGAAGCCCTTGGAGCTGTCACCAAGGTATGACTGGTTGTGAGAGATACCCAAATACTCTCAGAATGGTGGTTGATTCAGTTAACAGTACGAAGGATTAAGAGATTATACAGCCTAACATGAATGTAGTATGGGCTTCTGTATGCTTAGGATATTGTTTTATTTTTGAATTCCTTTGCTAATTCATGTGTGACATGCATAAACCTTCTTTGAGATCATCAGTTCTGCTTCACAGAGATGCTTTACAGAATCATTAATATAAAGGAATCTGGTAAGTTCATCGCTTCTGAACCCAGAGATCACAAGAGTATTAGTTTTGGTCTTCCAAAAGAGAATTTTCATAAGAATACTGTAAATGTCAGTTCACATAACACCTGTTAATGATGCCTTACTTAGTTTCCTGTAAATTCTATTTCCACAGTAGAATACGGTAACTTCAAGTTGTAATATAAAAGCCACAGGCTACCTTCACTCTTGTGTAGTTGCAGAACAACTGTCTTTTAAGACTGATTTTTGCTTCAGGGTGTCAAATGCGTTGAATATCTCTTCATTTTAGTGTGAATCGTCTTGGTGATATCACAGTAATATCGTTTGCTGTGCATCTCTCTGTTTACAGAGCCTTGACGAATCCTCTCGACTTCAACATATATCATCCTTACGTCAAGCCGTCAGGTACGCCGTATCCGATGTCAAGGGTGATGTTCTACCAGGCTTCTGTTTGCCAAAGAAGGTCAGTGTTTAATGACCTCCTCGTGTTATTCATGTTATCATTGTTCCTGAGTAATTCATGATCAATCACTCTGTTGGCATTATCCTGGGTGCCACAAGTAAGTTTACAGTCAGCAATATCAGTTGTAGCACCAGTGTAAATATTACTCTATGTGCCACACCACACTAATACATACATTACTTCATTTAGGACATTCATTAAGGCATAGCACCAATACATATTACAGACTTATAATATGTCAGACTATAGCACCAATGTGTCTTACATTATCTTGTATGTCAGAGTATAGCACCAAAACATATAGTGTTGCTATGTGATTAAACATATCAGACTATAACACCAATGTGTATTACATTATGTAATACATAAGAGTATAACATTAATTTTAAATACAGCTTTATTTAGTATACTGATACATTTATAGATATATATAAATTAATATATGTAATATATATCAGACTATAGCACCAATGTGTATTACATTGTCTAGTAGCACCAATTCATTTATTATTTCCTCAAGCCAATCAGACTACAGCACCAATATGTATTGCATTATCTAACAGATGGAAGTATTGCCCCAATAAAAAACAGTACTTCATCTAATGTATAATAGTAGTAAATACATTGCTACATCAGGGCATAGCACCAGTATATGCATTATTGTAACTAATCTATCAGACTATAGCACCATTGTGTATTACATTATGTAGTAGATCATGGCATAGCATCATACGTTATTTCATCCACCTACATCAGCGATATAACTCACATATATATATTATTTCATCTAACCCTATTAAGCATAGTCCCAATATATGTATCCCTTTATCCATCCATATCAAGGTATAGTATTGACATATTATTTCATCTAACCTTATTCTGGTATAGCACCAATATTATCCATCCTCATCAGGGTATATCATCATATGTGCACTATTTTATCCATCCAGGGCAGGTCACGTTATAGCACCCATATATTACTTTGTTAAACAGTATCATGGTATATCGCAAATAAATATATTGCATTCATCCATTTATTTCAGAGTATGGCACTTGTATATATATATATGTCATTTTATCTTACCCTATCATGGTATAGCACCATAATAAACTATTTGTCTATCAATATCCAGGGTATAGCACCAATCCTGCCCATCTTGAGGGAAGGAGTTCTGAACGGACCTCCAGATCTTAAGGAGCAAGCGGCCGTAGGACTGGGAGAGATCATTGACTGGACCAGTATGGAAGCCCTCAAACCTCAAGTAGTCAACATCACTGGCCCTCTCATTCGTGTGCTCGGAGACAGATATGTCTGGAATGTTAAAGTTGCAATACTTAAGACTCTTACAAAGCTACTCGCCAAGGTAGCTAATATCTTTTGTTCTCTCTCATTAATAATTTGCAAAAATCCTCCAAATGTTGAAGCAGTTAAAAAATGTCAGAGTTTATTAAGACATTGCCACTGTTTGTACATCCTACATTACGTGAGCTGTTTCATCATAGTTGTCTTAGAATGTGTAGTTAATAAGATATTTTGCTGTTAATACCAATTATCCTATTCATGTATTTCTTCTCCTTTTTTGTGAATTTTTCTGGACTGAATGCATGAAGTATGAATGTGGTCATGATTTTAGCTAGTGCCTTTATCTTTTTGTAAACAAGCCAGATGAAGCATGGTGAATGTTAGGGAATTGAAAGGATCACGTTCTCTCTATTTTAAATCTTCTTGAAGCCACAAGTGATATCATCTCTTCAAAAATGCCCTTACCAAAATTAATGATAATTTTCATTTTAATGAGTTTTACTGGTATGAAAATGAGGGTTATTGGCAAGATCAAACTACTTACCACTTGAGGAAGGTACATAAGCATTTATTGTTTTATAATTTCTTTGCTTGTTTCAGGTGGGAGTACATCTCAAAGCTTTCCTACCTCAGCTTCAGACAACATTTTTGAGGGCGTTGACGGATGCCAACCGATCTGTCCGACTGGAGGCAGCTGCTGCCCTCTCTCATCTTGTTGCAATCCATGCCAGAGTAGATCCCCTCTTCAGCGAACTCTTGAATGGAATCAAGAAACCAGAAAATGACAAAGGAGTCAAGTGAGAAAATAACCAAAAAATGTTTTCAATATTGATTTAGTACATATTTTAAACTTTGTTGAAGTCATCATCCTGGAATGTTTAGTCATGTCAAATTCAGAGGACTTGCCACAGACAGGTGTGGCTCTAAAAACGAATAAATGCAGACTCGTTATGGTTTTGTCCAGGGGATGCATCCACAGTCTGCTTTGGCATTGTAGTGTGACAGTTATTTGACAGCAGTGTGACAGTTATGTGACAGTAGTGTGGTGGTGACAGTGCTATTCCACAGCAACAGGATCAGAAGTTGAAAGTGCTGCTGAAAAAAAAAAATAATGAAAACATGAGCAGTGTGAATCATTTTCCAGTAGAATAAGTTATATTTACTGCAGGTGAAGTAATGAGCCACTGGATAGTAAGGACTGGTAGCTTTGATTTTGTAGAGGCTCATATTGTAAGCCACTTGATATTAATTATAACTAGTTTTAATGCAATTGTTAAACCAGTAAAATAGTTGAATTTTGAAACGTTCACTGTGATGAAAGTCACAGATTGATCAGGAATTTTTCGTTGAATTTGAAAGAGCATTTGTCATAATTTGCTGTGATTATTTGTAATTAATTTATTACATATGTTAGCTGCAGTTATATTGATCATCAGTAGACATCAGCTTAAAGAAGTAAAAAAATTGTAGAAAGTCGAGGTAATCAGAATGTCGTGTGGGTTAGTAAATTTCGATTGAGGGAGTATTCCTGTGACAAGAGAAGGGGTTCTTGAATGAAAGAAAACAATTTTTCAATGCAAGTATTTCAAACCCCATGTCAATATCTTGTTACCAGGTCAAGATATTGCTGTTTGAAGAACGACTTTTGTGGTCAAGAAAGATTTCGTGTTGCTTCAAGGTTACCAAAATGCAATGTAATGGCAGCAAATTATTGTAAAACATATTTGCTATTTTTTAAATGGAGATGCCTATGTAACCTTGAAATTTGACACCAGGGGAAATTTATCCTAGGTGTATTATAGATTTACCTTAAAATTTTGCAGCAGTTAAAGTCACATCTCTTTAAATTATTGTGATGTTTCAAGATTATGAAGAATAGCAACGGACATTCAAGTTGACATAACTGTGTGACAGTGACACCAGAGTAGTCAAAAAGTGCAGTGGACCACTTTGGATGCTTCTTAAATCAGTAACTTCCTCGTGGAACATGCTATGGAGATCTGGTTTTCATCTATAAAGGGAGAAAAATATTCCTAATTTTTAAGAAATATCATTTTCTTTGCAGTGGCCAGTCCCATTTACCGTGTAGTATGTTCATGTAAAAACATTGGCATTGAACTTCTTCAACAGAGAGACCATTCTTCAGGCTTTGAGAGGGGTCATTCTCGGAGCTGGAAAGAAGATGAGCGAAGCAACTAGGAAGAATGTGACTGAAACGATTACATCGATGCTGTCGATGGAAGAGGTAGGACAGCATTCAAATCACTCAGCTTTTATATCGTAAGCAACAACACCAAAGCCACTGGCCTGCAGCGATGGGATGTTGTGAGGGAAACATAGCATGTGAAATTCACCAACATGGCACACAAAGAAGATAACTGCCATTGTTAAGCCACCCAGTCTCACTCTTACACATCAGCAATATTGTAAATATCAGCAATGTCTTTATCTTAAGCTTTGTCTCCTCAATGCATTATGCAATAGGATGAGTCACAGGGGAAGCATCATTTATAATTCATGAAGTTTCAGTGAAGAATTATTCTTGAGCGACAAGTAAATAAATTTCTATCTGTGAGAAATTTGTTCTGTGAAAAGAAGGCTACTGTCTTTCCTTATTTTGACTAATCTATCATTCTGTATCCATAAATACTGGTATCAAAAGCATGATTTTTTTTCTGTAAAAAAACATAATATTTTTCCCTCCAATGTTGTTGCAATTGATAATTTAACTACTTTGTATTAATAACAGTAGTTTTTAATACAGTGTAATCCATTGCATAAGGTACTCAGCTGTTGCAGCAGGTAGATTAGAATGTTGTTCGCTACTGGCTAGTGGGCACTAACTTGTAGCTTGTTTGTACACAACATTATGAAAGATATTGGTTAAACAGTAATGACAGGTAGCCTTTACTGTTTTAAACAACACTACATGATCTTCTTGTTACTAATAATCCCTTACTACTGCTCCTTCTCAAATGTTACCCTTCAGTTTTGTACATCTGTCATTTGGGCTAAAGACAGAGACTCGTCGCCCTAGGCAGTTTCAGTTCTTCCAACCATTCAATCTAGTCCCTCACACAGCCAAAATTGTAGTTTGGGGTGATGAGTGACTGCCTTTAAATTTTCTAGATTATTTCCAATCGCATTTTTATGTTCTGTAAGAACTTTTGTGGTTATGTAGAAAGGAGATAACATTGAATGCTAATCAGTGGCAATCACTATTATTTTCCTCTCAACATCTTAGTCTAAAAAATGTATCACTCCAGGAATGTTCCCTTGATGGGTAGGTCAGGATGATGTCTCTGCAACCAATGTTGTATATATGTTATGCATCATAACAAACATCATAGCAACTTAATCAAAGGCTTAATTCATTTGCTTGCAGTTATTGACACCTAATCACCCAAATGGTGTGATCCAAATTTTGATCTCACATTTATTTGCATGTGTTGTAAGACACCTATGTATTTCTTATAAGATTAACATCGTGTCATCTTATTGGTTCCCAGACAATTCCAGTGACTTTTACCTTCACCTTAACCCTTCTCTTGAATCAGTTGTCAGGGCAGAGTTGTCCTAAGTGGAATTCTCCCGGTTGGGAATTATTCAGGTTGGAATTAGCAGGGTAGGTCATCCAAGGGGAATTTTCAGGGGAAATTGTCCAGGGGAGTTGTCTGGTCACAGTCTTGTGAGCGCTGTTAAAGATGTGTGGTCTTCAGCTGTTTGATGCTGCAGTAAAGTCAGAAATATTTCATGAAATAGTTATTGTCATGTTTGAGGAGGGAGGCTTAATTTGAGGATTTGACCGTGTGATACATCTTGCTGAATCGGTAAACTGTAGATGATGTTAAAACCAGCGTGGCAGCTGCGGTGGCTTTAGCTGTCACTCGACTTAGCCAACCACCACAAAGAGACAAAAATACAAATACTGACTATGACTAGAACATTGCAACAACAACAGCTTCTGCTTTCATAGTTCCATAACAAAGTCACTCATGGTTTCGCTTTGCTTTCCACGGGCCTCAAATTAGCCACTACCGTTCTTCGATACAACCACCACTCCATTCTCTCTAGATACAACCATGGGTAAGACATGCTGCCTCACAGATCACTTTTTACTTTCCACATCACAGGATGCTGGCAGAATGTCGGTTGCTGGCTGTCTTGGTGCTCTCTGTGCTTTTCTTCCAAGTGACGAATTGGCAGTTGTCGTGGATACCCTGACAGGTAACACTTTTAGGACATCTTCTGAAACTTTCTGGAATAATAATCGTAGTGTGTACTGGAACATCACAATTTGCAAAGATGGAAGAGGATTTATAGTGCTTCTCTCTCTATGATCTTGAATTTAGGCATCAAAAGGAATTGTGTCGAAGTTTTCCTAAAAAATTGAAGTAGGCTAGATTTTGATGAGTGGTCTTTGTTGGTAATGAGTCTCTCTGTGGATTTATTATAGATGTAATTGGATGTTTGCATTGTATGAGTGACATGCAAATTACGTAAGAGTAGCTATGAAGAATTGTAATCATAGCTATAAGGGTGGTCATCACAGCTGTATAGGTTGGTTATCACAGCCTCTGAAGGATGGTTAATATCACAGTTATACTGAATAGCAATCATAGTTATACAGTACAGTAATCATAGCTCTACGGAATGGTCGCATTAGGTATACCGGATGGAAATCGTAGCTGTGTAGGGTGGTTAACATGACTATATATAGGAGGTTAATCATATCTGTATAGCGTAATAATTGACAGCTTTTTATGATGGTAATCCTAGCTGTATAGGATAGTAATCACAGCTGCATAACATGGTAATTTTAGCTGCATAGGATGGTAGTTGATAGGATGATATGACAGTGTAGGATAGCTATATAGGATAAAAAAGTCATGGCAAAGTGTATGTGAGAAATCCTATTTTCAATGATGCTATGGTTAGGTTGCATGTGGTTACTGTATACGATAGCTTTGTGGATGGTAAGGTTACACAAGGTAGCTATTTAGAATTGCTGTCATAACTACAATATGGGATGGTGTATTGTTAGGTTTGTAGATAGCGTCATAAAATGATTACATACCAATTTAGGATGAGTTTGGTAATGCAGGACCATTGTATGTGGTGATTATCACTCTTGTGTGTTATGATACATGGTTAGTTTTATATGCAAGACAGCTTTACAGAATGTTTGTCACTGGAGTACAGGAATAGGGGGTTAGTCTTTATGAGACAGCCATGTAGAACTTTTGTCACAGGACTGTAGGATGGCATATAGTTACAATGTATGGGACAAGCACGTAGAATAGATATCGAGTGAGTGTAGGGTGTTATATGGTTAGCCTATACAAGACAGCTATATGCACTTATTATCACATCTCTGTATGGTATTCTACAGTTAGGTTGTACAGGTGACAGCTATGTAGACACTTTATCTTACCTTTGTGGAATCTTTTATGCATAGGTTGTACGGGACAGCTATGTGGAGTTGTTGACACATCTGTTCTGGATCTTATATGGTTAGGTTAAAGGATACAGCTGTATGGAATTGTTGTCCCATCTGTATAGAAAATCCTGTCATATGGTTGTAGCTACATGGAGTTGTTATCACATAGTGGGATGTTATTTGGTTAGGTTAAATGAAACAGCTATGTAGAGTGGTTGTCATATTTGAATAGGATTTATATGGTTAGGATCAATTGAGACCACTGTGTGGAGTCTTTATCACATTTGTATAGGATGACTTGGTTATGCGGGGTAGCTATATGGAATCATCATCACATGTGTGTAGGATGTAACACGGCTTTTTATGCAGGTCAACTATATGAAGTTGATATCACATCTGTGTATGATATTTAGTTTTATGGTTAGGTTAAATCATACAACTGTATGGAGTCCTTCTCACTTTTGCATAGGATGAATTGGTTCTGTAGGACAGATATATGGAGTCATTATCACATTTGTAGAGGATGTTGTATAGTTATTTTACACAGGACAGCTCTTTGGAGTTTGTCACATCTATATGGTTTTCTTAAACGAGACAGCTATCTTGAAGTTGTTTTCACATCTCTGCTAGAAGTCAATTTTTTGGTTATGCAGGCCAGCTATAAGGAGTGGCTATCACATCTGTGTAGCACAATATATGGTTATGTATTGTGTGTCAGTTATTTGTTTTTAGTTCATACCAGCCAGCCTGCCCACCTGCCTGTCTGTCTGTCAATCTGTCTATCTGTCTAATCTGTCTATCTGTTCCCATTTGTTCAAAATGCTTCTCCACTGTCATGCTTTCCTGCATTAGCATGAAACTTGGACACAATGTTCCATAGGTGGTGGACCATTTGGGTTGTTCAAACATTTTTGGTCCGAGGTCCCATGTGGGCCGTATGACCCATTTTATATTCTGCAATATGCTTCTCCTCCTACAGATTCTCTTGTACAATGTTGATGGTTTGTCACAATAATGCTCTATTAGTGGTACATTCATGTTGTGCAGGGACTTTTAGTCCAAGGCCTCATGTGGGCCTTATGGCCCATTTTATAAAATTCTGTTCTAAATGCTGCTTTTTGCACATGCTTTGATGGATTTGTGTGTAACGTGGACACAGTGTTCCCTGAATGGTGGGCAAATTTGGGGTATTCAAAACTGCTTGGTCCAAGGTCCCATTTGGACCCTATGGCCCATTTTATGAAATTCTACAAAATGCTTCTCCTCTTACAGATTCTTTTGTACAATGTTGATGGTTTGTAATAATGATACTCTGTTAGTGGTCTATCTTATGGTGTACATGAAATGTGTAGTCCAGGGTTCCTTGATTATGATATGATATACTGATATGTAAATGTTACCTTCAGGGTGCTCAGGTATGAGTCTCTGCACCGTTGGTGCTCTAGCTTGTTCGTCGGCAGTCAGAATCTTCAGTCTTCTCCTTCTTGTTTTCTTGTCTGATGTCTTCACTGCCAAACAGCCAACAGTACAGACTGGATCGTTCAACATAGCAGGGCGCAGGCCCTAGCAGTCGGACTGAGATACGCAGCAGAGAACATAATGACAGATGAATGGAGAGAGGATGTCATTTCTACGGTATTGAAGAATGCCAGCTTTGACAGAGTAAGTACATAAGTATTATTAGCATCATTATTAGTATGAAGTGAGTAATGGCTAACAGATGTAAAATTTGGTACATAATATCCGTCACACTTTTCCACAGCTGAAATCGTAAATGCACACAGTATATTGCAATAGAATCTTTACCAAGTGACAACTCTCTCCTTGATTAGCTCAACCCACAAAGTGTGGGTAGAGCTTATGTGGTACTGTAGGGGGAGAAAATGTCTGTCTCTCTGTTCAAAAGCCTACTTCTTCTGCAGTTACTGGTGGATTTTTCTGAAATTTGCAGTGAAGGTGCCACTTTGGGATGTTGTTCCTAACTATATGATAAGACAAAGGAAAGTCATAATTTTTGGCTATTTTTGATCATCTTGCCTTGTGCTTTAGATACTTTTTGAAGTCTCACTCCCTTGATTTATGTGGTTATATTATGTGGTAGTGAGTTGAAGTGAGCTTTAACTGGAGGGGCATGCTCGCCACCTTGAATGAATAGCCTCAAGCTAAAGCTTGTGTAGGACTGTTTGTGCTTGTGTGACTGTTATTCTTGAGCATTACTTGTACTCCCTGTAGTATCCATTGTCCACTGTGTACACAGCTAATGTACCATGATGGCAAAGTTCCCAGACAGCTAATTTTAGAATCTATTACATAGCCCTCCTTGCTGGTTGTGTGGACATTGCATACAGAGGGGTTATTGTTCTTCACCAGTTGTTCCCCTGGTCTAGCTGGAATGGTTATCAGAGAATGTTAGGGAGTTGAGGTTTGGTCTTGGCTTGGTCAAGGCCCTGCACCAGTGGCATAACCAGACTTTTATTTAAGGAAGGGGGGGGGGGGGCAAGTGATTATGACACTTTCTAAGTGTAGTGTAGCATACCACTAAAATTTTTGCCAAAAGTTCCTCTCATAGTGCAGGAATTGGCAGTTCCCAACCTCCCAGACCTTGTGAATTGTGGCCAAATATTCTTCATTTTTGACAACCACATTTAGAAATTTACACTTCCAAAAGGTCAGTCTCTCCAAGGGTGGTGAGTGAAAGCCACAAAAAGAAATTGATAAATTTTTGATAACATCAAAAGTGCTATTTTAGTTCAGTTCAAATTAATGTATTCAGGCACTTACAGGGGGGGTTCACTAAGTGTAGATGCAACATTCTTATTTGTCAACAAAAGCCTACATATTTCATCATACTAGATTCTTTTCTTTTCATTAATTTGTTTTTTACATAATCAATATTAGACTCCACACCACTTAGCAGCATTTACTTAAAAAATGCATGGTGTGGTTTTCATCCAATATTTTTTTACTCACCAATTTCATTGGGGGTAGTGGGAGGGGACAAATAGACATTTGACAGCCCCCTCTGGTTATGCCACTGCCCTGCACAAATTGGTGTCATGTACTAGAAGTCTACTTCCTGATCCCTATCCCTGTCCCCTGTGGGCAGTGTTATATAGCTAAGATTTATCCCTGAAACGGTCCAACTGCGAAAGTTAATTGCTAGGTCAACAGTGTGTATGTGCTGGCCAGCCCAACATGAGTTTGTGTACAGTATGAACCATGTTAGGACCATCTATGTGTTCCAAATTAATTTTAAACTGGACACTTCCTAACATCAGAAGGGTTGAGCGACTGCAGCATCGCTGCTCTAGTTTTGAAAATCCTTCCCAAAATTTTTCTTAGAGAGGGATTTCACTCTGAGTTTCAATTTCTTAGCGCGAACACAGCTCTGAAGGAGATCCATCAATGATGCAGAGAAACATCATCCCAGTCAATGTATTTTCTTTAAGTTATTGAGTTGTTCACCAGCTGGCTAAGAGTACTATTTTCTCTCACATTTAAGGAAGCAGATGTTCTCTGTGTAAATTTATTTTCTACATTTTATGCACTTACGTCTTCCATGTTTCATCTCTTCAGGTTCCTGTCTGTATCGCTGGTATCAGGTCGGCTGGATTTTTGATAAAATACTTCATCTTGGAAGGTGAAGATCCTCCTCAGGGACTGACGTCAGCGATCATCAAGGTAATCAGGATTAAACCACTCTGGATGAGGGGGATTTAGAACTCGTCATATCCTGTAGCAACTGTTACTTGTAGTTGTGTAATTTTGAGTTCAGATTATGAGTTCAGTGGTTGCCAGTTTCTGGAATGTTTATGTTTCTGTTGTCACTCAGTTGTATCCTGGTAGCAAAAGGAAGGTGAAAGAGAAAATAGACCAGAGACCAGCATAACCAATGTATTTGTTTTTTGTGGATGTTTTGTTCATTTTTGGAATTTAAAACCTAGCACTTCATCCATAATCAGTGCCTTGTCTTTTCTTTAGTTTTTTGTATGGAGGAGGATAACTCACTGCACCACTGTAGGGACTTATAGTCTCTGATGATATAAGGATCTCATTTATGAGGGCACGTTTTGAGGTGTCCTCCTTAAGTAGAATTTCAGTCTGTGCAAATATTCATCTTACATTCAACATGTACTGCATGTAAATTAATGCCAAATATATGCTATAAAAACAAACATTTACTTGACCAGCCACCTGTCAACGATGCACTAGACCCATTGCGTGCATGTACTGTAGGAAGCTTGTAAAAAAAAAATCACCCCAAAAAAGTCTTAAGGAAGGCAAAAAGAAAGAAAGGTGCTTCCCCTGGCTCCCCCCCCCCCCTCACTCCAGTTGACTGTGATCATAATTATGCTCTACAAGCATATAACTCCTCGCCATTACGTGCACTTCACACCAAGTGAAAGGTTTGATCTGCATGTATGATGTAATCTTCAGAGCGTGTGCAGGACCGTAATGCACTTTCAGTTTGACAGGAATATGTAATAGAAATGCTAGGTGCAGAGAGGTAGGAAATTTTTCATCAAATTTGATAATCTAAAATCCAAACAGAACAAACACCCTTGCAGTATGGTTCTGTTGCGTCTCAAACTGTAATCTGATTCAGAATTAAAAATCATCCTCAATTTGAAAAATATGCTTGACATTTGTGTTCCATTTGTAATCCTATTTGGGCCTCTTCTAAACCACTTATTCAGTATTGTATCCTCCTCGACAGGGTCTGAACAACAGCTCCAACGAGATCAAAATGGCCAGCGCCCAGATGGTGAACTTCATCGGCACGGAGACCACCGTCCTCCCGCAGTCCTTGATCGACCCGTTTGTGGTGGTGCTAGTCTCCAACACCAAGGACAAGAACACAGCCGTGCAGGCGGACAGCGAATGGGCTCTGGTGTCTCTGCTGAAGTTGAAAGACAGCGAAGAAAGGTTACAGGTGAGGGAATGATATGCACATCTCGGTGAGATGTAATAGACAAGAGGCGGTGCCCTGTCGGAGGATGAAACATTGAATTGTAATCACTCACAACGCATGGTAAATGCTGTGATTCACCACTCCGATGTAGTCTACATTGCATGTTATTAATCTGTTGAAATTAGGTGATATATTTGAAGTTAGAAGCCACGCTTCTTACTTGCATATTTGCCATAAATTCATGTATCATTTACTTATTTGTATTTATTGAATTGTATTATTCACGTGTGAGGAAGAAACGTCGTCATCTCAAGGACTAGATTCAGAGAGAGTGACAAACAACCAATCAGCAGTCTGTTGTTTAGTGTTATTTGTCAACAATGCCCTGACATAATTGGTGATTGTCCACATTGGTGTGGCCTTGATGCATTTTAACCTATCAAATAATTTTGAAATTAGTGATTTTGCTTGAAGTTAGAAATTGTGGCATCTTTCCTCGTTTCTTTCTGTTTTGGTCTTATTTCTTTGCCAGTTTTGATGACATGTGTAACCTCGTATGAACTTCATGCTGAGACCATGAATGCAACATACTGATTGCTCTGTTTGTCTTGTGGCCAGAGTCAATTGTCATTCTTTCAGTATTTCGCATACCTGTTAAATGAGCTCATTGAGTTGAAGTTGGTTAGTTCATGGCAAGTTTGAAGGAAGCCATTGCATAACAATGCTTCTAATTAGCCTCATGGGTCATTTATCTATTTTTAAAGTCACTGAAAATGCGAGAAATTGTAGTGTTTTTATGAATAGGAGTTGCCTGTGATTAATATGTTACAGTAAAAAGTGTCTGGTCACAGATTTGCAATAAATGAGTTTTATGGTTAATTACCCTGTCATTGTTGCTTCAATTCTGTGCCAGGTATTCACAATCTCTCAGTTTGACCGTTTATCATCGGTACATGGGCAATATTCACTATTTGTAACAAAATATCATGAAAAATTATGAACCAACTCAATGAGCCTTTAAAAGGAATTATGAGTTAAGTGTGTTGTTTTTGTAAAGTTTCTGATAAGGTTCTAGTTTATGTATTTGTCAATCTTTCCATAAAATATATAGAACCAAACTATTCATCGTTACAAGAAAAATCTCCTTCTCACAGCATGTAATGGCTCTCTGGTTTCTTTCTTTCTTTCTCCTTCAGGCCACAGTAAGTTCACTGGAATCCATTCCTGCCAGCAACCTCACAGAATGCACCAAGCGATTGAGGAAAGTTGCATCCATACCCGAACCAAAACTTAAAGTGGACGACACTGTATTGGTTTAGGAGAATTTTTATATAAATGGGGTCCATATTGATCAGAAATATTTTAACCCAAGTAAAGTTAGTTATCACGTTTGGAACTAGAGATGTGTGCTGGTGCCTTATCATCAAAGAATATGATCATCAAAAACTCAGTTAATGATTCACACAAATAACTAATAAGTAGCTCTGCTTGATTTGATAAAATGTTTGGAATTTTTCATTCAAATACATTTCATGAATATTCATAGTTATGCAAATTGTGTTCTCCCAGGTTTATCTACATTGCCCAGTTTTGGTCTTAGTACTCTTGGCGCAGTTTTTGGCTTTAACTCATCATGAAAGAGAGAATTTATGTTAAAGACCATTGGTAAATTGACGAGAATGTCACTTCCTTTGAATAATGATGCATTAAGAGCCAGAAAATAACATACACAAAAGAAACTACAGTATTCTCTATGTAATGGTCACAGGTTTCCCGTGAGGGTTTAAGCGTTGATGCTAACACAACTTCAGTTTATCTAAAGACATGGTCTTATGACATGATGTTGGGGAACAAAGTTTTTTACTCCAAGCATTTTCTTCCTGTTAGTGTAGTTGCTGCTTTTGTTTTTTTTTTTAATTCTTAATGTGAACTTCATGAATGATTCTGCATTTCGCGTAAAGTAATTTTTCAGAAAGTGAGCTGACATAAAGGCAGAGACTCTTTTATATGAGACAAAGATGCAATGACTATCTTTATTGGCCTTAGTACTGTAGGGCTTTATGTGTGGTAATGGTATTATAATGTAAAAATGTATAACACACAGTGCATGGCATTCAGATGGAAGGTGGGGGGGGGGGTAAGGGAAGAATATATTGTAGCATTTCCTCGAGTATGTAGAAACTCGAAGGAGATCAACATTGGGGTAAATTGTTGAGTAAATATCCTCGAAAGAATTGAAACTTGGCTAGGACTGGTACAACTTTGAGGAATGTTCCACAGTCACTGCCAGGATTAAATCTGGAAGTTGTTTGTCACATTCATTGTTTAACCAAGTCACGTGATGGGGCAGATAAAGGTCAAGTAGGCCTTCTCTGGCTCTGTCTTACGTTTTTAGTGGAGGGTTGGGTTTGATTGGGTCACGCATATTTTTTCTTTCAACATTTCGTTGCTCATAAATGTAAAGGCGTATAGTGACTGGTGTTTTTCCTGACTTAATAGTTACATCATGCATTCTTATGATATGTTTTACTTGTGAAAGATGAAATAAATGTTGACATTTAAATGCAAAATTTAAAATAACTTTAAAGTTGATTTTGATTTTGATGATGATCACAGCATTCGCATTTGTGGTGATGTGTATGTGTGCTTGCTTCCTTATTTTGCCACCTACCAGGGGTAATCGCTAGGATGCACACCTGTCAACTGGAAATGGGGATGCCTCCAAGTTTTTTAAAAAGCGACCAAATTCCCGGTAGCCACTGTGCTAATAATACCCTCCTGCCGTTCTTAGAACAAGCTGGGTCATTCCCCAGAGTACGGACTTTCAATGCGTTTCTGTGTAGAGTTTGGATGCAAGAGTTTGAAACACAAGTGTACGGTCACCAGACAAACACCCAACTTGGGTCTAATTCCCCCATGCTACGTTAATTCCCACATTAATCAGTGTGTGTGGATTTTCAAAAGGTCAAAAATGTTTTACTTTTTGTGTCATTTTTGTGCAAGCTTTTTTGTTAATGCAAGTGACACAGTGGATGTTTACATTACAATGTGTACTAGTGCATTCTACAGTAATAGCGTTTAAGTTGCATCTCAGAAAACAAGCACTAACTTCATATTTCAGCATGTGTGGGGTGCATGTACTCACAACCACAGACATTATGAAATTCAGACAACATTCAAGAGTCACGAAACACAAATATCCCCAGCTAACACAATTTCAACGTGTGTTGCCGATAGGCACCGCAGACGTCTACTGTTACTGGGTTTGGTACCCCCACATGTGCACATTTTAACAGTGGTGGCACCAAGGGGGGGGGGGCATGGGGGATCCCCAATCAGAACCTTTCTGCCCCTCCCAACAGCTAAAGTATCCTGACAAATATGTGTATATATCTATTCTCTGTGTATATTCATAATATTGCATTTAACTTTCTGTTGTTGGAAGTTGTTGAGACTTTAATTTTTTCACCCAGAGACATGCTTAAACCTGGAGGCTTCACCCCCTCAGACCCCCCCAAAAAACTTTGTCCCTGGACCCCACAAGGGAATAAGAGTTTTTATATTTGAAGTATTTTATCCTGAGATATAATTTTTAAGCCAGAGATATGCTGCAACCTCAGCACTTCTGGGGATTTTTCCGTGGACCCCCACTGGGGCTTTTCCCGTCGACCCCATTAGGGATCCTAAGTTCTCATCTTGTCAACTTACGGGATAGGAAGAGCCAAAATAATTAAAATCGTTTGGAATATTTGCATTTAATAATGCACTTAGAACAAAAATATACCTATCCTGAGGTCAGAGGCACGCTAAAACCTCAGAGCTTTCAGTCTTGCGATTTTGCGCTACCCATGAACATTTTACCCTGCCAACAGTTTGTCTTGCCCTACATCCCCCAGAAAATGCTTGGGAAGCCGCTGCATTCTAAGGGAACCTTGAAAAGATTTGAGGGATTACCTGTATACTTGATGAAAAAATGTAAATGATATATTAGCTGGTGGTCAAGTAAAGTAAAATGTTTGAGAAAAAAAGGAAATGTTTACTCTAACATTTGGATTTTCAGCAAATTTTAGGAACTGCTTGAACAATTTCGTAAAAAGAACAGAAGACCTTAGTTGTAAACACAATGGCAGTGTTCAAGATCTATCAGTTTAATGTGACATTGAATGAAATTCAGTTGATTTCTCTCTTTCAACTTAGCCAATTTTGCTGTAAAATAGATTCCACGCCTATCTTGAGGATTATTTGAACAATTTAATCTAAAACTTGATTTGTGGCACAAGTTTGCGCACCGTGGTCAGGACTTCGCTGTTACCATTCCTAATTAAATTGTATTGATGTAATGATGACGTAAACTTTTCACTCTTTTATGGCAGGATGGTTGGATGGTTAGTTTGTTTACATGTAGGCCTATTAGAGGATGGGATGACCATAAGAAATGTGCTGTTAGCGATATTTGTTGTGATTTCACCTTTGAAAGCATCAATAGCGAAATATGGGTAGGGGGCCTATGCCATTGGCCTGACGACGGGTTCTGGTTAATATGCACACTACTCTAATGGACTGACGGTCGACAGCGTTTTTTCTTCTTTTATTTTCCCCTGTAATTTTCGCTCCTAAAAGAAGTTGTCCTCTAGGCCTACCCCTGATTTTTAGGAGCGGAAAACACCGTTTTCATGTGCGGAAACAACCGAGAATGGAATGCAAGACTTTCTCAGCACAGACGAACTAGGTCCTATTTGGTAGAAAGGTGGTAATCGGTAATGCCTGTGATGCAAAATAAAGACTTACTACAGGCCTAAGCTCAAATTAAGTAGGGGCGCTATTGAAGAATTACATAACATAACATTTTTAAGGGCAAAGCAGGGAAAAAGGCTCATAAGATGCCAGTGTAATCCAGACCCCTCCCCCCCCCCCAAAAAAAAAACCCCTAACCAACTAATATCCACAAAGTCCAGCATAATCAGATTCTGCCACAGTCACAATAAAACTCATCAACCTTTGAAGCTATTTACTGAAGTGAAATTTACTACCCAGTCAGGCAGACTATTCCACTTTATGAGAGAAGCTAAACTTTCTCACATATCAAGCCTAGAGAAGCATTTCACCCGCTTCTTACAATGACCATGCACGAACACGGGAAATAGGACAAACCTCGAAGTAATCACAATTAGACAGAGAATGCTTACCAGACAGGATTTTGAAAACCTGCAACATATCCCCCCTGATCCTTCTTAACTCAAGAGCAGTAAAGTCCCAGACTTTTAAGCCTATCATGATAAGGGAAATGACGTATCGTACATCGGGAATAAGCCGAGAGGCCCTCCTCTGAATCTGCTCTAAAAGAAACTTGTCCTTTTCATAATTGGTTAGGCCTATAATTATTTTTAAATTATTCTTTTTATTTATTATTCTTAATTGTTTGTAATTATTTTATTGCTTAGTTCAGGTTTGACATTGATTGGGAAGACAAGATAAATAACAAAAGTCGACACAAGATTTTAACAACGTCATAATGTATTGAACTTCCAAAAGAATATTATTTCAAATCATGCACATAATCATAAGCACACAAAGAGCGATCATCGTGTGATATTCGTAACAGTATACAAAATGCTGAAACCAAAATACTGTATACTATAAACAGTAGATACATGCGATCAAAGAAGGTTTCTGGATATCGATTTACCCAACAAGCAATCTCTCTCTACACCTTTTTCTCTCCACCTTTCTCCCTCCACCTCTCTCTCTCTCTTTTGCTTTGTCTTATTGTTTGATCCGTCAACTCCCTTGACATCGAACATTGATATGTGTTTCGAGACTGTTTCCAATAATCCATGGTCCAAAGGACTGTTGTGCCCATGTAACATTTTATGTAACCACACGGTTGCAGTATCATGATATGCAACAGTTACATTGACGGAGTAAATATCTTCAACACGTACAACTAGTATAAAATTCACAAATATCATGCCAAGTTGAAGCGGCGGCAACTCCCTCAGGTAAAACCATCCATTATTTCTTGTCCATTTTCGGCCCCAGATTCCGTCCACTGAAAACGAAGAAGAAATAAAACGAGTATTAACTTTTGAACGTTATTCTCCGCCCCTAAATTTTAGTAGCGGAAATGAAGGTACAGAAACTAATGTAATCCCATTTATACATACCATACCTTCGGTGTTCAGGACGTTATATCTCACACGAAATTTCAATGATAAACAGAAATAGTAGATCGAATAGGATATACCAGCAGCTATTAAAAAACCTGACATAGTTGTTCTGCGTGAGAAAAATGAAGAGAAATTCAATAATACACTTATTTGAATGTATTTGAATGAGTCATTTTGAATAAAATTATCCGTGTTTTTTTTGTATCAATTCTGCAACAGCAGTTTTTTTTTCCTTTTTTAAATTTCGCTGAAGGTTTTGAGCTACTCTCTGTAAGACCTTTCCCTGGAAATTCCCATATCTATTACCCTTGTTCCATAAATGCGCAAACTCATTGTAGTCCTCTCCTTAGACAGTAATCCCGCTCAGTTATTTGTAGTAAACGAATACGGCAAAATATATCCCCCCCCCCCCAAAAAAACTTCCAAAAACTTCCTTGAAAAGCCCCAAATTGTGTGTACGATCCGCGCCAATCAATGGTGGCGCTCCGCTTAGCTAGTCCTGCCACATATGCCCTCAGCTAGGCCAGTCTCCGTCCCGTTTAAAACCCCTGGACATACGCCCCCGAATTGTCCTTTCATAGACTTTGACAATATATGTGCCTTCAATCGCCAGGCCATGGCCGCCTTACCTGTCAATCATCAAGTTATCGTTTGTCTCAAAATGTGCAATGTCTGACCAGTGTTGCCCTTTCAATACCATTCGAAGATAAGAGATCCTTCATTCAAATGCTCACAATTCTAGTTCAAATACCTCCAAGCTTCCAGGGTTTTTCTTCTGGTCACGTTATTGGACATTAACCCAGATTCCAGGAGAAACCTGTTGGGCTTGTCACATGTTTATATTTACAAAAAAATTAAACATTCTCTTTCACGCACCGTGAAAGAGGGTCATAAGTTATGGTCTGTTATTTAGGAGGTCACGACTAACTTC
This sequence comes from Stichopus chloronotus, assembly GCA_021234535.1. Taxonomy (NCBI): domain Eukaryota; kingdom Metazoa; phylum Echinodermata; class Holothuroidea; order Aspidochirotida; family Stichopodidae; genus Stichopus; species Stichopus chloronotus. The sequence continues at coordinate 56,780 of CM037837.1, read as the reverse complement.
TGGGCACAGAGGGGTAAGTCAATGCCTCATTCTCCTGGTCTATGCATGGAAGTACCTTCAAGTCCAAGGTAGACTTCCATGGTCTATGGGATCTGTATGATAAGAACACGCGGCAGGATTGCTAATCCAGTGGCGCGGCGCTATTAATCTAACATTTCTATGAATTTCAATTCTGCGCTGCCATAATCTCCGGGAAAGGAGGCTCACTGCTGATCAGTAAACACTCGATCTTGTCAACTCATAATGTCATATTCAGAACAAGCTACAGTTCCATCAATGGAAAATGAAGCCTGAATACATAAAAATCTCACAATAGCTCAACGAAACGACAACAGTTGGTAAGATCAGTTTTTTTTTATGAATATCATATTTTCGTTGAAGTGGTCCACTGGCACTGTCACATCGCGCTTTTCGAAACTGACCTACAGTAGGCTAACGTTAGGCCTTAATTGTTATTGGCCTTTTCCATTATGTGAAGTTAGGGATGATCTACACCAAATCTACTGAGGGCATTTCACTTCATGGCATTCATTACTACAATCAATGCATCTACTATACTGTAGCCTAGTCACAAGTTGGTTTTGAACTTTTTTCCTTAAGTTAACATTTTTTTTTTTTCCTTAATCTGGTCTAAAATATGGTTAAAAATGGACATCTACCATAAAATTTAACATAAAAGTGATCGTAAAATCATAAGATATTAATGATAAAAATTGTGTGTTGCTTACATATCTCTCTTGTCAAATGATCCTTAAAGTGATTGCGTGTGTACTGAAAAACCAAAAAGATAAGATTATGTTTGATATTAACTTTCTCTTTATTTTTAAATGTACATGCGAGGTTGTACACCAAAGTGCATTCCATGTCAGACCCACGCTGAAGTTTTTCCCCAAAAAACAATAGAAAACATAAGGAAAATGCCAGCTCCACGCCAAAGATCTTCAGTTCTGAGTGCACAAAATTCAGACTGGGTTGTACATGAACGGACTATGTCTTTCAATGAAGGAAAATGACAGTAACTACTTTGAAAAGCAACGGAATTGGCCTAAAAACAGTAAAAAACAGAAATCATATTTGAAAATTAACGGTTCTTACTATAACCGCCTACGTAATGAATACACAACAGTACAGGTCTCACCAGTGTATCAAAAACATACTACTCAAGTCGTCGCTCCTTAGTAGGTATTGGGAATTGTAGTATTTGGTGAAAGGAAACAGTAAGTTTACAAATAACCTACGAACTGAACACAACCTTGCCCGCACCGTCAGTGATCCTGAGTTGGTAACTGAATACCCAATACATATACTTCCCATTGGCTTGCTCAAAGAAGTACACCGTTGATTTGAATGAAAACTGTCAACCACTTCATTTTCGTTTTCTACACTTTGTGTCGTTATGTTAGAAGAATTTGAAATCATTGGCAAAATAAACCAACTGAAACCTATTTATTTTCCCAGATTGTCTGAATGGTGTAATTAAAAGCCTTACCAAACTTTTGGAGATGAAATTTCAATGTTTTTTCCTTTTTGCCTATGCACGCAATCACTTTAGTACCCCAGAATGTCATTTTTGTATGTGTGCTCCATGTGGCTCACAATAAGGATACATTTATAATGACTTGCAATTGAATCTATGGCCCTTTGTGTACTGTACATGTAGTAGTGTATACTCACAACACACTGTCAGTGGTTAGGCAACAGTGCTCAAGTCTAGAGCTGATTTTACGTAAAATCGATCTTTCTCTGATGCTGTGTGTATAACCCGTGAACTCAAAGCCTACATTTAATTTCTAAAAATCTGGCACCCCTTCCCCTTGCCCCAGCTGTGTCACGATATTTTGCCCAGTCTAACAGCCACCTCTCAAACGACATATCAGGTATACTTTCTCTTTTGAATCACTGCAGCTATGGTTCCTGTGAATTACATGTATTTACTGTACCTCCAAGAAGGGTTATGGTGGTGCAACGATTTAGCAGTAAATATATTCACACACCACCAATTTTCCACCTAGAGGTCTGGTCGTGTCAGTGTGTGCTATTTTATCAGTAGCATCCTTATTCAAAGGCAAAATAGTAGCATTCTATCATGTTGCCACATTACTGTAAGGAACATGGACTGGGGCCGCTGGGCACCCTTCATGGACTGATCAGTATGGTATGGGATCTTTGATGAGTCCCCATGTACCATATAAGTCGCCCGAGCCTTCTGTCTAAAGGTAGTTGTACCGTGTGCATTAGTGTTTTATATTGTAGCTCATTATGTTCTTTCTTCTTTTTTATTTACAGGTGCTACCTCATGAATATGCATATTTTAGAAACATAAAAGACATAAGTCTTGTCATTGGTTCATCATGCATAGGAGTGGATTGAACAAGTTACTGGTTGGGATTGTAGTCGTCATAGTCTTCTTTTCATTTCACATTACCCGCTATTTAATGCAGAGGGGTGCGTCTTTGACCCCAGAGGACATCAGACGCATCGGTGAACTGGAAGTCGTCATTGTTAAGTTGCAGGAGCAGATTTCACTGGCTGAGAAGAAAGAACTATCTCTAAGGACAGAGATCGATTTGTTGGAAGCAAGAGCAAAAGAAAATGATTTGTTGGAAGCAAGAGCAAAAGAAAATGAGAAAGGGTTACCGGATGGTTTGAGCGAATCCTTACAAGAGCAGCAGGACCCACCGGAAAAGAGTGAACCTTTGGACTGCAAAGTCATTGACAGCATAAAAGTAACCAAAACGATAGCCATGGGGCATACAAAAACAGTACAAGAGGGAGAAGTGAAAGGGAAAAGGGTTGCAATCAAAAGTGCCAGCATGGATGGAGCGGATGTGAAAAAGTGCATAGAAGAAGGTCTGCATAAAAAGAGTGGGGAATGTTACTTGTTGGCCAACTATAAGGTATTAAAAGAAATGATGGTTCTCAGGCAACTGAATCACAGGAACATTGCTGCCCTCCTGGGGATGTGTGTCAGAAGTGAAAACAGCAGCCCATCCATCACGGAGCGAGGGGTGACCCTGATTGTGGAGATTGGTGAACCAGTGCAGTTACACAGGCTGTTGGAACAGACCTGGTTGTCAAGAGTAGAGGTTCTGACTGTGTTTTTGCATTTTTTTTGTCAATACTAATTGATCGCGTCAAAAACATTGTTCCACTTTTGGGATAGTTACACTTTAAAACATTGTTTTTTTTCAGTACTTACAGAGAAGGTGACTTGAATTTTAGTCTCATGCTTTTGCGTAGGCCTATGTGTCACATCATTTCGTCCCTGGTGATGACAAAAAATCCGTCGGAAGTCGCCGGGTTTGAAATTCGTGATGAACATTGTATCATCAATTGTCAAATAAATTGCACAAAGTAAAGTTGATATCTCTTTGGCAGTGAGTGTCTGTATGTATGTGTGTGTGTTTGTCTGTGTCTTTGGGTGCATGTTAGACTGAAACCATCACAATGAAGACAGAACCATCAAGTATTAGAGCTTCAGTTGATTAGAGTTGATGAATAGTCACATGTGGAAGCTAGAAACTGATGCAGCAAGAGCAAGTCATCTGAAGTGAAGGCCAAATGCAGCTGATTTCATAGAAATTGCATGCCAGATATAGTATGTTTACTGTAAAGTAGTGGGGCAACACTGATGACAAAAGCCACATGCTGTATGTCACAACTTGGATGGTTCTTTTTTTGTGGGCTCCATGTGTTTGGGATTTTTTGTGTCCCTTGTGTCTCAAAAACCAATGAAAATTTACTCATGTTGGTTCTATGGTTTTGAGAAATTACTAACCTTTTTGACAGTTACAGTTCTTGGACTGCAATGTGCTGATGTTCAAGATGTTGTTTTCAATATTGTAAAAAGCAACAGAATGGAAGGCTAACCAAAAGGTGACTGATCTTACAAAGGACACCATGTGTCACAGAATAACTGGTCACTCCCTAAAGTAGATTACCGGTATTCAGAGGTATCTTGGTGAAAAATCTCACGTATGACTGAACAATCACCTATCCCATCCGCAGTCTGACCAAATATCAGAGGTCAACACATGGTAATTAAATCTGAAATACATTTCTCTTACATAAGATGGAGAATTGGTCAGTGGCAATGTGTAAGATTTTCATGCTCTTCACCATTTTTCCGACAGATTTGCGTGCAGCTTTCGTCTCTGTTGGAGTACCTGGCCAACTCCCAGATGGGTAGTGTGGCCCTCCCAGATGTGAGAGATGAACAATTCATCATGGTGGGCGACACCATCAAACTCTCCGACGTTGACGACATTTTTGCGACTGAACCAAAGTGTGAAGGAGACTTGAAGTGTCTCTTTGATGGGAAAGATACAGGTGAGTTGCCAAGATGATTTCTTACAGATCTAAAAGATACATATTTGTCTAAATGTCTTATTGTTTATCATTACCGACAAGATACCACATTTTCCTAGAAAAAATGAAAAACGGCCACAGGATTACAGTTCACCTCAAACATTCGCTCCTTTTGCGGCGTTTGGGAAGGGGAGCAGGGATTTGTGTTGTTCCTGTGAACTGAGATTCAAGAATAAAATAGCGCAGTGTCCCAACAGCTTTGTCCATGATTATTAGTGTTTGAAAAAAGGTACAAAGCTGACCATTGATGTCATGACCTGGGTCTTAAAGTGCTACGCATCAAATGTTTAAAAAATCAAGTGTTTCATCAAGGTATATCGTACATGTGACAAAATGCCTTTACGAAGAACACTTTATTGTCATGCCCATATGTGTGGTCTGTGGTGTCCTGGAAAACGTTACGTTACTATGTCACACAACAAATTCATAGTGTAACAAAGGCGTGTTTTGGGTTCGCTGGAACCTGACCTATCGACTGTCGGTACCTGGGTTCGAATTTTGGACCCTGTGCAAACACTAAAGATTATGATAGCATCAATAATATTAACAGGATGATTCCATTGTCCCTGAGAAGGCTCAGAATTGCTCTTTCCATTTGCTCAGGCTATGTAAAATTTCTTGTAATTTCTTTTCTTTGGGTTTTCTCTAGACATAAAGTGCCAAACCAACAAGAAATGTGAAGGAATGAATGCCTACTCCAATATGCAGCGACTGACAACGGCTTTTTTTGCTCCGTTGCTCAAGGAGGGATGTCCAGAGGAGAAGAAAGAGGCAGTGGACAACTTGTTGGCTAAGGTTTTGCAAGGAGAGTTAGATGCAGGTTCATTTGGGATAAAATTAGAAGGATTATTTGGATGAGTCTGCACGTGTGGGGTATGAAAGCGCTGATCGAAGAAAGAAGTTGACCTTTAAGACCAATGATACAATGTAAACTCATATTAAAGGGAGATGCTGCCGCCACTATTTTGTCATCATATAGCAATAAGCAGGGTTGTAGCTAGAGGATTCTGAGTCCAGTGTGAAGTGCGATGTCAGCGCAGTGTGATCACAGCCTCTGGGGAAACGGTCTAAGGTAAGGTGTCACGCTGTTCCGCCCTCTGACTGGATAAGTTCCAAAATGTCCGCCGACTACATGCTCCAAATCGTTTAAAAAAGTTTTCTTAAGTTCTGTGTGATCAGTTGAAGACACGAACACTCGGGAAAAAAATGATGAAAACGCGGGCTTCTATTCATTTGAAGGTTTATTGAAGCATATGTACAGCAATGTACATTAAGGCCTTGATCAAATCTCTTATGTCGGAAAGTTACCCATGATCTGTCCAGATTGTCTTAGGGCAAGGTCTTTTCAACAATCCTAATTTCAGTTTAAAGAGGACCCACCCAAACATTAACCAATAAAAAGACGGGCATTAAAGTTTAATTGAATAATCAGTAAAACAAAGTTACCAAAATGTATTTCATTGGTTGACAGTTGTGAAGTGCTACCCCAGCAGATTGACCAAGACTGCTGACTTCCTGGATTGCAACATATTGTTGACAAATGACCATTAGTTAACCATTCGTCATCTTAGTACTGAAGATACCTAGAATTCTTTTACTGACAGCCACTTGTTGGACCTGTCAAGGAGTTGTCTCCAAAAATTCAATAAAAGCAATAGTTTTACTGGTACACCTAGTCATATCTAATTACTCCAAATGGGGTTATAACTGTGAGAAAGTGTAGTTTGCTAGCAAATCTAGGGACCTATTATTCCAAAAATAGACAAAGTTACTGGGTAAGTATGAAAATATCTTTCCATCAAAATAGAAGGCATCCTAAAAGCAATATAGAGAAAGAGACTTCTTAACATAAGGGGTTTCCCCCTCCCCCCTTACGCTGATAGAGTATGCTGAGATGGCTTATTGTGCAATCTTTTTTCCTATTCTTGCGCAGGATTTACAATTTAACCTGTAGTTGTTACCATTCTGTAAATTTTGTGCTGGCAGACAACCTGCGATCTCCTCTCCTTGGCTAAAACCCTGGCAATAGATAAACATTAAAGTATTGCTTGCATCAGCGAAAATAAAGCCTTAAAAATTACATGTCAAAAAGTTCAATATGTATTTTAATTGCACCATTCAAATACTTTGTCAATATAAATAGGTTTTTCAGTGATATATTCTGACATAGTTTACACTCTTCTGCCATATATTTCAAATTTTTCTAACAGAACAACAAAAAGTGTAAAAGATGGTATATAGTGGTTGACAGATTTCATTCAATTTAATATCTGTGCACTGCTTTGAACAACCCAATTGGAAGCATACTGGTAATGAATATTCAGTTGTGGACACAGCTGACAGCCAATCCTCACATGACATCATACATGATCAGGTTTCATGGAATGAACAAACCCTAACCATGATGGTATGAGTCAATATTACCTCATGTTGTATCATGGAGAAAAGGGTTTTCTCGAGAAATGATTTTAGCACATTATGGAAATTCAGTGTGGACTAGGTGTAGCTGACCACTGACACTACAATGAGGTGATCAGTTTGTAGGCTATTTGGAAAAAAAGTTGGTCGTTTGTCTAAATAGTAAATACTACCATTCATGTACTGATTAAGGAGCAATGACTAGGGTAGCATGTTTTCGATAACTCAGAAAGACCTGTTTTGATGCTTATGATAAGAACCATTTATTTTTAGGTGTGATTTCTCTATTTGAACTGTTTATATGCCATATTTCTTCTTTTTTCATTTTTCCTTCTAAATGGTGGTTACTGTCATTTCTTTCATTCAATGAAGTATTCTGTCCATGGACAAAGTCACATTTACAATGAAGAAAAATTTAAAAGATTGGTCACAATCTTATCCCTCTGTTTTTTCCTTTCACACACTATCACTTTAAAACATATTGGATTTCGTATGCAAAAGTTTGTAAATGGCATATCTGGTCTTCCTAAGGTCAGAAGGCTTGGTATTTTTCATATGAGAGCCTCTTCTGCTTTCTTTTCCTCGTTTCTGCCCTCTTGATAGCACGAACCCTTACCCTCATTGTACATCAGAGTATTATGTTGTATCATGCTGGAAGGGATTTCGTGTTTGATCCAAAATGGAGGATCAGATTAGGTGGTGTCTGTCATGATTCAAACAGTGCCACCCTTTCAGAGAAGTCGTTAGCTTGGTGTTACCATCCTTAAAGCAAGAATTTTGCAAAAAGTGTGTAGTGTGTTGACAGAGATGGTTTTCATCTGATTGAAATAATTATAAAACAAAACTATGATCTGTACGTGCAATGTCTTATGTAACAAATTATGTTTTACTGTAATTTAAGTGTCTTTGGATCTACCAAAGTTACTATGGACAGAAATATGTCATGTGTTTGGTGGAAACTTTAGAGATGACAGCCAAAAAATGAATAAGATGGACCTAAGTTTTCATTTTCACATTTGTTATTAAAGGGAAATAGGGCATTTAGAATACACCAAGATTGCATTTAAACCATTTAGTCTCCTCAATAAACATTTGAACAAGCTTCAGCTCCTCAAAAAAGTTATGTATGTGAAGAGTAACGAACGATGCATCATTTGAATTTTGGGTGAACAAGTTGTTTTGGAGCAACAAATAATTGAATTTCTATCTGTGAGAAACCTCTTCCTTGGAAAGAATGCCATTGCCATGCCTTTCTTATTTTGGATGATCTATTATTCTGTGTCCTCAAACATTGGTTTTAAAAATATTTTTTTTCTGCAAAATGAATGCATTTCCCTTTATGCTCTTCCCTGACATAAAAGTAACTAGCAGAATATGATGGTGGAAGACAGGGATGGGAAGAACAGACACCTTGGCTGCTGGCTAATTGTATTTTGTAGTTTATTTTGAAATGGTGGAGGGAGTCGGAAAAATGTTTTATAAAAACAAGCCATGAATTGTTTCTGAGTTGGTTTGGGTAATAAATGTTTCAGGCTGTCTGCAGAAGTGAAGTACTTGCCCTCTATCAACTCATTTCTAGGAATGTTCTCAGTGATATAGAGTCACTTTATTTTGATAACATCACACAACATGTACTATAACTTGAAATCATTTTGAATAAAAATAAAGACAAAAGACACCTTTCTTCAGATAGTACTATTTTATTTGGAAAAGTAAAAAGCAGTGACTGCTTTTGCCATGGTTACGTTTATGAGATACAAGTTTATGGGCGTTGCGACTCTTACGCAGCCCTTTACCTTCCTCATGGTCGATTGAGAAACCGACTGAAACATTCAACCAAATATCACCAATATAAAGTGATCATATGACCTGTCGCCATGGAACTGATCAGACTATGAGAAGTGAGAAAAGAAAAGATCACTTGAAACAAATCAATGGTAGGAACATACAACTAGTTAAACCATACATCTGAACATCAAGGCTTTATGTCAGCAATACCCCACCCCTTCCCCTGGGACTGCTAATTTGTCAGAGAGTTTGGATTGTACATTTCTTGAAAATTAGGTATAGTTGATGCAATGTAGGCCTACACTGGTCCTCATCAGAGACCGCTCTAAAGACTATTCCTTCATTTCCGCCGTCAAGACTGATAAAATGAGAGTAACTGCAGCAATGAGTTAACTATTTTGTAACAAATTTGTACCCATCATCACAGAGACTCCTCACTGATACATGTTACACAGTTTGCGGCACCAAGAACATTGATGTTGTGATCATGTCTAAAAGTAGGATCTACATACAAACTTGTACTTGCAAGTTTCCATTACTGCTTTTGATGTTAAGGGTTCTCCAATGCAGTGGTAAAACCTAACCGTAACTTACATCGTAGCCTTGCTCACCCATCAGGCCTTGATTAATACCTACCAAATACTGCACATTCATACTGTGGTGTATGTGCTCAACATCCCCTTATTCTGATTCTTGTAGCAGTGAGATCTTAACATTAATGGCATTTGACAGTTTGGATGCAGAACTTTAACTTGGGAGTGCATCATTTTAGCTGTCCACGTTTTGCATTGCAGTTTCACATCCCTTCTATTGTAAACTCTTTGAAAATGCCACATTTATGAGAAAAATTTGTGTCACGTTCCATGGACCGCGATTTGTTCACTTTGCGAAGCAAGATGTGATACCAGATTAAACCAGTCCAGGGAATAATATGTCCAATATCACATTGCACTTTGGAACACAAACATGCCAAATGACTACACAAATGAAAATATATGTAGCATTTTTTTTTTTGTAGGCATATCCATTCTATTTTCACCAACAGTTTTCCAAAGACCCAATGAATCCCCAAGACTGCTATGCAGAATTTAAACACTACATTATTCACTGTTCAGTCCTTGCCTAATAGCTACTTTGAATACTGTTACTTGCAAAGATAAATAATTTGTCTTCAGTGGATGGGCCTGTAGTAGTCAAATTTGAAACAGCCATTTGAAAAAAGTCATGCATATTCAACATTGCAAGCCACTTGAAAAAAAAAGATGATTAAAATAATTCTACAGGGAGCAGGACCCATGTTTAGGGAGTTGAAACTGGTAACACACAGCAGCTTATGTAAAATTAAAGAAAATAGTGTGGGCCTTCTGAAAGCATTGTAAAACACGTAACTCTTGCAAAAACCTTGAATTATAAGCACACTAATCATTCTTCACCTCTCATCAACAACTTTGAGACAAATTTCTGTATAATTTTAAGAACTAATGTTAAATAATTGGACCTGTATTTCATTTCAAACATTTATCACTTTACACAATCTTCCTGACAAACTGTAAACTTTACACAAAATTGCCTTTTATAAAATTTTGAAGATTTTTGTTCATTCATAGAAATGGAAGAGTTGATTTTTACCGTTGAATATATCTTCTGTGTATTTGGAAAATACTGTCATAGAATTGCAACATATCTTCTTTATGAAAAAAACAAAAGTAAGATTTTCGAATTTGCTTCAGAGGAAAGACAGTTAGCTCACAATTAAAAAAAGATTGCCTGGTATTTCAGAACCTAGATTTGTCCACAGCAACCACATAAAAAAGTCTTGCTAACCCCAATCAAACAATTTTGAAAGTGGGAGACAGAATTACAAAAATACAGAATTGACTATATTATTGTAATCAGTATTAAAATCTGGAAATATCTCTTCCAAACAGCATGGTTTTGGTCCAATCAATAGGGACCTGCATTCTGAGTCTCCAACTACCCAGTCGAGTCAAATAAGCTGACCTCCAGAGAACCCAAGAGTTAAATCCTGAAGAATAAGAGAACAAGATCGGAAAACGTTCAGTATGGTTTATTTCAGCACCTCAAGAACTTTCTCAAAATCAAGGATTGGACTAATTCCAAATCGAGTACAACCATGTTTAATATATACAGTATTTCTCATCTATTGCATACATTTAGTACCTCAACAGCATTCCATCCATAATCACTACTTCCCACACCTGGGAACAACAATCAAAGAATTCTACACAGAAAATACATTCTTGATTCATTTCTCAAGCTCAAGTGTAGATAGTTTCATGGGAGCATCAGGAATTCAGCCATGTGTCGGAGGTGCATGGCAGCCATTTCAGCGAGACGAGGGCTCCGAACTGATGGAGACAAATGCCAGGTTTTAAACAGCTTGTCAGTCATTTACATCATGGGTAGTGCAGGGCTCAAAATAGCCAACGGCACTGATGGCCATGACTATCAGGCCTTTACAGATGGACGTGATGCCCCTAAGGAAAATGTCCTGCGAAATAACCTAGGCCTATAACCATTTTGCTCACTTTGGCTGTGCACTCCTTCACGCTTATTTTACACTCTGTTAATACCAGACAATTGTCACAGGGATACAGATGATGAAATTATTTACACTGATAATTCCTGGATTATTTCAGTATAATCTCTTGAAATGGTTCATTCAAAGTTTGCACTATGATGTGTCAATACTGTTGAGTTACGACTGCTTCTGTGGACACTCCAGTTTTTCCAAAGCAAAATGATTGAATTGGTATTGCAAACAAACTTAGACTGCCATTCAAAAAAAGATGATTTAAAATAATTCTACAGGGGGCACCTGTGGTCTACCTGTCGTCTTCAAACATCTATTCGTTGTATTACTGATCTGTAACATTTTAATCCTCTAATGTGATACTCCCATCAAATTGTCTGAGATACATTCCCGCCAGAAAAAAAAAATCAGAATACTGTAGAGCTACACTTTGGATAATCCTAAACTGAAGATCACTAAATTAAAGTTTCATTTAGCTTTACCTTGGGTCTTCAAAGCTGGTGTGTCACTGACAGCCTTGTAATCACCAACATATGCCAGCATGCCCATACTCTTGTAATGAAAAGGTTTGCTGTGATCACCAGTACTGAGGCAATTGGCTAAGTACCTGCCCTGTCGCTCTGCGACCTAAATAAAAGAGAAGTCACCATAGTAACAAACCAACAAATTCCTCTCTGCCTTTAAAAATAAAGAATTGCAGTGGTCCGAATCTGCAAGCTGTTACTGGTAAAAAAGAAAACTCCAGAAGGCATTTTTTGTAATGAAATTTATGAAGAAGCTTAGATAGATAAAGTTTCACAAATGGTATGAAACTTGTTTGAGATCTGTTTATTCTGGTATCCTTTCTATTGCTTTCAATAATATTTTAAAAAGAAAATGGTGAAGGTAATTTAAAGTTCTACATTGAAATTGAGACCACTTATAATGAGCATATAGTATGTAGTGCATTTAATTCTAATGTAACATGTAGCTAGGTAGCGCTCTGGAAATGTGCATCTGGTCACAAGTCAAACTCATAGTGCACTAAGAAGATGATGAAAATTCATCTGAGGGATGTAATTGATAGCATGAATTGAAGCACATGGTTCCATTTGTGAGCCTATATGCCCATCTTTGCCAAGACTGTAATGAAATTCTGTCTAAATCAAAAAAGGGGCCTTATAAAATTTTGCAGATGTCTCTTTAACTTTTGTTAGTTGCATGCCAAGATCTTGCTATTATTTAGTGACTTGGAAACTGTCAACTTTGTACGAACCAAGACAGGGCGTATCCACCATTACTACTATTCCTGAGTGAGGTCTGACTTAAGCCTAACTGAGGTATTTTTGTCTCCAATCATGACCTCCTCCCTCATTGCCCTACCTCTGGAATGAAGATGTATTTTACTCAAATTCATCATGTTATATTCCCAAGGCATAACTAATGTAACGTCTACACCTTAAAGGACAAAAAAAGTGTGAATGAATTAACTAGCAGTTTTTGTTAATCAATGTTTGAATTGGTTAGCACTCACCTCATTTTGACTAGCAGATCTTAAACAAACATAGCTGTGCAAGTAAGTTGCAAACTTAGCGCACTCAAATATGTGCCAAATTTTGGCTTTAATAGGCTTCAACAATTCCAGAGAGAATTTGACTTTTCAGTTTAGGACTAGAGCAAATATCAATTTGCAACAATTGAATAGTTTACATAATACTGGATCACAAGTGGACTTTCATGTGTTGCAAGTTTAACTAAAACCCTGTTACTTCATTCCTTGATCTCACCACAACTTAGCCATGAAGATGAAAGCTGTCAGTTGAGAAAAGCTGAATGCAATATATTGCAAGATCTTGGTCAAGATTTGTCTTACTATTCTGTGAACACAGAAAGAGGTAAAGGGGTAGGGGAGGGGATGGGAGTTCATTTACCTGTGCTGTACAAGGTAATCCTTCCCCTTCTATGTCAGCACAGTCTCCCAAGGCAAAGACATTTCCAGATGGGTCACCTTTGACTTGCAGGTTACTGTCAGTGAGAATCTGGCCAGCGGCTGTTTTAGGAAGGTCTAAGGATTGCACAAAAGGTCTGCATCATGAGAAAAAAAAAATATGCATACAAACACTAGAGTAAATAAGAAATGAACAGTGCTTTTTCACAGAGTTGATACAGCATCACACAATGAAATGGTCACCCAGCAACATTGAATGGTTGCCTACAATACTGGGATAGATGAACACTTACCACAGACATGGAGTTTATGATTGGATATATGACTCTTTTCAAAAACATTTTTTCTCTGTGTATCCAAAATAGTTTCATAAGAAAGAAGTTGTGCTTTAGATACACACAAGTATGGCACCCACTTTACACCATGCTATGTTGGTGTACTGAAATGTGGGATGGTGTCAATGTAAACGGCCATAAAAGTTATATCACCGTGTTCAGATGCATTCTGTGTGCAAATTTCCGTCGCTGTGTCCTATGTTACTCTATCTTATTTCATTTGGCGGCGTGAAGGCAAATGTGTAGTGAGCAAATATTTAGTCTGCAGGGAGCAGTTAATGTTATATGGCAGGACAGTAACTGCTAGGTGATGACAGGAACAGTCCGTCCTGAGGGAGACACCAATCAAGCGTCTAAGAGGATCTACTCTACTCTCTGTTACTGTGTAATAAGATGGAGCTCCATCAAGATAACTCTATGGTTTGAATGATGAAGAATGAAATATTTTAGCAGTTATATGTTTACCAACTTATTTGCACACTGGGCAATTATATTGCCATGTCTAAATACTTTGTCACTCTATATTCGCATTGACATGGTGAAGATGTAAACTTACACATGAAATGTATTTGAACACAGCGATGTAACTTCCACGGCCCTATACATCAACACCATCAAATATTTTAGTACACCATCATAAATCGATGCGTAGTGCATGCCATACATATACGGGAGTACCATTTGGGCTTTGTCAGTTTCAGATTAAAGAGCTTCTGAACTGGCCCCTCTTAGAGCACACTTCAGATATGATAGTTTCCTGATCGTATATTCAACCTGATATTGTCAACATCTGAAATCATTGCTGTTTCCACCAAGCTTGTATGTATTTGTGCAAACAGATCAGTTTCATTCTGGAGATCCAAAAACTTGCAGGAAAGGATGTACTAGACTGACCAGACCAGACAACATCAGAAGCAGTTGTACGCCTTGCCAGCATTTTAGGCATGGTAGATGGTAGCAAAGTGGTGTCGAGACAAGTAAGTAAGGAGTGACGTAAATTAATGGGTCAATGTGCACAATAATGCTTAGCAGTGATGATTCATCCCTTGTGAACTGGTTGCTGCTTAAAAATGAAGCATACTAAATCAATGACTTATTGACACCAGCAATTTACAAAATTTGCTAACTTTGGTGAGAACTGCAGTTGTCATTTAAAACAAAGAAAAATATTCAAGCTTGTAAACTATGTTAATAAGCATGAATAATGTTGGTATTTACCTTGGTGCCAGACCGGTAGACCACACAACGAGACCACATGGCAAAACGGAACCATCTTGAAGAGTGACACTGTCACATTTGACATCTGAGACAGATAATCAAATTAAGAATTTTTATTATGTTTTACCGATAATGCATTAATAATACATCGTACAGTTACTGTACGATGTTGCCTGCAGTACCATGTACAAGGAAAACACCTGTATGTTCACAACACAGTGCAAACCTCCACTAACCAGACTTATACCTCACCTTAAGAGTTTGTGATCATCAACAAAACAATCCACATAGCACAGATACCAATAATTCATCAACAGCTTACACTCAATCCTCCAAGTTTTACAGTCAGTAATGTCACTTGTAGACTTGTAGGTGTGACTTTTAATAAACCTTAGAGGAAGTTCTGCACATAACTGTATATGGTGTACCATGTTAATGACTTAAATTACTTTCTGCCCTTGTATTGTCGATGTTCTGCCTCATCTTTTCCTGTCATTTACAGCTTGCTTCCATCATGTACAAAAGCTGAGAAGTGTGGTGGATTGGGGAAATCAACACACTTGTAACCCACTGGAGTGTCTATCCCAGTTTTGGAAAACGTGTGAAAGGACAAAAGCAAATGATGTCAGGTGATATTTCAAGAAAGAACAATTTCAATGTTAACATTTTACAACGTCCTCCTTATAAATGGACGGGAACAAACATTAACTGAGCTCTCATAAAAACTCAATTAATTTCCATCTATGATTTCCATGTACAAAACATTACTTTGATGGGTGGGACATATCAAAGTCAAACAGCGCCATCTGTTACATTCAAGCTTTGCTTGGGTTAAGTGTTTGGTTATGTCCATTTACTAGAGGGACGCTGAAAATGTTAGGGCTGCAATTGTCATTTCTTGAATTACTCCCTCACTTCTTCTGGGTTTTCCAATCACGTTTTCCAAAATAGTTACATCAGTGGTTCAAAGGATATTGATTTCCCCAATCAGCCGCACTGCTCAGCTTTCATAATCATGTCCATTGATAGGTCATATGAAGGTCAGCTATGTACAGTACTGTGCAGAAATTACTGAGTTACATCTGGTTGTGTGGTTCAGAGGCAATGAGCCAATGTGGCACAGCACACACGATAGGCACCATATGTATGACTTTATATCACATCAATTTCAAGACAGATATACATTGCCCCAGACAGTTCAAATTCTCCTAACCAGTATACCTCAAACCCCACCAACACCTGTCTTTAGCTTCTCCTCGTGCAGATCCAAACCTAGCTTACAGCTTAAGGGATATCCCGGTGAGTATACAAGACCCTACATGTAATCAGGTCACTCTCTGTACATGATGTGTTATACAGGTATGGGAGCTAACCTGCATCTTTTGAACTTAGTGGCTCTGATGTCAATCAAATGGCCATCTCCAATTGAGAATTTTTGTCTCCCCAAGTGAGAATCATGCTTCGGTGATGATTATCTGCCTTTAAAAGCCTACAATGTGTCCATCACCGAGACAGCAGGGTACTTTGTTCCAGTACAACCCGTTGAATTTTCAAAAGTGCCAAAGATGTGAAAAGAAGAATGACGGTGTACAAGAGACAAGTCAAGGGTGCAGACTCGTGTCAGTGCAGTTCATAATGCATGGATGGGTCACCAATAAAAAGCTTCATCTACCGGTTACATTGGACTGAATGAGCTCCATCTGTCCTCTTGCCTTGATCTTTTTCTCGGCATACTGTTGCAATCTCTGGTTGAAGGCCGACAGTATCTTTCTGCCCTCTATCAAAGAGACTCGCACAAGCAGTTGCTCCTCTGGATACAACCGAGAGACATCCTGCAAGGGGAAAATTGTCCAAATCAACTCCGATTAACTTAGCTCAGCTGTTCAATCCAAACACAGGACAAACGTAAAATATGCTTTTTTGCCTTTTTTTTTTTTTTCTGAAACATATTGGCTCAGCCATATCTCTGACTGGCTCCGGAGAAATGTACATGTGGGAGTTGAGAATTTCAACAAGTGATGTACTCATCCCACATTTCAGGGTTAATGTCTTTCCTCATCTAACTAGAATGTCACAGTTTCTTCTTTCGAGTCATGCTATTTTTTGCAGAAGGGTGGGTAGTAAGTTACCATTATATAATATTTCTTAGTTTTCTGTGTTTTCCAGGTACCAGACTACTAAAGACTTGCCCATTTCTGGTTCCTCTAATTAGCATTTGACATTTATCATTGCTTTCTGCCTTTGTCTAAAAACTAGTAATTAAATTCTACTTAATTTGATTGGACTTGTTTGAATCAAAATGAGAAATACTGGACTTAAACGAGAGCCCAATGGGCACTGTGGTTCCTTGCAAAGAAATGAGGGCAAGTGAAAAGTTGGGTCCTCAAAAGTAGGGACCCAAAAATTGGGGCTATCAAGAATGGGGCCAAGAAATGGAGTCCAAAACAGGTCCAACAATGTAGGCCCATCTATACAGTGTCTCCACTGAATTAACAAATATACCACATGTTTAGATAATGAATGAAAAAAAATCACCAAAAGTTTAAAAAAATTATTAATGCATTAAAAAAATTGAGCTAAAATTGGGTCCCAAACATTTTTACACACTGTAGCAAATGGGCTTTTGAACTAATTTATAAGGTAGTTTGAAATCGCCATAATATTGTTATTTAGGCTAATATTGTTTTAGAGTGAAAAATTTACCCTTCCCCTCTGTCAATAAGCCTTAAATTTCACAACGATGTGAATCTGTCAACAACAGACAACCATATCAAGTTTACAACAAATCTGACCCACGGTTATGGAATATGCCAGTTTTAAGATTTTTATGTTTAACCCCATAACCTCATTTACATGCAAGATATGGACACCAAAAAACAATAGGGCACTGCTACGCACTATGACACATCTGTACACCAAGTATAAGTTTTATCCAACTTGCTGATATTGAGTTACAGCGTACCCAAGGTGTGTCACAGAAACACACACACACACGCCAAGGTGACTGCATAGGTTCCTTTCGTTAATGCAAGGAACCAAAAATGTAGCAAATGAAAAACAAAATAATAAAAAGTTTATTTGCATGTGATTGCAATCCAGTGACTCCAGAACATGCTATGTTCTACACATTCCTTAGTTAAAGTTAGCTACTTAATTAGAAACTGATGTTACACAACTTTTATAAAACACATTAGATTACAATTTTACTGTGGTTCTGATGATGCACATGACTAATTTTTTCACGGAGAATTAGGACATCAACACACAGTGTGGGTAACAAACTTGACCCTTGCATTGCAAAAAGAACAACGTTGTGATGAAAACAAACAGTACATTTCAAATGACTGCTGATGGCCAAATAGTGGATTAATTATTGACATATCATTCTGCACTCTACATCTCAAATGTGTGTGACCCCAACAATTGCAAAGGACGCTTCCGATGAATATGTACTACGTCAACAGGCTATCCAAGTTTCCCTCCATAAGACACCACATCATGTTTAGAAGGTCTCTGAAATCTGGTAAAAGTTGACCTCAAATGACCTTTCACCTCCACCGAACAGATATATTAAATGGAGCAATCAATGTGGTGCATCTTGTACATCTCACTTGCCTATCACATGTGAGATCAGTTCAATAAGCTTTCTTCCTTAAGACATCTTGGTTACAAGAGTTTTGTGACTTGACTTAGGTTATCCCAACATGACCTTTGACCTCCCAACAACGACAATGGTTTCTTGTGCTTGATGTTGATGTTCATACTGAAAATACGGTTAATCACATACACAAACACGCACACATGCATATGCCATTAGGCTAACACGATGTAGGATTGTCATTAGAAACCTTGAACATGAGAACTAGGACATTAGTTTTGTACCTGTTTAACAAAATCATAAAGCTCAGCACCAAACTCGACCCCCGTCGGTCCTCCACCGACGATCACGATGTGAAGCAACCTCTTCTTCTCTGATAGGGACGTTCCTGGCTGGAGCGAAAGTTCAAAGTTTGATAAAATCCTATTTCTGATTGCCCGTGCATCTCTGATTTCCTGTCAGAAGCAAAACAATAGCTTTAAAGAAACTTTCAGTCTCTTCCAAGAAGACTTTCAACTAGCTGCAGGAAATCAAAACACTTCCTTCCCTTACAGCCCAATATAAATGGTGCAGCAAGTGCATACAACAAACAGTATTATTTCCCAACACAAATTGCCTTGTGCACACAAATGATATGGATATAATACTTTAAAGGGGAAATCAGGGTTATTTTTTTCACAATTTGTTTCACTACAATTCCCAACCGGTATTGTACAATGACTTATAACTAACAAATATGATCAAGATTATCTCAAAACATGTGGACAATTTCGAGAAACGAGTCAAATTTGGTATAATCGTATACAGGAGGCTGTCTTGCCTTGTACATGAGCGTTTATTTTTTGTACCTGACAAATATTACGAGTACTCATTCAACAGTAATTAACACAATAATTACCGTTTCTTCTACCTTCAAACATCTCCCCAACGTCTCCATATTTTGGTGAACAATCAGTTTAGAAGGAAAAATCAACTAAAGGTAAATATTCTAAGTCAAACCCTGATTTCCCCTTTAACTTCCAATTTCCTTCGAGAAACGACCACCATGACTGTCCGCACACTTATGAAAAGAAAGGAATGTTTCTTAGAACAGATTTGGATCACATACTACTGAAATATAGCAAACAAGAAACCAGACCAGACCTTACCGTTGCATTAAACTTAAATTCACTAATTTGGTTAGGGAAGCGTATCCCACATGCTTGAGTGCAGCCTGCACATGGGCTCTGTGAAGACAGGAGATAAATGCCTTGGGACATGACTGTCCCTCTGTCTGGTTTCTATCCTTATTACAATGGGTAGCAACAACTCACTCTTGGGTAAAGTTTGTGAGGCTTCCCTTAAATATGACAGTAACGTATTACATCAGAAGGTTAGACTTAGGTTACACACATTGAAACTAAAAAATACTGAACACAATTCACAGTTTTATACATATTTGTTCAGGTGTGACAGAATTCCAAGTTACCCCTATGATATTGCAAGAACATTTGGCAAATTGTTGGGGAAAACAAAAACATTTGGGCAAAGTGTTGGGGATATCAATTAGGAAATTTCACATTCAAACAACAGTACAAGCAATGACATTTAAACCCTTACAAAATACATTTCGTATGGAAAATTTCTGAGATAAAAACTGTTCAATACACACAGTTTTTCTCAAGAGATCAAGCAACAGATCAAGCAAGAAATCGATCAAACAAGAGAAAGATCAAGCTTGTCTGCAGCAGTGAATGTCAACACTGATCAAAAAATGATCTGAAATATGCAGCTGTATAGTGATAACGAGAACTCCAGAAAGGCCGGACTGTTTTGACCTACCCCATAGCGGACAAGTTCTTTCGTTCAGTTTACAACTTCGAAAAACTAATGTCCGCTGGCTTTGGAGACAAATTCTCTTCAATTTGACAGAATTTAACCTCTAAGGCGATTGGCTAAAGCAGGGTTTTGCAAAAAAGAGAACCACAGCTACCATCGCATGTAGCTGCATAGGTCGACTGTGAGCAAACAATGTAACTGGTACTCCATGGTAACATGTGTGCAGTGAAAATGGACCAATGGCGATGAACATTGAGTTCACCAAGTTTTAGTCTCTGTGAAAGGAATGTTTGACCATCGCTGGCAGGCTCTTCTAAAGCGATGGCCATGTAGCCAGAGAGGCGCTACAAAGGCTTATTTTGACTGTGAACCTTAGCTACAGCTGTACTTGAGCTTTTACAAAGGAAGTTAAAAAATTTGTGTGTGGTGTATTTATGCCAGTGCCTTGGCTGGTAATCAAGTGCCAACAATTGGAGGGGAAAGTGGTCACTGGAGGCAATAGATCTTTATTGCATGAATGAGGAGCTTAAATGCAACCTTTTGAAAATACTAAATTTGCCAATACATTTACCTGTGCATTGTCAAGGTTGTCATGTCAACTGCTTCTGGTAGTTCTCTCTCTCAACCAGCATGAACATGAATATGAATCTGAGAGCAGACATTATTCCATTTTTTTTTTGAGTTCTAACAAGTCCATCAAGGGGGTGAAACAGGAAGTAATGTGCTCAATACAAAAGTAATTTGGGGTGTAAACTGTGAAACAGAAGCAATACTAAAACCAAACACCTCATGTTCTTTCAAAGTGAATCATGTGACTATAACCCTGAGATTACTTTCACCCACAGAATGTGAGTATAACCAGAAAGCTAAATGGTTTAGTGATTCCTTGCCGTATGTTTATATTACAAGGAACATGAATGACCCTCATGACAAGTATGAAATCAATTACAGTTTATTTTCCCTGACACATCATGGTATTAAACACGCTTTTGACCCAAAATGATCTTTCACCTTCTCTTAAAACAATGGGTGCAAATATTGATAGAAATCAACTATTCAATATGGGCAATGCACATGCTAAGTATGAAATCCGTCACAGTTACCCTCCTTGAGTTACATCAAGTGTTCACAAAATTTGACTTGTGGTGACATCAAATGACCTTTGACCACAACCAAAAACAATAAGACACAACTACTAAATAAGAGGAAGAGACATGCAAAGTACGCAATATCTCATGATTTCTTTTTTTGACATAAAAGTTTACATAATTTTGACTCTTTGACCTCTGGTAACTCTAAATGACGTGTCATGTGATTTCCACTAAAAACAAAAGAGATCATTCATATGAACTCAATATGGACAATCAACATGCTAGGTATCAGTTACAGTTATCCTTCTTTAGATACAGTGTTTATAAGGATTTTGGTATCTTGTTTTGGGTGGAGGTCAAAGGTCATTGACCTAAAATGGCCTTTGACCTTCACCAAAATCTAGAGGAATCACCTCGTTAGTATGACTAACCCACACAGTAAATATTAAATCAGTTAGGATTACCCTGCTTGAGATATTGCATTTAAAATGTTTTCAGTTTTACCTCTGGTGACCTCAAATGACTTTTGACCTCCACCAAAAACAATAGGAATTACCTACTGAGAATGGCTAATGTAAACACTAAGTATGAAATCAGTCAAGGTTATTCTTTCTCAGATATCATGTTTACAAGGTTTTCACAGAGTGATCCCTGGTGACCTCAAATGACCTTTGACCTCCAGCAGAAACAATAGGGATCATCCACCCAGTATGAACAGGGGATATCTGAAAATGGGATGTCACTGTTATTTTAACAATATGTTTGTCCACAATACCTTTAAGAAGAATGCATGTTCTTTCACGCCTGGTACATTGAAGGTGTTACTAACAGCACCGACACCTATCACCAGCTTATCATAAGAAACATCATACACTTTATGGTTCTCAAGTTCACTCCTGCAAGTAATAATCTGTAACAAGAAAATGTAAAGAAATGCTCAATACACAAACAAGCAAAGCACTACCATTAGACGCCTAACAATTCTGACCCAGGTACAAAAAGTCTGTAGCTGGTCCAGTACCCAGAAATATAATATCCGTTAGATTACAACATCACTGTTAAGTAACAGTACGATATTTCGTTTTGCGAGTTAATATAACAAGATGAAGGCTATCTTAAATCAGTCACAACAAAGAAGTGTTCCTAGGAAAAGCAACATTCTGCCACACGTACAATGTGCATTTTAGTAGTGACACCTTGTATCTAGCTAACAATTTCAGAATTGTGTGCTGCCATCGTCCCTCAGACCTGCAACCAGTGCAAAACACTTCTTATCTTCAATCTAATGGCTCTCACAAAGCTTGTGTTTGGAATAGCAGAGAGCATCTGAATCAAGATCATACCGCAAAGCAGTGTTTGGGTGATAACAGTATCATTTCTTTTCTTGTAGCATGCAATTATTTTCATCTTTGTTTGCCTCCTACATATCCTCCTTTGCAGCTCGTCCACAGCCATGTCCTGAGGTCCCATGAAGGTCAGCTACATGCGTACTATGTAGAAATTAGACAGTTTCACCTTGATTTAGGCCCACTGAGTTCAAGATTTGATTGGGTGGCTCAGAGGGAGTGAGTCCAAATGGTACAACACCCTTTTTACCCTTCTTCATTGTGTGTTGCTCACAGACACAGCACTAGATTGTGAGATGGAACGCAAATCATTTCACACTAACTTACATCTATGTGTCCATCTCTGCAACAGCAGCATGCTTCGTTCTAGGATAAATTAACGAATTTCAGAGGGTTATGACAGAAACACTGAAGCAGAGCAAAATGCGTGGGAGATAAGCCACCGGTTTAGGCTGGTATCAGTAAAGTTCATAACATGGTTTTGAGATTTTGACTTTCATCAAGGTGGCAACATGTTTGAAACAGAACAAAACATCTGATTTCAAGACCATACAGCGAGACAGTGCTTGGGTGAGACAAGGCACATTTGCGGGATGAAAAGATCTTTGCTCTTCACAGATCAACTCTTACTTGTTTTCCAATGTTCAACCCAACAGCCTCTGCCTGACGAAAGTGTTCCGGGTTTCTGAATCCAGCATTTCTGACTGGCTCAATAATGCTCCTGGGAATAAGAAAAAAAAAAAATGAAATTATTCCTCCATCGACGGTGAACACCAGCTTGAAGGGACAATTCTTTTAAGGATGAATTTCAAAAAAAGAGGCAAGATTTAAACACATGCTTGGAATGAAATTCAGCATTGAACTGTTCATGACTGATTTCTAAGATCCTAACTTCTGTATAATACTACTACACATTGAATTTATGGTGCAAAACAAATCATTTTGTCAAGAAAAGTAAGCAGTAGCTGCTATGACAGGAGAGGTGAGGCGTGGCCTGATTATTGGTGGAAGTAAACTTCCTCCTTGACATAGTTGTATTTCACTTTCAATTGTACTCAAATTTATCCTGTTACTTTCATTCAGCAATGAACATCACATTGAAGTTTTTTGGCACTTCATGCGACTCAACTTCTTGCCAAAAACCTGGTAAAATTGCATGAATAACCTTTCGCATTCGTGGGTGGCATAAACTCAACATTTGCTTTCATGACACAGTTAGAAATAGATCAAAATAGATAAAAACGAATCTTTGGATTAGCATCCGTTGTTAACCAAGTATGACCAACTGAAAACCAGGGTTCCTGCACCTTCTACGAAATTAATTTTCATGACTTTCAAAACAAAGAATTTTCATTACCTCCCTCCTGATGTCTCACATAAAAATTTCAACTGTAACAGCAAAAGTGAAGGTAAAGAGAATAATAAATTTTGATACTTCTACTAAGAACACATTTTCATATGACAAATTTGAGAAAGAAACATTGTCACTATGTGGCAATTTAAATGACTTTTCTAGGACTTTGAGCAATTCCCCAAATTTCAAAACTTTCCCAGGCCTTGAAATAATTCAAATTTACACGACTTTTTCCAGATTTTCAATGACTCCATAAACCCTATGCAACCCAGGAGAGTATCAATTCTAACCTCACCTGAATTCAAGTGTACCTACAGTGGTGCTGCACAACAGCGGCGTAAACAAAAAGTGATTCCTTGGGCTAACAACGATGACATCAAAATGTTTCTTATCTATGTTCTTCAGTACACTGTAACTTCCCCATCCTGTGCCAAGAATCACCAACTTGCGTCTCTCAGAAGGTTGGATTGGCGAGGAAAAACGTCGCCGAGATTCCCTACTGCCAGACAGTCTGCAGTTATTTGCAAAGTGAATTCCAGACAGGCACCTATGACAACAGACTTGTCCAAGCTTTATGCCAACAAAGGCAAAACAATGAGTTGCCGGTTTGTAGAAGCGTGCACACATGGTGAGGTAGCAATTCGTGAGGTAGTGATCAGCAGCAAGAGGAAACTGAAATGGCCCTTGCAATAAACCTTTAGCTAAATACTTCTGTGAAGTTCAAAACTCTGATCTTCAATTTAACTAAAAATTGTCTCTTATCTGTCCAGCTGTAAGATAGCACCACAAACAAAACAAAAATAGGACTTTTCTTAACTACTGACAAAATATTCAATTTTATCTTGAAAATATAAAGAAACAAATGCTCACTACCCACACATATTTATGGCTGAGCAGGTGATTTTAAAATGGATAAAGAAGTCATTTTGGCAGTCAAATAAATGAAATGAAAAAGTTGGTAGAGAGCTACTCCAGGGTTGATGACATCCAACAATTCAACTTCTGCACTTTTATCTGAAAGACTATTTTGTCAGAAAGCTTTGAGGACATATTTTCAAAAGTTCTCAAACAGTAAACTGTTTTACAGTATTTCTTCCATAAATTAAAACCAATCCCCGACAGCACCTGAAGTAGATTACTGCAGAAAAGAGTATAGAAAGAAGGAAAAAAACAAAGAAAAAGTAGATATAACCATAGAATTGGAAAGTATGTATACATCATGAAAGTTTGATACCTGGCATCATGACAGACTTAGCTTCCTCAGGTTCTTGGAAGACAACCTGGGATTACATTCCAAATCTGGTGACTTTTAAAAATCTTATACATTATCATGAAAAGTGTTTCTGACAAAGACATTTGGCTTTTTATTTTTCACCCTCTTAATATAAGTATCTCCTAAAAAATATATTTTGCTAAGTTAGTCAAGTGCATTTCTGGCGACAACACATTCTGTGATTCAGTAGATAACTAACATACTAAACTTACAAAAGACATCACTTGCAAGGTCATGGAGCTTCCTGTACAGCAAGTGGGAACTTCAACACATTTACTTTGTAAAATTTCCCTTTTTACAATTTTTGCAGACAATATAAAAATATAGGCCTATGGTATCAAACATTCACAGTAGAAGATAAGAGAATGTAAGAAAGGGTGTCCTTTTTAATAATTTCACATATGGTGAAAGGGTGAAAATAGTGGCTTGGCCAGAATATTCCTTATTTTAAAATATTCAGCATGTCTGTGCCATAATTAGTTCTGTGTCTATTCACCAGACCTGTAACAAACTCATGTGAATAAAATGTTAATTGGCACAAACAAGATTTTAGTTTTTCAACCTTACCACGGACTCAGTTACCAGCTCATACAAGTATTGGTACATGCACAGGCAAATAGAGACTCAATAAATGTCTCCCCATACGTGCACAGGCAAATTGACAGAGTAATTGCAGAAAACTCTTCATGCCAAAACCATGCCACGAAAACAGCAGGCTACAAAGTGACGCTATGAATTTACTGTACATTTATTGGCATATTGGAAATAATTCCACAGTTAAAGAAAAAAGTCCGGAGTTAAAATTGATGGAAATTCCCAAAATGTTCGGTGGGTGTACGTCCTTTTGAGTGAGATTGTTGTAAGTAAACCAAAAAGGTATATTTTACTATATGTTACCCACACAAAACAGCTACGTATAATCAATGAAGAAATAGTCCATAAAAGAAAATTGTATTTAACTAGCCAAGAAAAGGGTAGGCATTGTATTCCAACTACTGGAATGACATCATGAATATTTAATAAATGACATGTGCGATGTCACAGGGACTTCCAAAATTCATCCTCTGTCATGTTGGTATGCGTGTGCAATGTGATATGCAGTGCAGAAATTGTCTGCCTAGAGGCCATGGTAGCTCTATGGTCCAACCATGGAGCTTCAACATCCGATGATGGTCCAACAAAGTATAGTCTATGTCGATTTATTCGTTTACAATCATACATGCAGGACAGAGACTTTTGCGCTTAGACAAGGGCTACCCGATTGAGGTTGCAACTGGGGATCGCGGTCAGACTCAAAGGGTGGAAAATGAACGTTAATAGTTTCTGAAATTTGTTATCTGCCGCTCCTCCCCTCCCCTGATTTCCCTTTACATCAAATTGGTAGCCACTCCCACTTACAACGAATTTGTAGCCATTAACCAATATTTTCAAATAGTAAAAACATGGCAACATGCTTACACCATGCGTAGGCCTACAGCAGGGTATGAGAGTTCATTTAAGGGACAGCCAGCCTGCTCGAATCAACGGCTGTCACACACAATCATGCCTGAATACAAAAACAGTCTGACCATGCAGGCTTCAGCAGTGAGTCTCTAAACTCTTTTATTCCCTAAGCCATATGGCCTATACTTGAAAAATAGAGCCATCACAAGACTTTCGTAGCCACCATGTTAATTACATTCCGGTTATCTCCTGTAACCTTGAGGATACCATTACTAAAACAATTTTTTGGCATGGCCTACACAGTCACTTACACATCACTCTATTTATTATTCATAAGCTCAGGAACAGATTTCGACGTCATAGATTAATAATTCATAAAAGTCATTCCGGCGGTGGTTGGAATACAATGCCTACCCAAGAAAAGACTACGAGGATATTCGGTCTGGGTAAAAATAAGCCTACATATTTTAAGACGCTACAAGGATATGCAGTCATTTCGTTTGAACATTATTATTTCAGGAGGCTATGAGGATACAGTCATAATGCCGCCATGTTCAGATGTGTTTTAAGAGGCTTCGAGGATAAGTAGTCAAAATGCAGTCCTGTCATTTGATATTCTTGTGAGGTGCTACGAGGATACTTTATGTCATGCTTGGATGTGTTTCTGATTCCTAAGTGTATTTTAATAGGTTAGCAGGATAGGAGGTCAAGATTCTATACAGTATATAGACCTTCTAAGTTCAGAATGACTCCTCTCTAATGTGGTATGTTGTTGTAAAAAGGATATAGGCCTATGCAGTCATATCGTTCAATGTACATGTTAAGGAGGCTACGTAGTCCACACAATCAGTTAAGGTGAGTGACTGCATAGCCTGGTAAAAAAAAAACAGAGCTTTATCTTGCAGGGTACTGTATTCTGCAATTGTGCCAAACTGACACTCTCTATGAAAACGACCAATTTATGCAGATAAGACTCATTGTTTGCATGAACATGTGTGAAGAGAGAGTCAAACACTGTCTATTCACACTGACAAGTCTTGGTAGATGACCGAGCTTATTCACATGTAGACACTCAAGTACTTAGTGTGAATAATGGCCAGACTGGAGTGGAAAGTTTGCCTTATGCACACAAGTTCTGGCCCACGTAGCGTCCCCTTGAATTCGGCATCTGGCTGCACAAGAGCCTACTAGCCGCTTGATCTGGCCGCGCACGAGGGAGAAAGTAGTCGCGGCCGAGCATCGGGCCGGCCGCTGTTGACAGTACCGTCTCTAAGTCCTTTGAATTCATTTGTAGCCTATTCGATTTGGTTGAGCAACTTGAGCCCGCCAAAACTGTGTACGGTAAAGGTACTGCTCCTTCAGCAGCTTCGGATCATCGTTCAGTTCAACCGCCCATATTTCTGTGAAACTGAGCTTTGGCCGCGCAAGAGCTAAAAATCTGTAGTCACTTGCCCGCATGGAATGAAAACTTTCCAGTCTGGAATAATGGAGACTATTCATCTAAATGTATAAATGAGCATGCTTATTTGCATGCCTTTAGGGGAATAGACTGGACTAGGTGCTGTGAGCCTAATACTTTTGGGGTAATCATGTAAGAAATTCAAGCTTCGACAACTGTAGGCCTACTATTATCGAGCGCTACACTTTCACTAGGTGCCTTGAGACAAAAAAAAAAAAAAAAAAAAACTTTGGCCCTAATCAAACTTCTTCCACTCAAAGCGTAGGCAGCAAGTAACAATTTGTTATGCAGTAGGCTACATTGCTAGTACTGCTAGGGGAAAAATATATACGAATTCAGCTGGTATTATTAGTACAATAACCCGTCGATCAATTACACCAACTATCACTCTCATCAGTTTGACACAACACTACCATCGTATTTAGAAAGATGTAAAATCCAGATCATACATACGAGCGGACGTTCAAATGAGGATGTCCAGTCCAGTATAAACTTTGGTCTTGTAGGCATATTAATATGCGCAGCAGCGGCCATGTCGCACGGCTACTGACCTCGTCATTCCTTCTCAGTTTTACCCTGGACGCTGACCTTGAAAACTGGAGCAATACAAATTACAATTAGTTACTACTACTACTACTACTAGCTGTACAATGCTGAGCATGAGCTGGGACACATTGAACTAAGCTGTTACCTACCGTACAGTGTGGAACACCACATTACGACATCAGGGGTTACAGCTTTGCCTTTCTCCAGCTGAGGGTAGCATTACGATGCCCTCGCATGTAATTAGCCGTACCCATTCAGGGGGCACACCTCTATTAGAAGTACGGCCTTCACGAGAAGAGTAGTACCGAGAGTACACCGTCAATTTTAGGTCCATTCTAGGTGTAAATTACTCATGTTAAGATGATCAGTTGTGGCAGATTTTTTATGGATATGAAAGGGGAGATGTTAATGCCTGAGTGACGGCAAATTTAGATGGATCGGAGGTGATTTAGGCGGTTTCAATAATTGGTGTGAAAAAGGGCTAATTTCCGTCACTTTGCGGATTAATATAAGCAGGTGCACACCCTCTAAATTTCTTCCCCTTGTATCTCAAAATCTAAACGGTCATGCTATGGTAAATTTGTTGTGCCATAATAGACCAACTTATTGGCTTTCATGTGAGGGGTAGCTTATGGTGGTTGTGAACTTTGACAAGGCGGTAGGGGGGGGGGGATTGGAAACAGAAGTAATTTAGTGTGTAAGTCAATGAAACAGCTAATGGAGGTGTGCCCTCTTCAGATGCAACTTGCAAGCTCTGTGGCGGAGATACATGCCTACGTTGACCATTTTTGATTGACATGTGATGCTAAATCCGTCGCCGACTGTACGTTAGAAGGCCCGGATTAGAGTTTGCTATTAGCAGATTGGGATCATGAGTTGTTGGTCAGATTACAGATGGTACCTGGGTTGCCACGTTTTGCTAGTCAAAAACGCCAAATCAGCCGCCAAATGGTCTGAGAAAATGGCCAAATTCAAGAAATCAACCGGCGTAAACAGGTAGTATAGTCTATATTGAAGTTGGAGATTCCTGCGCATTATGTTCGCCGTCGGTGAAATCCCTATAAGAGACAATTGGAAAACTTTTTTGGTATTTTATCCTTAGAGATGGGTCCTTTTGTGGATTGAATATTGAACAAGGCGAGTTCAGATATACAAGGTATGAAAATGGTGCCAAATGAAGCAATTATGGAAAACTTATGGACTCCTCGCTGGCGGAGCAGTATCATTCGAAGTGAAGTGTGATTTGCCCCCCTCCCCCCAGTGAGATGTGTGATTAACCCCCAGTGATTAGGTAAGCTAACTTCGACAGCCTCTAGCAGAAAATCTAACCTGAGATACGGAAAATTGTAAAGCCATGAATGGCAAATGTTTTAGCTTATTAAAGAGTGGTAGCCTATATCTGGCTAAACTTCAACGCGGCCGGCCGGCTCATCAACGAGCTCTCTCGAAGGCTTTTGCGGATCTAAGGGAGGAATTGTGGCACAGATCCTAGGCCATACGCTCCACTACCTTAGCGAAGCCGTTACG